>CM062811.1:1223775628-1224375628 GCA_031772625.1 Pinus tabuliformis
TTAGTTTATGAATTTTAGGTTGCAGTAGCTTGTTTGGTTTTTCAAAGAACTTGCACATTGTTTTAGGTATTAATGGATCACCTATGTATTTTATTTTATTTATTATTTTTAAAAATTTTATGGTTAGTTTTTAAATTTTAAGTTGTCAATGGTTTGTTGTTGTTTATAGTATTAATTTATGGTGGTGTGCTTATTTTTATTTAATGAATTTTGTTTAATTTGTTTTTAAGAAATTTTAAGAATTATAAGTTTAAATTTGAAAAAAATGTTTCAAAAATTTTTGTTTAATTTCAAATTTATTTATATATTTATTTATATATTTTAAATAATAAAAAATCACAACTTTACACAAAATTATGTTTTGTTGCTAGGATTTTAGGCAAGTCCTATTGTTCTAGATCGAGTCTATGTCAAAGTAATTTGGGAATAATCCTAAATATTTGGTTAGATTTTTTTATTACAAATTACTTGGTCTGCTGGATTATATTTGTGTCGCAGAAATGAGTAATCTTTGAGGGTCTATTACAAATGGGTTTTCCCCCTTATGATGTAAAAATTATGAAAATCATGATGTAAAGTGTCTTGAAGGTTGGAAAAATCATTTATCAGCTCATAGATTAATTAATTAAATTTTTTGGCCCAAAATTAATTAAAATCCTAAGCCAAAAATTTAATTAATTATAAGTCCTAGGTAAGTTTAAATTCTCCAAAGGCAAAATTCGACGTTCTTAAAAAATTAAATTTTAAGAGATCTAGGGACTAAGGTAAATTAATTATTTTGAGAAATTTTAAACCTTTGATCCCTGAGGTTAAGTCAAAGTAAATTTTTTAGGAAAATTAACTCAAAAATTTAATTTTTGAATTAATTAAAATTCATTTAAATGAAAATTTTGAATTTCATCAAAAAATTAAATATTTCGACGGATGAGATTAAAAGAAATTTTGATTTTCATCAACGGTCAAGATTATTTGACGAGGATCACTCGAACTAGCCGTTGGAGGATTTATCTTTAAATAGGAGGCCATTTGTCAGTCGATCTATCCAATCTCTGAGTCGTGTGCTTAACAAAAACCTCTTCTGTAATCTTTTTCTGGATAATAAAGAAAGACTTTAGGGTTAATTTCTGTTGTCGTTACTGTTCATGGGAATATTGTAACATGTTTTATTTTCATGCATAATTTTTTCTAAAGCCATTGATGATAACTTCTAAAAAGTGATTTGAGTACATGTATCTTGCTCAATCGCTGAGGTTTGAATAATAATTTAAATTTTGAACGTAATAGCAGGTATCTCTATTTGTCTAAATTTTATTATTATTTTCTCGCTCTATTTAAAAAAAAATGATGATGGTGGTGGTGGTGGTGGTTAACGTCCACTGAGACCAAACATTGGTCTATCGAACCTAAAGAAACAAATTATTTATTTTGATTTAAGATTTTATTTCTATGCTCAAAAAGCTTGGAGAGAAGCCTCCCGAGCTCACTATAATTTTGACATTGTAAAAGGCTAGAAAGGTCACTATTGTAACAAAGATTGTGAAACTGAGATCTAATGTCGTTATACGCCAGGCACACTATAATATATAGTAATTTTTAAACTTTTCAATTATTAAAATATAAAAAAAAAAATTATCTATCCATCAAATTATTTGTTTATTTGATTTTTTTTTAATTTATTATTAATTCCATTTTAAAATATTATAATATTATGTTATTTAAGGTATAATATATAAGGTAAAGTAATGCTATCTATTATATGGGTTGAGTTCAATAAATTAATTAATTATAAAAAAACACGTCTTCAATATGGTAATTAACATATAAGACGATTTCTTCAATATGTGAATATGTCTTTGTCTCAGGTACGTTATAGTATTTAATGTGATGTTAAATTAATTTTAACCCGCATTAGTTATTATTGAATGTTTGGGTTTTTATAAAAATTAAAAAAATATTTGTGAAGGATATTAAGCAATTTTTTTATTGTTAAAGGTAATGTATTGCACGTTGTTTTTAAATTTCAAGTTTTTGAAAAGTTATATGTTTGTTTAACTAATTGGTTAGTTGGAAAAAATTTTGTTATCCTCTTCACTTGGTCTAATTTGGACCTTATCTTATAATGAGTATATTCTTGTAGTGGCTTTGAACCTTCTTGTCTAAGAGTCTAACAACAACTTCCCTCATAGTTATTATCCCACTCAATCTTCATAGGATAGTTCCATCAAACTCATTTCGCTCCATGGATATCTTTTACTTCATTATTTTTCAAATTTGCTCTCTCAAAAGCCCCCAAATGGGAGATAATAATTCAAAATGCCTAACCTTAATGATGCTAAAAACTCACTTTAAGCATATCCTTAAATCGATATATTCATAAAGATTTGATTTTTCATTATTCACGTTACCTTTGCATCTACCTTTGGCTTTGTATCTAGTGTTGAGAAAAAAATTATATCATGCAATAGGCATCTTGTATTCTTTAAGATATTCAAGTCAGTAAACAAGAAAGGACTCCAATAAAAAAGTCATAAATGAATCAAACTTATCATCATGTCTAGTCAACCCAAACTAGCAAGCTACATAACATGACATTTCTCATTAGAATTATAAAGGTACTAATATCAATCACATATTTAAACCCATTAAGCCAATCAATGATGTGCTTATAACAAGTGCACATAGGTAACACTAACATTTAGGGCTACATTTGTAGAAACGGTAGACTAGCTATATGACTGAGCCCATCATACATATTGACTACAGGTAGCATCATTGTAGGATTCTCAATTACCTATCATGTCTCCCTACTTTGGAATTTTGCAAAGAAAAAATAAAGCATGTTCCATTCTCAAATTAAGGTTGTGTTATTGAGTGAAAAACATATTTTTTCTATGAAGAAGAACCCTTCTTTTCTTTTGCACCAACTAAGAGGATTTTGGATGAAAATTTAATATGTGGAATCTCATCCAAATATTTGATAGTGAGACATCATACACCCTGTGTGTAGAGGATGCCTTGGCAGCAACCAACAAGGTATAAGAGAGAGAAAATGGGAGGAGTAAGGCATGTTTAGTTTACTTGATTAGAAGTCCCAAATGTAACCCATTCACCATATGAATGGTCATAAAATTTGGCTATTTTTCATAAGATTTGAGTTCTCCAAATTTATATACAAGTTTTAAGAACAAGTATTTATGTAAAAAAACAGATAGTGACCATTCATGTTTCACACCATAGCCATTCATATTTACGGTTCCTAGTCCCCGACACTCAATTAAAATAACTTATGGGATTTCAGGCTTTCTAGGTCTCCGGGCTAATAACTCTGTTATGAGATTTCGTCAATTGATGATCTTTGGTCTGTCACTTGACTGACTCCCTAACACTCAATTTTAATAAGTTATGGGATCCAGACTTTCCAGGGTTTTTGGGCCTCCGGGCTAAGAACTTTGTTACAAGGTTCCTTCGATAAATGGTCTCGGGCTCCGACAATTGACAGACTTTTCCAAAGTGAAAAATGGCTTAGTGTTGGCCTCTCCAGTGTTAAAATTGGTTTTGATACTCAGACTCCTCTCGACTCTTTGTGCTCTTTGGGCCTCTCTATTCGGTTCTGCGACCTTTATACGATGTCTGCTCCCCCTTTTCTGCCCTCCTACAACCACTCTGATGTTATTATTTGGTGTTTTATAGATCTTAGGTGCACTTATTAAAACACAGGGCTATCACAGGATTGTGTGTAAAGAAAGATTAAAGAAGGATTGGTTATTCGAATACAGAGCTCTTTTTAGGCAAAATTTTCACTCACACACACTTTATACTCTTTTTTCAGTTTCTCATTAATCAAGAAATATAAAATTACATCCATTCAGTTCAGATCCTTGAAGATAGGATCTGAGGACCAATTTGGAGAAAATTAAACTAAACTACAACCACTGCAACAAATTATCTAATTTTAATGAATCACATGGTAATTATGAATAACTCTTAATCTAACAAACCACACTTTGAGTAACCAACTCCTCTAGTAAATCATTTAGACCTCTCGATCAATGAGAATTACAGATGCCCCTGCATCATACTCCCAAGGAACACAGATTTCATGGGCTCTTGTCCATGAGTTCTTCAATGGATTTGCCACTTTTTTGTATAAGTTTGGCAGTCATCCAGGTTGCATCTTGTAGAAACTTTTTCTACAATTTATCTAGCTCCGATACCATGTAGAAACTTTTTCTACAATTATCTAGCTCTGATACCATGTAGAAATTTTGAATAATTTAACACATATTCAATGGAGATTATCCTGATCATGTACTATTGCGGAAAACATACACAATACATAAGCTCCTCTACGTTGATCAAGAATATAGCAGCATCAATAACAATAAAACATCAAGAGCATTCACACATTAACACAGTATGTATCACGGGGAAAGCATCTCGCTAAAAACCCCACACTATCTGTATATTAATGATTGAGTCATGTAACATTACACAGCATAATACTTCTCACAAGTATCTCCACCTTTGTTACACACAATACAGCTCAGATCTAATCTCCAAATCTCTTCCACTGCTTGCCTGCCTCCACTGCTCAATACCTGCTCAAGAATTGATGAGAATTGCTTCCCAAACTCGATTTTCACCTGCAAAATAGTCACTCACCCTTTGTGGACGTGAGCAAAGGCTAAAATGCGGGCCAAATACGTGAGCAAACTCATTGGCATACTCAATCCTTTGATTGTGCAAGATCTGGTGCACAACTATAGTCACAACTGATAGCAATCTGATTCTCTACCACCTGTCCCTGTTGAACTGAACATGCACTGACATGCAACTGAGTTAACTGATGTATTCTTTAGTTGTATTATGAGTTAATAATTAGTTTAACAACTCATCATTAGTCTATCTGCAGTTAGACTAACTACAACCAGTTTAACTAAGTTAAACTGAACACAACTCCATCAACTGTACCTCCAGTCCACTAAACTCAACTCACTTGAGTTCTAACTGAAGTCATGCATGCAACAACTCAACTGACTCATAAGAAAAACGAATTTCCTTGTGACAGCTGCATGTGCCACTTCCGTAGCTCAAACTGAAGTGCTCCAAGAGAATAAGATTAAGTTTATAGTCCAAATATTATTGTGAGATAATAATATTTGACTTTTCTATTTTTGACAGCCAGTCTAAAAATAGACTTGATCACTCACACTTTCATCAAAAATAGAAGTCCATCTATTTTTCCCAACTTGATCAATCATCCATAAACATAGACATGATCCATATGTCTAAAAATAGACATAGTCTAAAAATAGACTTGCGCCAAAAATAGCCTGCGGGCCCACTTAGTGAAGGCGACTCTTTTCACTAAGCTCCATCATCTTGTTGCAATCTCAACACTCCCTCTCGACAAGATATGGATTATCAGCAACCCCTATCCTGCCTCGGTGGTACTCGAATTTGCTCCTGGTGAGAGCCTTCGTCAGAATATCAGCATCCTGATCCTCCGTTGGAATGTACGAAAGTAACATGATCCTCCGCTGCACACAATCTCTGATATGATGGTACCTGATGTCAATATGTTTAGATCTATCATGAAATACAGGATTAGCCGAGAGTTTAATGCAACTCTGGTTATCACAGTAAATCACAGTAGGATCCAAATGAGAACCAAACAAACCAACCAGGATCTTCCTCATCCATATAGCCTCGCATGCAGCCAAACTTGCTGCCATATACTCGGCCTCCGCTGAACTGAGTGCCACAGATCTCTGCTTCCTGCTGTACCAAGAAACTGCTGTCGATCCGATACTGAAGACCCCTCCTGATGTGCTCTTTCTGTCTGTTGGGCTCCCTGCCCAATCTGCATCCGTGAAGCCACATAGCTTCACCTCATCCTCCTGTCTGTACCACAAACCATATCCCGATGTGCCTCTCAAGTAGCGCAATACATGCTT
Source organism: Pinus tabuliformis (assembly GCA_031772625.1). Lineage (NCBI taxonomy): Eukaryota > Viridiplantae > Streptophyta > Pinopsida > Pinales > Pinaceae > Pinus > Pinus tabuliformis. Next base: position 1,223,781,586 of record CM062811.1, read on the forward strand.
GCCCGCCTTCCAGAAGAGCTTGGTAGGCTTAACCATAGCTTGTGAAAGTTGGTTAACTGCATAGCATATATCAGGTTGTGTATTGACCAAATACATCAGCGACCCCACCAACTGTCGATAAACAGTGGCATCCACTTCTTCTCCCGAAGTGGCATCCTCCTTCCTCCAACCTCCAGGAAGAGGAGTATCAACAGGCTTGCAGCCATGCATGTTGAACTTCTCTAGTATCTCCCGAGCATACTTGCCCTGAGAAACAAACAGTCCACCACTGCGCTGCCATATTTCCAATCCTAGGAAATAGTGAAGGAGGCCCAAATCCTTCATCTCAAACTCTGTAGCAAGATCCTTCTTGCATGACAGTATCAACAGCTCATCACCCGTTAGAATCAAATCATCAACATACAGTACAATGATAAGCAACTTACCCTCCACCACAATCTGGTATAGGTTCGGATCCGCCTCGCTCTTGGAGAATCCAAGTCCTGTGAAATAGCTGTCTATCCGTGTGTACCAAGCACGTGGTGCTTGCTTCAACCCATACAGCGCTCTCTTGAGCCTGCACACATGCGACTCGCTGCTGAAGACTTCAAAGCCTTCGGGTTGCTCAATGTACACCTCCTCCTCAATGACTCCATTGAGGAACGCAGTCTTCACATCCATCTGATGAATGTGCCATCCCATCTGCGCTGAGAGAGCAAGAATCGTCCGTATGGAAGAATACCTTGCGACAGGTGCAAAGGTCTCCTCATAATCGATCCCCTCAATCTGTGAAAAGCCTCGGGCAACAAATCTTGCCTTGTACTTCTCCACACTCCGTCAGCTGCCTGCTTAACTTTGTAGATCCATCTCGAACCCACCACTGATTTCCCTTCCGGTCTAGGAACAATCTCCCATGCACTGTTTCTGACAATAGAATCATACTCTTCCACCATGGCGTCTACCCATGCGGGATCCTCCACAGCTTCCTCGAAAGAGGATGGCTCAGTCACAACACACTTGCTCATAAGAGCCATGTATCCAGTGTACCGATCAGGTGACTGTCTCTGCCTGCGTTGGGCTGTAGGTGGTCCTACAACTTTCTCTGCATCTTGAGCCAGTCGCTCAGCTTCTGTCAAGCGCTTTCACCCTCTGATGGTTGGCGCTGCATGAGTGGTCTCTTCCGCTCCATGAACCTCGTCCTGTGGCTGATCCACGTCCTGAAGCTCATCCTTAGGAACTAATAGCTCCTCATCTGCATGCAAGTGTAGCTCCCTATCAAGCGAACACTTCATGGCTTTCTCCTCCTGAAATTTTATATCCCATCGCACAACAGTTTTACCACTGTCTGGCAAATACACACGATAGTTGTGGGGCGTATCAGTGTACCCCACAAATATCCCAACCTCTGCAGTCGGCTCCAACTTCTTTCTGGCATCCTTCGTCACATGCATGTAAACGTTAGCACCAAAAATCCTCAAATGAGAAAGATCAGGCTTCTTACCAGAATAAGCCTCCTCGGGTGTACTCATGCCAAGTATCCTATGAGGACAACGGTTCTGCACATAAACTGCTGTATTGCATGCTTCCGCCCACAAGTGAAGGGGTAGTTCCTGATCATGCAACATTGCCCGTGCAGCACCCACAATCGTTCTGTTCTTCCGCTCAACTACCCTGTTCTGCTGTGGGTTATGGGGAGCTATGAGCTCTCTATGAATCCCTTCTGCCTTGCAGAAATCCTTGAACTCGTCCGAGATGCATTCACCACCATTATTGCTCCTAAGAGCCTTCACCTTCTTCCCCGACTCCTTCTCGACCAGTGCTTTGAATTCACAGAACTTTGAATATGTCTCGCTCTTCTTCTGCATGAAGAAGATCCAGCACTTACGAGAGAAATCATCAACAAAAATCACATAATACCTGTGTTTTGCTGTCGAAGCAACTGAGAAAGGTCCACACACGTCTGTGTGAATTCTCTCAAGGATCGTCGTGGCGCAACTATCCTTCTCTTGAAAGGTGGATTTCACAAACTTCCCCAAAGTACACCCCTTGCATTGATCTGACTGCGCAAGTGTGCCTTTAGGAAGCCCTGTAGTGATCTGCTGCAGTATCTTCAAGGCTCCATGGTGAAGGTGACCCAATCTCCTGTGCCACAACTCGCCATCATCCCGGCTCACCAATCCTTCTGCCTTGCCTGCCATTGCTGCGCATCCATCTACATGCAACTGATAAAGGTTCCTCACTCGAACCCCTATCTTCCGGGTCTCACCAGTTGTCTTGCTGCGCAGGAAGGCCTTTCCCTCGCTGAAAACAACATCATACCCCTTGTCTTCTAACATCGCCACTGAGATGAGATTCTTCTTCAATCCTGGAAAATGCATGACTTCCTTCAATACAAAGGGTTTACCAGACTCCCTCTCAAAGGAAATGGTACCGATACCGGTCGCACTGTATCTACCATCATCGCCCATCTCGATGTGCACTCCAAGATCTTTGTCCTCCAGATCAGAGAACAAATCTCTATCTCCCGTCATGTGAAAAGACGCACCACTGTCCAAAAACCACACTGATCCCATCACACTTGAAACCAAGCATGCGATCAATGAAAAATCAAGCTCAAACTGAGAAGCTAAAGCCTCTCCCCCTGTAGTTCCAGCAGCTTGCTTGTTCTTCTTCTTCTGCGGACAATTTTTGGCATAGTGTCCATGCTGGTGACAGTGAAAACACTTCACCTTGGACATATCCTGCTTCTTGCCTTTCGCACCAGACTGAGAAGCTTTCTTGCTCTTCCCTTTCTTTGCTTTGGCAGCCAAAGCACAATTCTCTTCATCAGCTCCCTTTGACGAAGATCCGTCCCTGGTACTCCGCCTGATCTCCTCCTGCACAAGATCTGACCATAGTCTTTCCCATCCTGGCAACTTCTCCCGACCATTGACAAAGTCCTGATAGGAATGCCAACTCTTCGGAAGACCAAGGAGAGCCAAGCTCACCAAGTCCTCATCATCGACAGTAACCCCCACACTTCCCAGCTCATCTCGACACTGAGTGAACTTCGTGAGATACTTGGGAATACTGTCTCCCTTCTCGCATTTGATATTTCTGAGTTTATCTTTGAGCGCCAGCTTCCTCTGATCGCTCTTGCTTTGGAATAATTCTGTTAATGATTTCCACATCAAATATGGAGTAGCCTTTCCATGGAGGCTGGACACAATGTGATCCTTCACGCCCTCCAACAGAATTCTTCGACATTTTGCGATCTTCTTTTGCCAAGCATCAGCTTGAGTAGCATCAGTAGGCTTTGGGATATCCGTATCTATGAATTCCTTCAGCCCGTTATCATCCAATACTGCCTCCATCCTGTCCTTCCATGCAATATAGTTTGAGCTGCCCTCAAGAGCATACTCCAATCGCAATCCGTTGAAAGACATTGCTGCGTTGTCACCAAGAAAACACTGCTGCAAATTCGAATTCCACCAGCAACCAACTCAACTGCTTCCGATCAACCCTCGCTTGATATCCTGTAAAAATATCTTCTACAAATCAAGCTGCTCCGATACCATGTAGAAACTTTTTCTACAATTTATCTAGCTCCGATACCATGTAGAAGCTTTTTCTACAATTATCTAGCTCTGATACCATGTAGAAATTTTGAATAATTTAACACATATTCAATGGAGATTATCCTGATCATGTACTATTGCGGAAAACATACACAATACATAAGCTCCTCTACGTTGATCAAGAATATAGCAGCATCAATAACAATAAAACATCAAGAGCATTCACACATTAACACAGTATGTATCACGGGGAAAGCATCTCACTAAAAACCCCACACTATCTGTATATTAATGATTGAGTCATGTAACATTACACAGCATAATACTTCTCACAAGTATCTCCACCTCTGTTACACACAATACAGCTCAGATCTGATCTCCAAATCTCTTCCACTGCTTGCCTGCCTCCACTGCTCAATACTCGCTCAAGAACTGATGAGAATTGCTTCCCAAACTCGATTTTCACCTGCAAAATAGTCACTCACCCTTTGTGGACGTGAGCAAAGGCTAAAATGCGGGCCAAATACGTGAGCAAACTCATTGGCATACTCAATCCTTTGATTGTGCAAGATCTGGTGCACAACTATAGTCACAACTGATAGCAATCTGATTCTCTACCACCTGTCCCTGTTGAACTGAACATGCACTGACATGCAACTGAGTTAACTGATGTATTCTTTAGTTGTATTATGAGTTAATAATTAGTTTAACAACTCATCATTAGTCTATCTGCAGTTAGACTAACTACAACCAGTTTAACTAAGTTAAACTGAACACAACTCCATCAACTGTACCTCCAGTCCACTAAACTCAACTCACTTGAGTTCTAACTGAAGTCATGCATGCAACAACTCAACTGACTCATAAGAAAAACGAATTTCCTTGTGACAGCTGCATGTGCCACTTCCGTAGCTCAAACTGAAGTGCTCCAAGAGAATAAGATTAAGTTTATAGTCCAAATATTATTGTGAGATAATAATATTTGACTTTTCTATTTTTGACAGCCAGTCTAAAAATAGACTTGATCACTCACACTGTGATCACTCACACTTTCATCAAAAATAGAAGTCCATCTATTTTTCCCAACTTGATCAATCATCCATAAACATAGACATGATCCATATGTCTAAAAATAGACTTGCGCCAAAAATAGCCTGCGGGCCTACTTAGTGAAGGCGACTCTTTTCACTAAGCTCCATCATCTTGTTGCAATCTCAACACATCTAACACTGGCAGGTCCTTCCATTTAAATAAGTATTCAAAGTACTCTTTGTCCCTGGTTTTCTTGATCAATCTCTTGTCCAAGATTCTCTCTGGCTGTAAAGGTTCAGTTGTTGGTAATTGTTTTTCCAATTGTACTAGTTGTTGTTTCTGGTCACTGGTTGGATGTCCTACCTTAGGCTCATACTTGTATAGATCTACTACATTAAAAATGGGTGAAATTACAATTCCATGTGGCAATTCAAGTTCATAAGCATTAGCAAAACAATTCTTTAAAATTCTAGAGGATTCTATCTTTTTAAACTTTAGTTTATTGTACTCGCCCTTTAGAAATATCTGTCTCTCCTCAAATCTGCAAGTATCATATCTCCAGCCTCAAAATTATGCTCTCTTCTACCAAGATCTGCTCTGCTTTTATATTTCAAACTATTGTCATACAATTTATGCTTCACTTGGTCATGGATCTCTTTTATAGTTGTAGCAAAATACTCTCATACGACACTCCTCTGCTCCATTTTTCCCAAATTCCTGAGTTCATGTACTCCTCTTGGGTTCATCCCATATATAGTTCGGAAAGTGTTTTGTCCAGTGCTTCTATTAGGTGTGTCATTGTAAGCATATTCAACATGTGCTACAATATGATCCCACTGTTTAGGGTGGTTTCCAATTAGACTGGGCAGAATATTTCCTAAGATTCTATTCACAACTTTAGTTTGACCATCAGTCTGTGGATGATAAACTGAACTATGCTGTAATTATGTACCAAATTTCTTCTATAGTGTCCTCCATAAATGTCCTAAGAATTTAGTATCTTTGTTTGAAATAATGTTCTTGGGAATTTCATGCAACATTACTACTTTAAAGAACAGATAAGAAATATGGCTAGCATCACTAGTCTTAGCACAAGGAATAAAATGAGCCATTTTTGAAAACCTATCTACAACCACAAAGACAAAATCATTACCTTTCTATGTTTTAGGAAGTCCCAGAACAAAATCCATACTTACTCAATCCCCAGGCCTCTATGGAATTGGCAATGGGGTATACTATATAGTGTTATGGCTTCTTCCTTTGGCATACTGATAGGTTCTGCATCTCTTCACAAAATTCTTCACATTAGATCTTAGTTTTGGCCAACAATAATGTATCCTTAGCAATTCATAAGTCTTGTCTTGCCCAAAATGTCCTCCAAGGCCTCCACTATGTTTCTCCTTAATCAGGTTCTCCCTCATGGAACAATTTGGAATGCACAAATGGTTGTTTTTTAAAAGCAATCCATCTTGAATCATGTAATCAAGCCATGGACTCATATCTTTTGAATTTGTACTTTTACAAGCTTGAAAGGCCTCCTTGAAGTGTGTGTCCTCCTCATACAACTCCTTTATAAATTTGAATCCCAACACTTGAATTTGACTCTCCTACAATAAAATTTCTCTCCTACTCAAAGCATCAGTAATTTTATTAGATTGACCATTGATGTGCTTTAAAACAAATGTAAAACTCTGCAAGTATTCAACCTACTTAATATGCTTTAGGCTCAACTTAGACTACTGCATTATATACTATAGAGCATGAGGATAAGTGTATAAAATAAATTCTCTAAACAATAAATAATGCCTCCATTTCTTAAGAGCCTTAAAACTATTTGCCATAGGTTGTGTGCTTTCTCCTGGCCTCATTCAACTTATCACTATAATAGGCTATGGGTTTGTCCTCCTGGCTAAGTACTGCTCCAATTGCATCATTGTTGGCATCAGTCTTTACTTGAAAATGCTTATTAAAACATGGAAGAGAAAGCACTAGTTGCTCTGTGATCTTTCTCTTCAAAATCTGAAACCCTTTTTCAACTTCATTAGTCCACCTAAATGGTTGTTAATTCTTGTTTACTTTCTCTACAATTGGGGCATTCGTCTTGCTGAAATTTCTAATAAATTTCCTATAAAAACTCGCCAAACCATGAAAACTTCTAACTTAAAAAACACTTTTGGGAGAGGTCCGTTCAAGGATAGCTTTCAATTTACCTGAATCCATCTTCAATCCTTCTCTGGAAATTACAAACCCCAAATATACCAACTCTGACTTCAAAAAGGAGCATTTTTTCAAATTTACAAGCAACTTCTCTTGCTGCAACTTCTCTAATACATATCTCAAATGCCTCAAATTCTCCTCCTTTGATTGAATGTACACTAAAATTTCATCTAGGTAAACAATAAAAAACTTCCCTATAAACTCCTTCAACACTTCATTCATCAACTGCATGAATTTACTGAGTACGTTAGATAGTCCAAATGGAATTACCATCCACTCATACAAACCTTCGCTAGTTTTAAATGCAATATTCCACTCATATCCCTCTCTAATTATGATTTTATGGTATCCACTCTTCAAATCAATTTCAGAGAACCAACCAGAACCACTCAAATAATCCAATAAATCATCAATACGTGGCAAGGGAAAATGATACTTGATTGCAATTTTGTTTAGGGCTCTGAAGTCTATACACGTGCATCATCCACCATCCTTCTTTAGAGTCAATATTGTGGGTACAGCACATGGACGAAGACTTTCTCTGATCAGTCCCTTATCGAACAATTCTTGCACTTGCTTTTTGACTTCTTCATTATCCTTAGGTGTCATGTGGTAGGCAGCTTTATTATGCAAACTAGCTCCTGGTATCAAGTTAATGTGATGACTGATATTTATCACTAGTGGCAACTCACTTGGTAGATCATCCACCACAATACCATGATATTCCTCCAGCATCTCTTGAATTTCTATAGGAAAATCAGATATGGTACTAGAAGTAAGAACTACTCTAGGCTTACAAACAATAGCAAAATTTACCTCTCTTGTCTTCATCTATTGTAGGAATTTCTTTCTACTCATCAACATTTCCTTTCAATCGCTGCTTCCAAAAGTCCCTTCCTCCCGAAATGGCAACAAAGTATGCTTGATGCCATCCTTTTGGAACTTATAAGTGTTAATTTTTCTATCATGCACCACGCTTATATCAAACTACCATGGTCTTCCAAGAAAAATGTGGCACACATCCATTGGCATCACAACACCACATTTTTTCGTCTTTGTAACTACCAATATGTAGCTCAATCTCATAATGTTAATTCGCCAAAATTTGATGTCACTTCTACTTCCAAGACACCTTGTAGGGCGTTGGATTCTTATGCTTCTTCAACTACAACTTCTCTACAACCTCTGTAGACACTAGGTTGTATGTGCTACCACTATCAATCACTATTTTACAACACTTACCTTGAACCTTTTGTTGGATTTTCTAAGTCTATCCGTTAGAAAATTAATCTGTATTCTGCTAGTTTATTTCTTCTACTTGTAAATTCTTAACAAGTTATTTAAAACATTTAAATACCGAAATAAACACAATACAGTCACAACATCTACAGATCATCAACTGAAAGAAAACAAGCACACAAGTGGCACTGCTATATTTGGACAAATGTCCCTGGAAAAACCCAATGTGGGAAAATCAGTGTAACTATTCATAGGGTTATATTATTATGCAATCTTTCTGAGTATAATAGGGTGCCTAATCGGCTCACCTGACAGAGAAAAATACACGACGACAATACCTCTATATTCAGAAAATAGGAATGCAGAAAACTTGTTCCACGAAACCCTCTCCGACACAACTGAAGCTCAGAGCCGGCCCTTTTGGTATTTGCATCCGCCCCCTGCTGACTTGCGCCAACCCTATGACCCTCTACATCAGCCCTCTAAGGCATTGTGCAACCTTTGGGACCCTCTGTGTCACTCCAGAAACCTTTGTGTGGATGACACAACCCCTCTAGCCTTTGTGTTGTCTCTGTTGGGCTCTGCGTAGCCTGGAATGGTTGTTTCTCTCGCTTTCTCTGCTTCTACGCTAGTCTCTCAATGTTGTCTTTGCCTCTCTACCTCATACTCATTGCCCCTTGCTGCTGATCATTAATTCAACTTTTCTTAGCAACCCCACTCTAGCAAAATGAATGACTGATCACTCTGGTGTGTTCTCCAACTGACCCTCAAGCCTCTTCTTATACTTTTCTCGTTGGTCCTTCAATGGCCGAGATTAAATCTCTAATCAACGGATAAGATTAGAGTTGTCTTGATCCATGACTTTTGGAACCTTCTAACCCAGTTTTATATTAATACCCATTAATATTTTATTTTTCCTAAGTTTAAACTTAGGAACTCCATTAAAAATATTAATTATTTTAATATCTCCCAAACAGGGTACAATCTATCCAAACCATTTCTAGGTCTTAGAGATCTCATATGCCTTATCCTCGCCACCAATTTTCATGACTATAGCACATCCGATGCTACCCCAAATCAACACTCCCTCTTAGCGAGGATTATGCTCTATTAATACTCCTCACTGAGTATCACACGCACCGGTACCTGTTCTGATGCTAGGCCTCCCTACCTAACATCCTCTACACTGTTGCATCCAGTATTGCTGCCCATGGCCCTGCCACTGCCACTGTTGCATCCGTACGGCAGCTCCCTCTGCATGCATGCTACTATCGGTCCATCCTCGCAACATTGTATCTGCACTGCATCCCCTTCTCATAATGTTGAATTATGCTAGTGCATACTACTACTGGACTGCAACTCAATTATTGAGAAGTAATTAACTAATCCACCCAACTTTTGACATCCCTGTCAGGCTAGAAACACTCCCGATGCTGAAGCTCTCTCTACCACTAACATGTGCTCCCTCTATTGGCCTTTGCACTGCTGCAACAACTCCCTGAATCTTGCACCGTTGCACACCTCTCTATCGACATCTACCGCTTCATCCGCATCTGTCTCTACCGACATCTACCAGTCCTGTTTCTCCTCTTCAGGGCTCCCATAGCAAGGTATAATCCAAGAGGTTGGGTACCTCAAGGATCCTGCCCCTCATCGCCTGTAGTCCTCCTGACTACAGCTCGATGTCTCCCCACTTCTTCTCAAGTGGCACATGAGAACTCTTGGCACAATCTTCATCCTCCTCAACTTCTTTCTTCGCCCTCGCTAGTGCTGCCTTCGAGTCAGAAGCCTCTCCCTTACTCTTCTTTCTCGGACACTGGTTCGCATAGTGACCCAGTTCCCCACAAAGGAATCACTTGACCTTAGAGAGGTCCTTCTTCTTCCTATTCTCCTTATTTCCCGCAGATGCTAGAGCCGCATCCTCTTCCTCTTCCTTCTTTATCCTGACCCCTTTATCACTACTTCCCGCCTTGGTCAGCCGTCTGATCTCTTCTTGACGAAGAGCCACCCACAGTTCTTCCCAATTTGAAAGACTCGTCCTGCCCAGTATGCTCTGGAAAAATATCTCCCAATCCTCGTAGATTGCGTTAAGTGTGGTCCTTACCATCAACTCCTGATCCGGTGTGGCCCCTGTGGAAGTTATTTGGTCATGGATCTCCTTCAATCGACCGAGGAAGACATCTATATGCTCTCCCTTATGCATCTGGTATGACCTTCGTTGATTCTCCAGGAGCATCTTCCTCTGCACGGAAGTATGTTGGTAAAATTTCTTCAAAGTGTCCCACATCTCCTTTGTTGTTTCCTTCTCAGCCATATGTGGGACCACATGGTCTTTGACCCGATCAAGGATTATACAATTTGCCTTAGCCATTGCCTCCTCATACCTTTCATTAGCTACCGGTTCAACTGGGATCTCCATCACTCTCAATTCGAAGCCCTTGATACGATGTCTATTTAGAATGGACAAGATCTTGGCCTTCCAGACCACAAAGTTGGACGCTCTGTCCAGCCTGTCCTGATCTCTCAGCCCATTCACAGTCATCTTGCTGCTCTTCTGTCGACTCCTCCGAGTCTCTCTACTTCCCGCCTGGAAGTTCTCGGTTTGACTCCTGCTGAGTCTATCTACTTCCCGTCTGGAAGTTCTTGATTTGACTCCCACTGAGTCTCTCTACTTCTCATCTAGAAGTTCTCTTATGGACTCCCTCTGAGTCCCGATTTCCCTCCTGGAAATCCTTCTGCCAACTGTTAAGTTGCTCCTCTCCGATCATTTGTGCAACTGCAACACTGATTCGGATTCCTTGGCTAGAAATGTGCCTCGGCAGCAACTCCCTCTACCTTGATCTTGCCTTGTTAGGTATTGTTATAACCACAGTACCCCACCAACTTCGCTCCCACAAACTTCCCACAACTTCCTTCGCCCTAACAACTGAAGGATTGAGTATCTTGGCTCTGCGAAATCCTAGCGCCAACAAAATAGATCCCTCAGCCAACTGCGTTAGCCCTCCTGGCCTCTACATGGCTCTGCCCTCCTCAGCCTCTACATTGGCCTCTCTCTGGCCCAGGAAACCCTTCCTCTGTCGCTTCTGCAAGGATCAGCTACTATCACTCGGGATAGCTGATTCTACTGCAAATGCTCTGCTCATTTGATGCCTTCAGCTCTCCTATGATTTGCAACCACACTCTGATACCATGTTGAATTTTCTAAGTCTGTCCGTTAGAAAATTAATCTGTATTCCACTGGTTTATTTCTTCTACTTGTAAATTCTGAACAAGTTATTTAAAACATTTAAATACCGAAATAAACACAATACAGTCACAACATCTACAGATCATCAACTGAAAGAAAACAAGCACACAAGTGACACCGTTATTTTTGGACAAATGTCACTGAAAAAACCCATTGCGAGAAAATCAGTGCAGTTATTTAGAGGGTTATATTATAATGCAGTCTTTTTGAGTACAACAAGGTTGCCTAATCGGCTCACCTGATAGAGAAAAATACATGGCAGCAATACCTCTATATTTGGAAACAGGTATTCAGAAAACATGTTCCACGAAACCCTCTCTGGCATAACTGAAGCTCAGCGTTGGCCCTTCTAGCCTCTGCGTCAACCCTCTGAGGCATTGCGCATCCTCTGGGACCCTTTGCGTCACTCCAGCAACCTTTGTGTGGATGACGCAGTCCCTCTAGCCTCTGCGTTGTCTCTGTTGGGCTCTGTGTAGCCTGGACTAGTTGTTTCTCTCGCTCTCTCTGCTTCTGTGCTAATCTCTCAATAATGTCTTTGCCTCTTTGCCTCGTACTCACTGCCCCTCGCTGTTGATCATTGATTCAACTTTGCTTAGCATCTCCGCTCTAGCAAAATGAATGACTGATCACTCTGGTGTGTTCTCCAATTGACCCTCAAGCCTCTTCTTATACTTTTCTCGTTGGTCCTTCAATGACCGAGATTAAATCTCTAATCAATGGCTAAGATTAGATTTGTCTTGATCCATGACTTTTAGAACCTTCTAACCCAGTTTTATATTAATACCCATTAATATTTTATTTTTCCTAAGTTTAGACTTAGGAACTCCATTAAAAATATTTTTTAATATCTCCCAAACCGTGTACAATCTATCCAAACCATTTATGGGTCTTGGAGATCTCATGTGCTTTAGCCTCTCTACCAATTTTCATGGCTAGAGAACATTCGATGCTACCCAAAATCAACACCTTGCAAATAGTTTAGAACAAGGCTCTCCTCTGAGATGGCTCAACAACTTCCTTATCCTACTTGATCAAAAACTTATTCATCATCAAGCCTTCTCTTATCTTCAACACACTCTCTGCTTCATGCACCTCTATCTCCACCTCTTATACTGGAACTACAAAAATGTTCCTTTGCCCTGGTTCTCTATTCTTTGGACAATCATATGCCATGTGTCCAAGCTTGCCACACCTGTAGCAATGAACCTCTCTTCTACCTATTCCTCATCCTCTGGAAAATTATCTTCAACCTCTAGACTCTCCCTCTTGTTTTCGTTGTGGACTATATCTACTAGCCCCATCTTTAGATGTAATAGATTTCCCTTTGCTTTGATGTTGTCATATGCTTCTAGTAGCACCTTTACCTTTTCCTGCTTGTTTCCTTGCAAGCTTCTCCTCTGCTTTTAGAGCCAATTGGTATGCCTCATCTACTGTCTTCAGTGACAATACACTTATTTCATCTTGAATATCCAATCTGATCCCATTAATGTACCTTTCATTCTTCTCTGCAGACTCTTCCACATATCTAGCTATAACAACCCTAGTCAAAATCCATGTAATAAAGTTAATAAAGGCGAACTAATAACCATGGTCATGGGACATGTTAGCACTCCTTAGCGTCCCATGGCTGAGAAAGGAAGCCAAGGAGGTAATCTCAAACCAACTTTGGATCTAGTAGCTATCCATATAGGGTTCTCTCAAGAATCTCACAACCAATGAAGTGACTGGAGAGGAAATCAGATGTTAGGATAGATATTAAGCTCAATGGTGTTTGATTTTAGGGTTTGTTGGATGAAGCTCGTAGATCTAGGGCTAGGCTAAGGTTTCTAATGATCAATTACAGAGATATAATGGGGCAAGATAGGCATGCTCGGTGATAGAAATAGGTTATCGGGGTGGTGCATAGGTGAAAAGTTAAAGGGTCAGAATGATCACGTAACCATGAATTCATTCATTAATAAGAAAGAACACTAGCATGAAAATCTCATCAAAACAAAGCATATAACTTATGAATTCTGTTTAAAACTCATGAGATGATCACAAGAAAGTATAGAGATCGTAGGAAAGAGAAATATCAAAGAAAACACTGTCACAAAAACATACCACAAGAATCCCAAGATAATAACTACAACTGCCTGTTATATTATTGCAAAATGTACACTAGCTCCAAGCTATGATTCACAAACATCCAACCCACAATACTTCGAAATCTAAAGTATTTATACAATTATTTACAAAATAAATATCTTGAAACAGAATTCAAGATTTGTTACAAAAATTATAAAAATAGATCAATACTGCTAATAATATCAGTTAGTTGAGCTTTTGGTGCTGTTCTGGGCATTATGGTGGTAACTGAGGCCTCGAATAGACATTACTGTTAGTCCTGTTGGCTAATGAACTATGTTGTTGTCCCTATTTTTCTACATTTTGTTTGAGTAGAGGTGAAATGGAAATGTGTCGAAAATATCCTCGTTGTCCTCTGAGTGGAGGCAGAATGGATGATTTGGTGCTCTGTGAATGGAGGTCGTGATCATTCAATTGGGAAATTACATGAAAAACAATGAGAAACCGTGGTCGGGAGCGTAGAAAATGAACTGATTTTGACCATCCTGGAAGATTATGAACCGTCGATCTGGACTTGCTGATCTGGGCTGATTTAAATTTGGGCCGTTGATTTGGGCCATTGTATTATCGTAATCACAACAGGAGAGGGGCCTTTACATTGATTCTTCATGTTTTACAGATAGGACGGACCTGAAAATTAAAAAACTGAAATATATAAAATATCGCGTCCAAAAGGAATATCACACATCGCCATCTAGGAACCAGAAGGGGCTTGGCAGAGGAGGGACTTATGGTTGTGTGATCCTTGATGATGATATCACAATCAACGGGAGAGAATTTTATCGCAATCGGTGGATCGGGTCTTATCACAATCGGCGAGTGGAAGGGTTTTGCGATATTGGCGGCCTGGAAAGTTTGCAATATACGATATCAGCGAGATGGAGATTTTGGGATATGCCAATATCAGTGGCCGCACCAGAGAGATGAAAGAACAGGCAATGCCTCGCAACCAAGGACGCAACCCTGAGGAGTCACTATGAAAGCAAAACCCATCACTCTGCCTACCCACACTCATTTCCCAATTCACCTTATTGAACCTCGTTATATTAATCTCGAGCAAGACCTCACACAATTCACAGTATATGCGGTCCTATATAGCCATAAGTGGAGTAATTATCCACATGGAGCCACCAACGGTCCTGAGGAACAATCCTTTGCCACTTGGTTTGCTGTCAAATCACCTCATCGAGGATATAATATAATATTTTTTAAATGAATATAAAATTTATTTTAAAATACTAATAATTAAAATTTTGAATAAAAATAAATTTTAAATTTTAAAAACTTAATATATAAGAATGGAAAAATTTTAACATTAATTTTATAGACTTTATAATTAATTGAAATTACATATATAAGAAAAAATTATATATGTTTTTATACGGAGAGGTAATCTCCACCCTAGTATGGTAGAGATATAATATTTAGCATTTTGATTTATTCAAAATAAAATAAAAATTAAAAGGATAGGAAAATGAAAAACATAAAATTATTCAATCTATGTTTTTTCTCATGGTATTCTTCTCTAATGTGGTCTATTTAAAAGCTAATAAATAAACTAACCTAGTTCCATCTTAATTCTGGATCTACAAAAATTTTCTTTTCACTCTAAAAGAGGTTTGCATTTCAAGAGAAAAATTTGATTTCTTTGAGAACTTGCTGGATCTAAAATTTCAGATAAAAATAAACTAATAAATTTCAGATAAATATAAATTAATAAATTATATCTTTGACGTCATTAACATTTCAAAACTAATTTCAACACAAACATCTTATTTATATTTATTTTAATAAAAAATAAATTATAAATCCACTTTAAATTGAAATATAAGAAAAGCGAAACAAAAAAATTTAAATAAAAATTTTAATTACCACTATCAAACTCTTCATATTAGATTAACTGAAAACAAAATTACTATAAACCAATTAAAAAATAGATTTCGAGAGTTTGGTCAATGGGTCAATTTAAAAAAGTTGGTTTCTTGCTATGAATGCCTCCAACAGTTTGGCCCATGTGTTGTGTACGAATTTGGTCCCTAATTAGGTGCGTGTTAAAAGAGGTAACTATTTTTATTTTTCTGATATATAGAATTTGTTAAGAGTGTACTGGAATAAAATTGTGAAACTAAACGGTGGTGGCGACCATCGAACGGTTAGGTGTTTATTAATTTTAAAGCAATGGAAAGTAATAATATTTTATTTTATTTATTTTTTATTTTTTTATTATGAATGGTACAATTAAAATAAAAAATTGATTTTAGTGATAGTGAAGGTATTTATTTTTTTAAATAAAAATAAAAATGATTGATTTAATTTAATTACTTGTTTCATAATTAAAATATATTATATATATTTTGAATTTTATTTATTTATTTTTATTTCGATAAGTTAAAAAGTAATGTGATGTAAGATATGTTTTGAAATTGAGATTTTATGTGTGTATATGTTAGATTTCAAAAGAAATATTTTTCTATTTTCCATTCATTTAGAGTTAGAAATATTAAATTTGTTGGTTCATAATATTTTAGGATTTGTAAAATCACTATGATGTTCTTCTTAGTTTTAATGGTATTAATTATTTAAAAGTTGATTTTCACTTTTACTCTCGAGTGATTTAGCTGGCAATTAACATCTTTATGTCCACCCATTCTCAAGATTTAAGTGTCTTTTATTTAAAAGTTGACTTTCACTTTTACTCCCCAGTAATTTAGCCGGGAATTAACATCTTTATGTCCACCCATTCTCAAGATTTAAGCGTCTTTTATGTTAGATATTTTATGCTTATACATCAAAGTACTTAATAATAATTACACTTTTAATGGGTGGAAAATTAGCTTCTAAGAAAGGTATATTATGTTTTAAATTTACTATAATATATTAAACGATGTTGAAGATTATAAATTATAAAATGTGAACATTTTTTTATTTGCTCAATTTTATTTCACTAATTTTAAAATGTTGCATTCTTTTTCAAAACCAATCTAGATAATATCTTAATATAAGATATAATTTAAGATCCCTTATGGATCAAATTTGTGAAAGTACAAAACTCTCATGGAGAGTGCAAACTTTAGGAAAAATTTAAACCATAAGAGATTTGATCCCTTTGGATGCTACATAAATCTGGTGTTAATATAAGTTGGTTATCAAAAGTATTAAAAGAATATATACCAATTATAAAAAAATATTATTAATAATTATACATTAGGTTGCAAAGATAAAAAAATGTGCTAATTGTTAGAATGTTTAGGTTGTGCATATTTTCTTAAGGATGATATTGTCAAGTTACATGTACAATTTTCCATGCAGATTGGGGTTTGTGCTAAATGCTTGGGTGAAATCTTTGTATGTTGCTTAAAGGTGATATGTTGTGGCAATGAACACCTCATTGGTCTTGTTAGATCTAGTGGAGCACTACTAGTGATGGATGTGTAGATCTAATTTACATTTCTAATGTCATGAAGGGAGAATCCACATTGGAGTGAAGATGTGATAAAACTATGAAGGAAGAAAAAGAGCCCTTGTGCTAAGAAATGAGAGATTAGATGTGTTGTTGGTAGTTCAAATTTGCAAGTGAATGGGTGTTTCAATTCATTGTTGTTGTCCGTGATGGTAGCATGCACAATCATTTAGTGAATTGTAAAGGCAATAGAATGCCTTCTATTTAACCTACATATGAGTTGGTGTAGGCCATTGTGAAGTCGATTGTGGATTTCAGAATATTTTGGAGATCGAATGGGCATGAGCAAAGCCAACCTTTTAACTTTGCTCATACTCATTCGATCTCCAAAATATTCTAGAATCTTCAATCGACATTAACTTAGGTGTTGTAAATTGCATGTAACTACCCATTGATTCGATGGCAAAAATAGTGTGTATAAAAAGTTCTTTTTGGAATATGTAGCAAAGCTTTAATGAAGAGGCCATGTGATATTTAAGTTGCATTTAACCCTATTGTGCGATATTTGCATTCGTGGATGTATTGTGAAGTGCAAAAGATGATCTCACTAAGTGAGGTCGTGAGAAAGATTGAAATGTTGCTACCAATGGAGTAAATTTAATTATTTGACAGTTATTTTTGGTTTCCTTATGTCTGGAGAAGGATTTCAATGAATATTTGAGAGAAAAGATATGTTTGCGTTTACTACAAATATTGGTCATTAGCTAAGTCATAGTGAAGTCTTTGTTGAGGATAGATGAAGAAGACCACGCTTAACAAAACAATACCAAACAATCATAAATCACTAGTTTACCCATGCTATGATTCCAAGTTTGTCACCAGATTCATTGTAAATGAGGGCCACAATCATCAAAGCAATACCAAGCAATCACAAATCACTAATTCATCTATTCTACCGTTAGAATGTCATGTTGATTTAAATTTAGCTCATTAATATAAATTAAAATATACTCTAAGATTGATTTATATTTTTTTATATTATTTTTATTAATATTTTTAATTCAATATTGCGGAATACTATTTTAGTATTAAATTAAAAAATTCCGTTTAACATAATAAAAATATATAGATTTACAATTTTCCTTAAAATTAGAATAGTTTTTTTTTAATTTTTCCATCAATCTTTATCTAGATAATCTAATTCACTTTAACTTAAACATTTTTAATTTTTCCATCTATCTTTATCTAGATAATCTAATTCACTCTAACTTAAACATTTAGATAACCAAATAAATGAATATTTTCAATTTTTTAAAACAACTTATATCATCTTCCAAAAATAATTACTTTACATGACAAAAATATTTTAAAACATTATATAATATAATATTAACTTTATCAAATTATTTAAAATAAAATTAAAAATAATATTTATTAAAATAAATTTGAATAATTATTTCATGAATTTAAAATTGATAATTTACACACCTATAATATTACATAACTCATAATATTTATTATAATAAATCCTATTTAAAAACTTATTCAAAAGTTAGAAACTTCCAATATACATCCCGTCCTGTCCCGTCGCATAATGCACCATGCTAATTTTATTTTTTATAATTTTAACACTCCCTTATAAATAAAGATAATAAATATTAATTGAAAAAGTATCACTCATATATTCTATACATTAAGTTTCTTATTGTATTTCAATATTTTTAATTAACATCTTCAATAAATTAAGATTTCATAATATTTCAATGCTTTTAGTTGGTCGACAAAAAGTTTTTATACATCTCTATAATTATTATATTAAAACTTTGCATAATGATTTATTAATACCAGAGACTAACAACCTAAAATGCATGGACTAATAATAGAAAATTCAATCTAAAGCTTCTTTACTATGGTCGATGTGCTTTATACTTTTTAGATTTGAGACGGTCACTTTTGAAATTGGCTTGTATATTTTGGCATCTTATGATGTGTTGATTTTATGTAATCGTCTTTTGCTTACCTGTGGTGTTGGAATTATTTCTGAGAATCTCTTCAAATATTTTAAGAGTGTCCAATTTTTCTTTTAAAGCTAACTCCATATTTTTTAGTTGTAAATTAGGAATGTGTTTTTGTTTATTTATTTTTTTAAACAATAATCCATATTATTTAGATTAAATTCGCGTTCAGCCACGGTAAGAATTTTGGTGAATTATATTGTAGAGTGATTTCAGGGATCATAGTGGGCATGAGAGAGCTTTCAAAGTTGGTCTAAATAGATTAAAAATTATTCTCTACAATAATATCTTTATCCTCTAGTATTATATAGACGACAAAACTGATGCAGAAGAAAGATACAATGAAAACCAAACATCTAGACTAGTTAATCTATGGGTGAAGCCAGCCAGTTCAGGTCTACGTCCTTGCAAAGTTTAGTTGGTGGACTATCCACCTTGGCAAGCTGCAACTGGAGATCCACCACAATGTTCTGGAGGGCCTCCACTTCATCCTTAAGCTGAGAAATATTCTGTCGTTGGCTCCTTATGGTGTCCAAGGTGGAATTGTCAGTGAGGCTCTATTGGTGAAGCAAAACTTGGAGGTCATAAACATCATCTCTTAATTCTGCAAGTTCTTTGCAGCATTGTTCACATGTGGGAGCTAGGGCTTCGAGGCTAGAGATATTACATGCAGAGGCACTGCACTTACCAAGAATTTGTGCCACTCTCCTAGAGCATTGGTGTTGGCAGCCCCAAAATCCAAACTCTATAATTGAGCCAAAGAACCAACCACAAGTGCATGGGATAAAGTAGCGAGAGTCGGTGAAGTCGCAAGCGTCTTGACACTCAGAAAATTTCGTAGAGAAGGAGGCGACACCACAAAATTTGAGAATGGAAATTGCTACATGATTGAACTCAGGACTTAGAGTAGAATAGGGAGGCTTACCATTTCCTGGATGGAATTTCATCCTCTGAAATTACGCGTACCCTTGAATGGAGACTTCCAAGAGGAGCAGAGCAATTTGACTCCAAATGATCGACGACTTGAGGTTAGAAGCGAATTAAAGAATTAATGCACTGTGTGACAAACACAACATTAATTTATGCCCATCCAAATCTTTGAAGCTCGTGCGAAATTCCAAAATTGCATCTACTCTGTCTAGTTCCCAAGGTTTCGCCATCATCAACTTGTTGCTTGAGAAGATTTCTACCTCAGAAGAATTGCTAAGATAGTGAATTCCCTTTCTAATTCTTAGCATGGGAATTAAATGCCACACACTGGATAATGGATGCCAAAGCATTTTTTACTGAACCCGCGTGATTATAACCTTAACCAATTATAACCTTAACCACCTTAGTATTATTTACTACCCACGTGTCTTCTTGCATACAATGCCAATCCATTGCCATGTTCCACCATCTGTGGAAGTACAGACAAATGGAGGAAATGATGGGAAGGAGAGGGGAAAGGGGATGTGGGGAAGGAGGGGGGAAGGGGAAATAAATGGGGAGGGGGAGAGGGAGGGGGCAGCGAAATAAGGATGAGGGGGGCGGGAAAAGGGGGTTAGAGGGATCATGAGGAGGGAAGGGAGGAAAATAGCAAGGCACAAAGGCACTATTATAAGGAGAGGGAGACTAAAAAAGCCCAAGATGTCCACTAACATTAGGGAACACTATAAGATCCCAAGACCTTATTAACATCTGTTTTTCCTTCTTCTAAGAGACAAGCTCTATTGGCCATTGATTATGCTTCAACATTAAGAGATATGGGGAAATGGAAGGAGGGGGAGCTGGAAACAAATGAGAGGAGGCTCTTAACACGTCGAAGAAGAGTTAGTTCTTAAATATCTGATTACCAAGAAGGGGTCCCCTATGATATTGCGGTCTTTGACACCTTGCTGGAGGGCGAGAAGGAGGCCCATATAGAGCATGTACAATTCCACTTGTTTGTTTGTTTTCCTACCTAGGCCCCAAGCGTACCTAATTAATTTTTTTCCTTCAGGATTGTGAATACACCCTCCCCCTCCTACCACCCCTATTTCTCCTCATAATTTTATGGAATATTTTGTATTTAAAATAGTGGGTGGTAAGATTAGAGTTGTGTTGTGATTTTGCATCATATATTTAAATTTAAAATGATAATTAAATTTATTGTTATTTTAAGATAAATTATTGGTGATAGTGTTAATTGGGGCTATCTTGGGTGGTTGAGCCAAAAGGTTATTATCTTCCTCACCCATATTTAAATATTTGCTAGTGACATGATGAGCTATAATGCCTTGATGAATATTGATGTAATGGATTCGAGCCTTGTGAACTCTTAAATGAGTATACTTTTGGGCCGACTTGGTACTAGCAACCTCACTCTAGCTGTCGGGCTTAGAGGGTTTTCTTTCTTAAAAATAAAATAAAAATTATTGGTGATAATTGAATCACCCTTTAGTTAGCCTCTTGCCTAGGTTTATAAATACATAAATGTGTATTCTTAATTTGATGTATCATCTTTACGAAAGGTCCTTTTTGTAATTCCATGAGTCATATTTCAATCATATATATTCATTAGTGGGTTTTTTTATTGGACAATCTCTCTCTTACCTATCAATATTAATATTTATATTTGTTTTGGTTCACCTTAGCAAATTAGAAATACCCTTTTTAAGGTTTCTAATGTATACATAGTCATTGTGAATATGCATAAGGTTTCATAGGGTCAAAGATAATCTCCTTTTTTCATATTTCACTTCTTGCACA
The DNA here is from genome assembly GCA_031772625.1 of Pinus tabuliformis. Lineage (NCBI taxonomy): Eukaryota > Viridiplantae > Streptophyta > Pinopsida > Pinales > Pinaceae > Pinus > Pinus tabuliformis. The sequence continues at coordinate 1,223,803,129 of CM062811.1, forward strand.
TCATCCATGTGGTGTATGCCATATTTGTGTATGTCTCCTATAGATTAATAAAGTAATGTCTTATATAGACTAATAGATTAAAGAGCCTCTTTTCAACAAACAACCTATGTATTTTCCTGATATTAGCAAATCTCTTAATTTGACATGTTGATAATTAGTTGACCCCTCTAAGTTTACCTTGATGGTTATTTGTCATGCCTTGTGTGCCCTTATATGTTTCCTTGGTCTCTAAATAACCCACTTTACAACTTAGTTTAGGTTCAAAAAAATTTCCACTTTTGGTTCTCAACATTTTTCCAAAGTTCTAACAAATTTTGTCCATGATTCTACTCTTCCTTCACTTAAGCTCTAGGCCCATATTATATGTCAACTCCTTACAATAGAGACTTTATTTCACCATCAAGCTTATCCCTTAACTTGGATTCTTCCCTTTGTAATTATTAATTGATCTTGGATGTAGGGTTTTCCTTTATGAGCTTGTCCTGGATCTTCTCAAGCTCCCTTCCGACAAGGATTATTAGGTCTAGAATATTGCTCTTTTAGTAATTAATGAACATATTATGATTATGTATATGGACATTGCATTTCATTGTAATGGAGAGTTTTTTTTTGGATACACATTAAGGAGATTAATGGTGACATGGAGCTTGGTGGGACTTCCACTATCATTATTGCTTCAGAAACGCTTACAAACTTTTTGTAATATCCCTCCCCTTAATAATAAATAATACAAAAATAATAATTAATAATATAAATAATAAATAATAATAAATAAATCACTTAATAATAAATAATAAAAAAAAAAAATCATAAATGTTAAATAATAAATGATATTAAAAATATATACAAGAAAATAAATAAAAATAATAAAAAATAAAAATAGTAATAACCATTCTAAAGCTTTAAATAAGAATAAATAGAAATAAAACAAGAAAACTATCAAAAAGAAGAAAATAAAATAAGAAAGCTAAAAATCAAAAGAAAGTTGCATGTAGACATATGGAGTGTGTGCATGTGGTTCCCCTTCCAATGTTTGTTCTATTTAATAGATGGTGAGGAAGATGAGAGGCATTCCTGCATTCCATCATTCCATCATTCCAAGATTCTATCTTTCATTCTCTTGGGAGAATGGTGTTTTAAGACATAGAAGCCACTGACAGTAGTACGTTGATTGAGGGCTCGGGGGTGGCCAGTTGTAGCAAATCCTTGCGCAATTGAGCCTACGGTTGGGTGGAGAGTCGTCCCCAAAACCTTGTTACGGTAGGCCTACTTCTACCACAGGTAAGCACTATTCGTAGTTTGAATTTAGTTTATTAATTATATGTTTATTTGGCTAAGGTAAGTGCCACTTTGATTTAAATTTAATGTTAATTAGAAAGTTAACTAGATATTTACTTTGGTTTGTTACACTTTTCTTAGTTTGAGGATGTTCAATCATCTTCTCCCTCTCTTCCTTGGGTATTTCCTTTCTTTTTAGTTTCCATATTCAAGAATGGTATTGTACCTTGCTAAATAAACCTTGAAACCTAAAAAAGTGAACTCATAAAACTAATAAAATCTCTAAGTGAAGATTAACTCGATACTCAATAATTATCCTAGTGGTTTACCTTCTTCTTTTCACCTTTTCCTCTTTGATTCTAGATTGTTTTTATAAATTAGGTGGTGACTACACTCTTTTCTATTATTCCTCCCTTTCTTGGTTGCAAATCATCTGATCTGAAATTGATTGCTAGTTAATGCAATGTTAGTATCATTTCCAGATATAAACTTTTCTTTGCTTTGGTTTGCTTATCCATAGAGAGTTTATCCATGAGCATGTGATTATCAATTCATCTAACTTAGTGAAATTTAGTGTTTTGCATGAACTTAAAATCATGAATTTAAATGGATGAACAAAAACATATAAAAACACAGCAAGCACAAATAACAAAGCTCAATACACCATTTTTTTTTGAAGGAGTTCACCCCTCCTGGGCTACATCTCCTTGGTCCAGCTTCATAGTGTGGGCCTTTGTATTAGCTTCAATAGTGCTCAAATTGCTGTTACATGCATCCAATTGTCTTGGTAGCTATTCCAATGAGTTTAAAACATTCAAATCTATCATAATTGACTATTTTTTTACTCAATTTGGTTAGCAGCTACTCTGGGAATGGCCTCCAACACCCGGTGGCCCTAGGATTCAAAAATATTCAAGTGAACAAAAAAACCTATAGATGACCTCTTCTGCCTCTGAAACCTACTCCAATGAATTATCAGCATGCCAATTAGCCAAAAATGACTATTCATTTTCAAAATTTGGTTGAGAATTGAGTAAGTTATGTCTCAAACAGTGTTTCTTAGAAAACCTCCTCTAAATCTAGAGAACTGCCAGTTAAGTATGCCAAGTTTAGTGGCGATTCCGGATTTAGTGGCTCTGCCATAAATTCCGCCAAATTAATTATAGATTAATTAAATGATAAACTTATTAGTGGCACACTAATCTCGCTTAACAGTTGGCCCCTAACTCCTGGTTCAGGCGCTTGGTCATATGGGGTGGGGGCTGGCCCTTGGGGGCTTTCTTTTTACCAAACTTGCAGAAGTTCTAACTTTTGCATACAATGTCGGTTTTTCGAACCGTTTGCGGTGTTGGAAATATGGAGATGAACTCTATCCATTAATTGAGGTATGAAGAAACTCTAAGTACTTTGATGTTTTAGCTAAAATATTGATCCCTGATCATTCCTTCCCACTAGAAGCCTTTTGGACCCCAAAAGCTCTCTTGATCACTAATTATGTTGATGAGGGGACTGTTCCCTCATCCTCCCAGTCTTTATCCATTTAAATTTTCCTAATTTCATCATTTGGAGCTTTTCATAAAAAATCAAAATTTTCCTTGATTCTGACGACCATCTATTGCTATCTTTGACACCGTCATGCTACAATATTTTTGAATTTGTAGAACAACAATCTAATTTTTGCAGAAAACATATTGTTCCTACCTTGGTCAAAAATCAAAGGAAACTTGGAATCTTTCTCACCTTGCACTTTGTCTCTATTATGATTTTTAGCTACTTTTGCCTTGTACTTGAGTCGACTCTTGCCCAAGTTTCTTCGCCATTGTAATGTGCCTTTTGGAAACCAGCAATGAACATTTGTGAAACCCATGCCTTCTTTTCCAAGCTGCTTTGTCCTCTTCTCTTTTACCTTTGCAACTTCTTGCACTGACACCTTGTTTTCAACACCGCTCAACGTCAATGTTGGTTACTGCAAATGTTTTTCACCTTCTTCCAAAGGCAACATGTTATCATTATGAAACAACTCATTACAAATATAAGCATCTTTATGAAAAGTATGATTCAAAACATCTCTTTGTTTGATCATCAACAATGTCAAACCCTAACTTGCATTCACTAGCCTCTTCATTTGCCCTGCATTAACTAAATAAATGTTCAATTTCTTGCGATGCTCTCACAATATACTTCACCCCATCTTTAAGCAAATGATATTTGTGCTCATAGCAATGAAACACCACTTTTCTGTCATAGAAATATGGACTTCCCAAGATAATTCTAGAAATGTGAAGTGGAACCACGTCTAACTTGACTTCATCAACAAAGTTTGCAGTAATAGCAAATCTAAAAATGTGTTTCCTTGAAACTTGTAAATTGGCATCCTTAACTATCCAACCCAAAGGGTATGGTGTATGATGTGGTACAGTTTCAAGTTTAAGCTCTTTAACTAAATCTTCTGAAATCAGGTTTGCTTGTTATCCACTATCAAAGAGTGCATCAATCTTGGTATGATTTAAGATTACTTTGACAGTGAACAACTCTTCCCTTTTGTCTTCATTTGGAGTGTTGTTGTGACTATTTGAGGAACTAGTACTTTCAACATGTTGACCTTTCAAACCCATAGTTGTAATTTTTGTCTCATCTCCTGAATATGACCCTAAGTCTTTTTCAGCTATAGCAACGATTTTGCCTTCTCTTTGGCTTTCAATCTATCTGGTTTTAATTCTGGATGAAGTTGCCAACAATGGTCTTCATCATGGTCAGTCTTTGAACAAATTTTGCATGTGAGTTTTTCCTTCTATTTTTTGATACTTGCATTCTTATTTCCCTTCCATTTTCCTCCCTTCTATTTTCCCTTACCCTCACTTTCACCTTTATCCTCTATTTTTTGTTTTTCCCTTGCCTCAAGATGCGTGGCTTGTACACATACTTCATCTAAGTTGCTTGGGTTAAACATAAGGATAGTATGTTGCAAATAGGAATGTAAACCTCCAATATATTTCAAGAGTGTGACTTGTGAATTCAAGTTTACTCCTAATAACAAAGCCTTTTTCCTAAACTCCTGTATATAATCTTGGACTGTTTGGCCTTTAAGCTGCCTAAAATTCTGCCAACTCATAATGGATTTTTTCATATAGGTTAAAGGATAAAACTATCTTTTAATGGAAGAAATGAATTCAACCCAAGAAATGGAAATCTTACCATGGATTCACATTTCCTCTTGTGTCTTTACTTCCCACCAAACTAGTGCATCTCCTTCTAGCCTCAATGAAGCCAACTAGATCTTTATGTCGTCCTCTTGAAGGTTCTGAATTCTGCAGTATACCTCCAATTATCGAATCCAATTGTCCAACTTTTCTGCATTCACTTCTCCATTGTACATGGGAAGTTCGAATTCTATGTCCAATTTCAGTAATGGGGTTTTTCCTTTTGGGGTTTTGGAATGAGTATGGGTAGTGGAAGATTATGTTGTGTGAGATGGTGAAGATGATGAGGATGGTGGAGATGGAGGTGGCTTTCCACCATTCCCTTTGGAATCCTTCTTCTCATCTTTTTTTCCTCTGAGCTTCCTTCTCCATGTGGAGGTTTAGAACTCTCTCCAACCATTCTAGTGTTCCTCTCTTCATAGAGGACTTTAACCATTTCAATCAAAGTGTAGAAAGCTTTCTTGAATTCTTCCTCTTCTAAAGAGGGACCTTCATGCTCTCTTTCTCCCTGCATAATGGCTATGGATTCAAGCTCAAAAATTTGTATTGATTGTACCTCTTCAATCACTTCAGCGTCTTGTGCAATATGTGCCTCTTCTATCTCAACTGATGGAGATGGAACTTGAGGTGATTCAGGTGCTGCCTTGAGTGGTCCTTTGGGTGAGGATGGTGCTTTCTCAACCTTCTTCCTTCTTGTCCTAATCTTAGGACTAGCTATCAGTAGTTTCCATTCTCCTCTCTGCAACTTCAACCTTGTAATCATAACAACAATGTCAACTATTAAACCCTTCAAGCAAATCAAGCAAGCAACCTTGTGTTCCGATACCAACTTGATCTGAAATTGACTGCTAGTTAATGTTATGCTATTATCATTTCCAGATATAAAATTTTCTTTGCTTTGGTTTGCTTATCCACAGAGAGTTTATCCATGAGCATGCGATTGTCAATTCATCTAACTTAGTGAAATTTAGTGTTTTGCATGAACTTAAAATCATGAATTTAAATGGCTGAACAATAACATATAAAAACATAGCAAGCACAAATAACAGAGCTCAATACACAATTTTTTGTTGAAGGAGTTCACCCCGTCCTGGGCTACATCTCCTTAGTCCAGCTTCATAGTGTGGGCCTTTGTATTAGCTTCAATAGTACTCAAATTGTTGTTACATGCATCCATGCTATTGGTACCTATTCCAATGAGTTTAAAACATTCAAATCTATCATAATTGACTATTTGTTTACTAAATTTGGTTACCAATTGCTCTGGGAATGGCCTCCAACACCTAGTGGCCCTGGGCTTCAAAAATTTTCAAGTGAAGAAAAAACCCTGTAGATGACCTCTTCTACCTCTAAAACCTGCTCCAATGAATTCCCATCATGCCAATTAGCCAAAAATGACTATTCATTTTCGAAATTTTGTTGAGAATTTAGTAAGTTATGGCTCAAATAGTTTTTCCTAGAAAACCTCCTCTAAATCTGGAGAACTGCCAGTTAAGTACGCCAAGTTTGGTGGTGGTTCCGGATTTAGTGGCTCCGCCATAAATTCTGCCAACTTAATCATGTATTAATTAAATGATAAAATGATTAGTGGCACACTAATCCCACTTAACAGTTTGCCCCTATCTCCTAGTTTAGGCGCTTGGTCACATGGGGTGGGGGCTGGCCCCGGGGGGCTTTCTTTTTACCAAACTTGCAAAATCTCTAACTTTTTCATAAGATATCAGTTTTTCGAACCATTTGCAGCATTGGAAATCTGGAGACGAACTCTATCCATTGATTCAGGTCTAAAGCAATTATGAGAACTTTCATTTTTTAGTTAAATTATTGATCCCTAATCATCATCCCCCTTTGATTGTTCCTCTAAATGTATAACTTCACATCAAATATGATGGCAGTGAATGATTCATTACTTTAGTGCATGTATAATATTTGGTTTGAAGGAAATCTCCAAACTTAAATGATAAGAACAACCATGATTATGCACAAATCTAACTATGTAATTTGACTATCTCATACACATTCACAATTAAGACATTGATACAACATTAAAACTCCTCCATTAGTTATCAAAATGGGAATACACTTGATAATATAGCTGATGAGAATGGGGATCTTAAGGATTTTGTATGTCAAATTTATGAGGAGAAGCATGAAGTAAATATTGTTCAATATATAAGTAGAGTAATAATAGTCCACCGGTCTGTGTGAGATTATACAATCTCCCTCTTCATTTTTGGAATGAAAGAGTTTTGGAAAGCATTGGGAACAACATAGGGAGATATATCAAAACAGATCTGGAAAGGGTCGATGAAAGAATCTACACTTTTGCACGTATATGTGTGGAAGTAGACCTAAGTAAAGGGCTGCCGGACAGCATAAGGCTGATCTACAAACAACAAAATTGGCTGCAAGTCCTAGATTATGAAAACACCGCTTTCAGATGTAGGTTCTGTAGGCAAACATGACACTTGCAAAGCACATGCCCAGAAGCCAAGAAAGTTAACAGTAAAAAGAAACAGAAGCAGAGGAAAGGATGGCGGTTTTCACCCCCAGATTCAGAGGACGAAGCATCAGAAGCAGAGGAGGAAGAGATCCCCGCAGAGAAGACCGAGGCTTCTCAAGAAATGGAGAACCAGGAAGGAATCACATCAGACAACAAGGATACACAGATCTACACAGAGAAGTCAAACGAAGGTATGATTATGGGAGGGATCAAAAGGCATCACCATTCAGATACTTCAGATTCAGATAAGGAAACTGCCTCTCAGAAAACAGAAACACAGCTGGTTGTAGCATCGATTGAGCCCACTCAAGGAGAGTGGCGCAAGGTCGAAAAGAAAAAGGGGAGAAAAACCTGATGGGTGAGGCCTTACTCACCATCGGGATGCAGTTTTCTCCTTTCCTTATCTTCCCTCCTCTCTATCTTTTTCTCTTTCTCTAATACAGTTGATGTGTTAGGTTGCATGTGGTGCGAAAGCACGGGAGCCCAATGGGCATCTTTTCAAAAATGCTTCAATGCATGTGCTAGTGTAACTCTTTATTATTTTTTAATAAAAAGTTACTGTTTTTTCCTTTGGAAAAAAAAGAGTAATAATAGTCCTTATAAGATACATGCATAACTATTTATATAAATAAATCAAAATTTCATCACAAAAATGGTTTCCATTTCATAATAGCTCTATGTAATGGTTAGCAATCATGTAGATGTTGTACAAAGACTTGATTATAAATATGGTTGTCCTTTTATGATGGCCTTAAGTGATAGTTGGCATTCCTAGTTGTAGGTTTGTGCATACAATCTTATTGACATGAGAGAAGTTGGAACAAGGAGTGAAAAACTTGAAAGCTAGGCATATTTGGTGTTCTTTGTGCCAAATGTTGTTGAAATTTTTGTAGGTTTTAACCTCGTACAAAAATTACTTGCATATGAATTCTAAAAACAGAAAATAAACAATGGCGAGAGAATAACACATAAAACAAATATACACAGAGATTTTCCCCTAGATCCCAAAACCGGGACTACTAGATTGATTTTTCATTATGTTCCTTTCAATGTTACAATACATATATATACATACCGAAGCATCCATAAACCCCAATCCATTAACCCTGGATTAGAACATAATCGTAGTTCCCTTGACCGGATCTACAAAATATCATGGACCGAAAACCATTGCGCCCAAAACCATGTGCGAAATGCATGCACAAAACCATAGGTAGGTCCGGCCACCTAATATAGGGTCAAAAAAAAATTTCTCGGGGTGCTGCACCCCCCGCCCCCCCCCCGCCCCCCCCCAACCCTTAGTTCAAACGCTGGGGCTAGTCGTGGAAAGAATATAACACAACCCAACACTTTTGGGGCATTACTTCTTGGGCATTGTAACATGCACTCCACACCTACATCTTAGGGTATGAAAGGTTAATGTGCATAGCTCAAGGAACTAATGTTCTCTGCATGTAATTGTCCATGTTTATGTTCAACCACTAAACCATAAATCAACAAATATGAAAAAGGATTTGAGATAATGATACTACAGGTAAAAATTGACATCTCTCCCTACTGTGTTATGTCAAATTTGAAGATGGAAACCCTAAATCCTTTAATTGTCATCTTGTCTTTGGGGGATTTTAAGCTTCATGAATCTTCCCTTTTTTTGAAGCCCCTCATTTTGGTGCCATTATTGGTGACTTGTTAAACTAGGGGAATTCCTTTTGCACCAAGGTTCTTCCATCCTCCAAAGTGATGCAATCGCTCCAAATCTCTCCATTTTTTCGATCTTTGTGAGGTTGATCTTAGGGGGTTCCCTCTGTATGCAGGTGAAAGTTTTTGACTTTGTCTCTACCCTTGTAGCTGGAATTCAATATCGGACATGAATCCCTTTCGTCTCAATGCAACTCCTACATGGGAGTAGGCAGCTTCAAGAAGGAAATTTGCTTAGAGATTACGATATAACTAAGGCCACCTTAATTCTGCTAGTCTCAAAATTGAACGGAGGAGCCAAAGGCTAAGGTGCACCCTCTTCCTCTCGATCATGATCCTTAAAGGATGCTCTAAATCCAAGGCTCTCACAACCGACTTGGAGCAGATCTCTCAAGGCTAGCCTTCATTATAGAACAAGCACAACATATTCCAAGTTTAGAGGTGGAAGGCTACCAATATAATCTTTCTTCTATGACATTTGAGCAGAATGTGATTATTTGTTGCTTTAATGGGCTTTGGCCATCTGTATATGTGCTATGTGAATGGGTGCATCAAACCTGGTCCCCGAATACATATCTATATTTTTGTTTGAAGGGTTTCTTTGTGGTTTATTTCAAAAATCAAGAGGATCGTCAAAGGAATTTTTATCAAAGACCTTGATTTTGGGGTTGCCCTAGGCTCCCCTTTTAGCCATGGTTTTATGAATTCAACCCTCTATCCATGACAACTCTAGCCACTCCAGTTTGGGTAGGACTACCTAAAATGCCCATTCATTTGTTAACTCCAGATATCTTAGCTTTTTTAGGACACTCACTCGACTGTTGTATTAGATATAGACACACTTGGAAGGGGTATTGTAACCTTTGCACACATCTGTGTCAAAATAGATCTTAGCAAAGAGCTACCTGATAGAATCATCATCGATTGGAATGGCCTAACCTTTTTACAGTTGGTGGACTATGAAAACACAACTTCCTATTGTAGGTCCTGTCAACAACTAGGTCATCTCCAGAAAGTTTTCCTTTCTTCTCAAGGGAAACCTCACCCCCTCATGCCAAGAAAAAGAATCGATAATGGAAAGACCCAAAATATCCAAAAGGATCTAAGAATTCTTCAACTCACAAGCAAGACAATATGCAACAACAAAAATCGTCTGCAACCAAATCTTTTCCTTTAGCCTCAACTTAGTCCCACGTAGCACCTGTTGAAAATAGCAACAAGAAATGCTAAATATAGAAGTGTTAAATTTAGTAATTCTATAAATAGCATTTCGGGATACCTTCTTATTTTAGTTAGTCCCTGAACTAAAATAGAGAAGTAAAATTCGAATTTGATCTTAGCAGCTGTTTGTAAAATAATTAATTAATTCATCTTGAGTTAATTAGTTAAGGAAAATCAAACATGAAGTCTATGTGGGGACATGCAACAATTTCTCCATTAATTGAGGAATTTATCCATCAGTTAAAGAGATAAGGATGAGTTGTAATATTGAGTTGTAATTAGTTGACTTAGTTAACTGAGTCAAGTCCAGTTAGATTAATTCAAATAGTTTGTTGAATTAATGTGAGTTCAGTTAGTTAATGCATGCATGCATGTAACCACTGCACTTCAGATAACTAAATATTCTCTCATAAATAACTCATGCATGTTAGTTCAGACAGAGACCTAGTTGAGATCAGATGGAGGGGCAGTGTACTATCAGTTGCTAGAATATTCCATTGTGAATGTTCGTTGCATGCAGAAGGAATTCTTTCCTTGAGGATTGCACAGATACTTCTTCAGGTTTTGTGAGTGTGATGAGGCCAATTCACACATGTGGCTTCACTGGACCCCAAGAAAAACTGCGCAAGGAAATAGGAGGCTTGGAGGGCTTGAGGAGGACATATACAATGTCTATTCAGTCTGTGAGTTGTATTATTTGATTGCAGAGAGAGCAGGATAGCTTGAGAGCTAATTCTTTTTGTAACTTGAACAAGATTTCCACTTGTATGATAATACAGAGATTGGGGTTTTAGGCTGAGGCTTTCCCTGGGTTATTTCTTCTGCGTTATGTGTGATTGATTTCTCATTCTCAGGTATATGTGTTCTATTGATCTTGCTCAATTCGATTAAACTTCCGCAAAGTGTTGTAGAAGTAGATCTTGTATTGTGTTTTAGTATATTGCATAATCTGTTGATCTACAGTGGGAGTTTCTACATGGTGTCAGAGCAAAGGTGATCAAAGGAGAAGAACAATATATAAGAAGGGATAAGTTCGAAGTTTGTGGTTCCTGAATATAGAAATCGAGTTCTTATCACATCTCAATTTCACCAATGGCGTTCAGTGGTTTAAGACTCAAGTATGCCCTTGATGGCAGCTCGAATTATATAGCCTGGAAGGATCGCATGGAAGCAGTATTAGAGGATAACGGTCTAAAGGACTTCATTGATCAAGAAGTCCCTAAGCCGACTGCTGCTACTCAACTGGCAGAATGGAAGAAATGTGTGGCTAGAGCAAGGAGAAATCTCCTAGAGGGAGTTCGAGACCACATTGTCTCAAGCCTCCATGGGAAGGAGACACCATTTTTGATGTGGAAAACATTGAAGGGTCTATATCAGAATAGCAACGATCAGAGGAAGCTGGCGCTAAAAGACAAGCTCCATAAGATCAAGTGTGAAAGGGGCGACACGATCTCTACATATCTGAACAAGCTCACCACCTGCAGGGATGAGCTTTGAAGTGTAGGGATCATGACCGCTGATGATGACATGGTGAGTCTTGCACTCCTCGGTCATCCTAAGAGCTGGCATAGCTACCAAGACTCGGTTAATGGAAGAGAAAAACTGCCAGATTGGGAACGACTTTGGTTGGATCTGATGCAGGAGGAAATCATAAGAAGCACCAGAGATGGATCCTCATCGAAGCAAGATGATGAGGAAAATATAGCCTTAGTGAGTAAGGCGAGGAAAGGGAAAGGGAAGGCGTCCCATCCCAAATCCGGTTCTTCCCATGGTGGGAAGAAGATTGACAAATTGAAAGTGTGGTGCTTTCATTGTCATGAAGTGGGCCATTATGCTACGAATTGTCCACAGAAGAAATCCAAGAAGGGTTCCTTGAAGGGATCTGATGGCAAGGCACTGGCCTCACAATTTGAGTTGGATTTTTCGCTTATCGCATGCATGGTTTCATCCATGGTGGGATGTGTGTGGTACCTGGACAGTGGAGCTTCATTCCACATGTTAGGTGACAAGAATATTTTCAGTACCTTGGAGGAGAAGGATCTCCAGATGCGGATCGAGATGGGCAATGATAGAAAGTACCATGTTTCAGGTGAAGGTACGGTTGTGTTTCAGAGGGAACATGGAGTTCCCCTCACCCTGACTGATGTAAAGTATGTACCGGGTCTAAAGAAGAATCTTGTGTCTATCGCTATGCTAGAAGATAACGGCTATGATGTAGTCTTTAGTAAAGGAAAGGTATTATTGAGGCATATCGGTACTAGACAGACAAAGTGAATAGGGATTCGAGTTAAGAATCTCTACAAGTTGGAGGTAGACGACTGTGCTGCATTGAGTTCCAAAGCTGAGATGGTGCAGAGCCAAGATATTGGTGAGCTATGGCATAGAAGACTGGGCCACTTGCACCATGGAGCCCTGAAGATCATGCAGCAGATTTCTACCGGATTACCCAAGGGAAAACTTGAGCAGACGAATACATGCAAAGGTTGTACCTTAAGTAAGTATGCAAAATCTTCCTTTCCGGATCGAGACAGTAGAGTTGGAGAAATCCTGGAGCAAGTTCACTCAGATGTTTGTGGACCCTTCTCTACAGCCTCCATCGCTAAACAAAGGTACTATGTTATTTTTATTGATGATTTTTCTCGTAGATACTGGATCTATTTTATGCAAAAGAAGGATCAGACCTTCTTGAGGTTTTGTGAGTTTAAAGCCTTGGCAGAGAAAGAATCTGGAAAGAAAATAAAAGCCTTGCATAGCGATAATGGTGGAGAGTATGTCTCCCAACAGTTTAAAGACTTCTGCACTGCAGAAGGAATTAAATGGGAATTGACGGCACCCCATAACCCACAGCAGAATGGGGTGGCTGAAAGGAAGAACAAATCGATTGTGGGAGCAGCTCGAGCGATGTTGCATGACCAAAGCCCACCACTGCATTTGTGGGCTGAGGCATGCAATATAGCAGTGTACTTGCAGAACAGAAGCCTACACCATATACTGGGAATGAAGACACCTATGGAGGCATTTTTTGGGAAGCGACCTGATGTAAGTCACTTCCAAATCTTTGGATCATCAGTTTAATGTCATGTGACCAAAGATGCCAGGAAGAAGCTAGACCCAACAACTGAGTTGGGAATACTTGTGGGGTACATGGATACACCCCAAAACTATTGGGTGTACCTGCCTTCCACTCAAAGGACTGTGGTACGCAGGGATCTAAAGTTTGATGAGCAGAAAGCCATGCGATTATCACTTGAGAGGGAGCTCAAGTTGCATGCAGAGGAGGAACTTTCAGTTCCTAAGGAGGAGGAGCCTCAGATTGATGCGAAGTAGCCGCATGCAGAGGATCCGGGAGTGGAGACATCCACTCATGCTGATACTTCCAAAGATGGGCGGAAACGCTCAAGGGAAGCTGACAGGTTGATGTTGGATGCGTGGGAGAATGCGGGGCAGCCATCTCCTTAACGCAGACAGAGGAGGTCGCCCGAGTGGTACACTGGGTACATGGCCCTGGTTGGGGAGTGTGTAGATACTGAACCTTCTTCATTCGAGGAGGCAGTGTAGCAACCAGTCTGGGTTGATGCAATGGTAGAGGAGTACGACTCTATCATTCAGAACAGTGTGTGGGATGTTGTCCCAAGACCTCAGGGTAAGTCAGTGGTGAGTTCCAGATGGCTTTACAAGGTAAAGCAGGCAACTGATGGCAGTGTTGAGAAACATAAGGCAAGGTTTGTTGCCCGAGGTTTCTCATAGGTCGAGGGGATCGACTACGATGAGACTTTTGCTCCCGTAGCAAGGTACTCATCGATTAGATCGATGTTAGCACTATCAGCTCAAATGGGGTGGAATATCCACCAGATGGATGTGAAGAAAACATTCCTCAATGGGAAGATTGAGTGTACATTGAGCAGCCAGATGGTTTCGATACCTTTGATCATGAGTCACATGTGTGCAGACTCAAGAGGGCTTTGTATGGGCTGAAGCAAGCACCTCGTGCTTGGTACACCAGGATCGACAACTTTTTCACTGGGTTGGGCTTCACCAAGAGTGAAGCAGATGCAAACCTTTACCACATCATGGTAAGGAGGTAAACCATTGATCATTTTTCTTTATGTCGATGATCTGATTTTGACAGGTGATGATCAGCTGATACAGTCTTGCAAGGAGGACCTTGCAAGAGAGTTCGAAATGAAGGACGTGTGCCTTATGCACTACTTTCTAGGCATGGAGGTGTGGCAAAAATATGGTGAAGTATTTGTGTCTCAAGGCAAGTATGCAAATGAGATACTCAGGCGCTTTCACATGGAGAAGTGCAAGCCCATGCAGACTCCTCTAGCTGGGAACTGGAGGAAGGAGGATGCTACTTCAGGTGAGGTAGTAGCTTCTACTATTATCGACAGCTAGTGGGTTCACTTATGTATCTGGTGAACACACGACCCAACTTATGATTTGCGGTGAACTAGCTGAGTCAAGCTATGGTTCAGCCTACCAAGTTGTTTTGGAAGGTAGCGAAGCATGTGCTGAGATACCTCAAAGGCACATCTCAGTTCAGATTGTGGTACAGATGGACAGAGGGAGTGAAGCTTCAGGGCTTCACAGATGCGGATTGGGCATGGAGTCCATTAGACCGAAAGAGCACTTCTAGAGGAATCTTCAACCTTGGTTCAACTGCAGTTTCCTAGTACAGTAGGAAACAAAGATTAGTTGCAATTAGCTTAGCAGAGGCTGAATACATGGCTGCTAGTCAGGATGCATGTGAGGCCATTTGGATGCAGAAGATTCTAGTGGGATTGTTTGGTCAAAGGATGGATCCTATAGTGATCTATTGTGATAACCAGAGTTGTATCAAACTCTCTGAGAATCTAGTTTTTCATGACAGGTCCAAGCACTTAGGTATCTAATATCACCATCTTTGAGACTGTGTGGTCAAGAGGATCATGTTGTTGCTGTATGTTTCGACCGAGGAACATGATGCAAATATTTTGACTAAGGCATTGTCAAAATGCAAGTTCGAGTTCCATAGAGACAGGATTGGGGTTACTGATAATCCCTTTCTTGTTGAGAGGGAGTGTTGAAAATAGCAACAAGAAATGCTAAATATAGAAGTGCTAAATTTAGTACTGCTATAAATAGCATTTCGGGATACCTTCCTATTTTAGTTAGTCCCTGAACTAAAATAGAGAAGTAAAATTCGAATTTGATCTTAGCAGTTGTTTGTAAAATAATAAATTAATTCATCTTGAGTTAATTAGTTAAGGAAAATCAAACATGAAGTCTATGTGGGGACATGCAACAGTTTCTCCATTAATTTAGGAACTTATCCATCAGTTAAAGAGGTAAGGATGAGTTGTAATTAGTTGACTTAGTTATTTGATTCAAGTCCAGTTAGATTAATTCAAACAGTTTGTTGAATTAATGTGAGTTCAGTTAGTTAATGCATGCATGCATGTAACTACTGCACTTCAGATAACTGAATATTCTCTCATAAATAACTCATGCATGTCAGTTCATACAGAGACCCAGTTGAGATCAGATGGAGGGGCAGTGTACTATCAGTTGCTAGAATATTCCATTGTGAATATTCCTTGCATGCAGAAGGAATTCTTTCCTTGAGGATTGCGCAGTTACTTCTTCAGGTTTTGTGAGTGTGATGAGGCCAATTCACACATGTGGCTTCATTGGACCCTAAGAAAAACTGTGCAAGGAAATAGGAGGCTTGGAGGGTTTGAGGAGGACATATACAATGTCTATTCAGTCTGTGAGCTGTATTGTTTGATTGCAGAGAGAGCAAGATAGCTTGAGAGCTGATTCTTTTTGTAACTTGAACAAGATTTCCACTTGTATGATAATACAAAGATTGGGATTTTAGGCTGAGGCTTTCCCCGGGTTATTTCTTCTGTGTTATGTGTGATTGATTTCTCATTCTTAGTTATATGTGTTCTCTTGATCTTGCTCAATTCGATTAAGCTTCCGCAAAGTGTTGTAGAAGTAGATCTTGTATTGTGTTTTAGTATATTGCATAATCTGTTGATCTACAATGGGAGTTTCAACAATCTCATCCCTTAGACTCTAGGGTCCCTCCCCCTCTTCCATCATCTCCCCACTCTCCTCTGGATCCCTTGAATGGAGACGAAAGAGACATAACCATGATCTTGGCTTTGTCCACGAGTAGGCACAAACGTCTTCATGAATCAGATCACTCAGACAATGATAAGGAAGCAACCATTGTTGCATACCCCTCCAAAATGGAATTGCCTCAAGGAAATGCAACTATTGTCTCCACATTGTCTATTCTTGAATTCATCACAGGATGGATTGACGTTTGTAAGAAAAAATTAAGAAAAAACCTTAAGAAAATCCCATGATCATTCTTGGCCTTAAAGACGAGAATCTCAGTATATGTGTTTGTATTTCTAATCTCATGTTAAATTGTCTTTAGTTTTGAATTTGGTTTGGTCTACTCATGTTTGACCAATCCCAATTTTTCAACTTTTCATGTATTCTCCTATTAAGAAGTAATACAATTTTTACTCCAAAAAAAAAATAAGACCAGATGTAAATAATTTCCAAAGTTACATTTGTGAAGCCTAATTAAAATTAAAAAAAAATAAAAAATATTTAAACAATAGAAAATTTAACTTTTAAGATTAAAAAAAACATTTATTCCCCTATGAAAAAGATATTATACAACTCAAATTAAATCAGACATGAATGTAGAGATTGATCCAAAGCAAAAATAAATATCCAACTTAAAAACCCACCAAAAAAAAATATTTCAAAGCATACGTTTAAAAAAATATATATCAAATTAAAAATACACATTCATACACTTTTAAACATACCCAAAAAGTTGACCAAAAGGAAATTATCATCGCTAATAATTTATTTCAAAATAATAAAAAATTTTATAATCGTCTTTAACTTTAAATATATTACAAAATTTATATACATAATTTCGTTCTTAATAATTATTATTTTAAAAATAAATAATTCATTTAAATATAAATTTCAAAAATACATATATTTATTAATAATTAAAATAAATAAATTCCAATTCAGAAAGTATCTTCTAAAGTTAAAGAAATATATATTTAAATAAAATTTGAACCCCTCGTTCAAATAAATGAAAATACTGAAAATCAACACATGCATCATATGTCTAGCTACTTTATGACAAAATATTGTGTCGACATACATGTGTGTATCAAATCTAAAAAGCATAAAGCGTATCCACCATAGTAAAAACGCTTAAGGTTAAGGTTGAATTTCCATTATTAGTTTATGAATTTTAGGTTGCAGTCGCTTGCTTGTTTTTAATAGATCATTTATGTAATTTTTTTTGGTGGGAGAAATCACATATAGAACAAAGGGTTGATCCATTTTGAATTTAGATTAGATTTATCATCAAGATTAGGATGAGGAGCAAGATTAATTAATCAAAATATATAAAATTTCAGAGATGCAATGGTAAATTACCAACAGTTAAATATTTCATTTTATTTTATTTATTATTTTTTAAAAATTTATGATTAGTTTTTAAATTTTAAGTTGTGAATGGTTTGTTGTTGTTTATAGTATTAATATACGGTGGTGGTGTTATTTTTATCTAGTGAATTTGGTTCAATTTAAAATTATAAGTTTAAGGTCGTAAAATGTGTTTCAATTTTTTTTGGTGTCAAATCTATTTATGTATTTAAAAATATATTTTAAACAATAAAAAAATCACAGCTTTACACAAAATTATATTGTCCAACTACAATTAAAAAATCATTTCATGTATTAATCAATTATATAATATATAATATTTTTTAGCCTTTTCAATTATTAAAATATATAAAAGAAATTGTCTATCCATCAAATTATGTTTATTTAATTTATTTTAAAATTTAATATTAGTTCAATTCTAAAAAATTATAATATTATGTTATTTAATGTATAAAATAGGAGGTAAAGTAATGCTATATATTATATAGCATGAGTTTAATAAATTAATTATAAAAAAACACTTCTTCAATATGGTAACTAACATATAAGATGATTTGTTCACCATTTTAATTAAAATATATGGTGATTTTGTATTTCGTAAATTGTCTTTGTTTCATGTAAGTTATGGTGTTTAATATTATGTTAAACTAATATTAACAAGTATTAATTATTATTGAGTGTTGTATAAAAATGAAAAAAATAATTTTGAAGGATATTAAACAATTTTTTATTAAACGTAATGTATTGCATTTGTTTTTAAAGTTTAAGTTTGGGTAAAGTTATATATTTGTTTAATTAATTGGTTAGTTGGATGTAGCTTGGATGGTTGGGAAAAATGTTGTTATCCTCTTCACTTGGTCTAATTATGCATGTGCCATGTTTCTCTTATAATGAGTATATTCTTGTAGTGACTTTGAACCTTCTTGCCTAAGAGTCCAACAATAACTTCCCCTAATAGCTATTATCCCACTCAATCCTTCACAGGATAACTCCATTGAACTTATTTCGCTCCATGGATATCTCTTACTTCATTATTTTTCAAATTTGCTCTCTTAAAAGCCCAAAAATGGGGGATCACAATTCAAAATGCTTAGCCTTAATGATGTTAAAAATCCATTTTAAGCATATCCTTAAACCGATATATTCATAAAGATTTGATTTTTCATTATTCATGTTACCTTTACATCTACCTTTGGCTTTGTATCTAGTGTTGAGAACAAATTTATATCATGCAGTAGGCCTCTTTTATTCTTTAAGATATTCAAGTGAGTCAACAAGAAAGGGCTCCAGTAAAAATTGTCATAAACGAATAAAACTTCTCATCCTGTCTAGTCAACCCAAACTAGCAAGCTACACCACATGACATTTCTCATTAGAATTATAAAGGTACTAGTAGCAATCACATATTTAAACCCGTTAAGTCTAGTCAACACAAACTAGCAAGCTACACAACATGACATTTCTAATTAGAATTATAAAGGTACTAGTAACAATCACATATTTAAACCCATTAATCCAATCAATGATGTGCTTATAACAAGTGCACACAAGTAACACTAACATTTAGGGCTACATTGTAGAAAAGGTAAACTAGCTATATGGTTGAGCCCGTCATACAAATTGACTACATGCAGCATCATTATAGGATTCTCAATTACCTATCATGTCTCCCTACTTTGGAATTTCGCAAAGCAAATATAAAGCATGTTCCATTCGAAGATTAAGGTTGTGTCATTGAGTGAAAACCATATTTTTTCTATGAAGAAGAACCCTTCATTTCTTTTGCACCAACTAAGAGGATTTTGGATGAGAATTTAATATGTGGAATTTCATCCAAACATTAGATAGTGAGACATCATACACCCTGTGTGTACATGAAGGCAGTGTGTACATGATGCCATGGTAGCAAGCAACAAGGTATAAGAGAGAAAATGGGAGGAGTAAGGCATGTTTAGTTTACTTGATTAGAATTTCCAAATGTAACCCATTCACCATATGAGTGGTCATAAAATTTGGCTATTTTTCATAAGATTTGAGTTTTTCAAATTTATATACAAGTTTTAAGAACAAGTATATATGTACAAGTTTGAATGGTTTAATGGATTAGAATATATAATTTATGCTAAAATATTATAGTTTTAATGAGTTTAATGGATAAAAATACATAATTTATTATAAAATATTATAAGTTAAAATTTATAGGGATTTAAATATAGAAGAATAGAGTATGTATATTTCTATAAACTTTATAATTAAATTGTTAGACAAGAATGAGTATCTTTTCACATTCTATACATTTTTCATCGTTCAAGTACACAAATCTAGTTACTAACAACATTGGTGATACGTTCCTTTAGGAGTTGGTCCCTTGAAAAGGCGCTTCCTTCAAACCCTAGAATCAAATTTCTATTAAAATGCATAATTGGAAAATTTCAATGCAATGGGGAAATTATAAATAAAACATGTGTAAAAAAAGCCTTCGGGTGTTCCTCTGCTCCGTACAAATCCTGTGACCCTGGGTCCCCGTAACTTTTTTAAAAGCAATTAAAATTAGTTACGGGCTTCTGGCTTGTCGAGTTTCCCACTTAAGTTTTTAATAAAGGAAAACATTTCCATGCACTTGCTTTCTTGTGGACCCCATAGCCCCGTCACTTAATGGATTCGAGGAACGGAAAGTATTTCCATCACCGTCACTTGACGGTCCCTGATCCCCTGGTCCTCGATGCTCAATTAAAATAACTTACAGGATTCCAACCTTTCTGAGCCTCCGGGCTATGAACTCTTTTAAGAGATTCCGTTAGTTCACAATCTTTGGTCTATCACTTGGCTGACTCCCCAACACTCAATTAAAATAAGTTATTGGATCCAAGCTTTCCGGGGTTTCCAAGCCTCTAGGTCAAGAACTCTGTTAAAAGATTTCGCCGATAAACGATCCCAGGCTCTGACAATTGACAGACTTTTCCAAAGAAAAAAATGGCCCAGTGTTGGCCTCTCTAGTGTTAAAACTGGTTTCGATACTCTGGCTCCTCTCCACTCTTTGTGCTCTTTGGGCCTCTCTATTCGGCTTTGCGACTTCTATACGGTGACTGCTCTCCCTTTTCCACCCTCTTGCAACCACTTTGATGTTATTATTGGGCATTTTAAAGATCTCAAGTGCACTTATTAAAACATAGGGCTATAACATGACTGTATGTAAAGAAAGATTGCAGCAGGATTGGTTATTCAAATACAAAGTTCTTCATAGGAAAAAATTGCACTCGCACACACTCTATACTCTCTGTTGAGTTTAATCAAGAAATATAAAATTACATCCATTCCGATCAGATCCTTGAAGATAGGATCTGAGGACCAATTTGGGGAAAATTAAAGTAAATTACAACCACTGCAACAAATTATCTAATTTTAATGAAATACATGGCAATTTTGAATAACTCCTAATCTAAAAAACCACACTTTGAGGAACCAACTCCTCTAGTAAATGATTTTGAGCTCTTGGCCAATGAGAATTATGGATGCCCCTACATCATATGCCCAAGGAACAAAGATTTCATGGGCTCCTGTCCATGAGTTCTTCTATGAATTTGCCACTTTTCTGTATAAATTTGGTTGTCATCCAGGTTGCATCTGACATTGAAAGGTCCTTCCATTTAACTAAGACTCAAAGTACTCTTTATCCGTGGTTTTCTTCATCAATCTCTTGTCCAAGATTCTCTCTGGTTGTAAAGGTTTAGCTGTTGGCAACTGTTTTTCCCATTGTATTGGTTATTTTTTCTGGTCATTGGCTGGTTGTTCTACATTAGGGTCATACTTGTATAGATCTTCTGCATTAAAAATGGGTGAAATTCCAACTCCAGGTGGCAATTCAAGTTCATAGGTATTAGCAAAAAGGTTATTTAAAATTCTGCAGGGTCCTATCTTTTTGAACTTTAGTTTGTTGTACTTGCCCTTTGGAAATCTATCTCTCTCCTAAAATGTGCAAGTACCAAATCTCCAACCTAAAAATTCTGCTCTCTTCTACTAAGATGTGCTCTGCTTTTATATTTCAAACTACTATCATACAATTTTTGCTTCACTTGGTCATGGATATTTTTTATAGTTGTAGCAAAATCTTCTCCTGCTACACTCCTCTTCCCTGTTCTTCCCAAATTCTCGAGTTCATGTACTCCTTTTGGGTTCATCCCATATACAATATGGAAAGGGATTTGTCCAATGCTTCTCTTAAATGTGTCATTGTAAGCATATTCAACCTATGCTACAATCTGATCAAACTATTTAGGGTGGTTTCCAATTAGATTTCACAAAATATTTCCTAAGCTTCTATTCACAATTTCAGTCTAACCATCAGTTTGTGGATGATACGTTGGACTATATTGCAATTTTGTACCAAATTTATTTTATAATGTCCTCGTGAAAAGTCCCAACAATTTAGCATCCCTGTCTGAAACAATTCTCTTGGGAATTCCATGTAGCCTTACTACTTTAAAGAATAGATTAACAATATGGAAAGCATCACTAGTCTTAGCACAAGGAATAAAATGAGCCATTTTTTAAAACCTATCTAGAAACATAAAGACAAAATCATTACCTTTCTATGTTTTAGGAAATCCCAAAATAAAATCCATACTTACTGAATCCCAAGGCCTCTCTGGAATTGGCAATGGGGTATATAATCCAGTGTTTTGGCTTCTTCTTTTGGCATACTGGCAAGTTTTGCATCTCTTCATAAACTTCTGCACATCAGATCTCAGTTTTGGCAAATAGTAATGTCTCCTTAGCAAGTCATAAGTTTTGTCTTGCCCAAAATGTCCTCTAAGGCCTCCACTATGTTTCTTCTTAATCAAGTTCTCCCTCATAGAACAATTGGAATGCACAACTGGTTGTTTTTGAAAATCAGTCCATCTTAAATCGTGTAATCAAGCCATGGAATATTATCTTGTGAATTTGTACTTTTACAAGCTTCAAAGGCCTCCTTGAAGTCTACATCCTCATCATACAACTCCTTTATAAAGTCGAATCTCAACACTTGAATTTGACTCTCTTGCAATAAAATTTATCTCCTGCTCAAAGCATCTGCAATTTTATTAGATTGATCACTAATTTGCTATAAAACAAGTGTAAAACTCAGCAAGTATTCAACCCACTTAATATGTTTTAGGTTCAACTTAGGCTACTGGATTATATACTGTAGAGCATGATTATCAGTGTATAAAATAAATTCTCTAGACAACAAATAATGCCTCCATTTCTTAAGAGCCTGAACCACTGCATAAAACTCTTTGTCATAGGTTGTGTACTTTCTCCTGGCCTCATTCAAATTCTCACTATAATAGGCTATAGGTTTGTCCTCTTCGCTAAGTACTGCTCCAATTACATCATTTCTAGCATCAGTCTTTACTTGAAAAGGCTTATTAAAATTTGGAAGAGCGAGCGCTAGATGCTCTGTGATATTTCTATTCAACATCTGAAACCCTTTTTTTAGCTTCATTAGTCCACCTAAATGGTTGTTGATTCTTCTTTACTGTCTCTACAATTGGTGCGCTCATCTTGCTCAATTTTCTAATAAATTTCCTACAAAAAATCGCCATAGCATGAAAACTTCTAACTTCAAAAACACTTTTGGGAGAAGGCCATTCAAGGATAGCTTTCACTTTATCTGGATCCATCTTCAATCCTTCTATGGAAATTACAAATCCTATATATGCCAACTCTGACTTCAAAAAGGAACATTTTTTCAAATTTACAAGCAACTTCTCTAATACATACCTCAAATGCCTTTGATGCTCCTCCTTTCACTGTTTGTACACTAAAATGTCATCCAGGTAAACAATCACAAACTTCCCTATAAACTCCTTCAACACTTCATTCATCAACCTCATGAATGTACTGGGTGCATTAGATAGTCCAAATGGCATGACCATCCATTCATACAAACCTTCACTAGTTTTAAATGCAATCTTCCACTCATCTCCCTCTCTGATTCTGATTTGATGGTATCCACTCTTTAAATCAATTTTAGAAAAACAACTGGCACCACTCAAACAATCCAATAAATCATCAATACATGGCAGGGGAAAACGATACCTGATTGTAATTTTGTTCAAGGCTCTGGAACTTGTACAGACGCGCCATCTGCCATCCTTATTTGGATTCAATGTTGTGGGTACTGCACATGGACTAAGACTCTCTTTGATCAGTCATTCTCCTTAAGTGTCATGCGGTAGGAAACTTTATTAGGCAAACTAACTCCTGGTATCAAGTCAATGTGAAGATTGATACTCCTCACCGGTGGAAATTCACTTGGTAGATCATCCACCGCAATATCATGATATCCTCCAACATCTCTTGAATTCCTATAGGAAAATTAGAGATAGTACTACAAGTAAGAACTACTCTAGGCTTATAAACAATAGAAAATTTTGCCCCTCATATCTTCATCTATTGTAGTAATTCCTTACTACTCATCAACATTTCCTTTGAATCACTACTTCCAAAAGTCCCTTCTTCCTGCAATGGCAACAAAGTATGCTTGATGTCATCCTTTTGGAACTTATAAGTGTTCATTTTTCCATGATGCACCACGCTTCTGTCAAATTGCCATGTTCTTCCAAGAAAAATGTGTTACACAACCATTGGCATCACATCACACAAAAATTTGTCTTTGTAACTACCAATATGTGCTCAATCTCACAATGTTCATTCACTAAAATTTGATGTCAGTTCTTCACCCACATGGAGCCACCGATGGTCATGAGGACCAATCCTTTGCCACTTGGTTTGCTGTCAAATCACCCCATCGGGGATATAATATAATATTTTTTAAATGAATATAAAATTTATTTTTAAATACTAATAATTAAGATTTTAAATAAAAATAAATTTTAAATTTTAAAAACTTAATATATAAGAATGGAAAAATTTTAACATTAATTTTATAGATTTTATAATTAATTGAAATTATATATATACGAGAAAAAAAAATATATGTTTTTACACGAAGAGGTACTCGCCACTCAAGTATGGTAGAAATGTTTTAATATTTAGCATTTTGATTCATTCAAAATAAATTAAAAATTAAAATCATATTAAAACGAAAAACATTAAATTATTCAATCTATGTTTTTTCTCATGGTATTTTTTTCTAATGTGACCTATTAAAAAGCTAATAATTAAACTAGCCTAGATCCATCTTAACTCTGAATCTACCAAATTCTCTTTTCACTCTAAAAAAGGTTTGCACCTCGAGAAAGAAATTTGATTCCTTTGAAAACTTGCTGGATATAAAATTTCAGATAAATATAAACTAATAACTTATATATTTCACATCCATTTAATTTAACATTTCAAAACTAATTTCAATAACAAACATCTTGATATTTATATTTATTTTAATTTAAAAAAAAATTATAAATCCATTTTAAAAATTATAAATCCATTTTAAATTTAAATATAAGATCGAAACAAAAATATTTAAATAAAAATCTTAAATGTTGTGTACGAATTTCGTCCCGAATTAGGTGAGCGCTAAAAGAGGTAAGTATTTCCCCCTGGTATATAGAATTTGTTAAAAGCGTGTATTAGAATAAAATTGTGAAACTAAATGGTGGTGACGACCATCGAACGGTTAGGTGTTTATTAATTTTAAAGTCCATGGAAATAAAAAAATTATTTTATTGATAGTGAGGGTAATTTTTTAAAAATTAATTTAACTTTGCTCATACTCATTCGATGTCCAAAATATTCTAGAATCTCCAGTCAACATTAACTTAGGCGTTGTAAATTGTATGTAACTACTTATTGGTTTGGTGGCAAAGATAGTGTGTATAAAAAGTTCTTTTTGGAATATGTAGCAAAAGAAAGATAATGAAGAGGCCATGTGATATTTAAGTAGCATTTAACCTTATTGTGTGATATTTGCATTCGTGGATTTATTGTGGAGTGCAAAAGATGATCTCACTAACTGAGGTCGTGAGAAAGACTAAAATGTTGCTACCAATGGAGTAAATTTTACTATTTGACAATTATTTTGGTTTCCTTAAGTCTGGAGTAGGGTTTCAATGACTATTTGAGAGAAAAGACGTGTTTGTGTTTACTAAAAATATTGGTCATTACCTAAGTCATAGTGAAGTCTCTGTTGAGGATAGATGATGAAGACTACGCTTAACAAAGACATGCCAAACAATCATAAATCGCTAGTTTACCCATTCTAGGATTCCAAGTTTGTCACCAAATACATTGTAAATAAGGAGGACCACAATCATCAAAGCAATACCAAGCAATCAAAAATCACCAATTCATCTATTCTACAGTTATAATGTCATATTGATTTAAATTTAGCTGATTAATATAAATTAAAATACTCTAAGATTGATTTATATTTTTAATATATTATTTTTAATTCAATATTGAGGAATATTATTTCCGTATTAATTTATAAAATTCCCTTTAACATAATAAAAATATATAAATTTACAATTTTCCTTAAAATTAAAATAACTTTTTATTTTTCCATCAAACTTTATTTGGATATTCTGATTCCACTTTAACTTAAACATTTATATCCTAAACTTAAGCATTTAGATAACCAAGTAAATGAATATTTTCAATTTTTTTTAAAAGACAACTTATATCATTTTCCAAAAATGATTACTTTATTCTTAATATAACAAAAATATTTTAAAACATCATGTAATGTTGACTTTGTCAATTATTTAAAATAAAATTAATATAAATTAAAATTAAAAATAATATTAATTATTATTAAAATAAATTAAAATTAATTATTTGATGAGTTTAAAATTAATAATTTGCAATATTACATAACTCTTAATATTTATTATAATAAATCCTATTTTAAAACTTATTCAAAAGTTATAAACCTCCAATATACATCCCCTCCCATCACATAGTGCACTATGCTAATTTTATTTTTTATAATTTTAGCACTTCCTTATAAATAAAGATAATAAATATTAATTGAAAAAGTATCACTCATATTTAAATTTCTTATTGTATTTCAATATTTTTAATTAACATCTTCCATAAATTAAGATTTCATGATATTTCAATGCTTTTAAAGGTCAAATATAAGAAAGCATTGAAGTAAATTGATGGACATGAATAAAAATACAAATGGTTTTATATATCTCTTTAATTATTATATTAAAACTTTGTATAATGACCTAAAATGCATGGACTAATAATAGAAAATTCAATCTAAAGCTTATTTACTATGGTAGATGTGCTTTATACTTTTTAGATTTGAGACGGTCACTTTTGAAATTGGCTTGTATATTTTGATATCTTATGATGTATGTGTTGACTTTATGTAATTGTCTTTGGCTTACCTTCGGTGTTGGAATTATTTTTTAGAATCTCTTCAAATATTTTACGAGTGTCCACTTCTTCTTTTTTAAGTCAACTTCATATGTTTTAGTTATAGATTACGAATGTGTTTTTGTCTTCATAATATTTATTTATTTTTGAAAAAGATACTATTTAGATTAAATTCGATTCAGACATGTAACAATCTGGGTGAATTATATTGCAGAGTGATTCTCGGGCATCATAGTAGCCATAGAAGAGAGTTTTCAAAGCCAGTCTAAGCAGAGTAAAAAATTATACTATACGACAATATCCTTATTTCTTTAGTATTATATAGATGACAAAACTGATGCAGAAGAAAGATACAATGAAAACCAAACATCTAGAATGCTTAATTCGTGGGTGAAGCCAACCGATTCAGGTCTATGTCCTTGCAAAGTTTAGTTGGAAGACTATCAACCTTGGTAACCTGCAACTAGAGATCCACCACAATGTTCCGGAGGGCCTCCACTTCATCCTTAACCTGAGAAATATTCTGCCACTTGCTCTCTATGGTGTCCAAGGTGGAATTCTCAACGAGGCTCTATTGGTGAAACAAAACTTGGAGGTCATAAACATCAGCTCTTAATTTTGCAAGTTCTTTACAACATTGTTCACATGTGGGAGCCAAGGCTTCGGGGTTGGAGAGATTATTTTCAGAGGCACTGTGCTTACCAAGCTTTCATGCCACTCTCTTGGAGCATTGGTGTTGGTGACCCCAAAATCCAAACTCCATAATTGAGCCAAAGAACCAACCACAAGGGCACGGGATAAAGCAACGAGAGTCGGTGAAGTCACAAGCATTTTGACGCTTAGAAAATTTCATTGAGAAGGAGGCGACACCACAAAATTTGAGAATGGAAATTGCTACATGATTGAACTTAGGACTTAGAGTAGAATAGGGAGGCTTACCCTTTCCTGGATGGAATTTCATCCTCTAAAATTACGCGTACCCTTGAATGGATACTGCCAAGAGGAGAAGAGTAATCTGACTCCAAATGACCGATGACTTGAGGCTAGAAGCGAATTGAAGAACCAATTCACTCTGCGAAAAAACCGAGCAATAATTTATGCACATCCAAATCCCTGGAGCTCGTGCGAAATTCCAAAATTGCAACTACTCTGTTTGGATCCCAAGGTTTCACCATCATCAACTTGTTGCCTGAGATGACTTCTACCTCGGAAGAACTGTTAAGATAATGAATTCCCTTTCTAATCCTTAGCATGGGAATTAAATGCCACACACTGGATAATGGATGCTAAAGAATTTTTTACTGAACCTGCATGATTATAACCTTAATCATCTTAATATTATTTACTACCCACATGTGTTCCTTTATGCAATGCCAATCCATTGCCATATTCCACCACTTGTGGAGGTACAAAAAAATGGAGGAAATGATGGGAAGGAGAGGGGAAAGGGGGTGTGGGGAAGGAGGGGGGAGGGGGAAGGGGAACTAAAAGGAGAGGGAGAGGGGGCAGGGAAATAAGGACGAGTGGGGAGGGAAAAGGGTGTTAGAGGGATCATGAGGAGGGAGGGAAGGAAAATAGCAAGGCACAAAGGCACTATTATAAGGAGAGGGAGACTAAAAAAGACTAAGATGTCCACTAACATCAGGGAACACTGTAAGAACCCAAGACCTTATTGACATCTGTTTTTCCTTCTTGTAAGAGACAAGCTCTATTGGTCGAGTCTGCTTCAACATTAAGAGATATGGGGAAATGGAAGGAGGGCGAGTTGGAAACAGATGAGAGGAGGCTCTTAACATGTCGAAGAATCTGGTTGATTGCATTATCTTTAGGAGAAGAGATAGTTCTTAAGTATCGAATTAACAAGAAGGAGTCTCCTATGATATTGAGGTCTTTAATGCCTTGCTGGAGGGCGAGAAGGATGGCCATATAGAGCATGTACAATTATGCTTGATTGTTTGTTTTCCTGCCTAGGCCCCAAGCATACCTAGTTATTGTTTTTCCTTCAAGATTGTAAATATGCCCCCCCCCCTCCTGCCACCCCTATTTCTCCTCATAATTTTTATGGAATATTTTGTATTTAAAACAGTGGATGATAAGATTAGAGTGGTGTTGGGATTTTGCATCATATATTCAAATTAAAAATATTTAAATATTTGCTAGTAACATGATGAGCTATAATGCCTTGATGAATATTGTTGTAATGGATTCGAGCCTTGTGAACTCTTAAATGAGTATACTTGTGGGATGACTTAGTACTAGCAACCTCACTCTAGTCGTCGGGCTTAGAGGGATTTCTTTCTTAAAAATAAAATAAAAATTATTGGTGATAATTGAATCACCCTTTAGTTAGCCTCTTGCCTAGGTTTATACATACATAAATGTGTATTATTAATTTGATGTATCATCTTTAGGAAAGGTCCTTTTTGTAATTCCCTCACTCATATTTCAATAATATATTTTCATTAGTGGGTTTTTTTTATTGGCAAATTAGAAATACCCTTTTTAAGGTTTCTAATGTATACATAGTCATTGTGAATACGCATAAGGTTTTGTAGCGTCAAAGATAATCTCTTTTTTTCTTATTTCACTTCTGGCACATCATCCATGTGGTATATACCATATTTGTGTATGTCTCCTATAGATTGATAAAGTAATGTCTCATATAGACTAATAGATTAAAGAGCCTCTTTTCAGTCAACAACCTATGTATTTTCCTAATATTAGCAAATCTCTTAATTTGACATGTTGATAAGTAGTTGACCCCTCTAAATTTACCTTGAAGGTTATTTGTCATGCCTTGTGTGCCCGTATATGTTTCCTTGGTCTCTAAATAACCCAATTTACAACTTAGTTTAGGTTAAAAAAAATTCCACTTTTGGTTCTCAACATCTTTCCTAAGTTCTAACAGATTTTGTCCATGATCCTTCTCTTCCTTCACTTAAGCTCTAGGCCCATATTATCTATCAACTCCTTACAATAGAGACTTTCTTTCACCATCATGCTTATCCCTTAACTTGGATTCTTCCCTTTGTAATCATTAATTGATCTTGGATGTAGGGTTTTCCTTTATGAGCTTGTTCTGAATCTTCTCAAGCTCCTTCCCACAAGGATTATTAGTTCTAGAATATTGCTCTTTTAGTATTTAATGAACATATTATGATTATGTATATGGACATTGCATTGCATTGCAATGGAGAGTTTTTTTTTAATAAACATTAAGGAGATTATTGGTGACATGGAGCTTTGCGGCGTTGGAAATCTAGAGACGAACTCTATCCATTGATTCAGGTCTAAAGCAATTATGAGAACTTTCATTTTTTAGCTAAAATATTGATCCCTAATCATCATCCCCCTTTGATTGTTTCTCTAAATGTATAACTTCACATCAAATATGATGGCAGTGAATGATTATTACTTTAGTGCATGTATAATATTTGGTTCGAAGGACATCTCCAAACTTAAATGACAATAACAACCATGATTATGCACAAATCTAACTATGTAATTTGACTATCTCATACACATTCACAATTAAGACATTGATACAACATTAAAACTCCTCCATTAGTTATCAAAATGGGAATACACTTGATAATATAGCTGATGAGAATGGGGATCTTAAGAATTTTGTATGTCAAATTTATGAGGAGAAGCATGAAGTAAATCTTGTTCAATATATAAGTAGAGTTCTAATAGCCCTTACAAGATACATGCATAACTATTTATATAAATAAATCAAAATTTCATTACAAAAATGGTTTCCCTTTCATAATAGCTCTAGGTAATGGTTAGCAATCATGTAGATGTTGTACAAAGACTTGATTATAAATATGGTTGTCCTTTTGTGATGGCCTTAAGTGATAGTTGGCATTCCTAGTTGTAGGTGTGTGCATAAAATGTTATCGACATGAGAGAAGTAACTTGGAACAAGGAGTGAAAACTTGAAAGCTAGGCACATTTGGTGTTCTTTGTGCCAAAGGTTGTAGAGCTTTTGGGGCATTACTTCTTGGGCATTGTAACATGCACTCCTCACCTACATCTTAAGGTATGAAAGGTTAATATGCATAGCTCAAGGAACTAATGTTCTCTGCATGCAATTGTTCATGTTTATGTTCAACCACTAAACCATAAATCAACAAATATGAATAAGGATTTGAGATAACGATACTACAGTTAAAAGTTACATCTCTCCCTACTGTGTTGTGTCAAATTTGAAGATGGAACCCCTATATCCTTTAGTTGTTGTCCTGTCTATAGGGGATTTTAAGCTTCATGAATCTTCCCTTTGTCTGAAGCCCCTCTTTTTGGTGAAATTATTGGAGACTTTTTAAACTAGGGGACTTTCTTTTGCACCAACGTTCTTCCATCTTCCAAAGTGATGTAATCGCTCCAGATCTCTCAATTTTTTTGATCTTTGTGAGGTTGATCTTAAGGGGTTCCCTTTGTATGTAGGTGAACGTTGTTGACTTTGTCTCTACACTTGTAGCCGGAATTCAATATCGGACATGAATCCCTTTCGTCTCAATGAAACTCCTACATGGGGGTAGGCAGCTTCAAGAAGGACATTTGGTTAGAGATTACGATATAACTAAGGACACCTTAATTCTACTAGTCTCAAAATTGAACAGAGGAGCCAAAGGCTAAGGTGCACCCTCTTCCTCTCGATCATGATCCTTTAAGGATGCTCTAAATCCAAGGCTCTTGGAACTGACTTGGAAAAGACTTCTCAAGGCTAGCCTTCATTGTAGAACATGCATAACATATTCCAAGTCTAGAGGTGGAAGACTCCCAATCTGATCTTTCTTCTATGACATTTGAGTGGAATGTCATTATTTGTTGCTTTAAGGGGCTCTAGCCATCTGTATATGTGCTATGGGAATGGGTGCATCAAACCTGGTCCCCGAATACATATCTATATTTTTGTTTGAAGGATTTCTTTGTGGTTTATTTCAAAAATAAAAAGGATCGTCAAAGGGTTTTTTTATCAAAGACCTTGATTTTGGGGTTGCTCTAGGCTCCCCTTTTAGCCATGGTTTTATGAATTAAACCCTCTATCCGAAAGGGTGAGTAGTGTATGGATTTGTTTTTCTAAATAACTCCGAACCTGGGTTAGGCCCCATCAACCCCAAAACTTCCCTTGGGGGATCCCATGCCCAACAATCCCCCAACACAAACATCGTGACTCGCCCTCCAGTCACTCTGTCAGTGTAGAGATCTTTGTGCGAAGACCTCCCAACTCTGCCTAGACTGTGGCAAGATCGGCAACGCACTGAGCGGTTGCCTATTGCACTTCCTGGACATGTTGTTCAGAAACCATTGTAGTTGAACTGCTTCTGTGAACCTGTTCTTGTGTGCCATGCATCTGCGCGAGCTTTGCTTCAATAGAGGTTGTAATGACAAACGCCTCATCAATCCATGGTTGTACGTGTGCCTTCAAAACAGCTTCATTGTGTCGAGCAACATCCACCTGCTCCTTGAGCGCTTTTGTCTGTTGCATCCGCACGAGCCTCTATGTAAGGGCAACCATCTGCGCAGTCCCTTTTATCTCATAATATTTCTACTGCATCTCACGCACCTTTGTTTCTAAGTGTTGTATGTTTGAGTCCTCCTGCAGAGTGGTGAGAACCTCGAACGACTCTTCAAATAGTTTGGTGTAGTCTTTCACTGCATTGTTGACCTCTGCTATGGCCACTGTAATCATGTTGGCGTGCTGTTCCTTAACCTCTGGCGGCATTGAAGGCTGCGCCTTCAATTGTAGCTTGGCTATCTGAAGGTTCAGCTCCAGCCGAACCTTGGCCATCTCTTCCTTAGCCTCGTGCACCCCTGCTGCTAGTTTCTAGATGCACGCCTCCACTGGTTCCTTTGCATGGATGGCCAACTCTGGGGCCATCTGGCAAGCTTCGTCGACCACCTGCACAATCTTTCGGTTCTGCACCACTACCTCGTCGCGTTGCAGGCTCAACTATTCGATGTTGATGCGCTGCTCGCTCATGACCTAGAGTGTGCAACCATCCCTAACTCACAGTTTTTTCAGTAACTCTGTCCTCCAAAACATAAAGTGTTTCCCGAGGGAGCACAACCATGTTTATCCTGATCCCCTTTAATCCACTGACCATAGGCCTATCGGCCTCATTTTCTGTCACGAGTGCTCCCTCTAGTAGCACTATGGTGTTGGTCATGCGGGCTCGCAGCATTTCCTTAGTCGCTATCGTGCCTAATGTGAGACTGGTTGACATAGTACTAGCCTGTGGAGTGCGCACCTGCAACTCCTGTATTTGTGTTAGAAGGGCCCCCAACACCGTCTGGTGTTCCTTCGCAAACTGCTGGAGTTCCTCCGTGGTGACATCCCTCACCATTTCCCCAATTTCATGTAGATCCCCCTCAGTGAGGGTGATCAGGTCGAAAGAAGTCTTTGAGGCATTCGACTTCTTTCACGGCCCCACCTGCTCTCTTGGGCATTGTCATTTTAACTGTGTAGACACTGGCTGTGGGTGCACACCACCTTCCTCTGGATCTATTTCATGTTCGGGTGAAGGTGACTTTTGTCCTTCTCTGCTGCCTTCACGACATCCTGCACTTCCTTCGCCTTGGCTGCTACTACTTCGTTCCTTCTCTTCTCTGCCAATTGCGCCATCCACAGTTTTGCCTCCTCCTTCTTCCTCTGTGCAGCGGACTCCTCTGCTTCCACCATGGAGTTGGCTGGAGCGTGCCACTTTGGCAGCCACGACTCAAGCACAGTGAATATGACATCATCTGTCGCCAAATAAGGTAGCTCCTTCCAGACCTTTGTGAGCTCTTCCTCATCCCCTCACGGAGGTGAAATCAAGGGGCTATTTCTGGTCCTTACTTCCTTCGTTCCTATAAGTTTTTCCACTTTGCGTAGCCCCGAACATCAAGGTAACCACATAACCCTCTTTTCACACAATAGCATTTAATCCAAGTATTCAAATACTTTATGTACTTACCTTGCGGTCTTTTGAGAAAGCGTCACTTTGTCTCGTTGTAGCTAATTGAGGTGTCAATCGGGAACTCAGTAATGAATCCTCTTATAATTTGATCAAGCCAATGATCAATGGCTCACGTGATCTTATCCTCTGATGCTTCCAACCTTCGCACTAACTCTGGGGTCCACACAATAGGACCATCAAGTTTCCACCTTCCTTGGCTATATTCTAGCTTCGCGGTCCACTCGTACAACTCAGAAGGGAAAGAAGTGAAGAATATTTCATGGATCTCTATGTACAGGTAGTAGTCTAAACACTCTTCTTTTGTCAATCACGGGTTCTTGTTCTCCTGCACCACGAACTCGTGAATTCTTCTGTCCAACCAACCTTCAATTTCCTTCTTAGTTGGATTCCAATGATACGACCTGAGACATCTCTATGCAGATTCCGGTATCGGAAACGAAACCATTTATTGGCTTAATGGGGCTTGACCTAGGTTCAGATTTATTTAGCCAAACAAATCCCTACACTATTGGCCCTTTCGGCATCAGCTCGCGGAGTGCGGACTGAAGTATCACCCGAAGCATGTTGGAACCAAGTTTCCGCACCCTTGAGATGTCTAAGGGGTCGATTTAGTCCAATTGTGCCTACCTTCGTGTAGGTCATTTCACGCACTGTGCTAACCTGTGAGACCTTCGCGATCTGTTATAATCACCTTCGCGCAGCCCTAACCAGGGTCTAAGGTGCTTTCGCGCTACTATGGCAGTGAACTGCGTTGTTTCCCCAAACTATACCATGGATCTTACTTATCTTCTTAAAGATCTTAGTTAACTTCGCGTACACAGATACTTTATCTCACATTCACTTAATTAACACAATCACATACATTCACGCATCATATAAACAGTAGAAATGCAATTCATACCCAATACATTCAATGCAGAAAACAGGAAATAAATACACATGAATGGTATAAAACTCCTCTTTATTAATGCTTCTAGCTGTTACAGACTCGACTCGCCCTGTGCAGTCAGCTGCAAGGGTCCACGCACTCAACTATGGACTACTAGGCCTCTGCGCACTTAGCTACAGAGCCTTCTCCTACTCTATGACCCAAAACTAGACTTTACGCTCTAGATACGACTCAACTCTTCATCCTTAGATTCTTCTTATTCATTCCATTATTGATTTACACTTAGAGCCTCGCTCTATTTATACAATCCTATGGTCTACAGACCATGGGTGGATCTCTATAGCCGTGTAGAAATTCTGTAAATTCTCTACAAATCTACCTCTGAGATCTTTGTAGAAAATTTGACTGTAGATTAACTTGATAATGCAATATACCAAAGAAAAATACTATAATCTACTTCTACTATCAATTTGTGGAAACTTAAAGATTGAGCAAGAATCAAGTTGAACACATATAACCAGAAGAAGAAGAATCAATGCACATGAAACACAGAAAATACTCAGGGGAAAGCCTCAGCTAAAAACCCCACTATCTGTATTATCATACAAGGTGGAAATACATCAGAATTATACAAAGCCTTAGCTCTCACAGCTAGCCAGCTCTCAGTACAATCCTCTTAGATGCTCACAGGCAATCAAAGCTTCTCACAAGCCTTCTCCTCTACCCTCCAAGCTCCTATTTCCTTGCGCAGTTTCTCCTGGGTGATCCTCCTGTTACCAAGTGGAAGACTCTCAACCAAGTGGAACATTATTCTCTCACACTGCTCTCACATCCTGTCAGAACTGCACAATCCTCCTGTGCATTAATCCTTTTGCATGCATGAGTTTCCTTTATAGGAGAAAACATGCAACTGATAGTACACTGTCCTTGACATTTAGCTCAACTGGGTCTTTCTCATAATAGACATGCATGAGTTTCTGATGAGGGAATCTTCCGTTATCTGGAGTACACTAGTTGAGTGCATGCATCAATCAACTGACTGATAACTCACAATTAGTTCGTCAAACAGTTTGGAACTAATTTAACTAGACTTAACTCAGTAAACTGAGCTAACTAATTACAACTCAAATATAACTCAATCTTATCTCCTTAATTAAGGGATAATCTCCTTAATTTAAGGGATAACTGTTGCATGACTTCAGAAATACTTATAACTTGAATTTCTCCAACTAATTAATCCATAATGAATTAATTAATTATTTCCAAGCAGCTGGTGAGACTAAATCCGATTTTAATTCACAATTTTAATTCAAGGACAAATTAAAATTGGAATATTCTTGTTGCCACATTTCAACAAGCCGACCTTACATTACAAAATTAAGGGCAGACAACCCTATGACTCATTTACAAGCTACGCGCTCCACGCCCACAAAATGCAGAATCTTTACATTAAAGTTACAATTTGTGACCAAAATCTGGGCTTTTCACCCCAAAACTTCCCTTGGGGGATCCCGCGCCCAACAATAATAGAGGCAGACGACAATAGTAAGAAGGAGTGGTTACAAGCAAAGAATATACTTTCGGAGGCAGTCAACTGCGAAAGGAAGGAGCTGATACACACGTAGATTAATCTTACACTCCGCAGAAGGAAAGGAAGTGACGAAGATCCGCAAAGGGGATTACTCTGAAGCAGGAAGAACAACAAGAGAGGAATGGGGGAAAGGAGCGCAACGAAGACTGGGCAAAGGATCGAAATGATAAAGAAGACCCCTACAAAGGATCTAGTTCTACTTTGATTACTTCTAGAGAGGAAGATGAGAGGAGATTGGAGGGCAGGTATAGCAAACGACCGGGAGAGAGACTCAAATTTAGTGTAGGAATATACACTGGTTTCTAGCCAACCATATTTGTCAACACAAGATTGTGGGCAAGCTATTCCAATATTTTTTTATATTTTCCTTATTTTTAAGAGTATATGGGTAATTTTTTATCCAGGTTAAGAGAAATTCATTAAAAGGCAGAGTCAGTTGAGTTCTGACCGCCATGGGACTAGCTAACAATTTCCAACATTGTTTTGTGAAAGCACACTCCAAAAAAAGGTTTTGAATACTTTCTTCACTTTCCTAGAATATAACATAACGAGAAGGTCATGCATATCCTTTCTCCTTGACATGGTCAGTTGTTAGAATTTTTCCTTTGAGGAGAGTCCATATAAACACTTTGACTTTTGGAAGGCTTTCAATTTTCCATGCATTCCTCCAATATTCCCAATCTTGATTTGTTTGCTGAGATTGAATAATATCATGACCATATTTTACTGAATAATCTCACCATCTGAATCCCATCCGAAAGAGTCTTTAATGTCTTGGCTCAGAGGAGTTGCTCCCTTGAGAAGAATAAGTAAGGTCTTCCATTGAGAAATGACATGATGGGTAGGTTGTGTATCCTCCAATCAGCCCACTCCATATCTATCCAATGAGAGATGTATTCAAGAGTGTTGATTCCTTTTCCTTTCATCCACCTTCTCAAGTCATGGAGATTTTCTAGATAGGCTAAGGGAGGGGTTCCCATTATACTATCCTCCAAAAATTTGATGCTTTTTCCATTCCCAGGGGTCTTGGAGGAGTTTTCTTTGATGAGAGGGAGGGCTTTTTTTATTAGACTCCAGATATGAGAGAAAGGCCTTATTGGGAAGCCTTTTTAAACTAGAAGTGTTCTGTTGTGATTCATGTATTTTTCTTCCAAAATTTTCTTTCATGGGTTTTTCTCTCTAGTGATGAACCTCCATGATATTTTAGCTCTGAGTGCTAAGTTCAGGATCCCTGGGAGTCTTATAGCCAGTCCTCCTTTCTCATATGGTTGTGTTACTTGATCCCATCTCACTATACTGAACTTATTTGTTTCAAATTTGCCTCCTTGCCATAGGAACCCCGTGATAACCAACTCTATTTGTTTATGAATGCTTGCTAGAGATAATATTGTTGCAAACTGATATATTGGAAGAGTAGTGAGTAGTGACTTGATTAAAATCACCCTTCCCACCAAGTTAAGCTAGTTCATGCCCCAATTCTGCACATTTTTTTCATATTCTTTATGTATTTGTTCCATATCTTAGCCTTCAGGTTTTCTTTGGAAATTGGGAGACCGAGGTAATGGAAGTGACTCCATTTTTCGTGAAAAGGAATATCCATATTTTGAGATAATTTTTGAAGAGATCGAAGAGAGGTACTCCACCCATAAATTTTTCATTTTTTGTTATTTAAAATACCGCCTGAGGCTTCCATAAAGATATTGAGAACTTTTTTATTCTTCTTACTATAATTCATGAGGCCCCTCCCATCACTAGAGTGTCATCTGCGAAGAAATAATGATTAATACCTTTTACTTCTGGGGAGATTGTGAGACCAGTAAAAGACCGATCTCGTCTACATTTCTCAAGATTTTGACTCAATGAATCAGCCATGATGATATATAGAAAAGGAGAGAGGGGGAAGCCTTGTCTAATCCCCCTAGAGATTTGGAAAAAATCACTTGGTCTTCTATTGACCAAGGGAGCTATCCAAGGACCAACAATACAAGCTTTTATTATGTCTATTACCTTTTTAGAGAATCTGAATTTTTGAAGGACATCGGAGAGGAAAGTAAGGTTGACCCTATCGAAAGAATTTGCCATATCCAACTTAACAATCATTCCTTTTTCCTTCTTCAAGAGACTAATGTGCAATGCTTCTTGGACTATTAGGATGTTATCAAGTATTTGTCAACTTGGAACAAATCCACCTTGATTTTTTGAGATTATATCTGGAAGAAATTATTTTATTCTGTTACCTAATATCTTTGTAATGATTTTGTAAGAGGAGTTACAAAAAGATATAGGCATGAACCTGCTGAAAGTAGATGCATTTGGCTCTTTTGGAACAAGAGAAAGAAAGGAGGAGTTTTTGAATTCTCCTACTTTATGTTTTACGAAAACATTTCTTATCATTCTAATCATGTCCTTTTTAATGATATTCCAATTATTTCTATAGAAATAAATAGGAAATCCATCAGGACTTGGGGCCTTATCCCGATGTAAATCCCACACAATAGAGAGAATTTCCTTTTCGTCTACTTCTTTGGTGAGTTCATTGTTTTCTCCATCGTTGATTTTTTTTGGTATGTGTTGTAAAAATTCTTTATAGTCATGATTTGTTGCTAAGGAAGTTAGCAGATTTTTATAATAGTTGAATGCCTCCTTCTTTATTTCCTCTTGGCCTCTGACTCCTTTACCTTCATTATCCTTAGACTGTCAATTTGATTTTGAATTCTCCTTATCCTAGCTGCATTGTGAAATAATGTTGTGTTCTTGTCCCCTGCTTTAAGCCAGAGACTTCGTGATTTTAATCTCCACTCCTCTTCTTACGTTCTGTTTTGTCTGTACATTTCCCAATATGCTTGCTTTTCTTGCCATAGAATTTCCTTTGTCTCCTCTTACTGTTCTTGTATTCTCTTTATTTTTATTTATTATTTTTATCTTCCTGTTTTGGGTTTCTAATTGACTTTTCTTTGCCCATTGTTTCAGCTCTTTTCTCCAAGCTTTTATTTTTTATTCCCAAACATAGCTTGGTGAGCCTATTATTTGATTTGCCCACACCTTTGCTATAATATTAATTACTTCTTCACTCCATTCCATATATAGTTGTATCTAAAAGGAGTTGGGCCTAGATTCCCCATCTGCTCTAGAGTTATCACCACTGGTTTATGATCCGAGACTATATTGTGGATGATCCTTGATTTTATATTGCTGAAGATGGTGGCTATTTTGTCTTAGATTAAAATTTTGTCCACCCTTTCCTTTATATTTTTTTCGCCAATTCTTTTGTTGCTCCAAGTTTACTTCCCATTGCTTGGATGCATTTCCATTAGATTACATGTGTCCATAATTGTTTCTACAATTTCCCTTGAGGGATCAGCATGATATTTCCCCCCAAACTTCTCCTCTACATTTAGAACTAGGTTGAAATCACCTCCTATTATTATGTTGTTGTTTTGGGCATGAGCAAGATAATTTTTTAAAGTATTCCAGCAAACTTCCTTGTCTCTGTAATGGTTAGGGGCATAAACATTAATGATGCAGTATATATCTTTTGTCTTTTTTTTTTCATATCTGTTTTTATCGAGTGAAACTCTTTCAATTGCTGAACCAACTCCCATTTCTCTGTTTTCCATAATGTACATAGTCCTCCCGAAGCTCCGACTATTGGTATTGATGTTCCTTCATAACTTCTTATTTAAAGAGTTCAGGCTTCTGTGACAAATGGTACTCCATGTGATTTTCGTTGAAAAATCTCTCACAAACTTCTTATTTTTTGGGTCATTTTCTCTATTTCCTTTTCACTAATTTTTGTCTCCTAGACCATAAGAATATCAGGTTTCTCCAATGCAATTTGTTGACACTTTGACACCTAATCATGGGGATTGGGTGAATAGTTGTAAAGAGTGTAAATAATAAATAATGGAAAAGGAAGAGTCATCGAGATATGAAACCCAAGAGTCACTCCCTCATGTATATAACTATGAGAAATCTAAATGAATAAACAGATTTCATTTGAGGTGTTACCTCCTGGCCTGACATGGTATTGGAGCCAGCTCCATTTTTGGCTTCTTTGCCTTTGCAACTCCCTTCTGCCTATTCTACCTATGTTCTGCCTATTTTGCAGAACTAACACTTCTGTCATACTCCTCAGGCGTCTACCATGGTCCTATTTTCCTGCCATTATTCTCTACTTTCTGCATCGAATAGTTTGGTGTGTGTACGCTGCTCTAGGCATGGTAATGAAGTAAAGTTTGGATTGTGCAATTGTTTGTTGAAGAGGATGCTACTCTAAAGGATGATGACGTTGTGCAATGACTTCCTGGGTGAGCGTAGACTATTGGTATGTAATTTTTCGACTGTACATTGAAGTTTTTGGACGGTCAATGAAGTTTTGGTGCATTATTATTATGCGTTGTCCTAGTTGAAAAAACTGATAATATTGTGTTTTTTAAATGTCGTGTGTTGAATGAAGATTGATACATGCTTTGAGTCACATCGTTTTCTCCGTATACACTTTCTGTGTATTCATTGCCTCCACCTGTTACTCTTTTAATGTTGTATGCATAGTTATTATCGTTGTCTCCATACTATACCACTCTTCATCCAATCAAAATGCTTTACAACGTTGTTTCCCTAGCCCATAACACTGCACTATTTTTATGTTGTATGTTATGCCTCCTCACGGTTCTGAAATTTTTGTTATAACGCCATACTCGTTTTGTCACTATGATACCCACATCGATCAATATATAACTACAGTTTTTATTGTGACTGTGATATCGTGACTGAGTAACGCCATAACACCAGTCATTGTAACATCCATGATACCCACCTCCTTGTAATGCCATACGTTGCTGATACTTGCCCCCTCCCATAACGCGTGTGCCTCAAATGCATTGCTAATCGATCCATACCCAGAAATCTGAGCTTGAAGAAGCATCAAGAGGAATCCAACGAAGACGATGACTGCTCCAATGGCGTGAAGGATTGGAACTCCAAATTCCCGGATTTTATGCCATAAATCCGCTGTCGTTTTTTAAAATTTCTCCCCATTGTGTGTTTTGATCCCGAATATAACACTGTGTTGTGTGTTATCACGGCTTCCAGTTAACACCTTCCCTCATATGTTGCCTCCCCCATATATCCCCTCCATACCACTCCTTCCCCATATAATCCCTCCCCTAATAATGCCTCGGTCATATTGCTAATAGAATTGCGCTTTTTTTTTGCCATTATATTGTTATTACAATGCAATTTTTTTACATCATAAGTGAAATGTTTTTTGGCAACAGAGTGCATTTACACAATATACATTTTTTTACAAAAAAAAATGCAGTCATTGATATCTATTGTGGAAGTGGTTCTCAACGGGAAGGAGAACTATCCTAAGTGGTCTCAAAAGATAAAACACACTCTCATTTTTAATGAGTTGTGGAAAGGAGTTTGTGTTGGAGAAGGAGACAATGAACTAGCAAAGCCTACATCATACAAGGAATTCGTCATTCGGGAAAACAAGAACAGCAAGGCCTATTCCTTGATTGCAGCATATGTAAATGAAGAGGCGAGTTGCCATGTTTTGCCATTTTCAAATGCTTTTGAAGCCTTACAAAAACTGAAGGAACTTTATGACTCATACTCTGCACTTGAAGTTGTTCAACTCATGATTAAATTGTGCAGCCTTGAATTACAAAATGATGATCCTCTTGCTCTTGCATCAGAAGTAAAATCTATTATGCATGATATCAAAGTCACTAAGGTTGAACTAGGCAATTTATCCCACTTACTAAAATTATCTTGAGTCATTGCAAGCAAATGGAAACCTCAAAGAAATTACCTTTGACTCCCTTGTGAATAAATTTGATGCAAAGAGAGAAATCTTTTGGCAAGAAGAAAACTCCTCAATATTCTAGAGAGCTTGTGTGTCTTGCACATAGAGAGAAGAATCTTTGTCAAGATTCTTCCAGAGGAAGAGGTGGTCGAAGAGGAAGAGGAAGAAGAAATTTTAGAGGTAGGAGGGGCAGAAACTCTCAAGGAGAAAAGTCAGATTTTCATTGCATACGTTGCAATAGAGATCGATCACATGATGCATCCACATGCAAGTTGCCTTAGGATAGAATTGAGCAGGAAAGAAATGAACCCAAAGGTAAAACTAATGACAAAGAGAAAGGTAAAGCACCTGAATCCGCCCACTATGTTGTGGCACATTGTAATATTGGAGTAAATGAAGAAGTGTTTAATGCTTCACTTGCTTCTTGGAAAAATGATTGGTTGCTTGATTCAGGAGCAACTTGCCACATGACTTTCAGAAGAGACTTTTTTGAAGAATTTACTGACAATGTTGATGGAGCAGTTTACTTTGCAGACAAATCAAAACTCAAGCCATCAGGGCTTGGCACAATTAGGCTCAAATTGCTTGGTCTTCCAGACTTTCTTCTGCATGATGTTTTATATCTCCCATAGCTGAGGAGAAACTTGATGTCCTTGGTCCACATCCGCTAGCAAGGACACTCCATTCATATGTTTGATGGCAAGGTTGAGGTGATAAAAGCATCAGATCACTCACTTGTAATGACGAGGATAGAAGAAGAAAGGATTCTTAAGTTGCAAGGTGCCTCTGCTCGTGCACAAAATTTCTCATACAATTCTCATTGTGATGAAGGTACATTTCCATCAAGTCTATTATGGCATGCTAGATTTGGACACTTGAACTATGACAACCTTCGCTTGTTGAAGAAAAATGGTGTCACTAGTTTGCCTAGAATTACTAGGAAACTTAAGGAATGTGATGCTTGCATTCTAGGAAAGCA
This sequence comes from Pinus tabuliformis, assembly GCA_031772625.1. Taxonomy (NCBI): domain Eukaryota; kingdom Viridiplantae; phylum Streptophyta; class Pinopsida; order Pinales; family Pinaceae; genus Pinus; species Pinus tabuliformis. The sequence continues at coordinate 1,223,846,080 of CM062811.1, forward strand.
TAGAAAGTAGTCTTTTCATGATTCACATACCAGAGAACATAGAAAACTTGAACTCATTCATTTAGATTAATAATGCGGTCCAATGCATGTTCCTTCTGCAAATGGAAATAAATATATGATGACATTTATTGATGACTACACTAGAATGTGTTGGGTTTATTTATTGAAGAACAAATTTGATGCTTTTCAAACATTCAATAACTTTCATACATGGATTGAAAATAATGCACAATCTCATATTGGCTCTATTCGCACTGATAATGGAAAAGAATACATTTCAAATGAATTTGAAAACTATCTTCGCCAACATGGGATCAAACATCAAACAACTATGCCTTATAATCCCCAACATAACGAAGTAGCTGAAAGAATGAATAGGACAATCTTAAATATGGTGCGTTGCATGATGTTTTTCAAGAATGTAAAATTGATGTTTTGGGCTGATGCAGTTCTATGTGTTGTATATGTAAAGAATAGATGTCCATCTAATGCTATTAGAAACAAGACTCCTTATGAAATGTGGTATGGGAACGTTCCTTCAATAAAGCATCTCAGGGTCTTTGGTTCCACCTATTATGCCTTGATACTAAAAATACGTAGAAGCAAACTTGGTGCAAGGAGTCGTCAGTGTATCTTCTTGGGGTATTCAAACACCTCAAAAGCATACCGTCTATATGATGAAGTTAATAAAAAGTTGGTTGTATCTAGAGATGTAATCTTTATTAAATCTTACAAAGCTGACAATGTTGTTGAGAGGCAACTTGATTGCTTGGATAGATTCACAAATGAAAAATCATTTCAAGAAGTTGATGATCAAATTCCACATCTTTAAGGGGGGATTCCTATATTGGATCAATTTGTGGAATCTTCTTTTGAAGCACTCTCTCCCCCACATGAAATTACTCCAACCACTAATGATACTTTGAGTGATGTGATTGACAGAATTGGGAGACTCAATCTTGATTCAGTACCAACTCAATCAACTGAGCAGCTTGGACCATCTCCGAAAGTTCCCCCAAAGTGGCTGACAAAGACACTTGAAAATGTTCATCCTGATGAGGTTGGAAAGACAGGAACAAGAAATTCAACCTGGCAAAATGGAGGTGATGTAGATTACTCTAATTCACCTGTTGATATAGATGTTTCTTATGATTTTGAATTCAATTTGTCTACATATTTTGAACCAACTTCCTTCAAAGAAGTTGCTTCTCATGATGTATGGAAAGAAGTGATGAAAAAGGAGTATGATGCCTTGATAAAGAATGGCACTTGGAAATTGGTTGATCCTCCATTGGGAACAAAACCAATTGGCTACAAGTGGGTCTATAAGAACAATGATGCAGGAGCATGTAGACTTAGCCAGCAATGTGATTGTTTTTTCACATGTTGTGGCTAAAAGAGTTGAATTTCATGACCTGAGAGATCAAAAAGTCAATTTTGGTAGAGAGGGTCGGATCTCTCAAAGATGAGTTTTACTTCATTATTGTAATGGTTAGGAAATTGTCTTATTTTAGACTAAGGCTAAGTTGTTAGCATAAGTGTGTAATATAGCTTAATAATAGAGATTTGATTGTTAGATTGTTCAAAATAGAGATCGAGTTGTTAGTGCAGTTAGAATAGGATTGATTCATAAAAGAAAGAAAATGTAATCGAAAAAGATTAGTCGAGCTGAGATGATTGAGGTTTGAGTGAGAGGCGAGAGTTTGAGTGTTAGAGACCGTTTGAGATTGAGACAGAGGTCAATATATTGTTGTAATTGAGCCAAGAGGGCCAAGACTCTGTAACTGATATTATATTAATGAAATTGATTCAGTGTGTATTTGTATAGTAATCCTGGTGCGAACTCTCGTTTATTTTTGTGTATTCGCGTCCACATAGTTAACCGGGTATTTTCTTTATTTTCACATTTTAACACAAATCTCAATGTTTATGGGTTTTATGTCTTTTAAATCTAAATCACGGTCATTTAGTGTTAAGGGTTAATCTTGCAATTAAACACTAAAACCATTAATTAAGCGCTTTACTTAAGTATTGAGTTAATGAATGTGGTTATATCTGAAAGGTGGGTTTCAAACAGTGAAGGTGGTTATCGGGCAGACAAAGAGCTATAAGTGGTATTTCGGGGGAGTCACCCGATTCCACTAACCAAGTGACACGTAGCACTCGGGTGGAGAGAGAAAACCGCCTTATCGGGCGGGTATTCTCCGTGCAAGTGGTTCACCCGATATCCTTGTGAACCGTTGGATCTAGCGCGCGGTTGATCGATGGTGGAGGATCAATGGACTGTTTTGTTGATCGGGTTGAGTCAGGACCGTTGGATCTGGAGAGAAGAGATCTACGGCGCAGAGTGATCCTGATGGGTTTTGTTGATCAGGTTGAGTGTTGACCATCGGATCTAATAGAGAAGAGATCAACTGTGCAGATTGAAGTGTTGTTTATAAAGCGAAAGTCAACGTGGGAATAAAGTTTTAAGTGAAAAGTAGGGACCCTCCATGTAAAGTGAGCCACGAATAGAATCTGCTGAAAGCACCCGATTGGTTCTAAAGTAACCAATATTCACCTTGTTTTCACCAACCTCCTGCGTCATTTTGGTATCAGAGCATGGAGATTAAGGTTGATTGCAGTAAACATGCCACCAAGGAGAGAAGCTGGCATAGGTCGAGAAAGACCTGAAGCAAATGCCATTCTACTGGAAGAGATCTACAGTCTGCGTACAAGGATGGAGACAATTGAGACTGCTCAAAGAAGAACACCTGATGAAGGAGATGACAGTGCTAAAGAAGAATCTTCTGAGGAAGAAGAAGAGGAGGAAAATGAAACTACTAGAGTTATCAAGATGTTGGCGAAAGTAGGAGGAAAACCAAAGGTGGAAATTCCTACGTATGAAGGGAGTCTCAATGCAGAAGAGCTAATGTATTGGATCAATTCATTGGACAAATATTTTGACTATGAAGAGGAAGCTGACGACAAAAAGAAGGTGAAATTTGTAGTTACCAGATTGAAGCGTCATGTAGCTATTTGGTGGGATGAACTACAAACATCCAGAACGAGAAAAGGAAAGTCCAAGATCAAGCAATGGGATTAAAAATGGTGAGTAAATTGAAAGCTAAATTTATGCCGAAACATTATCGATTAAATCTTTTCAAACAATTTCAGAATTTAAGGCAAAAAGGAATGTATGTTAAAGAATATACAAAAGAGTTTAATAGATTGAGTATTAGAGCATGACATGCAGAGGATGACATGGAGAAGGTAGCTAGATATATCAATGGCTTAAGGTATGACATCCAGGATGAGATCAGCGTGTTGAGTTTGAAGACTATTGAAGATTCCTATCAAGCAGGTTTGAAGGCAGAAGAGAAGAAGTTGAGAAAACAGAATCAGAGGAATAGAGGAAGAAGTTCAGTAAGAGGTAGAGAAACTACCAGACCAAGGGGTCAGTAACATCAGCATGAAGCAGGAAGTTCAAGTAGTAGACCACCACAGAGGGGAGATTTTAATAGAGGAATATTTTCACCTAGAGGAAGAGGCCGAGGAAGAGATATTCGGTGTTACATATGTGGAGAATGGGGACATGGATCATGGGACTATCCTCATAATAAAACAACAAGTCAGAGGAATGTGAATGTGGCTGAGGCAAAGGAAGAAAAACCTCAAATTGCAGACAAGGAAGAATCACCTGAAGTAGGAGAATCCCTGTTGTTGAAAAGGGCATTGCTTAAGGCAGAGAAATAGATCAGAGAACCAGCTTAGAGGAAGAGTTTATTCAAAACTACATGCAAATCCAAAGGTAAAAGTTGTAAAGTGATAATTGATAGTGGAAGCACTGATAACATTGTTTCTACAGAGATGGTGGACAAGCTAGGATTGGTGAAGGCATTACACCCTACTCCTTACAGAGTGTGATGGTTGCAGAAATGACATCAGATCATTGTGCCACAACAATGCAAGGTAGAGATACAGATTGGTACTTATAAATATGTGATATTGTGTGATGTAATGCTAATGGATGTATGCCATGTATTGTTGGGAAGACCTTGGCAGTTTGATGAGAGAGCTATTCATGATGGGAGGAGAAATACTTATACTCTGGAGAAGGATGGAAATAAACATACACTGCTGCCATTGAAGGATGAAGCTGACAAGGGAGCACCTGGAAACAGTGTTATGCTGATGAGTGGAAAGGAGCTGTTGCAAGAGGTTGGAAAAGGTGAAGAAATTCATTTTGATGTCATAGGGAGACCTAAGGTAATTTTGACTTCCAAAAACATAGATGAATTACCTGAAGAAATCAAAACTCTATTGAATGATTTTGCTGATATTATTGTGGATGAGTTTCCAAATGCATTGCCACCAATGAGGAGTATTAGTCATCATATTGATCTAATACTAGGAGCAAGTTTGCCAAACAAAGCAACATACAGACTAACTCCTCAAGAGAATGAAAAAGTGGAAGACAAGTGCAAGAATTAATGGATAAGGGACTAATCAGAGAGAGTCTTAGTCCATGTGATGTACCAACAGTGATCAGTCCAAAGAAAGGAGGTGAATGGCGAATGTGTACAGATTCCAGAGCCATAAACAAGATCACTATGAGGTATAGATTTCCTTTACCACGAATGGATGATTTGATGGATTGTTTGAGTGGGTAAAAGTATTTTACTAAGATAGATCTGAAGAGTGGATATCATCAAATAAGAATTAGATAAGTAGAGGAATTGAAGGATGCATTTAAAACAAACAGTGGGTTGTATGAATGGTTAGTGATGCCTTTTGGACTCACTAATGCACCTAGCACATTCATGAGATTTATGAATGAAGTATTAAAGGAATATGTAGGAAATTTGTTATTGTTTATCTTGATGATATTCTAGTCTTTAGTAGAAGTAAAGAAAAACATCTAGAGCATCTTAAGTTGGTTTTAAGAACTCTGCAGAAAGAGAAACTTCTAATAAATCTGAAGAAATGTAGTTTCATGAAAGAAGAATTAATTTACTTGGGATTTGTAGTTTTGAAAGAGGGATTGAAAATGGATCCAGAGAAAGTCCAAGCAATTTGGAATTGGCCTATTCCAAGGAATATATTTGAGGTAAGAAGCTTTCATGGTCTTGCAAGTCTTTATAGGAAATTTATTAGAAGTTTTAGTCAGATTTGTGCACCAATTCTTGAAACAATCAAGGAAACTAATCAACCATTCAAGTGGACAGAAGCAACAAACAAGAATTTTAAGTTGCTGAAGAGGAAAATCACAGAGAAACTAGTTTTGGCTTTACCTGATTTTGAAAAGGTTTTTCAAGTTGAAACAAATGCTAGTGGAGTTGCAATTGGAGCAGTTTTGAGTCAGGAATAGAGACCAATAGCATACTTTAGTGAGAAACTAAATGAATCTAAGAAGAATTATTCTTCTTATGATAAAGAATTTTATGCTATTGTACAAGCCTTAAAGAAATGGAGACATTATTTGCTACCAAAGGAGTTTATATTGTATTCTGACAATCATGCATTGCAGTTCATAAACAACTAGCCAAAATTGAACCAGAAACATGCCAAGTGGGTAGAGTTTTTGCAGAGCTTTACTTTTGTGATAAAGCACACAAGTGGTAAGTTGAACAAAGTTGTTGATGCTTTAAGCAGGGTAAGTTTTATTGTGCAAGAATTCAAAGTTGGTGTTGTAGGATTTAAAGAAATGGTTGAAATGTATAAATATGATGCAGATTTCAAATATATCTATACAACAGTTCAAAATCCAATAGTTCATAATAGAAGTTAGTGGTTAGATTATCTTATCCAAGGAGGTTTATTGTTTAAAGGTAACAAGTTGTGCATTCCCAAATTTTCTATGAGGGAAAACATAATAAAGGAGAAACATAGTGGAGGATTATCTGGTCACTTTGGATAAGACAAAACCTTTGCTCAAGTAAATGCTTTTTACTATTGGCCAAAGATGCAGACTGATGTTAAGAGATTTGTTGAGAAGTGCAGGATATGTCAGCATGCTAAAGGAGAACCCAGAATATAGGATTGTACTAGCCATTGCCAATACCAGACCGACCATGTGATGCAGTTAGCATGGATTTTGTTTTGGGGTTACCTAAAACCCAAAGGGGGAATGATTCTATTTATGTTGTGGTAGATAGATTTTCTAAGATGGCACATTTCATTACATGTAAGAAGACTAGTGATGCAACACATATTGCTAATCTATTTTTTTCATAAATTGTAAGATTACATGGATTGCCTGTAAGTATTATGTCTGATAGAGATACAAAGTTTGTAGGGAATTTTTGGATAACTCTTTGGAAGAAACTAGGAGCTAACCTTAGTTTCAGTTCAACATACCATCCTCAAACAGATGGACAAACCGAAGTAGTAAAAAGAAGCTTGGGGAACATATTGAGAAGTTCAACGTATCAAAGTCCTAAACAGTGGGATTTAGCACTAGATCAAGCTGAGTTTGCTTATAATGACACTCCGAACTGAAGTACTAGAATGAGACTATTTCAGATTGTTTTTGGGATCAATCCAAAAGGTGTGTATGAGCTCAGAGATTTGGGTAAACAGGAGATCAGGAGTGCAAAAGTTGAAGATTTTACAGAGCAGATGCAAATACTACAAGAAGATGTGAAAGGCATATTGTAGGAAAGTAGTGGCAAATACAAACAGAGAGCAGATATGAAAAGAAGAGAGAAATAATTCCAAGTGGGAGATTTAATGATGGTGTATTTGAGAAAATAAATATTTCTTGCTAAGACTTACAATAAACTGAAAATGAAAAAGATAGGACCATGTAAAATTATAAGAAATTTTTCAAGTAATGCTTATGAAATTAAATTTCCAGAAGGGATTGGGATATCACCTATCTTCAATGTTGCAGATTTGTATCCATACAAAGAGACAAAGACAGAGCTACAGGAGGAGACTACAGAAGATGAAGTTCAAACTTTGAACTGGGAAGAACAAATGCCAAAGACAGTTAAGAAAGAGGTGGAAGCTGTTTTGGAGAAAAGAGTAACCAAAAGAACTAGAGGACAAGTTTATTTTCAATATCTAGTCAAATGGAAAGGACAACCAGTGGAGGATGCTAGTTGGTTGACAGCAGCAGAGTTGCAGAAGTATGGAGTAAACCCTAAAAGTCTAAGGGATGATTCTTTTCTTCCCCGGGAGTCTGATGCAGGAGCATCTAGACTTAGCCAACAATGTGATTGTTTGTTCACATGTTGTGGCTAAAAGAGTTGAATTTCATGACCTGAGTGGTCAAAAAGTCAGTTTTGGTAGAGAGGGTTGGATCTCTCGAAGATGAGTTTTACTTCATTATTGTAATAGTTAGGAAATTGTCTTATTTTAGACTAAGGCTAAGTTGTTAGCATAGGTGTGTAATAGAGCTTAATAATAGAGATTTGATTGTTAGATTGATCAAAATAGAGATCGAGTTGTTAGTGCAGTTATAATAGGATTGATTCATAAAAGAAAGAAAATGTAATGGAAAAAGATTAGTCGAGTTGAGATGATTGAGGTTTGAGTGAGAGGTGAGAGTTTGAGTGTTAGAGAGGGTTTGAGATTGAGACAGAGGTCAATATATTGTTGTAATTGAGCCGAGAGGGCCAAGACTCTATAACTGATATTATATTAATGAAATTGATTCAGTGTGTATTTGTATAGTAATCCTGGTGCGAACTCTCATTTATTTCTACATATCCGCGTCTAGATAGTTAACCGGGTATTTTCTTTATTTTCACATTTTAATGCAAATCTCAGTGTTTATGGGTTTTATGTGTTTTAACACTAAATCGCAGTCATTTAGTGTTAAGGGTTAATCTTGCGATTAAATGCTAAAACCATTGATTAAGTGCTTTACTTAAGTATTGAGTTAATGCACGTGGTTATATCCGAAAGGCGGGTTTTAAACAATGAAGGTGGTTATCTGGCAGACAAAGATCTATAAGTGGTATTTTGAGGGAGTCACCTGATTCCACTAATCAAGTGACACGTAGCACTCAGGTGGAGAGAGAAAATTGCCTTATGGGGCAGGTATTCTTCGTGCAAGTGGCTCACCCGATATCCTTGTGAATTGTTGGATCTAATGCGTTGGATCTAGTGCGCGGTTGATTGACGGTGGAGGATCAACGGGCCATTTTGTTGATCAGGTTGAGTCAGGACTGTTGGATCTGAAGAGAAGAGATCTACGACGCAAAGTGATCCCGATGGGTTTTGTTGATCAGGTTGAGTGTTGATCATCAGATCTGATAGAGAAGAGATCAATGGTGCGATTGAAGCATTGTTTATAAAGTGAAAGTCAACGCGGGACCGAAGTTTTAAGTGAAAAGTGGGGACCCTCCGTGTAAAGATGAATAGAATCCGTTGAAAGCACCTGATTGGTTCTAAAGTAACCAATATTATATTTTGAAGACTTCACCTTGTTTTCACCAACCTCCTGCGCCAAACAAGTATAAATTTGATAGCTCACTTGACAAGCACAAAGCCACGCTTATGGAAAAAGGTTTTGCACAGAAGGAAGGGGTTGATTATGAGGAGACTTTTTCCCCCACAGCAAAATGGGCTACCATCTAGACACTCTTTTCTCTAGCAGCTCATAACGGTTGGAAAGTCCATCAAATGGATGTAAAAATGGCTTGCTTGAATGGAGATCTAAAAGAGAATGTTTTTATGTCCAAACCTGAAGGATTTGATGTGAAAGAACGTGAACATAAAGTATGCAAACTTGTGAAATCCTTGTATGGCCTCAAGCAAGCACCACGAGCCTGGTATGAAAAATTAACTGAGCATCTTCTGAAACTCAATTTCAAACGTTATGATCTTGATGATGCAACTTTGTTTGTCAAGAAAGTTGGAAAAACAGTTGTATATCTTGTGGTATATGTAGATGATCTTTTGATGACAGGGAACAATGAGAGATACATTGCGTCCATAAAGAAGGAACCGAGGAAAGGTTTTGAAATGACCAATTTGGGCTATGTTCATTATTATTTTGGTGTTGAAGTAACTCAACATCCAAAGTCTATATTCCTTTCTCAAAAGAAGTATATTGGAGATATGTTGAAAAGGTTTGGCATGGTTGAATCAAATCCTCTAAATATTCCAATGGAACAAAACTTAAAGCTCACATCCATTGAAGGAAAATAATTTGAGGATGCAACGAAGTATAGACATCTTGTAGGAAGTGTCAACTACCTGACACCTACCAGACTAGACATTTCGTTTGTTGTTGGAATCCTCTCCAGGTTTATGCAAAAGCCTTGTGAGGGACATTGGTATGCTGCAAAAAGAGTTCTAAAGTACTTTAAGGGAACTCAAGACTTTGGACTCAAGTATAAACAGGTGGGCGACTTTAGCTTGATTGGATACTCCGATTCAGACTTTGATGGAGACAAAGGAACTGGGGTATCTACTTCTGGTTATGCTATGAGTATTGGATCAGGAGTTGTCTCCTGGAGATCATGCAAACAATAAATTCTAGAATATTTCACAACAGAGGAAGAATATGTGGCAGCAACTGAGGCAACAAAAGAAATTGTGTGGCTCAGGAAAATCTTGGAAGATTTGCAGGTAAAACAAGTACATTTGACTCCACTCATGATTGACAACACCTCTGCAATAAAGTTGGCCAAGAACCAAAAGTTCCATGATTGAACGAAGCACATCAATACAAAATACCATCTGATTCGACATCATGTTGAGGCCAAGACAATCCATCTACGCCATTGTTCCACTAATGAGCATATTGCAGACATCTTTACCAAAGCACTCGGAAGAGAAAATATTGAAAGATTCAAAACAGTGCTTCGACTCACCAACATCCCTTCATATTAAGGGGAGGAATGTTGAAACCTAATCATGGGGATTGGGTGAATAGTTGTAAATAGTGTAAATAATAAATAATGGAAAAGGAAGATTCACCGAGATATGAAACCCAAGAGTCACTCCCTCATGTATATAACTATGAGCAATCTAAATGAATAAAAATATTTCACTTGAGGAGTTACCTCCTGGCCTAACACAATTAAGTCTTTCATTTCTTTAAGTTTTAGCATGCTTTCCATTCCTTTGCAATTCCAAGAGACTATATTCATTATCACTTTGGGTTGTCGGTAGAGGAACCTTTCCCTCTTGTGGGATGGGAGCTTTTTTATTTTCTCTTTTCTAAGCAAGTTTCGAGAGGTTGTTGGTACCCAATTCCATTTCCCTGGAAGCAACTTCATCTCCTATTTCTATGTTGGATTTCCTTCCAATTCTTTTTGGATGGTCAAGAGAGGTGAGAAGATCTTTAGACAAATTTCAAGTGATTATTCGATCAAAAGAAGGAGAAGGAGCGCTATGAGAGACATTGGGAGAGGAAGGGAATGGAATAGAAGGGAAGGGGAGAAGGGGGGGGGGAGGAAGGAGGGGACGAGGGAAGAGCAAAGTCCTCAAGAGGACCAAAAAGGTTCAAAGGCAAGAGAGCTGAGGATAGGGCAGGGGGAATAGACACGGGCCTTAAAGAATAGGGGGGAAAGGGAAGAGAGTTAGACGGAATTGGAATAGAAGGAGAAGAAGAGGGAGAATGAAGAGGGAGGTTAGAAGGAAGAAGGGAGGTAGTAGAAGGTTGTATGGAGGTTTTATTAGCTGTCTTTTTCTTCTTAACTTGCTCCCATTTTGGGTCCTGATTTTCTGTTTCTTACATTTCTTATTTTTTTAGAGCATCTATTAGCGAAATGACCATATTTGTGACATACTTTGCATTTGAAAGGGATTTGTTCATAGTACAGTTGTTGAATGTGTACCCAACTTTCTACTTTGATCTTGACTGCTTCTGGTAGTCCTTTCCCCAGGTCAACTTCCACACATACTCTTGTGCATGCATGCATATTTTCCTGTATTTTCCAATTGCATTTCCTATTGCTTTGATTGATTCATCTCCTAAACAATGAAATGGTAGATGGGGAAGCCTCATCCATATTGGCACTGCATTCGCCACATCCAGCTATGGTTCAAAATCTAAAGTCCACCTGTTAAGATATAACCCCCTTGAGTCCATGAAATACATTGCCATTTTTGAAGATTAGATCTTTGTCATCTTTTGTTTCGAAATTAAATGTGTAGTATCCTCTACCACAAAACCTTATTGAGATTTTCCCTATGATGGAGGAGGCCTAGTTTCTTTATACCCACTTAAGAACATAGCGGGGGGATGGCCAAAGGCCAATGAACTGTCCAGCCAGTCCTCACTCAGAGAGAGAAAGAGCCGCATGGCGAGGAAGGGAAGAAGGAAGTATTATTTCAGTCATTTAATCTATTTTATTCACAAACTTAGATATAGAAGGCTTGGGTCGTGAGGGGCCTAAGGAGGAGAGCAAAGAGGAAAAATCTTCTGCGTCTTCTCCTTGCTGAGTAGAATTTTCAGAGGATGATACTGGGATCAGGATACCATCTGGGGGAGGCTCCAGAGGAGCCATCAAGATCCCAGATGCAAGGCACACACCAAGAGCAGGAGGCCCCAGATTCCAAGGGAAAGGGCGTGCTCAGGTTTATTAAAAAAAAATCCAGAGCGGGAGCAACAATTTGAGAACAACAGTTTTATCATGCCAAGCGAGGAAGATAATTAGGGTGATGACGACAAAGAGTAAGTTTGCAAATATAGTTACTAATATCATTAGTGATGTAAATCTCAACGAAGATTTTCTTAAGTCGGTTCTTAGGAATTGGTCCCTTGAAAAGGCACTTCCTTCAAACCCCAGAATCAAATTTCTATTAAAAAATCACAGTTGGAATATTTCAATGCATTGGGGAAATTATAAAGAAAATAAGCATAAAAAAAGCCTTCGGGTGTTCCTATGCTCCATACAAATCCTACAACCCCAAGTCCCTAGAACTCTTTTAAAAGAAATTAAAATTAGTTATGGGCTTCTAGCTTGTCGGGTTTCCCACTTAACTTTTTAATAAACGAAAACATTTCCACACACTTTCTTCCTTGCGGACCCCATAGCCCCGTCACTTAACGGATCCAAGGAATGAAAAGTATTTCCATCATCGTCACTTGATGATCCCTAGCCCTTGATTCTCAATTAAAATAACTTACGAGATTCCAGCCTTTTCGGCCTTTCTGGGCCTCCGGGCTAAGAACTCTGTTACGAGATTTCGTTAGTTAATGATATTTGGTTCGTTACTTGACTGCCTCCCCAATGCTCAATTAAAATAAGTTATGGGATCCATGCTTTCTGGGGTTTCCAAGTCTCTAGGTTAAGAACTTAGTTACAATATTTCGTTCATAAAGGATCCCAGGCTCCGACAATTGACGGACTTTTCCAAAGCGGAAAATGGGCAAGTGTTGGCCTCTCTAGTGTTAAAGCTGGTTTCGATAATCGGGATCCTCTCAACTGTATGTGCTCTTTGGGCCTCTCTATTCGGTTCTACGACCACTATACAGTGACTGCTCTCCCTTTTCCACCCTCTTGCAACCACTTTGATGCTATTATTGGGAATTTTGTAGATCTCATGTGCACTTATTAAAACACAGGGCTATCACAGGACTGTGTGTAAAGAAACATTGTAGAACGATTGGTTATTCGAATACAAAGTTCTTCGTAGGAAAAATTTGCAATCGCACAGACTCTATACTCTCTGTTGATTTTCTCATTAATCAAGAAATATAAAATTACATCCATTCGGTTCAAACCCTTGATGATAGGATCTGAGGACCAATTTGGGGAAACTTAAAATAAACTACAACTACTGCAACAAATTATCTAATTTTAATGAAATACATGGAAATTTTGAATAAATCCTAATCTAACAGACCACACTTTGAGGAATGAACTCCTCTAGTAAATGATTTTGACCTCTCGGCCAATGAGAATTACGAATGCCCCTACATCATACTCCCAAGGAACAAAGATTTCATGGACTCATGACCATGAGTTTTTCTATGGATTTGCCACTTTTCTATATAGGTTTGGTTGTCATCCAGGTTACATCTAACAGTGAAAGGTCCTTCCATTTAACTAAGTACTCAAAGTACTCTTTGTCCATGGTTTTCTTCATAAATCTCTTGTCCAAGATTCTCTCTGGCTGTAAAGGTTCAGTTGTTGGCAACTGTTTTTCCCATTGTACTGGCTATTTTTTCTGGGAATTGGCTAGTTGTTCTACCTCAGGCCCATACTTGTATAGATCTGCTACATTAAAAATGGGTGAAATTCCAAAACAAGTGGAAAACTCTGCAAGTATTCAACCCAATTAATACATACTTCTCTAATACATACCTAAAATGCCTCAGATGCTCCATCTTTTACTGTTTGTACACTAAAATTTCATGTAGGTAAACAATCACAAACTTCCCTATAAACTCCTTCAGCATTTCATTCATCAACCTCATGAATGTATTGGGTGCGTTAGATAGTCCAAATGGCATGACCATCCATTCATACAAACCTTCACTAGTTTTAAACACAATCTTCCACTTATCTCCCTCTCTGATTATGATTTGATGGTATTGGCTCTTCAAATCAATTTTAGAAAAATAACTGGCACCATTGAAACAATTCAACAAATCACCAATACATGGCAGGGGAAAACGATACCTGATTTTAATTTTGTTCAGGGCTCTGGAGCCTATACACATGTGTCATTTTCCATCCTTATTTGGATTCAATGTTGTGGGTACTACACATGGACTAAGACTCTCTCTGATCAGTCCCTTATCCAACAACTCCCACACTTGTTTTTTGACTTCTTCATTCTCTTAAGTGTCATGTAGTAGGAAACTTTATTAGGCAAACTAGCTCCTAGTGTCAAGTCAATGTGAAGACTGATACTCCTGACTGGTGGAAATTCACTTGGTAGATCATCCAAAACAATATCATGATATTCCTCCAACATCTCTTAAATTTCTACAGGGAAATCAGAGATAGTACTAGAAGTAAGATCTACTCTAGGCTTACAAACAATAGCAAAATTTACCTCTCCTATCTTCATCTATTATAGTAGTTCCTTACTACTCATCAACATTTCCTTTGAATCACTACTTCCAGAAGTCCCTTCTTCTTGCAATGCCAACAAAGTATGCTTGACGTCATCCTTTTGGAACTTATAAGTGTTCATTTTTCCATCATGCACCATGGTTCTGTCAAACTGCCATGTTCTTCCAAGCAAAATGTGTCACACATGCATTGGCATCACATAACAATTTTTTTTGTCTTTGTAACTACCAATCTGTGCTGAAGCTCACAATGTTAATTCCCTAAAATTTGATGTCCCTTCTGCATCTAAGACACCTTGTAGGGTGTTGGATGCTTCTTCTTATTCAACTGTAACTTCTCTACAACCTCTGTAGAAACTAGGTTGTTTGTGCTACCACTATTGTCCACTACTTTACCACACTTACCTTGAGCCTTGTAAACAGTTTGGAGCAAGGCTCTCCTATGAGTTGGAGCAACAACTTCCTTCTTCTGCTTGATCAACACCTTCTTCATCATCAGGGCTTCTCCTGTCTTCAACACATTCTTTGCTTCCTTCACGTTTGTATCCACCTCTTCTATTGGAGTTACAACAATACTCCTTTGGCCTAGATTTTTATTATTTGGAGAATCATATGACATGTGTCCAAGCATGCCATACTTATAGAAACAACCTCTCTTCTACCTCTTCCTCGTCCTCTGGAAATGGATCTCTGGCCTCTGGACTCTCTCTCTTGTTGTCGTTGTGGACTAGAGCTACTAGCCCCATCTTTAGATGTAATAGACCTCCCTTTGCTTTGATTTTGTCCTCTGATTCTAGTAGCACCTTTACCTCTACCTGCTTGTTTCCTTGCAAGTTTCTCCTCTTGTTTCAGAGCCAATTGGTATGCCTCCTCTACTGTCTTTGGTGACAATACACTTATTTCATCTTGAATGTCCAATTTGAGCCCATTAATATACCTTGCAGTCTCTTCCACAGACTCTTCCACATATCCAACTCTAATGTTCACTCTGTAGAACTCCTTTGTGTATTCCCTAGTTGTCATACCTCTATGTCTAAGGTTTTACATACTCATTAACAAAGTCATCTGGTGATCCTTTAGCAAAAACTTCCCTCTTAGCTTTTCCACCACCCTATCCTAGCTCTTGATCTTCTCCTTGTTCTTTCTTCTCCTCTATGTTTGCACATCATCCCACCAGAGAGTTTTCTTTCTATTCTAGTGCTCACCCCTTTATTGTTTAAATCAATTTTTTTTTAACCAGTTTGAGACTATGCAAGTTGTTGTTGCTTATTCTAGATGAATATTTTCTGTTGATGGTCTTTCCCAAAGTTATTCATAGTAATGGATTTTGGCTTCTTCACTCCAGTTGCAATTTTTTTTCTTTCTTTTTTAGACCAGGATTTTGAACCTTCATTATTGTTTTTAAACTTTTGATAATAGAGCCTTGCTTTTCTGATAGCTTCATCCATGGTCTTATGATTTTCAAATTCAATCCTTTCTTTATTTGAGAGTGGAAGGCAGTAAAAAAATCATTGTACTTTCACTTTTTCCTCCTTGATGTACGAAACATATCTTAATAGGTTTGTAAACTTCGCTACAAATGTGTCCATACTTAGTTATCCTCGCCTTAAATCATTGAATTCCTTAGCACGATCATTGTAATATCTTGCAGTTAAATAATTTTCTTCGAATTGTTTCTGAAATTTTTCCCAATAGATTATTTTTTCATTAGGACTATGCACTATTTTTGCTTTTTCCCACTATAATGCAGCCTTGCCTTATATCTGATAGACTGCTAATCTAGCCTTTAATTTTTTTTCATATTCATATACTTGAAAATACTTAGTAATATTTAACAGTCAGGCTTCTGCATCTTCTTCTTTCTCTCCATCAAAAGTAGGTAGTCTTATCTTTTATAACTTTCCCTAGAGTTCTATTCTCTTTTTCTTTTTTGGATTTTTTGGATTTTGGAGATGTTTTATCATAATCATCTTCACTTTCAGTGTTTTCAATTTCAAGTTCAGACTTATCAGATTCATTTTCAGTATTTTTCCTTTTTAAGAGGTCTTCGTTGCCTCCTTTTACCTCTGTATCACGAGGTTTATGGATTGACTTTTCAATCAATTCTTTTATGAGTTTCTCTTGCTCCTCACTTGCTTTCAACAAGCATTCATGACCGGATTTGATGTTGGCCAACCCTTGTCTTAAATCTCTTACAACATCCAATGCTGGAGGTGCATTTTCCCCTCTAAAATCAACCCAAACCCCTCCTCCTTCACCAGGAGGTTGGTTAGAGGTTTATGCCATGTTGTACTTTCTTGTTGCTTACTATTGTACCTTATTGCATAGAAAAAAATCAAATAAGTTTTCCAAAACATAGCATTTTTTGTATTTCATTTTTCCATTGTGGTTTGACCCTTAAGCCTAATTATTTTGAGACTACAACTATGATATCATATGTAACATACCTCAATTCCATACCCATTTTTTTAATGCTATAATTATTCATTTAGAATCACAATTATTTAATTTCTTACTTTAAGAATTTGTAGGAGAGAAAATAACTTATACTTCAAGTTTGCGATTTGGTCCCTCTAAGTTCTTGGTAGATCCATGGTTAAATGAGCCTATACTGATTCTATAGCCGAGTGTAAATAGAAAATCAATGCCAACTAAAAAATAAATAAATAAAATATATATGCTATGCATTATTAATTAGTTGTCTATATGACCTAATATCATATAAAGTAATTAGAAGTAAAAAAAAAAATATGTGAATAAGATGTTTAAACCTTGTGCTTTTCAAAAATATTTTAATATGTGATATCAACTTTATATATATATATATATATAGATAGATAGATAGAAAAAAATGTTAAAAGAAAATATTTTAATTTCATATAAAATAAAATATCCAACATAAACTATGAGCAAAATATTTTAATATGAATTAATATAAAATGATTCAATATTATGTAATCTCTATAACATTCAAAAATACAATTTAAACAGTAAAAAATTACACATTATTTGTTTACTCTAAAATAAATTTGTAACAAAAAAAATTGATTCCTTTCAATTCATATTAGACAAATCCGTACTTTAGATAAATCTATAGTTATATAGATATATAGTAACTCTAATAATTGATTAGTTTTTATTGTACCTTTATACACCAGAAAAATTCGTAGTATTTGTTTTGTCTACTCACACATATGAATTTTATTGAAAAAATTGTAAATCTCTGTTCGTTTAATTTTTTATATATATAGTTACTTGTATAATTTTCCGTAGATATTGAATTTGTATACCATTGCTTTAGTACAATAAATAAGGATGGTTATAGAACATAATCCATGAGGACTATATAATCCATGAGGATATTATTAAGGAAGACTTATATTCTTGAAATAATAGATTTACTATAGTCATGCTAATTATTAATAGACTTAAAGTGTTGTTTTTCTGTACATATTGATCTAATTTTCTTACCATTTAATTGCATGTGCCATAGGTGAAACCTAAGTCTAGCTTATTTTATTAGACTTACAAACAAAAACTTAAGTCTAATTTATTTTACTAGATTCACCGACAAAAAAATATTCTAAATTGATTTGCATGATTATCAAGGATATTCCATGTCTCTTTATATCAAGAATATTCCATGTTTCCTTAACCCAAACTAAATAATTTACTTTTCATTATTTGTGTGGTTATAACTAGCACCTCTTTTCATGAATGTAATTTCATTATTTTTATCTATAATATACTTTTAAATTGCATGTACTCATGTATAGGGAATAGTCCAAGAATCTTAAGTAAATTAAATAAGATATATATTTTGGAAAGGACAAGTCTTTTAGTACATATGTATGTACCTACTTAACTTTAATCCAATAACCGTACAATAAAATCAATTTTAAGATATGTCATCATTTATATTCTCTATTTTTACATTTTTGTAGATTAAAACTTCCAACAGACTTCACATTATCATGTGGAGGAATAACTCAAGGTTTATACTCATTAATTCAAGTTTATCCAATCGAGATAATTTAACTAGGTGTGTGCATTTTATCTCTTTCATGCCATACTTTAATTCATTAATAATATCACAAGTCTCATTATTATTCATTACTTTAAATATTATTCTTTATAGGAATGTACACATTTTTTCGTGTGTGTTGAAGAATGTAATTAAGTTTGGTCTTCATTTTTATATTTGAGTCAAAGAATGAAAATAAATTTTTATTATTATTACAATGACTTATAAAAACATGGGTTTCATGTTTGGGTCATCATTTTATAGGTCAATGTCCCCATTGTGGACTTCTAGGTTTTATACTGAGTCATTAGAGTTATTGTCCATTTAATGAGACCCTTCTTGGGCTTTGTATCATGTAATGCCAAGCAAGGAGGTAACTCCTCAAATCGAATTGTCTCATTGCATTAAGATTGATCATAGATATATACATGGAATGAGAGACTCTTGGGTTTCATCTCCCAGTGTCTATTCATCTTCTAATTCTCCTTATTTTCGATTTACAATATTTACATGGATTTACCTACTCCCAAAGATTAGGTGTCAACATTCCCCACCTTAATCTGAAGGGATGTTGGTGACTCCAAGCATCATTATGAATCTTTCAAACTTTTCTCTTCCAAGCGCTTTGGTGAAGATGTAGGTGGAACAATGACATAGGTGGATTGTCTTGGCCTCAATATGATGTCGAATCAGATGGTATTTTGTATTGATGTGCTTCGTTTGATCATGGAACTTTGGGTTCTTGCCAACTTTATTGTAGAAGTGTTGTCAATCATGAGAGGAGTTGAATGCACTTGTTTCTCTTGCAAATCTTCCAGAATTTTCCTGAGCCACACAATTTCCTTTGTTGCTTCATCTACTGCTACATATTCTGCCTCAGTTGTGGAATCCGTTGGAACTGATTGTTTGTGTGACCTCCATGAGAAAACTCTTAATCCAAGACTCATAACATAACCTGAAGTAGGTACCCCGGATTAATTATCTCCATCGAAGTTTGAATCAGAATATCCAATCAAGATGAAGTCGCCCACGTGTGTATACTAAAGTCCAAAGTCTTTTGTTCCTTTCAAGTACTTTAAAACTCTTTTTGTAGCAAACCAATGTCCCTCACAAGGCTTTTCATAAACCTAGAGAGGATTCCAACATCAAATGAAATGTCTATTCTAGTAGTAGACAGGTAATTGAGACTTCCTACGAGTTGTCTATACTTTGTTGCATCCTCAAATTATTTTCCTTTAGTGCATGTGAGCTTTAAATTTTGTTGCATTGGAGTGGTTAAAGGATTGCACTCAGTCGTGCCAAACCTATTCAAAAGATCTCCAATGTACTTCTTCTAAGAGAGGAATATAAACTTCGAATGTTGAGCTACTTCAATACCAAGATAGTAGTGAAAATAGCCCAAGTCAGTCATTTCAAAACCTTTCCTCAATTCCTTCTTTATGGATGTTGTTGTCACTCACTGCCAAATGTGTTTTTAGTTTTCCAAAGTGAAAAAGAGCAATGAATTTTGAAGACATCTCCAGTGCTTATAATAAGTTTTGGAAGCATACCTCCAACTCACATAGTAGATTATTATCAGTGTTTGACACAGAGCATGGAAAGATGCAGATGGCCTTCCTTAAGGCCCGAATTCCACAGCCAAAAACAACAGCAAACTATAAGAGCACTACATTTGAGTTCAACACCAAAGACATTAATCCTATTGATCAAATGGAGATGCACAAGAAAACTAGTGAAATGTTATCTTCTACTTTAACTAACACTGCTATGTCATTGTCCAAGTTCCATATTTCATTTGCCAATGTTCAACCACAGTTGAAAATGGAGAAGGTGTCCTGCTTAGCCAAGGATAATAGGATGAAGTCTTTGGAAGACTTGGTGGTTAATATAGGATATTGTTAAAATTGGCAACTAGGGCCAAACTCCATGTGGGTCATCTTATTCATGGTTGATAATACTTTTATTAGATTCCTATTGTTCAGAGGTGTAGGATTGATCTAAAGATCATCTGATAAGTATTTATGGAGATATGAATTTATTTTGATTATGGAATAATTATCAAGCCGACCTGCAACTCATGTAGGCTCAGAAGCCCAACAGTGGCATCTATTCAATCATCAACAGTTGTGTATAAATACAGGAGGTCTTTTCCTCATTTGGACTCACTCAACTCATCACATCTCTCTCTCTCTCTCTCTCCTGCGCAGAAAAGAGGCTCTTCTCCTACTGCGCAGAAATAAACTCTTCTCTCACACATGTGGAAGGAAGGACGCAGTTTTAGGGCTGCAACTGCAGAACCAAAGTTTGACCAGCATTGACCATCAGTTTGCCTCTCAAAATTATGTTGTAGGTGAATCTGGATCTCCTCTGAAGGCCGCATTTTTTGGTGAAGGAATCAAGCCGATCCGACAGTCAGTTTGCAAGATATTGTCTGCTCTAGTTTGGCTAATCTAGGGTTTACTGCTGCTGATGTAAATCAGATTTATGTACTATTTATCTCTGTTGAATTATTGAAGATAAAGGAAGATTTGATCAAAGTGTTTCCGCACACTGGGGTTTGTCCCTGGCTAGCCGCCACATCTTGTGTCTCTTATCTTGGCTTGTTTTCTGTCATTCGTTTAATGTTCTATCTGCACTTTACTTTATGTACATGTGATTGCTAATTTGTGGATAATAATAAGAAAGATAAGTAAATTGTTATAAGCATAGAACATACCATAACTTAACATGGTATCAGAGCTGAGGTGAATACAAAGCCCGAGCAATAGCAAGAGCAATCACCGAAGAGAAGATTGGCAAGGCTATCCTAAAAGAACTATGGGGTCCTCAACACTCTTCCCGAAAGCTGACTATCACGGATGGAAGATGTCTATCGATCTAACCTTAGAAGATCAAGGAGTGTTGGACCATTTGAGAGGCAATGTTGTTGAGCCTCCATCAAGTGCACCTGCTACTACTAGGAACAAATGGAAAACCAGTGAAGTCAAAACAAAGAAGATCATTCGGGACTCTATTGACAAGTGTTGGGTGGCCTACATCTCCGACCTGAATACCTCCAAGGAAATCTATGATAGACTGGTGAGCTTATTTAAAGTTAATGATGCAAATCAAGTCTTGTTTCTTAGAAATAAGCTGAAGGAAATTAAGAAGGGAAAAGATGAGAGTATGCAAGCATACTTCTTAAGAATCACCGAGATCAGGAACGATCTCCTATCTATTGGGGAGACTACTACTGATATGGAAATGGAACTCACGACTCTTGGAAGATTACCATCTGAATGGTACGTGTTCAGGACTACTCTTCTGAACAATAATGTAATTCTTGGTTTCGAGGAATTAATGGCTAGATGCATTCAAGAAGAAACAAGGGTAGAAGAGCAAGAAATGCCCATGCCTAAAGGTCCTCTTGCTGCCTTTTATTCTCATGCTAAGAGAAGAAATAATTCTGGGACTAAATAAAAAAGAAAGACTGGACCTAAGGGTGGAAGAAAAGGATGATGTTACATTTGCGATAAAGCAGGTCACTATGCAAGGGAGTGCCCTGATAGAAAGGACTCACACCGGGACGATGATCAAAATCCCTCTCATGGCAATCAAAGGAATGGCAAATTCAATAGCAAAGGTAAAAGGAGTGTTGGAAATCAAGGAAGAGGACAACCATTCAAGAAGGCTAGAAATTCCAGGTATGAATCCAACATTGTTGAAAATAAGCAGGATGAATATTATCTACCAGCTGCTCTATCTACCTCTGCTCCTTCAGACTCAATGGGAATTTGGCTCATTGATAGTGGTGCCTCAAGGCACTTCACTGGTTACAAAGAAGTTCTCCATAATCTGATAGAGAAAGAAACTAACCTGGAAATTGTCCTTGGAGATAATATGAAATATCCTATGAAAGGTGTAGGCAATGTCTCTCTTAAATTGAATCAAGGTAATATGATCCACTTATAGGATGTATTATATGTACCTGACCTCAAAAAGAACCTGGTGTCCATCTCAGGAATGGAAGACAAAGGCTACAAGGTGACCTTCAGCGATGGCATGGTACGTATATGGAAAAATAATGTTAAAGATGCCTTCACTCTTGGGTTTTGAGTTGATTCATTATATCAGGTCAGAGGAAGTCCGCTAGGTGTCATGTCTTGTGACACATCTCAAGCCTTGATCGAGAATCAAACTGAAAAGAAGATCAAGATCTTAAGCACTGATAATGGGATTGAATATGAATCTAACGAGTTTCATTACTTTTGTAAAGAGGCTGGCATCAAGAGGGAGACTACTACACCATATACTCCTAAACAGAATGGTGTGGCGGAAAGGAAGAAATGTATGATTGTGGAAGCTGCCCGTGCCATGCTCCATGATCAAAGACTTCCAAAATTTCTATGGGCCGAAGCTACAAACACCACCGTATATGTACAAAACTGATGCCCTCATCAAGCATTGGGTTCCAAGACTCCTGAAGAAATGTTCACTGGTAAGAAACCTGACGTATCTCATTTTAGAATTTTTGGAAGCCTTGTATATTTTCATGTGCCGAAAGAGAAAAGGAATAAATTGGGTGCATCTGGAAAGAAAGGAATCTTCATGGGCTATGGTGAAAATACTAAGGGCTATAGAATCTATGTAGCCGGTCAAAGGGAAGTCATGATTATTCATGATGTCACCTTTGACGAAGATATGGCTCTCAGCAAGGTGGACAATCTTCCGATTTTGAGGAGCTCTCAAGAAGTCGACACCAGGGAATAAAAAAAAAGGATGATGAAACAATGCCTGATGTGGAAGAACCCATGGATCTGATTGATCCTCCTCCACATGAGCCTTCCTCTTCTAGGAAGAGGCCTTCATGGCTTGGGGGCTACTAGATGATGCTGAAGGACACACTGCACCCCGAGGAACCTTCCGTGAAAGTAAGAAACCCAACAGGTATCAGGGATACCTCACCATCATGAGCACGATCATACAAAATGAGCCTTCATCATTCTCAAATGTCATCAAGCATCAGGTATGGAAGGACGCTATGACCGAAGAATATGAGTCTACTATGAAGAATAATGTTTGGGAAGTAGTTCCCAGACCCCAGGACAAGACAATTGTCACTTCTAAATGGCTTTACAAGATAAAGCATGCAGCAGATGGAAGTACGGAAAAATATAAGGCTCGTTTTGTCGCTTGTGGCTTCTCCCAGAAGGAAGGTATAGACTATGACGAGATATTTGCACTTGTTGCCAGATATACCACCATCCACTCGATCATAGCCCTTGCGGCTTCACAAGGATGGAATCTACATCAGATGGATGTCAAGAAAACGTTCTTGCATGGTTTGATCAAAGAAGAGGTCTACATGGAGCAACCCGAAGGATTTGAGATTTATGATCGAAAATCTCATGTATGCAAGTTGAAGAAGGCTCTCTATGGGTTGAAGCAAGCACCCTGAGCATGGTATGAGAGGATCGATAACTACTTGATGAAGCTAGGATTCACTAGGAGTGAAGTCGATCCTAACCTTTACTTTAAGGTTGAAGATGAAAAACCTCTCATACCGGTGATGTATGTGGATGACCTCTTTCTAACAGGCTCAGACCCTCTCATTCACAAATGTAAGAGGGAGTTGGCTTCTGAATTTGAAATGAAGGACCTAAGACTGATGTACTGTTTCCTAGGACTTGAAGTGTGGCAGAAGCGAGGGGAAATTTTCCTATCTCAAGGAAAATATGTGGTGAATATTTTGGAAAGATTTGGTATGGTGGACTGCAAGCCTGTAACTACCCCGATGGAGCTTGACTTCAAAATGTTAAGTGGTAGTGCTGCTAGACCTGTTTTGTGAAATGCCACCAAGTATCGTCAACTCGTCGGAGCATTAATGTTCTTAGTGAACTCTCGTCTAGACATATGCTTTGCAGTTAACACATTGAGTCAACATATGGTTGAACCTCACCACATACATTGTATTGGTGCCAAGAATCTGTTGAGATATCTTCGTGGCACAATCACTTATAGGTTAAGATACGCTGCTAGAGATGTGAGACTACTTGGATATACTGATGCTAATTGGGCAGGCAGTGTGGTGGACTGTAAGAGCACTTCCGAGTGTTGTTTCACCTTGGGATCTGCTTCGATATCCTGGATGAGCAGGAAGTAGAAGTCAGTGGCTTTGAGCACCACCGAAGCAGAGTATATTTCTGCTAGCATGGCCTCCTGTGAGGTAGTCTGGTTGCGAAAGCTCTTCAGTGAGCTATTTGGATTTACATTGGGTACCACCGTGATCTTATGTGACAACCAGAGTGGGATTCGTTTGTCAGAGAATCTAGTATTTCATGATCGCTCCAAGCATATCGATATCAGGTACCACTATATTCGAGATATGGTGTAGCGAGGAGAAATAAGGCTCCAACATATCGGTACAGATGAACAGGTCGCAGACATTCTGACAAAGCCCCTAGGGAAAGTCAAATTCCTGACTTTCCAAGAACAACTTGGTGTTGTTCAAATACCCTCTGATGAGGGTCCTGTATGATGCATTGAGCTCTGGGAGCTCCGGGGGGGTGCAGGGTAGTTCTTGGAGCGATATATGACCACAGGGTGATTCACCATCCCCTGGTGGTATACATGTACACCTCGTGGCGACTATGTAGTAGGATGATTAGTTCTCCTGTGAGGTATGGATGATGTGTTCTCCATGAAAATTATGTAGCAGGATGATTAGTTCTCCTGTGAAGTCTGGATGATGTGTTCTCCATGACGATTATGTAGCAGGATGATTAGTTCTCATGTGAGGTCTGGGTGATGTGTTCTCCATGACGATTATGTAGCAGGATGATTAGTTCTCCTGTGAGGTCTGGATGATGTGTTCTCCATGAAAATTGTGTATTAGGATGATTAGTTCTCTTGTGAGGACAAGATTGATTAGTTCTCCTGTCGAGGCATCCTACCCATGCAGTCTAGGACTCATGGGAAGTACCTCTCATCTAATCAATGAGCAGGGAAATGAGGATAGGGACCATAGTAGTACCGATGGACGCATCGTTATATCTACCGTACTCCCTATGCTAGGATGACCTTCATTGATCTGGGATCAATGATACTGGTTTGCGACCAGTGGTAGGAGTTGTATCCACTATGACACTGACTTCGGGTCGATTGAGACTGGTCTGGGACTAGTGGTACACACTCTAAGACTGATGTTGAGTTAGTGGAGGATGATACTGGTCTAGGACCAGTGGTAGGAGTTGTACCCACTATGACGTTGACTTCGGGTCGGTTGAGACTGCTCTGGGACTAGTGGTACACACTCTAAGACTGACTTTGAGTCAGTATGATACATCCTCGATCATTTATTCTTCTTCATAATTCGAACAAAGCAGAACGGAACATAACAAAGCAGAGAAGATCACATTAGAACAGGGCAGAACAGAACAGAGCAGAGTAGGTAGGATAGAATAGAGCAGAGTAGGGATCAAGCTATACAGGGCAGTGCATTTGATGGATGAATATTAGCGACCGACAGACAAATTGTAGATGGAGTTTTCCCTAGTTTAGAGGGAGTGTTAAAATTGGCAACTAGGGCCAAACTCCATGTGGGTCATCTTATTCATGGTTGATAATACTTTTATTAGATTCTTGTCATTGAGAGGTGTAAGATTGATCTAAAGATCATCCGATTCCAATAAGTATTTATGGAGATATGAATTTATTTTGATTATGGAAAAATTATCAAGCCGACCTGCAACTCATGTAGGCTCAGAAGCCCAACAGTTGCATCTATTCAATCATCAATAGTTGTGCATAAATACAGGAGGTCTTTTCCTCATTTGGACTCACTCAACTCATCACGTCTCTCTCTCTCTCTCCCCTGCGCAGAAAAGAGGCTCTTCTCCTACTGCGCAGAAAGAGACTCTTCTTTCACACATGTGGAAGGAAGGACGCAGTTTTAGGGCTGCAACTGCAGAACCAAAGTTTAACCAGCATTGACCATCAGTCTACCTCTTAGAACTGTGTTATAGGTGAATCTGGATCTCCTCTGAAGGCCGCATTTTTTGGTGAAGGAATCAAGCCGATTTGATGGTCGGTTTGCAAGATATTGTTTGCCCTAGTTTGGTTGATCTAGGGTTTGCTGCTGCTGATGTAAATTAGATTTATGTACTATTTCTCTCTGGTGAATTATTGAAGATAAAGGAAGATTTGATCAAAGGGTTTCCCCACATTGGGGTTTGTCGTTGGCTAGCTGCCATATCTTGTGTCTCTTGTCTTGGCTTGTTTTCTGTCGATCGTTTAATGTTCTATCTGCACTTTACTTTATGTACATGCGATTGCTAATTTGTCGATATTAATAGGAAAGATAAGTAAACTGTTATAAGCATAGAACATACCATAACTTAATAGATATGATCCCAAAGATGTCAATGTTGTAGAGGAGATCATCAAGAATAAGGATTTGGACATTGTAGCCTTGAGAAAGCAGCTTAAGTTTCCGGCCACAGAGGACCCATTGACCAAGGACATTGAAGAAAGTGAAGCACAAAAGGCAGACATGATGAAGTTGATCATAGAGCGGAACATACAGATTAGACAAATGGAGGTAGAGATGGAGAAAATGATAAAGGAGAAAGAAGAAAGTCAGAATATGGCCATTGTCCCACTGGATGCCATACCCATTTCTCAGCTTCCAGCAATAGGAACAACCACTGCAGAACATGTCACTCCATTCAAAAGAGATCAAGACTTTACAATGTCATCTCAAAGCTTTAGAAGTACAAAAGGCCAAAGTTGAAGCTTCTCGGGTTACTGAAATGTAGAAATCACAGAGATTGTTGGAGAAGTTGCAGAAGGTAGAAAGGGACACTTCAATTGGTCAGACCTTGGCCCAAGCCAAGGAAACCATTTGGATGAATATATTAGACTCTATGAATCAGATTTCGCCTTCTATCCAAATCATCTTTGAGCAGAAGGAGCTGATAGAAAAGGCTACACAAAACATTGTGCAGGGAAGGGAGAAGCTTGGAGAGATGCCCACAGAATCCTTCAGCATTATCAGATTCCTGAATTCTAAGTCAAAATATGAGCTTGAAGAATTAGGAATTAGTGATAAAACTGCCACTGTTTTAGGGGTCAAGAAAGTTTTGACCAAAAGGAACCTTATTGATCAGTTGGAAGAAATATGTGAAACATTGGAGTTGCAAGTGAATAGGTTTACTAACAGAATTGAAGTATTGGTCGAGAAAGGATTGCCCCCAACATTTATGTAATAAATGATAAATTGATCACTCAGGAAGACTATGTCCTGAAGATGAAAGAAATGGCCAGAAGCAACATCAAATTCAGTGGGATTAAGGGCAGTATGATAGCAAAGGCATTTTTGGAAACCATGTCAAATGATTTCTACGTACAAAATGAGGTAAAACACATTTTTACATTGAAACCAACTTTTTCCAAATACACAGAGGTAGATGTTGGGAGCGGGATCCCCCAAGGACAGTTTTGGGGCTAAAAGCCCATATTTTGGTCAAATTTTGTAATAAACTTGTAAAGACTTTGCATCTTGTGGTCGCAGAGCGCAAAGATATCATGTGTCATAAAGGGTAGTCCGCCCTTAGTTTTGTAAAGTAAATTTGGCTGTAATAGATCTACAGATGGTCCACGGACCATGGGATTGTATAAAAAGAGCTAAGATCTAAGTAGTTTTCAAGACACACAATGGATATCATGTAAAAGAGTCAAAGCTCTGAAGTAAGAAGTCTAAGTTTCAGGTCGTAGCGCAGGTATAGACTCTATAGCTGAGTGCGCAAAGGCCTAGGGTAGAAGTCCGCAGCTGAGTGCGCGGACCCCTGCAGCTGTGTGTAAAGGGTGGATAGAGTATGTAATCACTTGGAAGATATCAATAAAGAGAAATATTCTGAAATTCATGTGTCTTTGTCCCGATTAATTCATCTTGTCATTTTATGTATGAATTTCCTTTATAATGATTATATGATGTGCAAATGAATGCAATTACATTGGATAACTGAACGTAATTAAGGATATCTGTTTACGTGTTACTAACTGTGATTATCTAATAAGATAAGTAAGACACTTAAAATAGTTTGGGAATCTGCACGGTACGCTGCCATAGCAATGCGAAAGTACCTGAGCCACAGGTTAGTGCTGCGCGAAGGTCAATCGTACCTTTTTGCGGAGGTATTGAAGGACATAATAGAGGGCTCGTCTGGCAAGCCCTAGAGCAAAGC
The DNA here is from genome assembly GCA_031772625.1 of Pinus tabuliformis. NCBI lineage: Eukaryota > Viridiplantae > Streptophyta > Pinopsida > Pinales > Pinaceae > Pinus > Pinus tabuliformis. The sequence continues at coordinate 1,223,874,296 of CM062811.1, forward strand.
AACCTGCAAAAAGGCAGGAATAGAAGGAATTAACCGACATCAAAACCATCTCAGGGTGCAGAAACTTGGTTCCAACATCCCCCCATACTGCTTCGGGTGAGACTTCGGTCCGCACTCCAAGGGTTGATGCCGAAAGGGACAGTAGTGTAGGGATTTGTTTGTCTAATTAATGTTGAACTTGGGTTAGGCCCTCTCAAGCCAAAAAATGGTTCCGTTACAGGGACCGGAATCTACATAAGAGATGTGTGATGTCGTATCACTGGAATCCAACTAAAAAAGAGATCGGAGACTGGTTGGATAGGAAGGTCCATGAATTCACAACGTAGGAGAACAGAAACCCATGACTGATAAAGGAACAATGGTTGGACAGATACCTATATACAGAGATCCACGAAATCTTTTTCTGCTCCTTTTTGGTTTGAGCTAAACGAGTGGATTGCGAAGCTAGCAAATAACCAAGGAAGGTGGAAACTTGACAGTCCTATTGTTTAGACCCCAGATCTAGTATATAAATTGGAAGCATCTGAGGACAAGATCACTCGCGCTGTCAATCATTGCCTCGATTGCGTCATAGGAGGATTTGTGACTGAATTTGCGGTCGACACCTCAATCAGCTACAGTGAGGCGGAGCTGCACTTTCTCAAAGGACCACGAGGTAAGTACGTGAAATCTTTGAATACCTGGATTAAAATTCTATTATGCAAAAAAGGGTTATGAAACTACCATGTTTGGAGCTATGCAAAGTGGAAAATTTTACAGGAATGAAGGAAAAAAGGGTCCTGAATATAGTCCATTGATTTCACCTCCATGAGGTAATGGAGAAGGGATAGCATAGGTTTTTCTGCGAAGTTTTATTCAGTTAATAAGACAAGGATTCCCGTGGATACCACTACCACCCACACCACCTCCAAATTCACCCCCATCACTTGCATCTTCACCCGTACCACCTCCACCTCCACCACAATTCAGTATGGAAAATTCAGTGAAGTCGCCTTCATTCAAAGGCTTGGGAAATGAGGACCCAGACTAGTTCTGGTTTGTTGTGAAAGCTGTATGGGAAGCACAGGGCGTTACAGATGATCACATAAAGAAGGCGACATTGGTTAGTGCTTTGCAAGATCGCGCGCTAACCTGGTATATCAAGTACTCTAATGATAACCTGAATGCTGGAGTGGCAGACATCCAGACAGCACTGAATAGAGAATTCAGTAGGCCTAAATCTGAGGCATATTCGATTGTGGGATTCAAGGAAACCACAATGCAACTAGGCGAGACACCTTGGGAATTAGATCAGAGATTGAAGTGCAAGATCAGTGAAGCTAACATGAACTTAATAGATAGACAACATCGTGAATGGTTTGTGGCTTCGCTCCTACCACACTTGAGGGTTTCGTTGTCACAACAGAAGATAAAAACTCAGGCGGATGCCTTGGAAATTGCCATGAGACTACATGAAACACCGATTCAAGATCCAAATCTGGGGGTTCAGTAGATCCATGCACAATTGAATAATCTATGCCTTTAGATGCAAAGTCTGAAGTAGGACAGAACGGTTCGACCCGAGGTGTGCGAAGAGGTATGGTGCCTGAAATGCAAGAGTCAGGGACATGACAAAGACCATTGTCCAGTCTTTGTGAACTACATTGCAGGAGGAGGACTGATGCCTTTGAGGCCAGAAGCTCAAGCAGGACCGAGTGTGGGGTTTCCATTGTGGTGCGCTATATGTCAGGTAGCAGGAAAACATGCCACAGATAACTGTCATTTGCTGCAGAAATTTTTATAGACACCGCAACAATTGTTCTGCAACTTTTGTAGGTGAGTAGGGCATGATAAGCGTAATTGCAGGAGTTATGAATTAATGATGGATAGAACTCCCGCCTATAGGGTTCAGGCAAAAAACATGCCCCCCTGACCAGAGCGCAGGGATGGCGTGGATAGGATTTCAGGGGCGCGAACGAGGCCGAGGCGGAGGAGGACCTGGCAGAGGTCAGGGACAGTTAATCTACTACAATTGCAGAGGACTGGGACAATATGCTCGTGATTGCACTAACCCAAGACGTCCGTCATGCAAGTATTGCACGTTGTTTGATCATGAAACTTAATATTGTCCTACGCTGATAGCAAGGATACGTGAAAAATGGGCGCTACCACCTCCGTTGATTCAGAACCTGCAGATGATGAGGTCTGAGCCGCACGAAGAGGATACAAACGTGAATATAGTGCTCTGAAGTGGAATCACAATAGGAGATGACAAGGGGAAACAACCAGAAGACAATACATGGGTTCACAAAGCTTCGACAAAGGAGGCTAAGTTCGATTTAGAGCGCACATGGGAAACCTTTATGGAATTAAAGAAGAGCTTCCCTGAGGCCTCCACCTCAGGGAGCAAGGATACGCTTGATCAGGAGATGGACCCTTCTATGCTCACAACCTTCCTAGAGACTTTGATGAAGTTACTGTGCGATAGTAAGGTTGTGAAGGGTTACAAGAGCTCATAAATAGATGAGATGGAAATGCTCCGGGTGAGCCGCACATAGTATGAAAGATTGGCAAGCACAAAACAAGGACAGGATGGGAGATGAGACTGACCATGCAAATAGGAGGGTATGAAATGGATCAGGTCATTTTGGACCTGGGGTCAGATGTGAACGTCCTACCAAAGAAGACTTAGGAATGGATGGGGAGACTCACGCTATAATGGTCTCTGATTCAGCTAAGAATGGTGAATCAGCAGAAGATCATCCCCATGGGGCGGCTGCAGGGGGTGACTGTGGATATTGAAGGTGCGAGCGCGCTTGCTGACTTTGAAGTAATAGAGATAGTGGATGATGACAACCCCTATTCTGTGCTCCTGGGAATTGATTGGTCTACCAATATGAATGGGGTAATCAACCTAAAAAAATGGAAGATGATATTTGAGAAGAAATCGTTACGCGTGATAGTACCCCTAGATCCTGCTGAAGGATCACGCTATACTAAACCAGTCCGTGATTATGAGAGTGATGACGATATGTACTGTATCTATAAGGTAACATTGTGAGACCAAGATTGGGTGAATCCCACCGCGGATGGACGAATTACATGGGATCGCGAGAGTTCCTGCACCTCAGACTCTGATGAAGAGTTAGAGCGCTGGAAGAATCAGTTACATGAAGTGACTACGCTGAACTGCAACATGATGACCCAGTCATTGTGCTGTGTGTCCTCAGAGGTAAGAAATTTTCCTACTTATGATGGCCTTAATGATGTAGATATCTTTTTTGATGCATTTGAAAGGGAGGTACCAGAAAAGTAGCGCTTCCAGGCATTGGCTTGGGCATTGCACGCTACACCCGCAAGATGGTGGGGTACACATAAGGGAAGATTTGATGATTGGCACGAATGTAAGAGGATGATGAGAACATGCTTTGGGAATTCGAAGATGCGAATGACAGACAAGTATGATGGGCAGGATGATCTACACGCGAATTTGGCCAAATGGGCTTAGGCTTATGGATAGAAGCCCCAACCTGAATGGGTGCACTTGTTCTGTCACACCCTGGATGTCGTTCCACTAAACTGGTACGTAGAAACAGAGCTCCACCATGGTACAGGTGAATGGGATATTCTGCACGAAGGGTTCATAATGACATTCATTTTCGAAGACGTGTTTGACTGCATCGATGAGGCACTACAAGAGGTGAAAGCAACAATATTTAGGATACCACAGGATCCTTTGGACTTGATTCAGCCTGAGTGGGCTACTTAGCAGATTCATGTGCTAGAATGATATAATGTAACCATTGTAGAAGAGGATGAGGATCCACGAAAGATTAATATTCTGGAGATAGAAGGTCACCGCGAGGTTGAAGGACCGCAGATTGAGAATCTTGATATAACCGTGCCATTGAAAACAAAACAAGTAAACACTGGTACGGAGGCAAACCCAAATTCGCAAAAATTGGAGACTACTGGGACAATGCGATGGTGGATAAGGTCACTGAATTGCTCTGCGAATACCAGGATTTATTCCCTACGAAGTTTACGGATCTGAAGGGGGTAATCAGGGACTTGGGTTTTATGAAGATCACATTGAAGCCCGACGCGAAGCTGGTTAAGCAAAGACCTTACTGTCTCAATTCGAAGTATAAGGAGAAGGTCCACTTAGATCTAGACAAGATGCTCGCGGGAGGCATCATTGAACCTGTTGAAGAATCTGACTAGGTAAGCCAATGGTGGTATAGGAGAAGAAGCAGAAAGATGAAATAAGGATATGTGTGGATCTCTGAAAATTGAATGACGCTTGCGTACATGATCCTTTCTCGACTCCATTCACTGATGAGGTGTTGGACAATGTAGGTGGCCAGGAAGCATATTCCTTCACGGATGGGTTCTCAGGGTACCACCAGATCAAAATCGCACCAGAAGATAGGAGCAATACAACCTTCGAGACTGAGTGGGGTTGTTTTCAGTACATTGTAATGTTGTTTGGATTGAAGAATGTGCATGCGATCTTCTTGCGCGTAGTCGTTGCTGTGTTCAAGGAATTTATTCATAAGTTCCTGGAGGTATACTTTGATGACTGGACTGTGTTTGGGTTGGTAAAACGTCATGTAGCAAGCTTGTGCCTGATGTTGGATACTTTTTGAAGATACCAGATCGTGCTCAACCTGAAGAAGTGTTTGTTTTTTGTTCCTTTTGGGACCCTGCTAGGGCATGTGGTTTGCAGACAAGGACTGATGGTAGATCCCGCAAAGATAGTGGTGATATTGAACTTGGAAGCGCCGAGGAGTGTGAAACAATTGTGTGCTACCTTAGGACACATGGGATATTACAGAAAGTTTATCAAAGACTATGCCCAGATCACTGCACCTATGGAGAAATTATTGAAGAAGGACGTCACATTATGCTGGAACAAGGACTGTAAGAAGAGCTTGGATATATTGAAAGAAAAGATGGTGACTGTGTCGATTCTAGTCTTCCTGGATTGGAAGAAGGAGTTTCATGTACATGTCGACGTATGATGTATAGCGCTGGGAGCAATGCTGACACAGGCTGGTGGAGGGGACTTGGACTATCCTATCGCGTTCGCAAGCCGAAGACTATCCAAAGTGGAGAAGAACTATTCCACCACCAAGCGCAAAGTGTTAGCCATGGTGTATGTGCTCTAGAAGTTTAGGCACTACTTTCTAGGTGGACATTTTAAGATGTATACAGATCACTTCGCGCTGAATTACCTGGTCAATAAGCCTGTGTTGGGGGGATAATTTGCAGATGGCTCTTGTTATTCCAGGAGTATGATTTTTAAGTTATTGTGAGGTCTGGATGATTGAACGTGAGACCAAACCATCTGTCACACATCGAAACAGGGGAAGAGCCCACAAATTTGGAGGAAGGATTGCCTGACGCACAACTATTTGTAGTGCACGTCGTGTGTTATGGCCTAAATATACCTTAGACTAAGAAAGGTAGGATCTAGGGTAACATCAAACCAGGCTTAACCTGGTAGCTAGCCCTACCAGGTCGGGAGAGGGCTCTCTCCTTGTCAATCTCAAAAAATATGGCTAATAAAGCTTGATATGACTGATATTTAGATTGATTTTAGGCTAGGTATGTGTACAGAGGTGTTTTATTGAATTTAATATGGGTTTGTTGGCTCAAATGTGAAAGGCAGATTTGGGTCCGACGAATGGACACAGTCTTGCAGAGATCTCTATGGGGCGAGGTAGGCAAATGGTTTAGCACTTCAAATTGAGTGAGATGGAGATTTTTTAGACTGGTGAGGAGTTGGAAAGGGCATGAAAGTCTCAGGGATCCTCTTCAAACAGTTGAAAACATAAATAACTAAACAAAACCCTAGGTAGAGCACTGCAACTTCAATGAATTCTACCTTTATCCTTGTTTCATTTAGTTAAGATGAACAGAGAGAGATGATGGCATACATTAAACACATAAACTTGCAATTATAGAAGGAAACACAATGCCAAATCAAGTTTCCACAAGAATCCCATAAAGTGCTACAAACCCTGGTCTATTCCTTTGCCAAACTGCTGAAATGAGTGTACAATAATGCTCAAAGCATTCACAAGAGTCCAACCTTTACAAATGACTGAAAAACTACTAGATATAGGCATCAAACAACTCATGCTAGGCTTTAGGGGTCGAATTCATGAGTTTAGGAGCTGTTTCAACAAGATCTAAACTAAGAACTGAAAAGTAGGCAGTGGAACAACATGCCTCTAAAACCTAGGAAACTGATTCATTCAGTTGCAAACTACTTTTTCATGATGAATCTACCTCTATGAGTGAAAATTTAGCATAATTACATCAAAATCCATCAAGTCACATTAAATTACATCATGATTTTGACTATTAGAAAGAGAAAAGTCAAACTATGAAGAAACTAGGCGAAAAACAGAGTTTTTTGGCCAAAATGACAAAATTTCATCCTGTGCGTCGCGCTGATTTCCCTATGTGCCGCGCTACTTTGGAGCTACTTTTGGAGGCCTTCCCGTGCACCAAATTTGCTCCAAGTGGGCTTGTTGGAAAGGTATGCCTGTCTACTTTCTAGAAGAAGTCGAATTTTTGAATTTGGTCTTTATTTTCCCTCCAAAACTGAGTTCTCCAAACACTGCTTCCTGTGTGTCCAAAAAGGGGCAGAAAGGTCATTTTTGAGGTGTTTTTGACCTTTTTGGAAGCTCAAAACCTATCAAAATTTATTGGCCATGTGAGGGCATTCATATTTTTCCATGAGAAATCCAAAAATGCTGAGTTTTCCTCAAAAGGAGGTCTCTAGCAAAAGCATGCGCCAAGTGGCGTGGTGCATCACACAGAAAAACTTGTTTTTTAGGCCAAAAATTTCAGAATTGCAAAAAGTTCCCCAAATTTCTTGAAATTTTGGCTGAGTGTTCCTCATCAGGTGCTATGTTGGGCTAAGGAAGCCTTAGCCAAGATCTGAAGCCTATCTTGCTCTTTTCTCTTCCTCATGGCTTTCTTCAACTTGACCTTCAAAATCCCGATTCTCGCATTTCACACCTTGTTTCTCGCCAAGTAGTGGTATGCCATGTTCCTTAACATGTTTTTCTCTCTGTTGGCCTTCTCTAAGATCCTCTCCAAGTGCAAATTTGTCCTCTCAATCCAAGATTCACGATTAGCTTTAATTTCTTGTTCGAGTGTTGTCAACTTGATCTTCCTCCTCTTGGCAGCTTGTCAGTTTGCCTTTATGTTTTTGAACTCCATGATGATTTGCTGATCCTCAAGATTTTTGTTCCTCTGCTCCAAATAGTTGATAATCCACTTGGCTCTTTCCAGGTTGAGAGACAAATGTCGAATGTCATCTTGCTGCTCCCGAATGATCTCTTTGAGCTTTGAACTCAAATCAGTGTCATTATCCTGAATGAGAATGAAATATGCCTCTTGACCTCCTGAAGATACCTCATCATGCAAGGGATTCTTACCCTTGTCTTGTACCTGCTCTGTTGATGGAGGAAACGAGACCCCTTCCACCCCGGGTGGAGATAGTACTCGTTTTGCTGCTACAAACAATCTTCTAGTGCCCTTTTGGTATGTGACAAACACTAGCACACTAGTGGTTTGTGTCTCATGAATCTCCTGTTGATGTGAAGGCTCTCCTGTCTCATGAAAAACTGGTGGGGGCACTTGAGGACCTGTGAAGACCTCATGTGAGATGAAATCCTCCCATGAGATATTCAGTAAACCAAGCTGATGCAAAACCACAATTTTGATTAGTGCAAAGTGATAAATATTGTTATACTGCTGATGAGGAGGCTTCCTTTGCACTAAAGTGGTCATCTTCTCAATATTTCGGCAAATGAAATAGGGGAGGTTCATCATCCTCACCCTAGTAAAGTGAATCAACAGTCTAATATGATAGGTGTACAGACGAGAAAATCTGCCCTCACAGGTGAAATATTTAATTATGAGTTTCATCAAGGGAGCATATGTGTCTTGTAGGTACTTGAATAGGAAAACTCTACTGACATGTCTCTGAAAACCAGCCTTGATGTAAGGATCATAATGATCTCTGTCAACTAGCTGCCTCTTATTCCACTGCTCGCCTACATTTGGAATACCAGTTGCTTGAGCAATAGTCTCAGGTGTCAAGGTGAATGTCACACCTGCCAAAGGGACTTAGCCATTATGAAGATGGAGCAGAAACAGTCTAGCCAGCTCATGGTGGTATTTGAATCTCTCCACCATCTCACAAAATTGATAACAAGATCGGTGTTGAAAACATGTGACAGCAAGAGGACAGGCCAACAACTCGGAGGGCGAAGTAGGCTCCTCCTGGTTATGTTTTCCACTCTTATGAGGCCTCCTTGGTGCATGTATTTCTCTAGAAGAATCATTGATTCTTTCCTAATTTCAGTCATAGGAAGAATCTGACTCCATGTTTGCTAATGCTTGAGTTTTCTTAGATGAGTATGAAGAGATTTTATGGTGTCAATACGTTTTTGCTGCCAAAGATATGAATGTATGAGGGACTGTGGAGGGACTATGGAGGGAATGCATATGAGGGGTTTGGTAATGCTGCTGATAGGTTTTTGGGGGAATAGAAGTGTTTAGGGGATGATATTTAGGGGTTGGGATAGCAATTAGGGTTTGGGGTAATGAGATTAGGGATTAGGGTAAGTAGTCTTAGGGATATGGGGAATAAGAAGTGGGTAAATATGAATGAAAAGGCAGGAAAAAAAATGAAGTGAGGGAGTGAAAATGATAGGAATGTAATTTAGCAACAAAAATACAAGTTTGTAAACCCTATGCAATGTTTTTTAACAAGCAATGCAAGGAGGTAGGGTTTCAATTTTTTCCCATTAAATCACCATAAACACTAAGACAAACTCATTCATTGGCCATGAAGGAGTGTTAACTTACTTGGATAATTGAGGAGTTAGCGATTTTTTGATTTTGGAGGAAGCTGTGAGTGAATTCGGGCCTTGCAGTCCTGTGCGTCGCGCCACCTCACAAGTGCACCGCGCTGCCTCAAGCATCGCGCCCATTATAAAATACACTGTGAATCAGTGCCCAGTGCGCTGCGCTCATGCCCAGGTGCGTCGCGCTTAGGATTTTCCTCGTTTTGGCACAAAAATCACTCTCTTGGCTCTTGGAACACGAATACACTTGCTTTCTTTCTCTTGGGGACACAAATGAACTTTTTTTATATGAATACACTTTATATACATATGGTTTTGATTTTTGACTTAAGAAAACCCACTTTTCTAATGTTTGATTTTGACTTTCTTTTAAAACTCTGTTTTTGGGCAGTTTGCTTTATTTTTGCCTTTGATTGGACTGAATTCTTTGACTTTTTGTCTGTTTTGTAGGTGGTGGAGTTGCAAAGGCTTGGCAAGGTGACCAGGGCTGCCTTTGAAATTATTACATATGGGAAAAAATGAAATTACATCAAATTTGTACATGAAAACATAAAAATTTTGTTTTTCCTCAACCACTGAACATGTGATAATGGAAATTATTGTTGTTGAGACTTTATTTGACCTCCTCATGCGGTTGCTGACTGTTATTGAGCATTGACAAGACCTTATTGATGAAACCCTAGACCTAATGAGACCTAAAACCCTAAAAATGACTTTTGCAAATTTAAAGACAAAAAATGACTGCAGATGATCTAGATGTATGAAAATTTGCCAGCAGGTAAAGGACATGAGGGAAAATGTATAATATGCCACTACAATCAGATGATCCATGACACTAATGGGATGTAGTTGATCAAGTGAGACACCTAACATGCAATGCAACAAGAGAATTTGATCATTGATGGAGGGATGAAGATACCAACACTAACATCGCAGATCGTCATTTTGAGGATATAATACACTTCCTAATGATAGGAACTCCCCCAAAAGGATACATTGTCCAGCAAAAGAAGGAATTAGTGGTGCATGAAGCACATTTATTTGCCATTGCTGGACATTTGTACAAAATGGGGTCTGATGAGATACTGCGACGATATGTACCCAAGTTTGAAAGAAGCAGCATCCTCGCAGATGCTCATGGGGGCGTCGCGGGAGGACATTATGCAGGTAGAGCAACTGGGCAGAAGATTCTACGCGCAGGGTTATGGTGGCCAACCCTCCATCATGACTCAAAACTGTATTTCAAGGCGTGTGATGTATGTCAAAGGACTGGCAAGCCATCGCAGAGGGATGAGATGCCTTTGAATCCATAGATGACGTTGCAACCCTTTGAGAAATGGGTGATAGATTTTGTGGAACCCATCCAGCCCCAAGGAAAGATAGGAGCGAGGTACATTATTACTGCAACGGAGTATTTGACTCATTGGGCGGAGGCACATCCTGTGAAGGATTGCACAGGTGGTGAGTGCTGTAAAGTTCCTCTTTGAATATGTACTGATGCGATTTGGCTATCCAAATATCTTGATGAGTGATCTCGGTACGCACTTTTTGAATGAGACGATCAATGCGTTGATTGAGGAATTTCAAGTATATCACCATAAAAGTGCGCCTTATCACCCATGGGCTAACGAGACAGTGGAAGCATTCAATAAAGTGCTGGAGAACGCACTGACCAAGGTTTTCAATGCTCAGCGAAGTGATTGGGACATACGTCTACCTGCAGTACTATGGGCTTATCGAACGACATGCAAGAAGTTGACTAGACAAACCCCCTTTAGGCTTGTCTATGGGGTTGAAGCGGTAATGTCTACGGAATATATTGTGCCTAGTCTGCGCATAGCAGTGCTCACAGGTATGACGGATCACGGATCTCTAGAGGAAAGGCTCGCAGAGTTGGATGAGCTTGAGGAAGAAATATTTCTAGCTGGATTTCACCAACTGGTCCAAAAGCAGTGCGAAAAAGCATGGCATGATCGACACATCAAGTTGTGCACCTTTAAGGTAAATGACCTGGTTTTGTTATATGATAGTAAGTTTGATAAATTTTCGAGGAAATTCAAAATGCACTAGTTAGGGCCCTATGTCATTAAGGAAATTACCGACGGAGGAGTGGTACAGCTAGTCAATTTGAATGGAGAGCCCTTCCCAGGAAAGGTGAATGGTAGTCGCTTAAAGCCATATGCTAGCGGTTTGACCATGTGAATAGATGAAGGTAGCACAGTCTTAGTGCTCCAAGCGGTTGAAAGGAGGTGTGGGACTATAAACTACACTGCTCGGATTGGGGAGCTGCGCGATTTGAGGACTATGTGAAGCAAGGAAGTGTCACAGGGTCCGCCACAATGCGAAGGGGACTGCGCTACCCAGGGATAAATCACGTAGGTCGGCCAGAAACTGACTGTTAAATTCACTATTCATGATTTGATGATAGAAGTGAGGCCAAATAGAGTGGGCGGCTGGCGTTTAAGATGAAATTTATGGCTCAGATCCTTGAAAATCTGCCGCCAATCCGACATTTATGAACCGAATTTGGGGGGAACGGTCGGATTTGAATTCAAAATGCCTTATAAGTTACAAGTGGTTGTCCAGAGAAAAACACTTGGCATTTTGAGAATTGAGTGGTTGAGCTCTCAGGCGCACATGAATCACAAGCACTACGAACTTCTGATAGCTACTAAAGTATTTGAGACTTTCCCAATGGAAACACAGGAGTTCTTGCATAAAATCATGTCGGCACCAATAGAAGTTAGGGATACTGAAGAATTGGTGTCGGAAGTTGAGATGGAGGCAGAGATAGCTGCTCCAGAGGTCGCTGAGTTGCTCGCTGAAGTCCCTAAATCACCAAGAACATCAAGACCGAAGCTGACCCCAACCAAAGAGACCGGGAAGGATAAAAAGGGAAACCCACCTGCCATATCGGTGCGTGCATCACCAAGGAGAAACCCACCAAAACCCACCGCATAGGAGAAAGGTGTTTGGTCAATTTAGAGTGTCCTAAATTGCTATATTAATTGTCAATCTGGGAGTCGTAAACTGCTGAAGTGAGGTGCACTATATATGCCAGATAACTGATTTCTTACTTTTTGTTGTTTTTTATTTTTGGTTTGTTTTTGGGTTTATCTTTTGTTGATTCCCTAATGTGAGATGGAAATTCTAAAAGTCAAGTATGGATATAAGTATTCAAGGAAATGGTGACCTTTAAAATGATTTCCAAACTTCAAAGTTTCCAAAAAGGTTTTAAAACTTGCAATGATGAAATCAATTCCTAAGAGAAAATAAACATGTACCAATATTCTAATTAAGACAAACAGTGAGCTAGTGACTATGAAACACAGTATCCTTGCTGCTGTATAAAAAGAAACTGAACTCAAAGAAATTCAAAAACTACAAGAAAAGTAAACGAAAATCATATTACATCAACTCATATTCTGACCCCTCACCATTTGACTCGCTCTGGCTTTAGGAGGTAATCATAAACAAATTGAGCAATCTGATATCTAATTTGCATAAAATGAATCTAATATTAAACTACGCACTCATACTCCAATCCCTCACCATTTGACTCGCTCTGGCTATAGGAGGTAACTGAAAATGACATGAGCAATTCACTAACTAACTTGCAGAAAAATAAACTAATATCAAACTACGCAATCATACTTCAATCCCTCACCATTTGACTCGCTCTGGCTATAGGAGGTAACGGAAAATGACATGAGTAATCTAATATCTATCTTGCAGAAAAGTAAATGAACAAAATTGAAAGAAATAAACAGTGCTGGAATTAGAACTAAGAAAATAAATCAGCAGAAGGACAAGATAATTCCATGTCAATAGTCATTATAAAGCTATGTGCAAATGCCCGGGCTGCCTATTAGAACCTGAAATAAAGACACTGATTAGTTAACAGCATTAGAAAGCATAAAAACTATGGACAACAATCAACATGAATACCATAAGCAGTGTAATATATACAAGTAAACAATTATGGCATCAGGAACGTAAAGGAATAAAGCATGAAACTATACAGCAATTACAAAACCTTGGTGTGTACAGGGGCCCTCTGCACAACCTCGGCCAATCAGCAATCAACCACGAATTGAACTTATAAACAGTGTCTTCTCATGTATTAAAATGCAGCCATAAAATAAGGATAAAGTCACGGCACAGTGGGCTCGTAAATAGTCAAAATTACATTCAAAAAGCTAGCTAATATGCATATGAGAACGCTTTATTTATAACAGAGGATGACACAACTACTTTCCTAAAATCTGCGCTGATAAAAAGACACGTGAATAACCACGTCCAGAAATCTAGCATTATGGTAGCCGTGGAGATTAAATCCAAGGAGGGTGGCTGTTAGATTCGGTTCATGGAGCAATCCCCAGGTGTTAACACGTCTCCTGAGATTTAGGAATGGCCACGCAAGTCTTCACGTGGTGAAAAACAGAGTTCTGCCACCGTAAAACTCTTAGGTTGACTATCGCTTGACTGTCTTTGACCACGACCTTCTGTGAGGGATTCGGCTGAACCAATAGGACACATTCCATGTCCACATCATTTGCAACTTGCCCATGTGGCCGGATTCGCCTGTAGACACTTGTAACATAGACTTCAACAAAAAGGCTGCGAAAAGTTGAGCTGGCTGCGGAAAGTGACAAGATTCCGCAGCTGAATGAGCAAAAATATAGATCAAATAGCAGTCACAAGACATAGTTAGGAAACCATTTTATATGCTCTTTTTAAACTAATATGCAATGATTTGACAGCTTAGGAGGTCCAGGTAAATGGAAAAAGGCTAAAAAGGTGTATAGGGAAGATGCAAGTTTGGGACTCAACAAAAGGCAAGGTCATAAATTTGGAGCTCGAGGAGGAAGACATTGAAGACATCCCGATGGGCGATGAGGATGTGGAAGTTGAAGTGGAGGAGGTTGAAGCACAGGGGGCAGACCCTATTACTAGGTTTCCAGAGTATGTCCCTCCATGCAAGCATAAGACCAAGGTACCAAAGGACATCGATGAAAGCAAGAATCCCCTGCAAACCCCTCTACTGCCAGAATAAATTGTTTTCTACAGATCGCGCTTGGCACGAGTGCCACTGCTGAAACTTGAAGACTGGGACTTGGCAGATCACGAGAAGTTCCCACACCTGGTGACCGAGTAGCTGATGCACTGCATCATTGATACGAATATGGGAATGACCACATTGGAGCCGCAGAGGTGGCTCAAGGGAGTAGAAAAGGCAGGGTTGCTCAACCTGCTCTGGGTGCCACACTACAACCGCACCCCAGTGACATTTTTGGTCATCAAGTAGTTGTTTTACTTGGTGCATCATGGGTGTATGTGGCTGGAGGAGCCGATACCTATCACGAATAGATTGATTCACCGGATAACATGATTGCCATATACAGGAGAGAATCTAGCCATGATCTTTGGTAGAAAGGGTGGCGACTAGGCTCTTGCAAAATCCATGAAGGAAAAAATTAAATTGGTGAAGAAGTCGCGTGGGTATGCTATATCCACGATTTGCGACCCTACTGTGAAGGTAGCCACGCTGATCCTATGGGGAAAGTGATGAGGAAGTGTCGCACCAATGAGGTGTCGGTTCTTGTTGTCGCGCTAGCAACACAGTGCGCTAAAGGAGTCTAGTTCAACTGGTCAGACTACCTTCGCGGAGAGTTCCTGGTGAACTGTCGCGAAGCATAAGAGCTCAATAAGACGTTCCACTACGTGTGGCTCTTATTCGTATTGTCGATTGTGTTGGTAGCATGGGATCTGCCAAAGGACAGTTAGTTCCCTTCAATCATGCCAGACCTCTCAGAAGCAGCGAAGTACACTTCGTTGTGGGCGACCAAGGACGCGCAGTGAGTCATGGACAGCAAAATCTTTTGGATCTTGATGGAGATGAACATCCGGATGGCCATCAATCGCAAGTCGCAATTGTCACCTATGGTATACACCAACCTACAGGGCTATGCCGAGTTCAAAGAAGACTTCCATCGAGTATCCATCAGGGCGCGGAAGGATCCTGCACAGAAATGGTACAACTTGCCTTATCTGGCAATGAATGATGCCATTAATTCGGTGCTTGATCAATGGTCAGAAGAGTGGTGCACTACCACAGACTTGGCATTGGGCGGGAGCAATTTTGCTGTGCAGAAGAAGAAGGAGGAGGCCAAGCTTAAGATGGCACAGCTGGCCAAAAAGTGGAAAAAGGAAGCTGTTGATAAGGCCCAAGCAGAGCGCGAGGCCATGCAGCAGACAATGAAGCAGACAGGTGGGACAGAGCAGGGCTCTGACAAAGGCACAAGGTTGCCTTCACCCGAGACAGAGGAGGATACAGAACATCATGGCGTGGGCCCTGAGGAGACGTCCGCCCGCATCAAGCGCCCAAGGGAGTTGGAGAAAGGAGGATCCAGGAAGAAATAAAAGGCAACCAAGACATCTGTTATTTTTAGGTATGTTCTATGCTAGAGCAATGTATTTAAATTTTCACAGTTAGCAATCACATGAGCATTAATATAAACTACAAATAGAACATAAATATAAATCGTAGAAGACAAGCCAAGACAAGAGGGCACAAGATGTGACGCTAGCCAGGGACAAACCCCACAATGTGTGGGGAAACCCTTGATCAATTCTTCTTTTATGTTCTTCAAAGTTCAGCAGAGAAAGAGAGAGAGAGATAGTATATTTACAACAGAAGTCAACACTTCGACTTATCTAGATCTAGCATAGATCATTTCGTATAACGATGAGACCAGTTGAAGACATTCTGATTCAACTGATTCTCTAAGGTGATAGCTTCACCTATCGTAGTCCTGCATCTAGTCCACTTGTTGCACCACTGCACCATGTTGTACTATCACAGTGCTGGACCTTGATGACTGAGCTACTTTCTCTTGTCATCATGTTGCCCATTATGTTGCATCTTCCATCATCATGATCTGAGACTATTAATCATTCTCATTATGTTGAGACTGTGTTTTTTTTACTGGTATACCAAGGATCTCAGACTATCATCGATCTGAGTTATGCTAGGACAGTAACTTCTAACATAATCTTTATTATAGTTCTATCACTGCTGTTCATTTTGATAGGGCTTCTACAGGTATGCCACCAAGGATTTCCATCATCATGTAGATTTATTGAATTAGCATAAATCCACATTACTGTTATGATGCTATCAACGTGATATTTATTGAGTTTTGACAAACTGAAGATGATTCATACACTGCATCCTTAACCGAAGTTATTTATGCCTCATCTGTCTGAGATAGATGTGCCCAGATCACATACATCCTGCTTTCTTCATTCGAGGATACACACAGGTATGCTGAGTCTGAGGTTCCTTCACATAGGATCTACAGCTACCTCACTTTGACAGTGATTAGGGTATCACATTGACTGCGTGTCTCTGCCCTAAGTATATTAACTGCATGAAAGGATTCTCTAGTGATTAGGGCATCACGATGACTGCGTGTTTCATATCATATATGGCTACATATTTGACAACCTTGATTGCTGCTCCATAGCTGCTTCATTCCCTTAACGTTATGATTATTATAGTGGACAGAGTTTCGACATTTATCTTGTAACTACTCTTCAAAACATCAGAAGTATCCGAGTTCGTATGACTGTCTCCGTGACTGCACATAGGTTTTTACTGCGGCTTCATTAACTTTGTATAAAGGTTTCCATGGACAGTGTATAATGTTATCATGTTGCGCGTATATATTGCCTTTATGACAACGTATGGACTGCGTGGATAAGGTCCTTCATTCCAGCATATAATCTGCGTGGATAAGGTTACCATACTGTGCGTATATATAGCCTTCATTACAACGTATGGACTGCGTGGATAACGTCCTTCATTCCACCGTATAGATTTCCTGCTCAAAGTATAGGAACTACGTGAATGTCTTCAATGTCTGCGGGATTATGACTTTGTTGATGCGTACATATATGTCTCCACTGCGCTGCCAGAATGACTGCGTATATATATGTCCACGTATCTCTTAAACTACGCTGCTAGATCTAGGGTCTGTGTGATATGGTTATTGACTATGGCTAGATCTTTGATGAGCAACATATTTTATTCCTTCACGACTGCATATAGATCCTTAAACCACACTGATAGATCCTGCGATGTTATGACAACGTTCTCCATTAGGGCATCATCTTAAGGCATCCTTCATTAGTGTCTCTCCTTCTCCAAAAACCCAAGACATGGAGAGGAGAGCACATGAAGATTGTGCATGCCCGAATTACCTCATGTCCTCTTCAATTTATACTAAAATGTAGGTGATGAATAGCCATGTCTTTTGGGCTTCTGAGCCGTTGCTGGTCGGCTAGATGATAAATCCGTAATCAAAATAAATTCATATCTCCATAAATACTTATCAGAATTGGATGATCTTTATATCAATCCTACACCTCTCGATGAGAGGGATCCAATAAAAATATCAGCTGCCATAAATAAGCTGACCCACATGGATTTTTGCCCTAGTTTCCAATTTAACACTCCCTCTCAACTAGGAGAACTCCATCCCTTGATCCATAAGTCTGACTGTACTATCTCTGCCATCAGTGCCCTACACTGTTAGGCCCAACTCTGCTCAGCTCAGCTGGCTCTGTTAGCTCTACTCTGCTTAGCTCTGTTGGCTCTGCTAGCTCTACTCTACTCTACTCTGCTCAGCTCTGCTGGCTTTGCTCTACTCTGCTGAACTATGAAGAAGAAGAATTGATCGAGAATGTCTCATACCATTCTCCACTGACCCGAAGTCAGTCTTAGAGTGCATACCACTAGTCCCAAACTAGTCTCAACCGACCCAAAGTCAGCGTCATAGTGGGTACTACTCCTACCACTGGTCCCAGACCAGTATCGCAAGCTCAGAGAGTGTACCACTGGTCCCAGACCAGTCTCAACCAACCCGAAGTCGGCGTCATAGTATGTACCACTCTCACTTGTCCCAGACCAGTCCTGTATTGACACGAAGTTAGTCTTAGAGTTTGTACCACTGGTCCCAAACCAGTCTCAACTAACTCAAAGTCAGTGTCATAGTAGGTACAATGCCTACCACTAGTCCCAGACCAGTATCATTGATCCTAGATCAATGGAGGTCATCCTAGTGTAGGGAGTACGGCAGATACAACGATGCATCCATCGGTACTACTATGGTCCCTAACTTCATTTCCCTACTCATTGATCAGATGAGAGGTACTTCCCATGAGTCCTAGACTGCATGGGTAGGATGCCTCGACAGGAGAACTAATCAATCTTGTCCTCACAGGAGAACACATCAATCCTACTACAATTTCCATGGAGAACACACCAATCTAGGCCGCCATGGAGAACACATCATTCCAGGCCTCACAGGAGAACACATCAATCCAGATGATGAGCCCCAAATTGGGTAACTTATGGGGCTCATTTTGCCTAATTATCCTTGTTTAGTCCTTGTTCAATCCTCCATTTTTCATAGCTTATGCATTATTTTTTAGTATGTTTATGTCATTTGTACGAATAAGGGTGGTCACTCTTCCTAGGTGGCTAACACGTGCTTATTTCAGGTTTTTTGACACATGTTGGAGCAAAACCGAGCAATCATGGGCTAGAAGACAGCCAAGCTTGAGGTGAGGATTCGTAGGGGGGTTGTCTATGACATTAAATATCCCTTCCTTGGGATCTTCACCCCCAAACTCCGAGCTCACAGGCCACCGAAACCGGATCTTGAAGGCAGCCAAGCAGATTTTGGAAAAGGGACTGTTTACTAACAGTTGGACAGCCAAGTCCCCCAGATTTAGGAGGCCTGCTAGGGCCCTCGTGGTGTATAAATGATAAGGCCTCAGCCTTCGTAAGGGACTTTTTGAAACCATTGCATATTTTTGCACTACAGTGCTGTCAGCTTTAGCTCGTTTTCTTGTATCCATTTTGGCATAACTCTTGACTGATGACTATTTTTTGATAATGATAAGCAGTCCTATTTCATATCAACTATGAGTTTTCTATAGGAGCCGTAGCTCTCAGGCTTGGGCCCAACCTGGGAGCCTAGGGCCTCCTTTATGTACTGTTATCTTTCCTTTAAGCATCGTTGTTTTCCTTTTGTGCATTTGCAAACGTATTTCTGTTAGGCAGATTAAGTTGTGTGGATTAACTAGGTCATTGTTTATGAATAGAATGCTTCAGATTTTTAGAATAGATTGGTAGGATAATAATAGGAAAAAGGCTCCAAAAAAGGGTCAACAAACACTTTTGGTTTCACCTCTTCCTTATTGGATCAGGGGCTGGAATTGAAGTAACCGTGTTGTCCCAAACAAAAACACTAGTTTGCTTTACCATGCAATCCTTAGTGTACTACTTTCATTTGCAGAAGTTGGTTATGTGTTCAGATCTCTGAAATGTTTCATTGCATAGTTGATATACATGGTTCTCTTTCAAATAAAGTTGTTGTTCATTCACTTTATTGTTAGTTAGATTAGATTAGCTAGGACTTTGAATACTTGCTAGACTTTGTTGATTCAGTTGAATGTGTACGGTGCAGAGCATCTCTACCCCTCTTTCATCCACCTAAGCTTCATCAGAGCCATCTGCTCCATCTCCTAGCTAGGTTCCTCATCTCACATCTGTCCTCTTGCCCACGTAACCCTACTTTTTTGTGCAATCATTGTTTCAGCCTTCTTTGAGCCAATTTAGCCATCTACACCTTCTCACCACTCCATCCACCAGTCCCTGGGCCACTTCAGACCCCTATCCTACCTTCATATCCATTCATGCATCTTCCCTCACTCACCCATCCTCCAAAATCCAATTTTTAAACATCTTTTAGAAATATCTGAACATCTTGTAGAAATTCCTGAACATCCTGTAGAACCCCTGCAGAATTCCTGTAGAAGCTCACAAATGAGGTTTCTTGATAGCCAAACTTTGTGAAACTCTTTGGAATGGTGTTAGGGACTCCTTAGACCCTCTCTGAACCTTCTTGACCTCTTCCAAGCATTTCTCCTCCTTGATCCACCCTGCACAGTCAAAGAACAGTGAAAGCATATGCATGATGAAACTGACGACTTAATAAAAAATACAAAAAGATGTTTTCTTCAGATAGAGGTAGTCTAGACACATGTATTTTACCTTCATAGAAGTAATGGCATCTCTTTCAGTAGTTTTCATTCTCTCCTTTGCATCAGTAGGACTAGCTGGTAGAATTAGGGTTTGCTATGGTTTGCGTTTTCCTTCAGTTTTTCAATCTCTTTTCACAAATAGATTAGCTTCCTTCGAGTTAGCTTTCATCCAACAATTAAAAGGCTTCTTCTAAGAGCTCATAGAAGTTGCCTTAAGCTCCTAGTGGACTTGTGCCAGCTGACCAAGTGACAGCTGCGGCAAGAGCTAGTACTTGTGCATACAGCACCATCGCTTCCAAGTTTGTTACAAACTACTGGGTTGATAAAAGTAAAGATGGGAGTCCCAGGAGTTGCAGCATTATTGCTGCAATACTGGAGCCCACCATCTTTTTGGCGCCGTTGCCGGGGAAGCATCAGAGTATTTGTGATTGCTGCTTTTCTTCTATTTTCCTACTCTCGCCTTCTGCTAAGTAGTTTATTTCATTTCCATTCTGCAATTTCATTTCTGCAAAAGTAAACTAGACATTTCCTGCTTTCGTAGATTAACCTTTCAATTCTGCAAGCGTAGAATAGAATTTCAATTCTGCAAGTGTAGTCTAGTATTTCCTTCTCGCAATCTGATTTCAGCAAAATAGATTAGTCTTTCCCTGCTTTCATTTCAATTCCGCATTTTCATTTCTGCAAGATAGATTTTAGTTAGTTGCAATTCCATCTGTTTCAGTTTTGCAGGTACAAGCAGAAAAAAGCAAAAACAACCAAAATTCCTTTCATGCCTCGTAGGAACAGAGATAATACCGGAAAATTCCTACCCAACACCCCCACCACTTCACTAAGTCACCCTTCACTCTTCTTTGGTGGCAGTGATCCAGAAGAACCTATAGGTGAACCTCCTGAGATATACGAAGATCCTATAACAGAAGAAGAGCAAGAAAATATTCCTTGTGAGACTATGGCTGACAACAGAAATGGTAGAGACGATGATGAAAGAATAGAAGGTACCTTCCCCATCCGAGAGACTAACGGGGACATGAAAATGAAGAACATAAGTCCCTCAGCCTTACCTCATTTCCATGGAGTGACCACTGAAGACCCTGATACCTTCATGTTTGAGTTTAATGTCCTTTATCGAACTTATGACTATACAGAAGACGAGCAAAAGTTGAAACTTTTTCCCTTGAACCTCAAGGATGCAGTATTACGCTGGTTCATGGGGTTACCTGGAAATAGTATCACTACTTGGGCTCAGATGCAGCAAGCCTTTAACAACAAATATCGGGATTACTGTAGGTCAAAGGAAA
The DNA here is from genome assembly GCA_031772625.1 of Pinus tabuliformis. NCBI lineage: Eukaryota > Viridiplantae > Streptophyta > Pinopsida > Pinales > Pinaceae > Pinus > Pinus tabuliformis. The sequence goes on from CM062811.1 coordinate 1,223,895,582, forward strand.
CCAAGGGGGAAATCTTTCGGATGACCATGGGAAATTATGAGTCTCTAGAGGACTATGAGGAGAGGTTCCAACTTAGTTATAAACGGGCCAGGTGCACACTTGACCCTGAATCTCTAAAGCTGGTTCTGCTTCGAGGAGTCCCTGAAGACCTTCTAGATACCCTTCACATGCTAGCTGGAGGAGATATTTACCAACTACCTTATGAGGATATAAAGACTGTGTTTAGAAACCACTCTAGGGCAGCCCGGAAAAGAGGTAGGGGGAATCCACTTTCAGCTAGTACTACCTTCTCCAAGCATGAGTTTGCTAATCAGCTGGAAGACCTCAAAAGTGAGGTGAGACAGACCATTGCCATGCAACTTGATACGTTCCGAATCCAACAAAAGAAAGAGGAAGCTGAGAGGGCTTTGGCCATTTTCTGTCCCAGATGTATGAGGAAGCACCCTAAGAACGAGTGTCCATTACACTCAGTGGAGGTATGTTTCATTTGTGAGGAGAACCACCCTACAAACCAAAGCCCAACCTTGCCCGGATTCAAAGCCATGTACCAAGGGACTGAGGCACCCACAGAACCTCTCTACTTCCTCAACCAAAGGCGACCACATGGACCTAGACCTTACCAACAGGGGATGCAAGGGACATCCATATCTTATTATAGCCCCAACCAATCTGCTCACATGCCTTCTTGGGGTCCCCCTGCTCATCCTTCCTGGTCTGCACCTCCTCCGTGGTCTTATCCACCTCAATACCATTCTCAACCCACTGTTAATTCGTTTCACTCACATGTCCAGCCACAGCCTCAGTGGAATGCACCTCAACCGGGGTGGAGGCCCCAATACAACTCTCCTCCCGCCATTCTACCTCCACCACCGGCTCAACCACAACCAGTACCTCCTGCTCCTCCAAGACAACCCCAGATGCCTACCCAACCGAATCCAAACCCCAACAACCGACAGGCCCAGCAGGTATACACTGGGGAAACAACATGTCCTACCTATGCTGTGGAGATCCAGGAGATCAACCTGCGATCCAGAAAGACCCTTCCAGATCGCCAACCTCCTCCCCCAGAGGACAAGGAGGAGAAACAGGAAAGTGAACCCAAAGCCATTCCACCCTTTCCTGAGCGACTAACAGTAACCACACAACCAAACTATAGAGCTATAAAAAGGGTCTCTTTCACCTCTAATTACCTCACATTAATATGTCAATCCGGGAGCGTTTTGTTATTTCAAAGAGTGTCTCAGTCTGAGGCTATCGTTTGGAAAAGTAATGCTAGTAGTGCAACGTTCAAAAATACAAGAGTAAACGGATGCTTGTCTACAACTAAGTTACTTCAAAAGAGTAAATCACACACTCAGAAAACTAGGCAACTTATCAGTCAAGGGTTCGGTGGCGATAACCCATCCCTTTGGAAACTGATGGAAAGGAAATTAGAGAACGGACCACGGGTCTGGGAGCCAGATAGTAAATGCCGAGGCTCACTACAGCCTTAGATCGTCTCACACATCAAAACAACAAATGCTAGTAAATGGAACAACAGATAAGAAAATGGAACAACAAATAAGAAATCGAACAACAAATATGGAATGGAACAACAATTCTTAAAAGGAACAACAGCTAACAACTAAGTCTCACAAGCAGTAATCAAACTTAATCTACCAACTCAAATGCATTAATCGTAATCAAACAACAATCTTTCACTCTTAAGGCAGATCAAGCAGCACACACTAATGGAACAACACTGATTACTGATAAGTTATAGAACAGCGCTTGGAAACCATATAAGCACACAGCACGCTTGAATAGTAATCTGATCTAAGCATCAATCTCAATTAAAAGGAATACGACTGCATGTCAAAAGAGAACAGCATTACTTCTGAATCCAACAATCGTAAAGAACACAACTTTCGAAATGAATCCTGTAACATGAATGTACAACACAAAAGCTCTGTAACAAAATAGTAATAATATTCGGTTAAGACTAATAATATTCAATCAACTCTGAAAGGAACAATAATATGATGCAGAGTCAATACAACAGTTCTGTTTGTAGAAATCTTAATGAATTAATCTTAACAAAGCATGTGATGTAAACTTATAAAGCATATCAGATTACCAAATAACGACGCTAAGCAAACCACGCAGAAATAAAATCGTAATGATACAGAAGCAAGTGTCCTCTGGGGCCGGGCCCTTAGCCTCCAAGGGTACACCGCTTTAGGTTAATCCAGATGCAGAGATGAAGTAATCACCAAGTTTGTATTAATGCATGAAACAAAAGTACAATGAACCAGTTCTTATCGAGACTCGATGATCAAAGTTTTGATCTTAACATAAATTACATAAAAATATAATAATGTCTAACCCCTCCAAAGCTAACAGTGTTGTCCCTTTATATAAGGGTGACGGCGGAGATGTCTAAATAACAAGATAGATAAAGCAGCGATCCCTCAGGATCAAGGATCCTGAGGGATTCGCCAAACCGTTAATCCTTAATCATCTCTTTTCCCTCCTGCGCTGAGCTGGTGTCTTCTCCTCCTTTTCAGGGCCGATTTGCTTTGATCTGCTTAGCCTTGTTTGCACTCGGTCTCCCGTCAAAGGGACAGCGGTTACATTTTCCTTGTTTTTTTCTTTGGAACAACAACTCCTCGTTTTCACCCCTTCCTGCACGAGAGAATGACAATTGTTAGCGGTTAAATCTTGCATATTAATCTCAGATGTTTTGTTATAATTCTTTATTGTTTTCCAAATTCATGATGCAAAAAGGTTTACAAGTTCTACTGAAAAGCCACTGAAATGATCATAAAAAACATACCTTTTTAGTACTCCACACACCCCCCTGCTTACCCTATTTCATGCCCTCATGAAAACGTTGTAGTTGACATGCAAGGCAGTGAGAGAATAGGCTGGAGAAGGAATCTCATGTGGAGGCCTACAGCCATGATGAGTAACTAGGTAGTCAAAGAAATGGCCTGTTTGACCCTCAGGCATCTCATACAGGGCTTGGTATCCAGGTGCAGGGTGCCAAATAATTGGACTGCGGAACCTATATCCTAACTAGGATGGCCCTGCTCTCAAAATGCTTTCGCCATAAAGGTGCAAACGATTGGCAGCTAATTTAAAATTCTCATACTTAAATGGTTCCCTGAGCTGGATATTCGGATTAGAGATTTGATACTGAAATTTAGCTGCATCAATGGCAAGGTCTTTGATAGAAATAAAATATTCTAATCCTTGTCGAATGAGCGCCTCATGCATGGGTCCTAATGTTTCAATGACACCCAGAGTCCTCATGAGGTTTCTATGTGCTTTCCACAACTGCACTGGGTTCCTAGGCTCAACCCTTACCCACAAATCTAGGCCATTTTCTTGCCTCTGGAAAGTATTATAGGCTTTGAGCCATTTAATCTGATTAACCCCAAATGAGATGAATGCTTGCAATTGGATGTCTCCAACAAAAGGGCCAGGGTTCAGCTCAGTCTCCTGATCTAGTACAAGGTTATGCAAATAGAATTCGCACAGCAGTCTCTGGACCTTCACCTCGTAGTGTTTACAGCAGTCTATAAAGTCATTGACAGTGTTAATTTGTATGGGGGCACCTGCTTTAATAGATTTTATTTTTAATTGTAAATACCGTTCCAATAAAAACAGGGCATAATTTTTGGCAGGGGCCCTACATGCTAAGATGTCATTGTATAAAGAACACAAGGTATCCATCTGCTTGATAACAGTATCTAGCCTACGAGTTACCTTTGCAACTTTCTCTTGTTCCTTTCGCCAACCTTCAAAGGCCTGGCTTTCAGATTGATTGACGTTCCTAAGTTGCTGTTGTAGTTCTTCATACTTCTCGTGAGGGACCGTTTGCTCTCTAAGCTTTTCTGCTTCTTGCTGAGCTTGTTCAACCCCTTGCGCAAGGTTACTATTTTTGGATCTCTTCTCCATGCAGCAGTGGAGGTCGGGAGTTTTACCTGAACTTTCTTGTTGCGTTGCTTCGAGTTCAGAACCCTTATCACCCCTGAGGGTGGTGCCTCCGTCTGAATTTTCTTGTCACAAGTCATAATATCATCCATTTCTATTTTAACATGAATATCAGTTTGTTGTTGTTCCTTTTCAAATGGAACAGCAGTCTGTTCTTTAGCATCATTTGGAACAATAGCTGGATTTTCAACAGGGTTTTGAGCAGCAAGACGAATTTTGGTCCTCCGCCTTTTTGCCTTGCGGAGTTTTACTTGAGTGGTCACCTTTTTCTTCCCTGCAATCTTTCTTACCCTCTGCCTTGCTTTCAGAATCTTGATCTGCTGGTGGAGCTGGGCTATTATGCTCAATAATCTCTGCTGTTCCTTTCGCAATTCTTTAATTTCCAAAATTTCATTAGAAGGAACAGCAGGCTGTCTGCTGCGGCCTGGGCCGTGACTAGTCCCTGGATCTTCCTCTTGGGGTGTTTCTTCATTGTTCTGCTCCGGCTATTCTAGGGTAGGAACCCTAACTGGTTCTGTCAATTCCTGGGCAACTTCTTTTTCTACCCCTACTTCCTCTGGAATTTCTTCTGGTGCCTTAGGAACGGATTGTTCCTGTTCAGTATCTCTTATTTCTTCTTCATCATGAACAGGCAGATTTCCTTCTTCTGCCTCTTTTGCATGTGGTTTTTCAGATGCATTTTCCTCTTGTGGTTTGTCATGGAGGTCTGATGGACTGGAAGGTTGGCCATATTCATCCATATTGGCCAAGACTACAGCCAATTCGTCTTCTCCCACTGGGTCCTGTGGTGGGCTACCTTCCTGCTGTCCCATTTCCTCCTCCTGCTTGGATTGTTCAGCTTCTTCTTCAGAATGCTCAGCTTCTGTTTCAGAATGCTTAGCTTCTTCCTCATTTTCTTCTTCGGATTGCTCGACCTCCTCTTCAGATTGCTCGGCCTCTTCTTTCTCTCCTCCTTCAGATTGCTCTGCTTCTTCTTCTGGCTGTGAGGATTGCTCGTCCTCAATTTCTACTGGTTGGCTAGTGCTTTCCTGGAGCTTTTCCAGCCTTCCTCGTATCCGAGCTAACCAGACCGATTTCCTGTGTTTCTCTGGCTGTTCGAGTGTACCGGTGGCATGCTTACGCTTTGCTGATTCCTGACGTGTTTCTGGACGTTCGGATGTACTAGTGACATGTTTTTGTTTTGTTAATTCTCTGCGTTTTTCTGGACGTTCTGGTGTGCTGGTAGTATGCTTACGTTTTGGGGATGGTGCTATCAACCCCCCCTCAATCATTGCAATTAGCTCTTCCCAGCTGCTCTGCTGCTGGGTGAGGCTATGACTAACAATTAATCGAATTAACCCATGGTGACTGACAACTGACTCTACATGTTGTGCCTTTTTTAAGCTTCGTGCAACGTCATGAAGTAACGAATTCAAAAGTGCAGGCAGATTTACAGAGCATTTCTGCTTTAAAACAGCTAAGAGTTTAAGATGTCATGGTCTTACCACGTCTTTTCTACCCTCGCAGGTGATGTAGCTTTGAACGGTCCTTGCCAATTCTGCCTAGGGCTCTCGTAGCGTCGCTGGCAGAACTCCCTTCCCTTTAATTGTCAAGCTCTGGCCTTCATCCTGGAAGATTTCTATAATCTTCTGTAGTCTCTCCTTTTTTAACGTCCATATAGGTCCGGTGGCTGGTAGTCCCGAGACTTCTGCGATTATATCATCGGTGACTGCTATCTGTCTCCCCCTTACTGTGGAGTAATCCTCCTGCAGATTCTGTAGGAATTCAATCGCCACTGTTTCGTTAGACTCCTGCAAGCGGTTGAGATAAGTCAGCCACCCTGCTCTTTCCAGGATTTCCCGGGCAGCAGCGGAGACTGTCAACACCTGCGGTTCCCTTTGAATCGCTCTTCCTCCCATGGTTTCACTGTAGATTCTCAATGGAACAACAACTGTTTGTGCTGTTTGAAACACAGAGAGGGTAATAGACGCAAGACTTGTTTGAAAAAAACAGAGTATGCAACAGAAATGGCTTATGAACAGCAACTTGTGTAACAAAAATAGAAATAGCATGCCGTTAAGCCGTGCCATACCCTAGTACACAAATTTTCCCGAATAGTGAGCTGACACATAATCCAGGGAATAATGAGGTTAACCTCCCCCCTGTAATGTGATAGGCTGTCCCAGCCGTCAAATAAAGGAGCAATACCCGATCTGCAACAAAGTCATAAAGGAACAGCGTATGAAAATATGCCATGTTTAGAAAAACAACGAATTACCGAAATCGAGACGTAAAGTTGGATCGCGTATTATGTAAGAGGCTGCTGTGATATGATGCGAGGCTGGGGGGATAGGACGTCTGTCGTACTTGCCAAATCTCAAGTGGTCATTGTCACTTACTTTGCCATGATTGGTGGTAATAAATTTTCATGCGATATATAAGTCGGGAAATGATATATGATTAGTTCCTAGGATATAAGAAACAAAAGAGTATTAGTATCTTACCTATTGGTGTAACCAATGTGACTTCAATACCATTAACAGTGCTCTGCTGCCGACAGGTGTCCATAACCTTGGCAGAGTTGTTTATTTCACCCCTGGAACCATGATCCTTTGTGTGTATGTTAGGGAGTGTAATGTCAAAATGTAGGCCATTATGCTGGCTTGGTAACCAGTTAACCATAATGCCATTCACGACGAAGGAGAGAAGAGTGGGCAGGCCGGCTCGTGATGAGACCTCCTATTCCAAGGTTTGTTTATTTGATATACCTTTTGGACCATATCCCTGGTGTGGTGGCCATAGTGGGAATGCCACTTCACTTCCATCCTCATGATCATGGTAGGCTGGCTCTTGATGAGACCCCCTATCCTGCATTTGACAACTTATAATTCATGTTTACTTTTTTCTTTTTCATAAAGTACTTTTCCTTATTTATACACAAAGGGTGGTTCAACACTCCTTAAGAGTAGGAATGGTGGAAGAAGTCTTATCATCTCAATAGGAAGATATAAACCCTTTGCTCTTATTCCTAAATAATAATCAAAGAGGATTAAAGGGATTGTCATGATAAAGATAACCAATCAGAGCAAAATTAGTAAAACAACGACAACAAAAGATGATAAATAAGTGTGTCCTTCCTTTTGTCCTCTTACCAATGCAGAGCCTTATAAAGATAGCGATTTATGATTTGTCGATTTCAGTATGTTTTGATTTTGTATTCATTGCATAAGTGCATAGCTGTATTTTAAAGACTTGAAAGAATAGGAGCAAGAAGCATCCTCAATTTAGATTAGCAAAAGGAATAAGTTGTTTCACAAGGAGAGCAGAAGCATGCTAGTGGTGTTCCTTTTGGAAAAAGGAACAACAAAAGACCATAGATCGCAAAAATGCAAATGCCGTTCCTTTGAAAAAGGAACAGCAGAACACACCAATGTCGTTCCTTTGAAAAAGGAACAGAAAAAATAAAAAAAAAATGCTATGCAAACACTCGAAATGCCATTCCTTTGAAAAAGGAACAACAAAAGACGTAAAAATGCCGTTCCTTTGGAAAAGGAACAGCAGAAATAAAAAATATGTTGTTCCTTTGGAAAAGGGACAGCAAACACACAGCAGTGTCGTTCCTTTTGAAAAAGGAACAGCAAAAATCGAAATGTTGTTCCTTTAGAAAAGGAACAGCAGAACAAGCAAATGTCGTTCCTTTGAAAAAGGATCAGCACAAAATCAAGGATGATGTTCCTTTGGAAAAGGAACAGCAGAAAATCAAGAATGTTGTTCCTTTAGAAAAGGAACAGCAGAAAATCAAGAATGTTGTTCATTTTCTAAAGGAACAGCAGAAACACACAAATGCCATCATTTTGGAAAAGGAACGGAAAAAATCGAAATGTTGTTCTTTTGAAAAAAAGGAACAACAAAAATGACAGGAAAACATTAATTCAAACATATGTACAAAAAAACAACTCAAAGAAAAGAACTTATATACAAATTGTAAAAAGAAATGAATTCCTTAATGAATTATAGGTAAGGAAGACTTCTCTTCCTCTCCCAAAATCTCCATATCAGTATCTCGGCGTAGCTGCTGGCAGAAGGACTCCCGAGTGAGTGGTTTGCGATAGAGACGAACTCGGTGGCCATTTACTTTGAAGGCATATTAAGAACCGTCAATAGTGATTAGAGTAAGGGTTCCATTGTCATGTACCTTTTGGATTTCGTATGGTCCCAACCAACGAGTCTGGAGTTTCCCAGGGAAGTCCTGAAACCTGGAGTCGTACAACAGAGCCCAGTCTCCCTCGTGGAAGACTTTGTTTTTAATGAGAGCATGTTATGCTCTTAACCTGCAAAGCAATACCCAAACATAGAATTTGCGAAGAAAAGATACCGAGAACACAGAATATGCGAAGAAAATACACCCAGAACACAGAATAGCAATGATTTTATTATTCAGAGAGAAATGTTCACAGGCCTCTTCGAGGGGGCAACCTCCAATAGAGCAGAGCTCGATTACAAAACAAGACACGATGCTCCTCGCAGGGAGTCTCTATCCTTTATATATGACTCATACATGCAATACCACGGGCCAATATTGTGGGTTTTATTAATACCATCTATCTAATACTACCGCCCATTTACCATCTATTTAATACTACCGCCCATTTACAACTAACTGTGGTCCCGTCATTAATTGCGGGTTAACCACTTACAAATATTAATATGGGCTTTATTGACTCTTGACTATGACGTGATCCCATGACATAAATAAGGGGGTTAGGGTGGGACCCTAACATGCCCTCCCCCTTAAGACTAGCCTTGTCCTCAAGGCTGAAGCTGCGGAAATTGCTGAAGAATAGTGGCTGGTTCCCAAGTTGCATCTTCCGGAGAGGTGTCTTTCCATTTGACGAGGACCTCCTTAAGCATGCGGCCGCGCAGGTGCTTGTCTCGTGTGTCTAGAACCTGTTCAGGTTGAAGCCAGATTGACCCTTCTTCGTCCAATTCAGGTAGACTGGTTTGAACTCGGCAATTATTCCCAATCACTTTCTTGAGGCACGATACATGGAAAACTGGGTGGATTTTTGCTATAGGTGGCAAAGCCAACTTGTAAGCCACTTCTCCAATGCGCTGAAGTACTTGGTATGGTCCGTAGAATTTTGGAGAGAGCTTTTGACAACCCTTGTCTTTGAGTGATGTTTGCTTATACGGTTGCAGCCTCAAAAAGACCTGATCCCCTTCTTGAAATTGGCGCTCTGAGCGATGTTGGTCAGCCTGTTGCTTCATACGGTTCTGAGCTTGATGAAGATTCTCGCGCAGATGGGCAAGCATGGTTGCGCGGTGTTGTAGGAGTTGATCCACGGCTTGTACTTTGGAGCACCCCGTGAGATAAGAAGTAGGGGAAGGCGGAAGTTGTCCATAGATTGCTTCATAGGGAGTCATTTTGGTGGTGGCATGATAGTTGGTGTTATACCACCATTCCACCAGAGGTAACCACTGTACCCAAAGGTGTTGTTTTTCTGAAGTGAAACACCTAAGGTAGGTTTCTATACATTTGTTGACGGCTTCGGTTTGACCATCTATTTGCGGATGATATGAAGTACTGAGTTTGAGTTGAGTGCCTTGTATTCTGAAGAGCTCCTGCCAAAAATTACTGGTGAAGATTGGGTCGCGGTCGGACACAATAGAAGTGGGCATGCCATGCAATTTGAAGATCTGATCCATGAAAGTTTGAGCAACCAAAGTGGGTGTGAATGGTTGGGGTAGGGCACAGAAATGAGCATACTTCGACAGTCGGTCCACAACCACCATGATGACTGACTTGTTCCCAGACTTTGGAAGACCTGTAATGAAATCCATGGAGACCTCCGTCCAAATTGATGCCGGAATGGGCAATGGTTGTAATGTGCCTGGTGTGTTGACGGTTTCCCCTTTGTGGCATTGATAGACGTCACATTCTGCTACGAAATTAAGGATGTCCTGTTTCATGCCGGCCCAAAAAAATGATCTTCTGGTGCGAGCATATGTCTTCTGAAAGCCCGAATGTCCTGCAATGGGAGATGAGTGCAATTCTGCCAAAATGCGACTTTTGAGGGTGAATGTTGGTGACATTACGACTCTGTCCTTGTAGCGAAGAATATCATTCTGCCACGAGTAGCCCTTGCTGGAATTAGGATCTACCTGCAATTGAGAAATGAGTTGGGAGAGCCGAGGATGTGAAAACCATTCCCTACGAGCCTCTTCAATCCAGTCTGGAATGGGGAGGGAAATTGCGAGCAGAGTACTTTCCTCCTCAAATTGGCACGACAATGCATCTGCTACCCTGTTGTCTTTCCCTTTCTTGTAAATGATCTCATAATCATATCCCAGCATTTTGGCTAACCATTTATTTTGTTGTGGGGAAGATAGGCGTTGCTCCAAAAAATATTTAAGACTATGATGATCTGTGCGGATTTGGAAACGTCGCCCCAACAAGTAAGGTCGCCAGGTCTCGACTGCATGTAAGATGGCCATCATTTCCTTCTCGTAGGTAGATTGGCCCAGATTCCTCCCACTTAGTTGTTGGCTGGTGAAGGCCAATGGTCGCCCTTCCTGCATTAAGACCGCTAATAAATCATTCCATGTAGAACTCATCTGTGAGACCCTTAGTGCGGAAGGCTAAGGCTTCAAAAGCAGTAATATATTCCTCCACTATACCCGTCTGTCGGAGCTTAGTGAGATGCCCCAAAAAAGAGTCTTCCTGTTCAAAGCGAATGCGAAGAGTTTTGGCAAATTGGGCCCAATTCTGAAAATGTCCATTGCAACGCTGATGCCATTCCTTCCATTGCCATCGTTCATTGTCCAAGTACATGGTGCCCACCATAAGCTTAGTCCCCTCATCTGTGATATGATTCAATTGGAAATACTGCTCCATTTGTGCTAGCCATGCAGACGTGTGAGAACCATCAAATTTCTGCATATCCAACTTGGGAGGTCGCTGACTGGGTGGTGGATGGGAGTGCCAAACGTGAGGAGAGTGGCTAGACTCACCCTCATGGTATTCATGGCCATTATACGCCTCCTTGTGGGCTGGCTCCTTGCCCTTTAGGAGTGCCTCCTCTATCTGCTTACCTATTCCTTTAAGCTCAAGTTGTATGTGGTTACTCATTCCTTGAAGCTCAAGTTCGATCTTGTTCACTGCAGTTTGGAGGGAGTGCACATGGTTTTCAATTTTGTCGATCCTTTCATTGGCCATCACTTGAGCGCGAGTTTCTACCATACACCAACCTGATGAAAAATTGGGACCGCCTAAAAACTTTTTACTAAGAAATTGAATGGTACCACCTTGCTCAGCTCGTCATCCTGATACTGATGGGCTAGGTCACCAATAAGCACCTCGGAAGATCTCAGACTCTTTTTTTTTGAAAAACTCCTAACGGAGTTTTACTCCTTCCTGATCAATACTGCAGTCGCCAAATCCTCAAAATGTCAATGCCGCCAAAAGTCCTGCGAAAATCATATCCAGGTACAGGAACCCTTCGCAACTACTCCGATCTGGTGGATCTGAGAGATCTGAATGGTGGAACAACTGCTGCTGCTGATCTGGAATATCCGATCTGGTGGATCTGAGAGATCTGAATGGTGGAACAACTGTTGCTGCTGATTCTGGAATAGATGATGTGTGATCCCCCGATAGAAAGGGAACTATGGTCTTGGGGAGTGTCAGTTGCTACAGATCGCAATATACATAAGGGTCTGACAGTAGTACTCGGCCCAATGTTTCAGGGCTCTAACTAAGGAGGATCGACCGTACCCTTAGCCGTACAACCCGACTACCCTATCGTACGGGCGAGTAATCTCTCCGAGTGCTGTTCTCGATGTACTGTAGCCACAAGACGGCCGAAGGTTTATCTATGGCGAGGTTTCAAGGGAGCTAGGGGCTTCCTATATACCCAGAGGGTACGTGGAAGACAGTCCGTGCGCGGTTCTGTCTAATGCGCTACTACTCGAAGGGGTACCCACAGGGGTTACAAGGGAGTCCAACAGACGTGACCACCTCTTGTATTTCTTGCGTGCATGCCTCCCCAAATCCGCAGGTTTATGCGCTTAACGACAGATCCCGTGGTTTAAAGACGTCGGAACACGTCTCTAGCCAAAAAAAAATTTGCTAAAATTTGGAGATCCCACCGAGCCCTGGAAAGTGCTCTGATACCACTTGTTATGCTCTTAACCTGCAAAGCAATACCCAAACATAGAATTTGCGAAGAAAAGATACTGAGAACATAGAATATGCGAAGAAAATACACCCAGAACACAGAATAGCAATGATTTTATTATTCAGAGAGAAATGTTCACAGGCCTCTTCGAGGGGGCAACCTCCAATAGAGCAGAGCTCGATTACAAAACAAGACACGATGCTCCTCGCAGGGAGTCTCTATCCTTTATATATGACTCATACATGCAATACCACGGGCCAATATCGTGGGTTTTATTAATACCATCTATCTAATACTACTGCCCATTTACCATCTATCTAATACTACCGCCCATTTGCAACTAACTGTGGTCCCGTCATTAATTGCGGGTTAACCACTTACAAATATTAATATGGGCTTTATTGACTCTTGACTATGACGTGATCCCATGACATAAATAAGGGGGTTAGGGTGGGACCCTAACAGAGCATCATGCCATTTAGCTCGCTGCTGTTGAATCAGGGCTATATTTTGAAGTGGAGAGAGCCTAATTTCGTCCAACTCATTGATCTGCTGTAGTCGATTAATCTGTGCCTCACTTAGATCTAAGCCAACTTCCTGTGTTGTTCGTAATGTTTGGATTTCGAATTCTATGGGGAAAATGGGTTGTTTTCCAAACACTAATTGATAAGATGAGTAACCAGTGGTGCTTCTCCATGTTGTTCTATAGGCCCAGAGTGCTTTAGGTAGTCTGGCAGCCCAATCACGCCTGTGTGACGCAATGGTTTTCGTTAGGATTGATTCTATTACCTTATTGATGCTTTCTACCTGTCCATTCGCATGTGGGTGGTATGGAGTAGTGATTTTATGTTGGACGTGATAATTGTTGAGTGTTGCAGCCAGGGAAAATTTTAAGAACCCCCCCTAAATTTACATGTATAATAAATGGGTGAATCTCCATGGTATATAGGAAAAATGGAAGGCGATTTTATCAATAATATGATATGTATATATAATTTTTTGGTGAATCTCTCACCAGGCATGGCGAATATTTTACTCAATTATAAAATCTTGTGTTTATTGAATACACAAATGAAATCATTGCATTTCTTTAAAATATATTTTGAAATCAAAATTACCGAAATTACATATCGATAACCTAGTGGGTGTAGGATAAAATTCACCCGTGCCATTCACAGAAAGCATGAGAAAAAACCTAATACTATATATAAAACCAAGAAAAATTCAAATTCATCACTTCTAGGGACCTCGTAACCACCCTGCCAATACACAAGTATGTTCCTGTTTGCAATTAGAAAAATTACCCAAATTACAATCTGTTTACTCCAGCATATGTTGGAAAGTTATAGAAGGATGACTAGTGCAATCAATCCATTCCTTTTAGCCCTGGATTTGTTTCAGTTTAAAACAGAAGTATACAAATATACTTGTCTAATGTCTATGCTTTAACCATTCACCTTAAGATGTTTTTACAATATAATTTCCTAAGTCTATTTAATATATTCATTATCATAAAAACCAACCTATATCCATCTTAACTCCACATCTACCACTCTTAGGGGGATGAAATCTATTTATCCATCTGAGCACTTGGTAGACCCAGAATTAAGATGGATCTAAGATGATAGAATTTCCACTTTAAATAGTCTATGCTCACATGAATACCATGGTATTACCATGGGTCAATACCATGGGTTATCATAAACCTGGAGCTTAGAAAGTACTATTAGTAATTTATAAAAATTAATAAAATTAATAGTTGATTTTTATTTTATTTTTTATTTTAACCAAGCTAAAATGTTTACATACATTAAATTACAACATCCATTTTTACTCTTGATCGAATCAAATATTTTTTCACTCTATGCTAGTTTGCATATCACGATATTTGATACCTCTCGGGGGTTACTAGATCCAGAGTAAAGATGGATCTATGCTGGTTTAATCCCCCCATTTAAATAGGCTACATTCCAGGTGAATACCATGGGTCAATACCATGTGCCATTTTTATTTTTATTAATACTAAGATTAGGGTTAATAATGTTTTTTTGCATGGTATTAATAACAATCTAGTCCATGGTATTTGTCCCATAGTATTTTGCCCATAGGTTTCACCTAAATATAACGTGTTTTTTGAGTGTTCATAAATATAAGGTGACTTATGGAGTAAATATAAAAAAATGTTTTATTTGTTTACCATACCTCTCATTTATTTATATTTTTATTAATTTACCATACTTCTTTTACAAATATGGTATTTGGCCCATAGGATTCAGTTAAATAAAACCTCTTTCTTGAGCCTTCATAAATAGAACGAGGGTTATGGACTAAATATAAAAAGAGGTTTTATTTATTTACCATGCGTCTAGTTTATTTATATTTTTATTTATTTACCATACCTTTTGAGTAAGTATAAAAAGACGTTTTATTTATTTACCATACCTCCACTTATATTTTTATTTGTTTACACCCTTGCATGTATATAAGCTGACTTATGGAGTAAATATAAAAAATGTTTTATTTATTTACCATACCTCTTTTATAAATATGGTATTTGGGCCTTTGGCCCATAGGATTCACTTAAATAAAACCTATTCTTGAAAATGGGTGAATGGAAGGTTGTAACTCCTAATTTCAAGGGCTAAATTTACCTTTTTTACCCTCTCCCTTAAAATAAGGTGGGCTATTTGAGGTGATTTGTAAAAATGTACTATGATGCAAAATATTCGCCCACGAAAAATTTAAAACCCCTTAATTTCGCCAAAGGGCGAACATTCGCCGCTAAAATTTTCTATGGTTGCAGCTAATCTATTCCCAGCAAATTGTGGTCCTCCATCTGTAATTATTTCCCTTGGAAGTCCATAACGTACAAATAGATGGAACATGAATTGTATGACAGAGTCCTCTGTGGCTCTTGGAAATGCTTCTGCTTCAACCCATTTGGTGACATATTCTGTTGCCACCAAAATATATGTTTTCTAATTTGATGATGGGTTGATAGGTCCATGAAAATCAAGAGCCCATCGCTCGAGTGGTTCAATGACTAACTGTGGTTTCAGAGGCATCTCGTCAGATTGACCAGGACGTCCTGCTCGCTGGCAGCTGTCACAGGCTTGGACAAATTTCTTTGCATCTCTGAAAATCGTGGGCCAATAATACCCTGTCTGCAGCACTTTATGTCCAGTTCTGCGCTCAGCAAAATGTCCACCACATGGTCCATCATGACAGGCTTTTAAAATGTCAAAGATTTCATCTTCGCGAACACATCTCCTGATATGCATGTCTGCCCCTGTGTGAAACAAATAGCCCCCAATCCACGAGAATCGAGCACTCTTCTGAACAATCTATTTGTGCTCATTAGGGGTTAGGTGTTTTGGTAGTTTACCTACTGCGAGGTAATTGGCAACATCAACATACCAGGGTGTTTGAACAACAACAGCAAACAGATGTTCGTCTGGAAATTGATCTTCAACTGCTGCTGCATCGATTGGCTTTGGCATTCTTGAGAGAAAATCGGCTACAGGGTTTTCTTTGCCAGGTCGATCCTTGATTGCGATATCAAATTCCTGCAATAAAATCAACCATCTAGTTATTCTGGCATTTGTGACATGCTTATTTGCTAAATATTTTATGGTTGAATGATCTGTATACAAGATAACAGGATATCCTGTAATATAATGTCTAAACTTATTGACAGCATGTATTACTGCTAGGAATTATTTTTCAGTAATAGTGTAATTTAATTCAGCAGGGGATAAATTTTTGCTGATGTAATAAATAGCATATGGTTTTTTATCCTCTTCCTGCCCAAGGACTGCGCCAATGGCTATATCTGAGGCATCAAATGATATCTGGAATGGCAAATCCCAGTTTGGTCCTCGAAGGACTGGGGCTATGGATACGAGCTTCTTTAAATCCTTGAAAGCACGCTCACATTTTTCTGTCCAAAGAAAATCAACGTTACCAGTTAATGCATATAAAGGTGCAGCAATGTGTGAATAATGTTCTATAAATTGTCTATAATAACCAGAAAATCCAAGAAAGTTGCGTACCTCTGTTTGAGTAGTAGGAGTGGGAATAAGAAAAAGTATTTGGATTTTGGCCGGGTCTACCTGAATGCCCACTTTTGAAACATAGTGTCCTAGGATAAGTCCTTCAGTCATCATCATATAACATTTTTCGTGGCTTAAGCAAAGCCTGGTAGCAATGCAGCGTTGTAGGACTTTTTCTACGGTGTCTAATGCTGGATCAAAATCATCTCCATATGGCGTAAAGTCATCCATGTATACTTCAAGTCCATCATTTATTAAATATGAAAAAATACTAAGGATAGCTCTTTGGAATGTGGCAGGAGCATTACATAAGCCAAAAGGTAGAACCCGATAGGCAAACGTTCCCCAAGGACAAGTAAAAGTAGTTTTGTCTTGGTCTTCAGGGGCAATCTGAATCTGATTGTATCCACTGAAGCCATCCAGGAAAGAAAAGAATTTCTTTCCTGCTAAAGTATCTAATACTTGGTCTATGAATGGGAGAGGAAAGTGGTCTTTTTGTGTTGCTTTATTTAGCTCCCTGTAATCCACACAGATTCTACATTTCCCATTCTTTTTTGGTACCACCACAAGCGGAGAGACCCATTTACTATCAGAGATAGGATAGATGAAATTGACATATAAAAGTTTCTAAAGTTCAGCTTTTACCACATCTTTTAGATGAGGGTTAAGTCTCCTTTGAGGTTGACGAACAGGTCTGGCATCCTTTTCTATATAAATGTGGTGTGTACATAATTGGGGGTCAATTCCTTTCATATCAGGGTAATCCCATGCGAATGCTTCTTGATATTTTCTTAACAAATGGAGGAGCTTCGTTTCTTGTTCAGGTGTGAAGTTGGCATTAATGTTTAAGTTTTTTCCCGGTTCAATTTCCACAATTTTACTATTTGCAACAGAAGTAACCGGTATTGTTTGATCGTGTGAATCTTTCAGAGGATCTTCTTCTAATTCATTATCAAATGCTGCTTCTATCATGTGACACTGTGTGCAGGATCTGGATTTAGTTTGACTAATGAAGTTATTAATGGCATCATCTTCTGTTTGGTCTTTAAAATCAAGTGCCTCTTGTATAGTTAATGGAGATCTAATGTTATCAGTAAGGTATGATACAGGGTGCTTTTTAGTTTTAATTATTGTGACACTTGGCTGCGATGGAGGATATAGATCTAAATTCTTGAGATTTGGTCCTTTGGTTATGGTCATATTTCCTTGCCGGCAGCCAATGTAAGCATCGGCCATGGCAAGCCAAGGTCTACCTAAAATCAGCGGGTGTCCATCAAGTCGGGTTTTTGGATTAATTATCAAGAAATTGGTTGGATATTCCCAGGAATCTACAGAGACCATGACATCATGTAGAGTAGCCTCCGGCCTAATCATAGATCGATCAGCCAATTCTAGCAAAGTAGAGGTGGGTTCTACAGATGTAATGTCGAGCTTTTGGCAAGTAGTGGTTGTTAAAATATTAATTGCAGCTCCTAGATCAACTAAGGCATTAGACAGGGTCTGACCATAAATTTGAACAGTTACAATTGGATTTCCTGGGTCTTCATATTTAATGGGAGTTTCTTTCCCTGATAGTAAATCAGATAAAGTGTCGACTACTTGGACTCTTGGACTCCTGGATTATTTTTTATATTCCTCCTTGGTTTCTTTATGCACAATTCTTTGATAGTTTTTGCGTATATAGGAATGTCTTGAATGGCTTGGAGGAATGGAATTTTTATGTACAGATTTTGTAATTCTCCCAGAATGTCAAAATCAGGATATTGTAAAGGTCGAGGTATGACTAATCGTTCTGGGAACGGAGGAGAGGATGTGGTTGCTTGATTATGAGTCTGCTGCTTATTCACATCCTCTTGTTGCAACAGATGTTCTCTTGGTAACTGATCTTCAATATGAACTGTTTTATCTCCCTCAGTTTCAATAATACGTCCAGATCTTAACTGAAGATCATTACACTCCCTCAGGTCGGGTCCTATTTCTGGTGATTCTATAATTTGGAGAGATTGGACCGGTCTGTTATTTGGATTAGGGTTGGGTTGGGCTGGGAGTTGTGGTCTCAGATTAGACTGGGGATTTTGTTGTAAGGCTGGCAGTGTAGGTTGAGGGAGTGGAATAGTTCCTACTGGCTGATGCATCGGTCTCTGCCAGTTTGTCTGCCAGGCTGAACTTTGTGAAGTAGGGGGAGTCCATTGTGGAGGATATGGGCTACTCTACCAATATGGTGGAGTGTAAGGGAAATTCGGCCAACCAGATTGGCTTGCCTGATTCAGCCACGGGTTTGAAGAAGGAAACAACTGTGGTGACTAGTTTGAAAATGGGGGTTGGTACTGAATTTGCCACATACTATATTGTTGAGCATTATACTGTGGAGGCTGAAAAGAAGAAGTTGGGTCTAGAAAGATACCAGATTGTCTCGGCTGCCACTGGCGGCGCTGGTTGATCAAGTACACCGATTCTGGTTCTTCTTCCGCTTCCTTATATACCGCTTTCAATCCAGGAAGTGAGGGGCAGCTCTCCGCAAGGTGATCTTTTGTATAGATGGTGCATGTTTGGACTATATCCAGTGGACATTCCTTGTGACTATGCTTTTTCCTGCATCGGGGACAGAAGATCGCCAAATTCTGTTCTGCCTCCATTTGCTTCTGTTTAGCCTGCATAATATCAAGTTGTGTAGTTAGTGTCCCCAGAATATCAGTTTTAAAATTTTCCAATAAATTTCCAATTTCTGCACGTGTTACTCCTTCTGTTGAAATTTTGTTATCTCTTACAAACCAATCATTTTCTGCCGGTTTTACTCTTGTGCTGCCTCTCGAACTCCTAATACATAAATCAATGATGTCAGCAAAATTTTCTTGATAAATATCCCCTTTTCCCATGATGTTTAATGTTTCAATCGATTGTTCCTTCATGCCCCTTATTAATGCAGTTTTTAACACATTATCAGGTAAAGGTAGTGATGCATAAGGAGATCTTTTTAGATTGTACTGAAAACGTTCCACATACTCCTCTAATGTTTTATTTGGTTTGGCTGTCATTTGGAATATTTCGTCCTTTAATTCTCTAGACCTGCAATAATCTTGATATTTTTTTAAGAAAGATTCTTTCATTTGATCCTAGTTGTTTATGACCCCACCACCTAATCCCATAAACCATCTTAAAGCAGCCCCTTTTAATGTAGAGGGAAATAATTTCAGTTTTTGGGGGTCGGTGGTGTAATCATATCCCCTGCACAACACATCAAATTCAAATAAAAATGCATCCGAATCTTCTGATGTGAGACCGTGAAATGTAGGGATATGTTGAAGAGGGATTGCTTTCATGGGCGCATTTGCTGCAGAATCCACTATAGGGTATTGTAATGTAGAGGTTTGAGTGTTTGGTTGATTTTGAGCCATAGGGTCGAATATATGCCAGTAACCTTCTAGGATATCTAGGAGGGTATTCTTAGGTTGAGAGGGAATGGCTTTGACAGGGATAGTTTTAATAGCACTTCCTCTATCTGGGATAATGAGGATGCCTGATGTCTGAGGAGATTGGGTTCCTTCAACAATGATTTTTGCAGCACTCCCCTTATCTGGGCTATTTAATGGCTGTTTTGTTCCAATAGGAGATCTTGGTTCCTCGGTTTGCCCTGTTTCTCCTTCTCCTTCACAAAGATTGCTGAAATTCCCTTCCTGCAATAGTTACGGAGTAGAATTTTCAATTTCTTGAAAGTCCTGCTCTTCAGTTTGACTATGCACCTCAGCAAAGGCTACAGATGGTGATCCTGTGGCCTGAAGGGAACTAGTAGGCTGTTTAGAAATTATTTTCCTGGGTCCTACTGATGGCTGAGATTCTGTTTTCTTATAGATTTCGTCTATAAAGGTCGTTCGACCAAGGGTCACTGGCCCCTTAGCTTTTTCAGGTTTGGGTGGAGGTTTGATATTTTTTTCTGGTTTTTTCTGCTTAGTCATGCACTCAAATAAACTACTAAATTTTATTCAAACAAAGCAACAGCAAATCTGTTAGGAAAGCGGACAGTGGAGCAGGGCTTTTACATGCTCCATACGCAGGTTCTTACCTTCCGTTTTTAAAATCCAACTTTTCCCTAGCAGGTTCGTACACTACTCTGAAAAAAAAGACAAATGGCTACACTCTTTCCCCGGCAATGGTGCCAAAATGTAGAGCTATAAAAAGGGTCTCTTACCTCTAATTACCTCACATTAATATGTCAATCCGGGAGTGTTTTGTTATTTCAAAGAGTGTCTCAGTCTGAGGCTATCATTTGGCAGAGTAATGCTAGTAGTACAGCGTTCAAAAATACAAAAGTAAACGGATGCTTGTCTACAACTAAGTTACTTCAAAAGAGTAAATCACACACTCAGAAAACTAGGCAACTTATCAGTCAAGGGTTCGGCGGCGATAACACATCCCTTTGGAAACTGATGGAAAGGAAATTAGAGAACGGACCACGGGTCTAGGAGCCAGAGAGTAAATGTCGAGGCTCACTACAGCCTTAGATCGTCTCTCACACCAAAACAACAAATGCTAGTAAATGGAACAACAGATAAGAAAATGGAACAACAAATAAGAAATCGAACAGCAAATCTGGAATGGAACAGCAATTCTTAAAAGGAACACCAGCTAACAACTAAGTCTCGTAAGCAGTAATAAAACTTAATCTACCAACTCAAATGCATTAATCGTAATCAAATAGCAATCTTTCACTCTTAAGGCAGATCAAGCAGCACACACTAATGGAACAGCACTGATTACTGATAAGTTATGGAACAGCGCTTGGAAACCATATACGCACACAACACGCTTGAATAGTAATCTGATCTAAGCATCAATCTCAATTAAAAGGAATACGACTGCATGTCAAAAGAGAACAGCATTACTTCTGAATCCAACAATCGTAAAGAACACAACTTTCGAGATGAATCCTGTAACATGAATGTACAACACAAAAGCTCTGTAACAAAATAGTAACAATATTCGGTTAAGACTAATAATATTCAATCAACTCTGAAAGGAACAGTAATATGATGCAGAGTCAATACAACAGTTCTGTCTGTAGAAATCTTAATGAATTAATCTTAACAGAGCATGTGATGTAAACTTATAAAGCATATCAGATTACCAAATAACAACGCTAAGCAAACCACGCAGAAATCAAATCGTAATGATACAGAAGCAAGTGTCCTCCGGGGCCGGGCCCTTAGCCTCCAAGGGTACACCGCTTTAGGTTAATCCAGACGCAGAGATGAAGTAATCACCAAGTTTGTATTAATGCATGAAATAAAAGTACAATGAACCAATTCTTATCGAGACTCGATGATCAAAGTTTTGATCTTAACAGAAATTACATAAAAACATAATTATGTCTAACCCCTCCAAAGCTAACAGTGTTGTCCCTTTATATAAGGGTGACGGCGGAGATGTATAAATAACGAGATAGATAAAGCAGCGATCCCTCAGGATCAAGGATCCTGAGGGATTCGCCAAACCGTTAATCCTTAATCATCTCTTTTCCCTCCTGCGCCGAGCTGGTGTCTTCTCCTCCTTTTCAGGGCCGATTTGCTTTGAGTTGCTTAGCCTTGTTTGCACTCGGTCTCCCGTCAAAGGGACAGTGGTTACCTTGTCCTTGTTTTTTTCTTTGGAACAGCAACTCCCCGTTTTCACCCCTTCCTGCACGAGAGAATGACAATTGTTAGCGGTTAAATCTTGCATATTAATCTCACATGTTTTGTTATAATTCTTTATTGTTTTCCAAATTCATGATGCAAAAATGTTTACAAGTTCTACTGAAAATCCACTGAAATGATCATCAAAAACATACCTTTTTAGTACTCTTGGGGTCCCCCTACTCATCCTTCCTAGTCTGCACCTCCTCCGTGGTCTTATCCACCTCAATACCATTCTCAACCCACTGCTCATTCATTTCACTCACATGTCCAGCCACAGCCTCAGTGGAATGCACCTCAACCGGGGTGGAGGCCCCAATACAACTCTCCTCCCACCATTCTACCTCCACCACCGGCTCAACCACAACCATTACCTCCTGCTCCTCCAAGACAACCCCAGATGCCTACCCAACCGAACCCGAACCCCAACAACCAACAGGCCCAGCAGGTATACACTGGGGAAACAACATGTCCTACCTATGCTATGGAGATCCAGGAGATCAACCTGCGATCCAGAAAGATCCTTCCAAATTGCCAACCTCCTCCCCCAGAGGACAAGGAGGAGAAACAGGAAAGTGAACCCAAAGCCATTCCACCCTTTCCTGAGCGACTAACAGTAACCACACAACCAAACCCAGAGGAGACTGAACTTCTGGGGGAACTAAAACAGTTGTGTGTGAAAATACCCCTTCTCCAGGCCATCAAAGATGTACCGATATACAACAAATTGATTAAGGAGAAGTGTTTTAGGCACCCAGGCAGGAGAAAGAGATATGCCTCGACGATCAATGTCATAGGACAACTGTCTGATCTAATGTTGGGGCAAGTAATCTGTCCAAAGTATTTGGACCCTGGGAGTCCTGTAGTTGATGTCCACATCAATGGCACCATTATCCCCCATACCTTGATTGATCTAGGGGCTGCCATTAATGTGATGACCAGGGACACCATGCTTAAACTCAACCTTCAGGGTTCCTTAAGGAAGACTTCGATAGTCCTGCAATTGGCAGATCGCTCCACCATGACTCCCGAAGGGATTGTGGAGGATGTCTTGGTCTCGGTCGACTCTTGGGAGTATCCTGCGGACTTCTTATTCCTTCAACCAAAGGCAAAGCTTACTGGATACCCTCCTCATTTTTGGAAGGCCTTGGTTAGCCACTGCGGATGCTTACATCAGTTGCCGAGCTGGAAACATGACCATCAAAAATGGTCCTATGTCCAAGAAGCTAGTCCTATACCCTCCTGCCCAGCCCCTGCTAGAACATGACTTACTGCTCTGCCTGGAAGAAGGAGATGAGGATGAGGTATACTCTGCACCCTTGTGCACCATAGAAACCACTAGGGGAGGTCCTCAAACCGAGGATGATTTGATTGAGACCTTGATTCGGAATCCACCTCCCACTGCACTGTCCTTAAAGGAATTGGTGGAGGATACCCAAGCCAGCACCTTAGTGGACCTCTGTGTAACTGATCCAACCACTCCCAGAGTTAAGAATGTGGAGTTTGGCCCTGAAAGAACTTTAAATATCAGCTCCTTTCTCTCTCCCTCTCAGGAAAAGGAGCTATGTAGCCTCTTGACCCGCCATTTGGAGGCTTTTGCCTGGAACTACAAGGAAATGAAAGGAATCCATCCCTCGGTCTGTACCCATCATATTTACATTAAGGAGGAATGTAAACCAGTCAGGCAACCTCAGAGGAGAATGAATCCATCCCTTAAGGACATTGTTAAACAAAGTGCAAAAATTGTTGGATGCAGGATTCATCTACCCCATCTCAGACAACGAATGGGTTTCCCCTCTGGTGTTGGTACCCAAGAAGAACGGGAAGTGGAGAATCTGTGTAGATTACCGGGAACTTAACAAAGCCACTAAGAAAGACCATTTCCCTTTGCCTTTCATAGATCAGGTGTTGGATGGACTGGCAGGGAAGAAGTTTTTCTCTTTCCTAGATGGGTTCAGCGGGTATAACCAGATCCAAATCAGCCCGGAAGACCAAGATAAAACCACCTTCACCTGTCCTTGGGGTACCTTTGCCTATCATGTCCTTCCCTTTGGGCTATGCAATGCTCCTGCCACTTTCCAGAGAGCAGTATTGAGCATCTTCTCTGAGTTGGTCCATGATTCGGTAGAAATCTACATGGATGACTTCACTCCTTATGGGTCCAACTTCCGAGAAGCATTGACCAATCTGGGAAAAGTTCTAACCAAGTGCATTGAGATGAACCTGTCCCTCAGTCCTGAAAAATGTGAATTCCTGATGACTGAAGGGATCGTGCTAGGACATACCATTTCTCGCCAAGGACTACAGGTGGATCCTAATAAAATTGCTATCATCCAAAGGGTCCCACCTCCTCAAAAGGTAAGGGATGTTCGGAGTTTCCTAGGCTTAGTAGGATATTATCGAAGATTCATTAAAGACTTCAGCAAGCTAGCCTCGCCTTTGTTTGGACTCTTAGGGAAAGATGTTGAGTTTAAATGGACTGAAAACTGTCAAGGGGCACTGGATGAGTTGAAAGAAAAGCTGGTGTCCGCCTCGATCTTGAGAGGTCCAAACTGGGCCCTACCGTTCCACATCCACACTGATGCCTCCAACAAAGCCATAGGGGCAGCCTTATGACAAATTGAGGAGAAACTCCCATATGCCATATACTTCATCAGCAAAAACCTGTCCAAGGCATAAATGAACTATACTGTAACCGAGAAAGAGTTCCTGGCCGTAGTCCATTCCCTAAACAAGTTCAGACACTACATCACCGGTTATCAAACATTTGTGCACACTGATCATGCTGCGATTAGATATTTAATGAATAAGCCTAATGTGAATGCTCGTATTATTAGATGGTTACTTTTGTTGCAGCAGTTTGATTTGACTATCGTTGAAAAACCAGGTAAAGAAAATGTTGTTGCTAACTTCTTGTCTAGATTGGATTTGCCTGCAGGTGAAGAAGGAATAGTGGATGACCAAATGCCAGATGAACATCTATTTGCTATCTCAGTACTCTCTCCATGGTTTGCTGATATAGCAAATTACTTGGTCTCAGCACAGTTCCCTCCACATCTGTCCTCAAAAGAGAAGAGCAGAATTGTAAGGAAGAGTGCCCCGTTCACATGGATCGGGGGCAACTTGTTTAAGCTTGGTCTAGATCAGATCTTGAGACGTTGTGTTAGGGAGGAGGAAGTCTTTGACATCCTCCTTACCTGTCATGATGGACCTTCTGGAGGCCACTTTGCAGCAAAAAGGACTGCCTTCAAAATTCTACAGGCAGGCTACTATTGGCCTACTCTCCATCAGGATGTCAGAAGATATGTCAGCCAGTGTGACCGATGTCAGAGGATGGGGAAACCGACTCCAAGAGATGAAATGCCTCTCCAACCTCAAGTGACCTTTGAGCCATTTGAGAAGTGGGGCATGGATTTTGTGGGTCCTATCAACCCTCCTTCAAAGCAACGGTCTTACATCATTGTGTGCACTGACTATCTGACCAAGTGGGCAGAAACAAAGGCAATCAAAGCAGCAACAGAAGAAAAGGTGGCTGAGTTTCTGAGGGAAAATATCTTCTACAAGTTTGGCTACCCAAGAGAGTTAGTCACAGATCAAGGAAGCCAGTTCACCTCCAACCTGATTGAAGATTTGCTCGCTCATCACAAGATCAAGCACAAGACTTCCACCCCCTACCATCCTCAAGAAAATGGGCAGGTGGAAGTCACTAATCGAGCATTGGAAGGGATTTTGACCAAGATTGTGAGTAGCAGCAGAAAGGATTGGGCAGATCGCCTGGTTGAGGCCACCTGGGCCTACAACACCACTTGGAAGACCACAACCGGTTTCACACCTTATGAGCTGGTCTACGGGAAGAAAGCTTTGTTGTCCATAGAGTTCGAGTACAATACATTGAGGGTGGTAGCTCAGCTGGACCTAGATCTCAGCCATGCTCAACGTGAGAGATTATTGCAGCTGAATGGGTTAGACGAACAAAGAATGCAGGCCCTCCTCCACTCAGAAGTAGTTCAACTCTAGAGGAAGATATGGCATGACCGGCACCTTAATGAGAAGCAATTCCAGCGGGAGATTGGGCGCTGCTGTATGACTCAAGATACAAGGATTTCAAAGGGAAGCTGAGGACAAGATGGTTAGGACCATATACAGTGGACAAATGTAACGACAATGGTTTCGTCCTTATCCGGACCATTGATGAAGAAGCCATCCCCATGCTCGTCAATGGGCATCGACTAAAGATCTATAGGAAACCTCTTTCGAGGCAAGAGTTCATCGAAAATGTGGAAAAATCAGTGCTGGTAATAGAGAAGGGTTCTGCCTCTATTTTGGCCACACCGTGAGCATCATCATAAAAAAAAAAAAAAGGATCCTTGGGTGAAAACCTCTCCGAGGCACCCAAGGCAGATGGTAGGGGTGAAAACCTCATTGAGGCGCCCCTGCTGTCTCTCTGAAAAAGAAGTTGAATAAAAAGACCCTTGGGCGAAAACCTCTCTGAGGCACTCAAGGCAGATAGTAGGGGTGAAAACCTCATTGAGGCGCCCTTGATGTCTCTTTAAAAAAAAAAAAAAGAGAGAAAAAGAAAAAGAAGGAAGAAGCAGAGAGAAAAAAAAAAGTTTAATCCCTGGAAATTGTTGCAGGTTGCAGGAACAGAATGCAGAAAGGAGGCCTCCCAACACAAGGACAAGGGTCCCTACCAAGTTACCAGGCATCTTCACATCCACTCCCTCCATGAACACTCATTTTTTTCAGGGTTCGGACACAATCTAGTCGTGGTTCAACCTTCTACAGGAAGCTACAGGACTTTCTACAGGAAGTTCTGTATTTCTGCAGGAAACATCCTGTAGAGCCTTTGGGCAGGCTAGAATCGATTATGGAGAGGGATTTGAAGCTTGAAGTCTGTTGGGGAGGCATGCAACCACTCCTTTCTTCCATCCTCCACTTGTTTCATCTCCTTTCACCACCATTGCCACCATCTGGTTGAATATACCTGCACAGTCATACCAGATCCCTGTTTTCTCAGATAAAAATTTCTTTTTTTTCAAGTGAAAAATAAAGCATGTAGAGGCCTGCACACTTTACCTGTCAAGGCACCCTCAGGACCCTTCATCTGTGAACGCAAATTTGTTTGTTTCAGCATGCACCCCAGGAGGAGAAACGGCTACAGGATGTCCTACAGGAATCATGTAGCAGCTGATCCGGCTGGAGCACATACCATGGAGACACTAGCAGCTCACATCAAACGAAGCCGGTGCATGCAGTATTCACCACCAGAGAGTCGGGTCTCAAAGTCTTGGAACTAGCATCAGCCAATGGAAGAGGAGCTCCAGCACCCGTGCGCGAAGCAGCAGCAAGCAAATCCAACATTCCTCATCCTGAAGCCTGAGAAAATAATCCACGGCCGCACAGGTAAGTGCCTAACCTTATTCATCGAATTACATGAACTATACTCTAAAATTTGCATGACTGTGAGAATGGGTGGATTGAACAAGGTTGGTGGCCATTCAACTCGCCACCCACAGCCAGTTAGATGGCCTCGTAGGATCCGAATGGGCTTGGTTATGCCAAAAAGACGGGCAGTTGACACGTGGGAAGTGTCTAGTCGGGGAGAATCGGCAGTATGACAGAAATGGCAGCGGTGAATGCAGAGGGAAGGATTCGGCAGTCAGAGACACGCCGAGGAATGATGGCTGTGACGTCGGCCAACGGATCGGCCTGGACAGCTCACCCCCGCGCCATGAATTCCGCAGCATTTCAAATTGGCCAGTCGAATAACTCACGGTAAACTGCTGTCATTCGCACTTGCAACCGTTTTTGCAGCCGAGTACGCGTCCTCCTCCTCTGCAAGTTGTTAGCCCGAGCTTCTCAGTCTGTTCCAACATCCTTCCGCAGCTCAGACTCATCTAGAACCACCGTAACGTCCTCCAGAAGCCGGGAAAGCTTTCTACAGGAAGGTGCGCTACAGGAAGCCCGGCATTACGAAGAAGCTTGGACTGTTCACGTCAAGGGTGGAAATTCTCAGAGAGGTAGGCCCGAACATACCTTTCCCATGCAAAATAGTTCAAAAGGTGGTGAATTCGACATGCTGGGGTAGAGAAAAATTTAAAAGCAAGTCTGTCTGCGAATCCAAAAGCAGTTTACTTATCGTTGCATGAAATTGTCTTCGCGGTTTGCGTCCAAGATTTTCTCCATGAAGTCCTGAGTTAAATTCCTCCTATAGAGAAGTGAGACACTGTCAAGGCTAACCGATGGAAAAACTGTGAATTTTATATGATTGTGTGTATGTTGGAAACATAGCCCTGCACTCTGTTTAGAAAAATTCCGAGTCGTCCTTCTGTACACGAGCAGTCAGGTTTCAAAACAGAGGAATTGATACGAAGAGGCCTGCAGATACCATTTTTAACGCTCTGAGAAGGAAACACACCTGGGATTCCCTTTCTGCTCAAAGCGCAAGCAAAAACGGAGTCTTTTTCACCATGCCTGGAGGGTTTATCCGAAAGTAACCCTCGGACTCTAAGAAACTCCGAGAAACCCCTGAGGTGGTAGACTTATTTTCCCGTGCACACTGGATGACATTCTGTGACAAACTTCAAGGTCACGATGATGAAATTACAGAAGAATTCCTAAGGTCCCTGAAGCCGAAATCGAAGACACTAGCCATTGTCAACTTCAGAGGATTGACCCTAAGACTCACCCCGCAGCTCATTAGTAGAGTCACTGATCTACCGATGGGGGTACCCTGGGATAAGGAGGAGAGAAAATTGGGTCAAAAGGCTAAAAAGGAGTTCTTCTTGCCAGAGGAACAATTTTCAGAGGACAAGAATGGGGTCCGAAGAACCAGCCTACAGCCATTTTGGAGCGAAGTCAGCCTCCAAATTATGAAGTATATTACCTTTGAGGGGCGATTCAGCATCGTATATGGTTATCATTTCCGTTTGCTAACAGAACTCAGGCACCAACTGGATCTGCCCTCAGAAAAAAAATTGAGCATCCCCTACTTCCTCCTACAATCCTTGATTGAGTGTGCCACAAAGCTGAGGGAGGGGACACCAGACCAGCTGGCCCATCATGGGATTATCAAGCTCCTCGTGGAAGATGCACTCCATACTTACACTGTCCCTCTCTCCTAGGAAATCTTTCGAAATATGTCTAAGGATGATGACATCCGAATTTTGGCCGAGGAACTCACTTCCTCCAGTAGCGAGGAGAAGGAGCACACCGAGGCAAAAAGGAAAGCTAAAGGTCAAGAAACCCCAGGCAAACCACCAAAGAAAGAGCAGAAAGAGCCACGAGAAAAAGGCCAAGCTGCTGAGGCCAAAACAGTGGGTGGTGAAATAACACAAACACCCAGGGAGAAAAGATTGCAGAGCAGGGCAGAAAGGATCAAGAAAGTCCAAGCCAGAGAAGGCACCCCTAAGGCAGCCTCAGCCAAGCTAAAGGAAAAAGCACCCTCAGCAAAGCAAGCTAAAATAGTGCCAACTGGTTCTACAAGAAGCCAGAAGGCCATTTCTACAGGAAGTCCAAAAACTGCTTCTACAGGAAGCCAGAAACCAGCCACTACAGGCATTTCTACAGGAAGTCTGAAGAAAGGGCAGCAGAAGGAGAAATCGGCCGAGATTCTAGCTAGGGAGGCAACAGTTGTGCTGGCCACCCTAAGCACCTCTCCCAAGCAGAAGGAAAAGCGAAAGAGGGAGCCTCCCCTGTACTTTAAGGCAAGAAGAAGTGTAAGAATTAAAACCGGCAGACCCCAACCTCCATCCAAAGAACCAATTACCATTGTAGACACCCCTACCACACCAAAGGAGAGGTCCCCCTCCAAGGCATCCATCACTTATGAGCGGGGAAGCCCGAAGACGTCCACCTGGAGGGAGAGAATGGAAAGGTTGGACACAAAAACCTCTCTACAGGATGCTGAAACTATTCTACAGGAAACATTGGCTAGATAGAAGGAGACCGAAGAAATGGAGGGTGAGGTAGCCAAATCATCACAGAAGGAAGAAGTGGTCGAGCACATTATGGAACCTAGCCCCCAGCCCAGCCTTGGCTCTTATTATAACTTCTTAGAGGCTGGGAAAATCATTCCTCAAAAATTCACAGTGCCACTTTTCCTAGCACTAGAGGAAGAAAGAGTACGGACCCACACTTGGATGAAGATCGCTAAATCCAAGGGGGTGGAAGACATAGGCCCTCTAGAGGAAAAGCTCAAGGAGACCCAAAGAGAGTTGGCAAGAGTATGGCATGTGGAAATCTCCCAACAGGCTAAGCTACGAGAAGAGAATGAGCTGCTTAGACAGCAGCTACAACTACAAGGACAGAGGAAAGAAGAGGACACAGCAGCCAAGGACACCACAAAAGAGCCTCAGGGAAAAGAAGGAATGCAAGCTGAACTTGAGGCACTAAACCGACAACTACAGGAAAGGGAATTGCAAGTAGGCCTAGAGATACAATCTCTAAAACAGCAGATGCAAGAAAAGGAGGCACAACTAGCCTGCATGGCCAGTTGGGAAACAGAAGCTCTGCAATGTAGGCAGCCGGCCAAATCCTATGGCCTATACCTCAGGGATCAGTGGCTGCAATTCCAAATCAACACGTTGGCACAGAGGGGTATCTCCCAAATCCAAAACCCCCAGCAGTTCATGGATTTATGTAACAGCGGTTCATCGGAAGACAAGGCCAAGCTATCAGAGTTCTACCTTCATAATTTGGCCCTTCCAAATATAACCTCATGGGACCCCAACACAGCAGTAGGGGACATGCAGCTGATGGCAATGACCTCATGGCTAAACCACGAAGGAAAGAGAGCGGCAGAGGTCAGAAATGTCATGAACCGAGAATTACGAGAACCACTGTTGATTAGAGCAGAACCAGGGGACCCCACAGCATTGATATCCGCCCACCAGCACCTAGCAACCAACTCTCAGGTTCTGGTAGAGTACATGGATCGGCAGGCTCAGGCCATAGCACACTTTGAGGATATGGAGCGACTATTGGGGGACAACTGTGTTCATGCTTGCACTCGTAGGTGGAACACATTGTCCGACAGCCTCAAAATCAGGGAATACCACACTCCAACTAGAATGAGGGAGGCCTTGGCACGAGTGCCTCTCTACAAAAAGTCTATGCAGAACCTCCAGGCCAGCTGGATAGGCCTCAAGTTAAGTCCCCCTTTGCTTTTGGGATTGTTAGAAGGAGGCACAGAAGAAGAAGAGCATAAGCAGTGGGAAGAGGTGGAAAGGAAGGCTGGATTCCATGACAGTGAAGAGGACACTACTTCAGAAGCCTGGGATGTGAGGGAGGCGATCAAAGAAATTAAGGACGAGGAGCTCGACTAGTTTCTCGATGATGAGCAACCCTTTTAGCAGGGGGGTGATGATGAGCCCCAAATTGGGTAACTTATTGGGCTCATTTTTCCTAATTATCCTTGTTCAGTCCTTGTTCAATCCTCCATTTTTCATAGCTTATGCATTATTTTTTAGTATGTTTATGTCATTTGTACGAATAAGGGTGGTCACTCTTCCTAGGTGGCTAACACGTGCTTATTTCAGGTTTTTTGATGCATGTTGGAGAAAAACCGAGCAATCATGGGCTAGAAGACAGCCAAGCTTGAGGTGAGGAAGGGGGGTTGTCTATGACATTAAATAGCCCTTCCTCGGGATCTTCACCCCCAAACTCCGAGCTCACAGGCCACCGAATCCGGATCTTGAAGGCAGCCAAGCAGATTTTGGAAAAGGGACTGTCTACTAACAGTTGGATAGCCAAGTCCCCTAGATTTAGGAGGCCTACTAGGGCCCTCGTGGTGTATAAATGATAAGGGCTCAGCCTTTGTAAGGGACTTTTTGAAACCATTGCATATTTTTGCACTACAGTGCTGTCAGCTTTAGCTCGTTTTCTTGTAGCCACTTTGGCATAACTCTTGACTGATGACTATTTTTTGATAATGATAAGCAGTCCTATTTCATATCAACTCTGATTTTTCTATAGGAGCCATAGCTCTCAGGGTTGGGCCCAACCTGAGAGCCTAGGGCCTTCTTTATGTACTGTTATCTTTCCTTTAAGCATCGTTGTTTTCCTTTTGTGGATTTGCAAACGTATTTCTGTTAGGCAGATTAAGTTGTGTGGATTAACTAGGTCACTGTTTATGAATAGAATGCTTCATATTTTTAGAATAGATTGGTAGGATAATAACAGGAAAAAGGCTCCAAAAAAGGGTCAACAAACACTTTTGGTTTCACCTCTTCCTTATTGGATCAGGGGCTGGAATTGAAGTAACCGTGTTGTCCCAAACAAAAACACTAGTTTGCTTTACCATGCAATCCTTAGTGTACTGATTTCATTTGCAGAAGTTGGTTATGTGTTCAGATCTCTGAAATGTTTCATTGCATAGTTGATATACATGGTTCTCTTTCAAATAAAGTTGTTGTTCATTCACTTTATTTTTAGTTAGATTAGATTAGCTAGGACTTTGAATACTTGCCAGACTTTGTTGATTCAGTTGAATGTGTACGGTGTAGAGAATCTCTACCCCTCGTTCATCCACCTAAGCTTCATCAGAGCCATCTGCTCCATCTCCTAGCTAGGTTCCTCGTCTCACATCTGTCCTCTTGCCCACATAACCCTACCTTTTTGTGCAATCATTGTTTCAGCCTTCTTTGAGCCAATTTAGCCATCTACACCTTCTCACCACTCCATCCACCAGTCCCTGGGCCAATTCAGACCCCTATCCTACCTTCACATCCATTCATGCATCTTCCCTCACTCACCCATCCTCCAAAACCAATTTTTAAACATCCTGTAGAAATTTCTGAACATCCTGTAGAAATTCCTGAACATCCTGTAGAACCCTTGCAGACTTCCTGTAGAAGCTCACAAATGAGGTTTCTTGATAGCCAAACTTTGTGAAACTCTCTGGAAGGGTGTTAGGGACTCCTTAGACCCTCTCTGAACCTTCTCGACCTCTTTCAAGCATTTCTCCTCATTGATCCACCCCTGCACAGTCAAAGAACAGTGAAAGCATATGCATGATGAAACTGACGACTTAATCAAAAATACAAAAAGATGTTTTCTTCAAATAGAGGTAGTCTAGACACATGTATTTTACCTTCATAGAAGTAATGGCATCTCTTTCAGTAGTTTTCATTCTCTCCTTTGCATCAGTAGGACTAGCTGGTAGAATTAGGGTTTGCTAGGGTTTGCGTTTTCCTTCAGTTTTTCAATCTATTTTCGCAAATAGATTAGCTTCCTTCGAGTTAGCTTTCATCCAGCAATTAAAAAGCTTCTTCTAAGAGCTCATAGAAGTTGGTTTAAGCTCCTAGCGGACTTGTGCCAGCTGACCAAGTGACAGCTGCGACAAGAGCTAGTACTTGTGCATACAGCATCGTCGCTTCCAAGTTTGTTACGAACTACCGGGTTGATAAAAGTAAAGAC
This sequence comes from Pinus tabuliformis, assembly GCA_031772625.1. Classification (NCBI taxonomy): domain Eukaryota; kingdom Viridiplantae; phylum Streptophyta; class Pinopsida; order Pinales; family Pinaceae; genus Pinus; species Pinus tabuliformis. The sequence continues at coordinate 1,223,928,852 of CM062811.1, forward strand.
GGGAGTCCCAGGAGTTGCAGCATTATTGCTGCAATACCAGAGCCCACCACCAGGCCGCCATGGAGAACACATCAATCCAGGCCTCACAGGAGAACACATCAATCCTGCTACAATCGCCATGGAGAACACATCAATCCAGGCCTCACAGGAGAACACATCAATCCTGCTACAATCGCCATGGAGAACACATCAATCCAGGCCTCACAGGAGAACTAATCATCCTGCTACACAGGAGAGCGAATCATCCTGTTCCACAAGAGAGCGAATCATCTTGTCCCACAAGAGAGCAAATCATCTTGTCCCAGTGCGCATCACCAGGGAGGGTGAGTCACCCTATGGTCGTATATTTCTCCAGTAAGAACCGCAAGCCCCCAGAGCTCCCAAAGTTCAATATGTGCAACATGCAGGACCCTTGTACAAGGGTCTCTTGACGACTCCAAGTCATTCTGGAAAATCACAGATTTGATCTTTCCCCTGGGGCTTTAGCGACCTGTACATCATCTCAGTGTGATGGAGCCTCCTTGCTCATCGACTTACCATATCCTGGGTAAGGTAGTATCTGATGTCTATCTGCTGGAGCAATCATCGAATATGGGATTCCTCAATAATCGAATCCCACCTCTGGTTGTTACGGAGAATCACAGTGGTATTCATCATGTGTACAAACAGCTCACTGAGGAGCTTCCCCAACCAGGCAGCTTCATACGAGATCATACTCGTAGATATGTATCCGATCTCGGCGGTGCTTATAACAACCGACTTCTGCTTCCTGCTTATCCATGATATCGAAGTAGAATCCAAAGAGGAACAACACTGAGAAGTGCTCCAGTGATCCTCCACACTGACTGCCCAATCAGCATTCGAATAATCATGCAGTTTCATATCTCAGGCAGTGTATATCAATCCATGAGAGACTGTACCTTGAAGACATCTCAGAAGATTCTTGGCACCAATCCAGTGAGGCTCAACCAAATATGAGCTCCCCGTGCTAACTGCAAAACATATCTCTGGAATCCAACTCCCTCTTACTTCTGCAAATGAGAGGGTCTGCAACTGTTAGAAATAGTCTATCCGCGTAAGGTGTCGGTATGAGAGGTCTATCATCCACAACCTTTGGATAATGGTTTGGATCGGTTTCACTCCTTAGTGAATCTCAGCTTCATCAAACAGCTATCAGTCCTCTCATACTATGCCCGGGGTGTTTTGCTTCAAGCCATAGAGGGCTTTCTTCCACCTATATACATGAGATTCCTGTTCATGAATCTCAAACTCCACAGGTTGTTTCAAACATGTGGACCTGCTACATGAGGGGAATGGTCCCCTTGTAGGATTTTCCTTTCGTACATCTCAGACATGTACTTTCATGCTCTTTTTGAATTCAGGCTTCCCTGTCACCATCTGACTTACAGACCTCCGGTGCTGTGTTAATGGACATGGTCCCCAGTGGACTTCCTGTAACTTAATACAACCCTGAAATCAAAAGCATCTTTGAAAATTCTATTTTCGAACACGTACCTTTCCATTGATGAATGCCACCTTAAAACCTTCGACTTCCATTCCTGGGGTTCCTTGCTTTGAAGAGTCATTCGTTTCCTTGATGACCTGCATCTCTGCCATTCGAACACTCCTTCGCATAAGGGCCAAACTTATCATCAAGACATCTACCTTTCCTTCTACCCTTAGATCCGAACTTCCCAGTGAAGTGGTCTTTAGGTAGGTCATCAGAAACTTCCGCTGCATCATTCTGATAATTCTCTGCTTCGACTTCACTTTAGGTGAATTATGAGGAACCCATTGATCCTTCTGTCTTGTCCCATCTGTCTTCGATGATTTTTGTTTCACTCTTGCTTGGGCATTGTCTTCACCTCAGCTCCAATACCTTGTTATTTTTAGGTATGTTCTATGCTAGAGGAATTTATTTAAATTTTCACAGTTAGCAATCACATCAGCATTAAGATAAACTGCAGATAGAACATAAATATAAATCGCAAAAGTCAAGCCAAGACAAGAGGACACAAGATGTGGCGCTAGCCAGGGACAAAGCCCACAATGTGTGGGGAAACCCTTGATCAATTCTTCTTTTATGTTCCTCAAAGTTCAGCAGAGAAAGAGAGAGAGAGATAGTATATTTACAACAGAAGTCAACACTTTGACTTATCTAGATCTAGCATAGATCATTTCGTATAATGATGAGATCAGTTGAAGACATTCTGCTTCAACTGATTCTCTAAGGTGATGGCTTCACCTATCATAGTCTTGCATCTAGTCCATTTGCTGCTCCACTGCACCATGTTGTACTATCACAGCGCTGGACCTTGATGTCTGAGTTGCTTTCTCTTGTCATCATGCTGCCCATTATGCTGCATCTTCCATCATCATGATCTGAGACTGTTAATCATTCTCATTATGTTGAGACTGTGTCTTTTTTACTAGTATACCAAGGATCTCAGACTATCATCGATCTGAGTTATGTTAGGACAGTAAGTTCTAACATAATATTTATTATAGTTCTATGAATGTTGTTCATTGTGATAGGGATACTACAGGTATGCCACCAAGGATTTCCATCATCATGTAGATTTACTGAATTAGCATAAATCCACATTACTGTTATGATGCTATCAACGTGATCTTTATTGAGTTTTGACAAACCAAGGATGATTCATACATTGTGTCCTTAACCGAAGTTATTTATGCCTCATCTATCTGAGATAGATGTGCCCAGATCACATACATCCTGCTTTCTTCATTCGAGGATACACACAAGTATGCTGAGTCTGTGGCTCCTTCACATATGATCTGCGGCTACCTCACTTTGACAGTGATTACGGTATCATGTTGACTGCGTGTCTCTACCCTATGTATATTAACTGCGTGAAAGGATTCTCTAGTGATTAGGGCATCACGATGACTGCGTGTCTCATATCATATATGACTGCGTCTTTGACAACCTTGACTCCGGCTCCATAGCTGCTTCATTCCCTTAACGGTATGATTATTATAGTGGATAGAGTTCCGACATTTATCTTGTAACTACTCTTCAAAACATCAGAAGTATCCAAGTTCATATGACTATCTGCGTGACTGCGCATAGGTTTTTACTGTGGCTTCATTAACTGTGTATTGTTAAACACACATGGACAGCAAGAGAGATATGAAAGATAAAACATGCAATACAATTTTTATTAACAAGAGATATACATTTATAGTACATTATTGTGACTGTTGGGTTTCACATCCCAAGGTCTCTTGGACTACTTAGTCTATTCAGCTTCCACACTAACCCATTTGGGATTAGGTGTCCAACATTCCCCCCCTTAATCTGAAGGGTTATGTATGAGTCCAAGAAGAGAGCTATAATACAAAATGTGCAAAAAATGCATGGCAGCACTAGGCTGAATGTGCTCTATGAAATGTTGGTATAAATGGCAGTGGTTTAAGGATGACCACCAACACTGGAACGCTTAGTGCAGTTCCCAGAACTCTTCCAAAATTGGCAAGAAGCTAAAGTCTTCTGCTAGAGGAAGTTATCCTATTGTTTTAAAGAGGGAAACCTTCAACCATGAAAGGGAGGTCTCACCCCGCATAAAAGGGAGAACTTCAACCTGAAAAGGGAAGTCTCAACCTGTGATGGTTTAAGGATGACCAACAACTCTGGAATGCTTAATGCAATTCCTGGAACTCTTTCAAAACCGGCAAGAAGCTGGAGTCTTCTGCTAGAGGAAGTGTTCTCAATTGTGTTCCTGGAATTCTTCCAAAACTGGCAAGAAGCTGAAGTCTTCTGCTAGAGGAAGTATCCCAGACTACCAACTGAAGGCATGTTCACGGGCATCTTAGTCTCTGGCTACAACTCTGAAACTAGTGTGGCAGGTTGTGGCTCAGGCTCACTTGATGTGGCTTTGAAGCTTGTAGATGACCATCATTTCCCCCCCTGTCAGATACAAGGTGAGATGATGGAGAAAACTCAACTGCAAGACTGTTCAATACTCTGGAACAAGTTCTAACATGTGTTTGGAATATCTTTTTGGCTGTTGATGCCCATTGCCAAGAAGCGATCCATCCAAGATGAATCTTTGTTCTTGCAAGACGTTTGTTTCTGAAGCATCTGTGTGAAGAATGGCTGGTTTTATGACAGTGCTTACATGGATGAAGATCAAAACAGTGATCTTTCAGATGGCCAACTCGGTCACAGTGTTGGCATTTTACAATTTGTTGTTGTTGTTGTTGCTGCTGCTATGGAAGAGGGGCAGAGTCTGGAACAGCTGAAGCTGAACTATCATGAGGAGCAAGTGAACTGTCATGAATTAATCCAGCACTCTGAAAGTGAATGGGCTTTGAGTAGTCTGGAATATGAAAGGACAAGTCCTTGTCATATCCAAGACCAGTTCTGTGCTTGTTGTGGACAAGTTGTTCCCAAGGTCTGACGATGGGCTTGGGGAGTGCAGATTGAGTTTCTGCATCTGCATGTACAGCTGCTACTTTATTGGGTACTAAATCTGAATCAACTTTAACATTATTGACTTGCTTCTGATGGGTTGCAGTCTCAGTGTTCTGAATAGAAACATGTTCAGAATGACCCCTCTGTTTTAATTCTTCTTGCTGTAGCTGAGATTCAAGCTGCAAAAATTCAATATTTTCCTGTACATTATGCAGGCATGTCTGAATGTCATAGAGAGTGTCTTTCCTGATTTGCACTGTGTTGTCAGCAGTTGATACGATTAGAGTTCTCAATAACTCCAATAATCGATGAATTTTTGTCATTATTTAAACAACTCAAGTCAACAAATGATCACAAATGTACTTGTAAAGGAAAATTGCTAATAATGCAATATTCTTCAAAATTAAATGTGCCCGATGATAAGAGGGAAATCTACTCAATTGATAATCCTTTGCAAGAAATAAATATTTCCTTGAAAATTGATTCTCCTTTATGTCCGGCTGTCAAATAAATTCCTCTATTGTATGCCAACAAACAATAAGTACATTGGAAGAGTTCAAGCTGACAATACAGTTCAGATAATGTTCATTTGTCCATTGTCTCAAATAATCACCTTATTCTACCAGCTTCAAGCTATCCCATCCTCTTTCACTAATGTTGGAAACTTGACTCCTCCGACTGCTAATAACAAATCGATGGGATAGAGAAACACGTGCTGGAAGGTAAATATCAGATATCAAGCAATGTCAAAGTGATGTCACTTGTTAGGGTTTCTGTGTTGTCTCTATAGGTTAGAGCTCAAAATGACAATCAACGCACCATTAAAACATATCAAAAAAGGAAACAACACACGGCCATAAAAACTATATCAGCCCAATATACAGACTTATGTAAAACACCTCATCCATAATGCCATCCAAATATAATGCACAGTCCAGTGGTCAAAACTACTTCCTTGATGCAATTCGAATTGCTATTTTCCAACGCTTTTTCTGAAGTGTGTAATTTGACACACAAGACAACGCCTCACTGGAGTGTTAAATCATGAACGTCCAGGCTGAAGAAAGGTCGTGTTTCTCTGCTGCTTGATTTCGGTACCTCCGGTCGCAGGATGCACTTCGTGCTGTGGTACCAAATGTGTCAAAGATGGATAAAGCTTCATTACTTGGGGATGTCGTGTCCTATATTAATGAACTTCAAAGCAGAGTTCAAGAGATTGAAGCTGAGAAGAAGGAGCTTCAAGCCCAAATAGAAGTTACCAAGAAGGAATTCTCACTCTGCTTTCTCTGGTACCAATTTGGGATTCATCAAGGACCAGTCTGGTTCATCTCAAAAGCCTGATGTCAAAAGATTTGGCACAAAGGAATGTTCTGCGCTAGATTTGGAAGTTCGAATCCTTGGTCCAGAAGCCATGATCAGAATTCAGTCTGCTAAGAAGAATCATCCGGCAGCCAGATTGATGACATCACTGCAAGACCTAGATCTTGAAGTTCATCATGCTAGTGTCTCAACAGTGGACGAGTTAATGCTTCAAAACGTGATTGTCAAGTTACCAAGTAGTTTATATACAGAAGAACAGCTCAATGCCGTTCTCTTGAAGAAATTATCAGATCCAAAATTTAAGTAGCCAGATATCAACGAAGAGTGAGTTCTCTCCCACCTGTGTGTTGTCCATACATCATCAAACAGGGGCCTCGGGTCACGGTTGAAGAATGATCTCGAAAATTATACCGTCTTTTCAATATATATTGAACAACATATTATATACAAGATTTTTGGCTATACGATCAAGGAGATCGTGTATATACTGCAAACTGTTCCACCACTTCAAATGAACCATAGGTATCGCAACACAGGTCACGAACTATCGATTCATTTCAGCGCCGAGAGCAACGTATCGCAACACAAGTGTATATATATGTGAAAGAAGAGTCACGGTTAGTCTCCACACCTCCACGCATATCAATTATTATAACCAAAATAACCACGCATACCAGTCTTCAAATACACCAACGCAACAAATCATACAGTGTATTCAGCAAAATTAATATTATACAGTGTATACTGCTGTACGAACAATGGGTTGTATTCGGGTTGACAAAAACACAGATATTTGTGTGATCCGCTACAAAGATGCCTCAAGGATGATGATCCTTATGTGCGAAAGACGGCTGCTATATGTGTTGCTAAACTTTATGATATTAATGCTGAACTGGTGGAGGATAGAGGGTTTCTAGAGACTCTTAAGGACTTGATTTCAGACAGCAATCCCATGGTTGTAGCGAATGTCGTGGCAGCACTGGCAGAGATCCAAGAAAACAGTAGTAGAGCAATATTTGAAATTACTAGTGACACACTTTTTAAACTTTTGGCAGCACTCAATGAATGCACTAAATGGGGTCAAGTGTTTATACTAGATGCTCTTTCAAAATACAAGGCAAGTGATGCCCGAGATGCAGAGAAAATTGTTGAACGTGTAACTCCTCGTCTTCAGCATGCCGACTGTGCAGTTGTACTTTCGGCTGTCAAGGTGATTCTGCAGCAAATGGAGATTATTACAAGCACTGATGTTGTTAGAAACCTCTGTAAGAAAATATCTCCAAAATATCTAACAAGGCGACGCCCATTTACATTGTTAGTATATGCTAGGCAGTGATAATATTTATATATCTGTTTCAGAGAGTGTGTCTCTCAAACAACTCTACAATGGACGATTCATGACGGTTAACTCCCACACGACCAGCAACTGTAAGAAACCCGCAAAGAACCAATGCAGAAACAACTAGGAAAGGTGAAAATTCTCAACACGAATACACAGTCAATCCAACAGTGTTTTCATTTCAATTCAGCGCATACAATAATGCAGTAAACACAATACAGTTAAATGCATCAATACCAATACCATAACACAGCGTTTCAACCAGCATTGATGTCAGAGCAGCATTGATGGAGATTCGAACCTCGACTATTCAGTTTCCATGCGGTCAGAGACAAGCTTCGACTTATGAGAGACAGATGCGTTATAGAGCGTTATGGACAGAGCGCAGTGGTGACAGAGGCGTTGATGACAGAGGCGTCAGAACAGTTAGCCCAGAGCGACCAGCGGAACCGATGGGGAGAGCGATAGGCTGAGCGTTAGACTGAGAAGGCAGGCAAGTTTTGCAGAGTTGACAGACTCTTAAAATACCCAGGCCTCTATTTTCAGATTGCTGGAATGTACGTTACATCCATAATAGCAGCACTGACAATTATATGAATGTACATGACTTGCAGGTAAGAAAGGCCACAGAAAACAAGTGGCTCATATTAATTATGCAGGGCAGGAATACGCCTGCTCTGATACCATGTTAAACACACATGGACAGCAAGAGAGATATGAAAGATAAAACATGCAATACAATTTTTATTAACAAGATATATACATTTATAGTACATTGTTGTGACCGTTGGGTTTCACATCCCAAGGTCTCTTGGACTACTTAGTCTATTCAGCTTCCACACTAACCCATTTAGGATTAGGTGTCCAACATGTATAAAGGTTTCCATGGACAGCGTATAATGTTATCATGCTGTGTGTATATATTGCCTTTATGACAGCGTATGGACTGCGTGGATAAGGTCCTTCATTCCAGCGTATAATCTGCGTGGATAAGGTTACCATACTGTGCGTATATATAGCCTTCATTACAGCGTATGGACTGCGTGGATAAGGTCCTTCATTCCAGCGTATAGATTGCCTGCTCAGCGTATAGGAACTGCGTGGATGTCTTCAATGTCTGCGGGATTATGACTTCTGTTGATGCGTACATATATGTCTCCACTGCGCTGCCAGAATGACTGCGTATATATATGTCCACGTATCTCTTAAACTACGCTGCCAGATCTAGGGCCTGCGTGATATGGTTATTGACTGCGGCTAGGTCTTTGATGAGCAACGTATTTTATTCCTTCACGACTGCATATAGATCCTTAAACCACGCTGCCAGATCCTGCGTTGTTATGACAACGTTCTCCATTAGGGCATCATCTTAGGGCATCCTTCATTAGTGTCTCTCCTTCTCCAAAAACCCAAGACGTGGAGAGGAGAGCACATGAAGAATGTGCATGCCCAAATGACCTCAAGTCCTCTTCAATTTATACTAAAACGTAGGTGATGAATAGCCATGTCTTTTGGGCTTCTGAGCCGTTGCTGGTCGGCTAGATGATAAATCCATAATCAAAATAAATTCATATCTCCATAAATACTTATCATAATTGGATGATCTTTATATCAATCCTACACCTCTCAATGAGAGGGATCCAATAAAAATATCAGCTGCCATAAATAAGTTGACCCACATGGAGTTTGTCCCTAGTTGCAAATTTAACAACATCACTTGCATTTTATCGGTGACACAATGAGGGATGTCACCGCGGAGGCCCTACAACAATTTGAACAGCAACAACAGATCATCTTGGGGGTTATACAGATAGGGTTGCAGGAGTTGTAGACCTATTCGTTGCAGGTTGGCACAATATCTACCAGCCTAGCTATTAGCACTTCAGAGGCTACCGATATGCTGCACGCGACGGCTTCCAGTGTGATAGTGTTGCCTGATGGAGCACTGACCATATAAAATGAGGATGACAGGCCCACTGTTAGTGCCCTAAAGGGAGTAGGGTTGAACTTGGCAGTGCTCCTGCGTGAAGTGCTCCACCTCTTACAGGATGGAGTGATTGCGGAGCTGAGAGCCCGTGAGCACCGCGCCCTCCAAGTGACCAGTGAATAGTGGATCAACAACGAGCAGATGGCCCTATAGAGAAACGTTGCCATCGCCGCTGAGACTGAGGCGACCAATCAAAGCAAGCGGATTATGCAGGTCATTGAGGAGGCCTGTGTTGGGCACTAAATCTGCTTACCTTTTCCTTACATTTCCACTCATCTTTTCATACTTTTCACACCCATTAACATGTATCTATTATGCTAAATCTATTAGGTGACCCTCCTTTCTTTATCTCTTGGAATATTTAATTAAGGAAGTAAAGTTGTGAGGGTTTTACCTATGCAAGCCACTAAAATGTGTTATGTTTGTAGATTTAGGAGAACAGGTGTTGATCTTCAAGCATATGGCAGCAGTTATGCAATTCACAACAGTCGTTCAGCAGTGCTAAAATAGCATAACCAACTTGTAGTTGTTCCCAATCTGTTTTGGATCATTTATGTTCTCGCGTTCTTGGCACTAGTGCTATTTTGAACTGATGTATATTTCTGGGCATGTAGTTTCTGGGTTTTGGCGGAAGATGTTATCACCCCCTGTAGTGTATAAAGTATGGGTCATTCCTGTGTGAGGAGGTTAGCCATACCAGGAGATGTATTGTAATAGTTTTCTTCAGATTAATAAAATATAACGCTTTGTTGTTCGATCTTCGGTTGTGAGTAAACATAGCCCTGATCAGAGAGTTGGGCCCGCTCTGTTGACCAGGCGTTGCATGTGTCCTTTTCGTGTGTTGTTTTACTTGTTACATTTATTTCTTTATTGTTGTTGCATATTACCTAGATTGTTGTGAATGTCTTTTTAAGTTCTGCAATCCATTTTTGTTACTGTTACAACGATGTTTTGGTTTCTTAACCACGAACCCTTGGTTGATGTAGAATGTAATCTTGCTCCTACATATACCTTGCGCGTTAACTTGGAATAAGTACGCACCCAAATTGATGAATTAATGTAGGAAAAGGGTTGACGAATTTGTTCATACCTGGACACCAACATTTTGGCGTCGTTGCCGGGGAAGGCTAACAAGGTGCAAGACATGATTTGTATCGAGCAGAGGGTCAATCTCTCGTCTTGGGGAGAGAACGAGTTTTCTCACTCCGTTCCAGGTCCTGAGCATAGTTATTTCTTGGTTTTGTTGCTTTTGTTTTTTTGTACCCATTTTTAGGCCCGATCTCTCGTCCTGGGAAGGGAATGGTCTTTTGACGCCCTACTCCAGGCCCTGAGTTTAAATTATTTTTGCATTCTTGTTTGTTTTGATTTTGGGAAAACCCAATCTCTTGTCCTAGGGAGGGAGTGGTCCTTTGACGCCCTGCTTCAAGTTCCGAGTGTTGGATTCCCTTGTGTGTATTCTTTTCTTTTGTTTGGGTTCTTTTCCAGGGGAGGGAAGGGTCCTTTGACACCCTACTCCAGGCCCTAAACCCTAGGTTTTTTTCTTTAAGCTGTTTTCATTTCTGCTTGATCTCTCGTCCTGGGGAGGGAATGGTCTTTTGACGCCCTACTCCAGGCCCTGAGCATTGTGATGATATCGACATTTTCATCACATCAACTTGTATGAACAGATATTCTTATAAAAGGGGTAGAGGAAGAGCCCTAAAGAAGGGAGGACAAGATTTGGGAAGGAACACTTATATCCAACAAATCATAGCGAAAGCTGAATCAGAGGCATCTTCTCGTGCTGCTGTAAGGCCGGGTATACGGACAAGATCAGAAGGACAAACTGTAGATCAACCAGTGTTGTCCACAGCACCCCCTGCTGGTTCGATATAGCAGACCCTTCCAGCAGCCGAAGAGACAAGCAGCAGTACACTTGATAAAGGGGTACCGTTGCTCATAGCAAAAGAAGAAGAAGTTGCAAGTAGAACATCTGAGGAACCGGCCCATTCCAGTAGGGAAGAAGAGGTTGCAGAGAGGAGGTCTGAAGGGTCAAGCCACTGTGACAGAAGGGAAGAAATTGTAGGGATATTTCTATCACCAAAGGATAGAGGGAGTGTTGTTAAGGCAACTCAAACCCTTGTGATAAGAGCCCTTCCATCATTTCCTGCGGAGCCTATCGAAATCCCCAGTGAGTATTGGAGGATATTCATGGCACCTACAACCTCCACTATTGACTTCCCAATTGGGGATCTTGGGACTGGCACACCAACAAAGCCCATTCCTTTAACAACTTTACCTAGCTTTCATGGGCTTACTTCAAAAGATCCTGACACGTTTTTGTTTGAATTTGACATTGTGTGTCGGATATGATTATATAATGGATGCTTAGAAATTGAAAATATTCCCTGCTACAACCCTGCGATGGTTTATGGGTCTTGGGGGAAGGACTATCACAACATGGGAGGAGATGAAAACTACTTTCTTGGAGAAGTACCAAGATTACTGTAAATCATGGGACATTAAGGAAGAAATTTTCAAGTTTACACAGAAAGAGGACGAAAATATGGAAGACTGTGTGGAACACTTTAAATACACATTGCAGAGATCAGGTCACTCTGACCTAGATAAGGACATTTTGAAAATTATCCTTCTCTGGGCCTTTCGAGAGGACTCTTTGGAATTGTTAAATATAGTCGGAAAGGGAGATATATCAAAGGAGAACTTTAACACCATCTGTGAGTTGTGCATCCATTGCTCAAGGGGAGTTGCAAGGAATAAACAAGGGATTCGGTCAACAAAAGTATCTGGTGGAGGTGTCACAAAAGCAGAAATTGGAAATCTGCTAGACAGCTTGAGGACTAATATCCTGAGTACCCTGTCTGAACAAATAGACACGCTACAGGTAAAACAGAAATAGCTAGAATTGGAAAGAACTATGGCTATATTTTTCCTAAAGTGCAGGAAGAAACACCCACAAAGGGAATGCCCATTAAACTCTTTAGAGGAGTGTGAAATCTGTGAGTTGAATCATGTGACAAGTTCATGTCCATCCTTGCCAGGATTGAAAGGAGTTTTTCAAGGGACAGGTGAAGAGATGGAGCAGTTGTACTTTATGGGACCTAAAAAGCCATGGCAACCTCAGCCATCAATGGGAAATCGGTATGTTTCCATATCCATCCCAATATTTTAGTAATTTTAACATGGGTCCCCAGTCCATGCCTTATCCACCTATGTGACCCCAGTACCAGTTTCCACCTTGGCAGCAATGGGCTCCTCAAGCTAGTTCAAGTTCCTCATGGGCTTCTAACTGGTGAGGACCTTCTCCTCTTGGGCAGTTTCCCCAGTCAATTCCACAACAGCAACTCCAGTTGACCTCTAATGTACATCCTGGTAATCAGCCTATTCGTCCTCAACTTCCCATCCAACCCAATCCAAATCCTAACAATAAAGGGGCTCAGGAAGCTGACACCCTCAACCTACCTTCATACAGCATCTCCACCATAGAATAGTTTGAGATGAATTTAAGATCTGAGCGGGTAGTAGATGCTCAACCCTCACATGATATCACTAAATAAGTTAGCAATGAGGTAAAGGAACCAAAAATGATTGAAGAGGAATCAAACCAAGTCAACAAAATTCATACACCTCCTCAGCCGCTAGTTACTTAAAAACACCAAGCTGAACCGCCCTATCAAGAAAGGTTGGCTTTGAGTAAACAGATCCCTCAGGCTGAGTTCGATTTGTTAGGGGAGCTAAAAAATTTGTTTGTTAAGATTCCCCTGCTGCAAGCTATGAGGGACGTACCTATATATGCAAAAACTCTTAGGGAATATTGTGCTAAGAAGCCTAAAAAGAAATCAAGGGACCCACTCACCATTTATGTGGTGGGAAAGCTATCTGATTTTATGATGGGGAAGATAATTCCTGTAAAATATGGGGATCCAGGGAACCCAATTTTAACCATGCAAATTAATGGAATAGAAATTCCAAACGTGCTAGTAAATTTGGGCATTGCCATAAATGTCATTACTGCTGAGACTATGCAGGTGATGAGACTATGTAGGCATTGGTTCCTCAGAACTTGAAACCTACACCTATTGGGTTAGAGCTGGCAGATCGATCTATGGTTAAACCGATAGGGAAGTTAGAAGATATACATTCTCAGTTGATTTATGGCACTACCCTATGGATTTCGTAGTGCTGCAAACGCACTCCACAACTGGTGGCCATCCCCTGATTTTGGGAATACCATGGTTGTCAACTGCAGATGCTTATATTGGGAGTTGATCTGGACATATGGTTATCTCAAATGGACAGAGTACTAAGAATTTAATGTTATATCCTCCTACAAAACCTAGTCCATCAGAAAAACCATCGACCTGCAAGATACCTTCACCAAAGGAAGAATCTGAATCTGAAAATGAGGAATTAAGGCCAGTCCTTACTATTGGATAGGCCCTTCAGTTGAAAACAAAAACAGGAGATGATACAATGTTGGGTTATGTTATATTCTTTCCACGACTAGCCCACGTAGTTAACCGGGGGGTTAGAGGGGGGGGGGGCGGAGCCCCCCCCCCTTAATTGCATCGATTGCGTAGTGGGGGGCTCACAAGGGGTTTGAGGGGTGTAGGTAACCCCACTTTATGGGGTCTGAGGCAGCGGCCCGGAAAATTTTGGTTTTGGACCCTATGTTAGGTTGGGCGGACCTACCTATGGTTGTGTGCATGATTTTCGTACATGGTTTTGGACGCGATGGTTTTCGGTCCATGGTATTGGATGCTTCGGCATGGATAAATATGTATTGTAACATTGAAAGGAATATAATGAAAAATCAAGCTGGTAGTCCCAGTTTTGGGATCTAGGGGAAAATCTCTGTGTATATGTGTTTTATGTGTTATGCTCTCACATTGTTTATTTTATGTGTTTTAGAATTCATATGTAGGTAATTTCTGTACGGGGTTAAAACCTACATTTGGTATCCGAGTTGTTTTGGCTTCAAGGGGATGCCTTTGTTGCTGAGGGGTTTCGCTCAGGCCTGTGGTAGACCCTGTTCAGTGGGAGATTTGCAAGATTGATTCTGGTGGTGAAAGAAGATGGCGAGCAGTGGAAAGATAGAGATTGAGAAATTTAATGGTCAGAGTTTTGAGTTGTGGAAACTCAAGATGGAGGATCTGTTGGTGGATAAATATCAGTGGATCGCGGTAGATCCGGGTACTAAACCAATAGGAGTGTCCGATGAATAGTGGAAGAAGTTGGATCGGAAGGCAAAGAGCACAATACGATTATGTGTCTCAGATTCAGTATTGCTAAATGTATCAGGGGAAGCTACAACGAAGGCTTTGTGGGACAAGTTAGGGACTTTGTACCAATCTAAGTCTCTGGTGAATAAATTGTTCCTGTGGAAAAAGATGTATAACCTGAGGATGAAAAATGGAGACTCGGTGACAAAGCATCTGAACGCATTTAAATTGTGGTAAGTCAGTTAGCATCTGTTGATATTAAAATTTCAGATGAAGATAAGTGCATCAGTTTGTTGTGTTCTCTACCAGATTCGTGGGATAGTTTGGTTATTGCAATAGGTAGCAATGCAACTGCATTGCAGTTTGATGAAATAGTCTCATCCTTGCTGACGAAGGAGATGAGACGAAAAAATATGGAGAGCTAGAATGGTGATGCCTTGTCTGTACGAGGACGGTCCCAAAACAGAAACAAAAAAAAGTCATCGAGTGGGAGATCTAAATCTCCAGGAAAAATTGTAAAGGTGGTGTGCTTGAAATGCGGAAAGGAAGGGCACTACAAAAGGGACTGTAAATCTAAAGCTCCTGAAAAAGGAAAGGGATCTGATGATGCTCCTTCTACAGAGGCAAAAACTACCTTGGATGAAGGTGGGGATGTGTACTTGGCTTCTTCAAGTACACATGTAGATCATGAGGCATGGTTGATTAACTCAAGTGCATCCTTTCACTTCACTCCCCATAGAGAGTGGTTCTGCGAGTATGAGAAATACAATGGTGGTGATGTCTTGTTAGGGGATGATAGGAAGGCTAGAATCGTTGGTCACGGAAAAGTAAAGTTGAAGTTGCAAGGTGGAAGGGTTAGAACACTTCCGGGTGTTTTGCATATTCCTGCAAGTTGGATGATGTAGGTGTAAAAACAGTGTTCGAGAAGGATACCTGCAAGATGGTTCGGGGAGCACTGATATTGATGTGGGGAGTTCGGAATGGAACTTTGTACAAGCTACAAGGTAGCACGATTGTTGATGGGTGCAACAGTTCTGTGGTTCCTGAAAGTGGAGCAGAAAATCTAGTGGTCTCTGGAGAGAAGACCATGTTGTGGCATCAAAGGCTTCGACATATTGGAGAGAAGGGCCTTCGAATACTTCATGGTAAAGTTATGGTAGAGGGTATGAGTAATAGCTCTCTGGATTTTGATTTCTATGAAAATTGTGTATATGGGAAGCAGAATCGGGTGATTTTTCCCTTTGATGGTAAGAGGGTGAAACATATATTAGAGCTTGTGCATAGTGATGTGTTTGGACCTGTGAAGGTTCCATCACTGGGTAAGTTTGTGTACTATGTATCATTTATAGATGACTTCTCAAGGAATACATGGATATATTTCCTTAAGAAGAAATCTGAAGTCTTTGACAGGGTTAAAGAATTCAAGGCTCTGGTGGAAAACCAGACAGAGAAGAAGATAAAGGTGCTGAGGACAAAAATGGTGGAGAGTTTTGCAGTAAGGAATTTGAAGAATTCTGTAAGAATTGTGGTATACAACAGCAGAAGACTACTCCATATACACCTCAGCAAAATGGAGTTGCAGAAAGAATGAACAAGACGTTGATGGAAAGGGCAAGAAGCATGCTCAGTGGTGCCGGGTTAGGACAGGAATTCTGGGCAGAGGCAGTGGAGACAGCATGTTACCTAGTCAACAGATCACCTTCATCAGCGCTGGAGGATAAAACTCCACAAGAGGTATGGACTGGTAAGAAACTCTCTCTTTCACATCTGAGGGCATTTGGATGTGATGCATATGTACATGTTCCAAAGGAGAAACGAATCAAGTTGGATAGTAAATTTGAAAAGTGCATGTTTATTGGATATAAGGATGGTTTAAAGGGTTATAAGCTTTGGAACGCAGTAACAAGGAAGGTTGTGTACATTCGAGATGTGGTGTTCAGAGAGGTGAAACATGTTATTAAACATGAAGTCCAACCAAAGGACCTTAGAAGATAGAGTTTGAGCTAAAGGAGGAAGAATCAAACTCTACAGCAGAGGATGAATCAGAAGATGAAGAGCCACAAACTTCGTGTGTGAGAAGATCAATTCGAGAAAGAAGACAGCCAGAAAGGTATAGTCCATCTGCTTTCTGTTCAAATTTTGTTTTATCTACTATTGATGATGATCCCAGAACTGTGAAGGAAGCAGTAGATTCAGAGGATGGAAAACTCTGGAAAGAGACCATGGTTGATGAAATGGCATCTTTGCACAAAAATGAGGCTTGGGATCTGGTGGAGTTGTCGGCTGGAAGGAAACCCATTGGCAGCAAATGGGTGTTCAAGAAGAAGACAAATGTAGAAGGAAAGGTGGAGAAATACAAAGCTCGGTTGGTAGCAAAAGTTTATTCCCAGGTGCCGGGAATTGATTTTGGTGATATTTTTTCCCCTGTTGCCAAGGTAGCTTCTATTAGATTACTTTTATCTGTTGTGGCTGCTTTTGATTTTGAGGTAGAACAGATGGATGTGAAGACAACATTTCTTCACGGGGATCTGGAAGAGGAGATCTACATGAAGCAACTTGAAGGCTTTGCGGTGAAGGGTAAGAAAGAAGTGGTATGCAAGTTAAAGAAGTCTTTGTATGGGTTAAAACAGTCACCAAGGATGTGGTATCAGAAATTTGATACATTTATATGGGGACTTGGCTTCACCAAAAGAAAAGCAGATCACTGTTTGTATTTTAAATTAACTGGTGACTGTGTTATTTATTTGGTCTTGTATGTGGATGATATGTTGCTGGTTGGAAATGACAAAGAAATTATCCAAGATTTGAAGACCCAATTGTCCTCCAAATTTAACATGAAAGATCTTGGTGTTGTAAACTATATTTTGGGCATGGAAATTAAAAGAGACCGGGCAAAGAGGAAGCTCTGGTTAAACCAGAGGAAGTATGTCGAGACAATATTGCAAAGATTTAATATGCAGGATAGTAAACCGGTGAAGGTTCCTATTCCTGTAGGCGTAAAGTTATCTGCTGAACAGTGTCCCAAGACACAAGAAGAGGAAGAGGACATGTCTCGTGTTCCATATGCAAGTGCAGTCGATAGCCTGATGTATGCAATGGTATGTACTAGACTAGACATTGCACATGTAGTGGGAGTATTGAGCAGGTTTATGTCAAAACCAGGAAAGGAGCATTGGATAGCAGTGAAGCGGGTTTTCATGTATTTGCGTGGCACTAGTGATTATGGTTTGTGCTACCAAGGAAGACCAGGATTGGAAATAGTGTTTGATATTTGTGGCTTTGTTGATGCAGACTGGGCTGGAGATCTGGATCACAGAAGATCTACAAGTGGGTATGTGTTTAACCTATTTGGAGGTGCAGTCAGTTGGATGAGTAAGAAACAATCTGTAGTGGCACTATCAACTACAGAGGCAGAATACATGGCAGCCACTCATGCAAGCAAGGAAGCAGTTTGGTTGTAGAGATTGTGTTCAAGTATGGGGTTAGTACAGGGAGCTATAAGGATAGATTGTGACTGTTATCACACCAAGAAACTCTCCTAGGTTGTATATCAGAGATGCTCGGGAACATTACAAACTCAACAAAAATGTTGGAAAATGGTGGATGAATGGAAGAAACGATGCATATTCAAGCCAGATAACCACTTCTACTATGCTTAACCCCAGACATGGGTGAACACCCCTAGACTACAAGGCTTTAGACCACCAATTACTCACAGTTTAAGGAAAATGTGAGGATGGAGAATACTGATCACACCAGCAGATGCACAGGACCCTGTGATGGCCAGCTGCAACCAGTTAAAAGGTCTGTAATTCTATTTCTTAATGCTCAAACAGGATGACAGCTCTCTGGCACCAAGTAAACAGAAGCCTGCATACATATTCAATTAAACATACTAGATTCTAACATAGAGGTGGGATGACAGCCCCTCTAATGCTAAACATCAAGAGCACACGAAAAATGCATAACAGGCACAGCCTGGAACAAAGAAGAAGTAGAAAGTGAGCAATTAACAGCAAAAGAAGCTTGCATTAGCTAAGAATGAAGACCAGACGCTGCAGGTATCATAGTAGTTACAGTCTCCAGAAGTTGAACCTTACATCAAAATAACATTCATCAACCCTATTACATTCTGTCTTCTAGATATATATAGAGGTTGATTACAAAAACACTCTGCTGTGTTATACGAGGAGGGGTCATAATGGACCACCAACCACATTAATTCCTTGGAACGGGTCTCTGCTACAATCTGGTTGTCTTAATGAACAAATCGACCTTTCTCTGGTGTTCTGCAGTCCTTTTCAGAGCAGGTGGAGTGTAATATGGAGCACGCTCCATAACTGATAAATGCTTGATCTGCTCGAGACATGTCCTCTCCTTCTTCGGCCATCCTTTCTGTTAAATGCAATCGCTGAGGAATAACTGCGCCAGGTACAGGTAGGTGATCGCCTTCATTCTTTGGCAGCAGAGAGCAGTCGGGAGTGGTACAGACAATATAGCGGAGGCGTGCACAGGACAAGAACAATTAATGGTCGTCAGATCCAACAGATGAACGGTGGAGATCAAATCGGAAGGAGCTATCAGGAGGAAATATGGATGGAAAGACGAGGGCCATTGGATCTGGATGCAACGGATCCGACGGTCATCGGGAGGTGAAAGTGTGCGGGCGATAATGCGCGAGAGACAGTTTTGAGTGGTGGGCGGTATCCCCCGCACCGCCCACGGGAGGATGGCGATATCCGTATATGGCCGTGCGATCCAGTCAAAATATGACGTGTGGCGGATGAAGACCGCTGCCCCCGCAGGTTAACGAGTGGTCAAGTCACAGGCGCGGGATGAGCGATCACCGTCGGATCACGCAACGAACGGTCGGATGGAGGGGAACATGCATGAGGTTTAATTGTGCAATAAACAATGGAGACCGTCAAATCAGGTGATGCAGTCGACGGTGGAGATCAAGGCGGAGGGTTAAATGAGGGCGTCGAGTCATATGGTCAGGTCATATGGCGATTTAGAATTAGCACTCAGGGCCTAAAGGACATAAGCTTACGCAGCAATATAACGGTGAAATGAATGTTTGAACGAGGAACAAAGAGGTTTCAGAAGAAAAGAAACAGAGAAGGCGGGGCTATGGGGTATGAAGAAACCGAAGGAGGAGGAGGAGAACGACTACTGCAAGCTCCTTTTAATCATAATACAACATGGCAAAGATGTCTTTGACCCTCAACTATTCAAATTTGTAGCAGAGCTAACAGTGACAGCCAAAGTGCAATTTTCTTGGAAAAGAACCCTGCATATCATTCAAAGACAAAGCACATTGATGTTCAATATCACTTTGTGAGGGATATGATAGAAGACAAAAAGGTGTTGCTGGTAAAGGTGGACACTTTGAAGAATATTGCAGATGCATTGACAAAATATGTGAGCTCTAAGAATTTCTCTTGGTGTAGAGAAACAATGGGCATTGCAGGGCTAGATAAATGACTAAGCTCTCGTGTGGCCCCCTATGGAAAGAAAATGAGAAGTGGGAGAATGTTGGGTTGTGTTATATTCTTTCCACGACTAGCCCACATAGTTACCTGGGGGGTTAAAGGGGGGGCGAAGCCCCCCCTTTGTTGCGCCGATTGCGTAGCAGGGGGGTCACAGGGGGTTTGAGGGGTGCAGGTAACCCCACTCTATGGGGTCCGGGCAAGGATAATTTTAGGGGCGAATGTTCGCCCTTTGGCGAAATTAAGGGGTTTTAAATTTTTAGTGGGCGAATATTTTGTATCATAGTACATTTTTACAAATCACCTCAAATCGCCCACCTTATTTTAAGGGAGAGGGTAAAAAAGGTAAATTTAGCCCTTGAAATTAGGACTTACAACCTTCCATTCGCCCATTTTCAAGAATAGGTTTTATTTAAGTGAATCCTATGGGCCAAATACCATATTTATAAAAGAGGTATTGTAAATTAATAAAAATATAAATAAATGAGAGGTATGGTAAATAAATAAAACATTTTTTATATTTACTCCATAAGTCACCTTACATACATGTAAGGGTGTAAACAAATAAAAATATAAGTAAAGTGGAGGTATGGTAAATAAATAAAACGTCTTTTTATACTTACTCAAAAGGTATGGTAAATAAATAAAAATATAAATAAACTAGATGTATCGTAAATAAATAAAACCTCTTTTTATATCTAGTCCATAACCCTCGTTCTATTTATGAAGGCTCAAGAAAGAGGTTTTATTTAAGTGAATCCTATGGGCCAAATACCATATTTGTAAAAGAGGTATGGTAAATTAATAAAAATATAAATAAACTAGAGGTATGGTAAACAAATAAAACATTTTTTTATATTTACTCCATAAGTCACCTTATATTTACGAATACTCAAAAAATGGGTTATATTTAGGTGAAACCTATGGCCAAAATACTATGGGACAAATACCATGGACTAGATTGTTATTAATACCATGCAAAATCGCACATGGTATTGACCCATGGTATTCACCAAAATGGCACATGGTATTGACCCATGGTATTCACCTGGAATGTAGCCTATTTAAATGGGGGAATTAAACCAGCATGTAGCCTATGCTAAGATTCACTAGGACTTTACGAAGTTTTATTATTTAGTGAAAGACTCGCCAAGATCTTACAAGATTTTATAATTGAGTAAAATATTCACCATGCCTAGTGAGAGATTCGCCAAAAAATTATATATACATATTATATTATTGATAAAATCGCCTTCCATTTTCCTATATACCATGGAGATTCGCCCATTTATTATATTTATAAATTTAGGGGGGTTCTTAAAATTTTCCCTGGGTCCGGGGCAGTGCCCCAGAAAATTTTGGGTTTGGACCCTATGTTAGGTTGGGCGGACCTACCTATGGTTATGTGCATGATTTTCACACATGGTTTTGGACACGATGGTTTTCGGTCCATGGTATTGGATGTTTCGACATGTATAAATATGTATTGTAACATTGAAAGGAATATAATGAAAAATCAAGCTGGTAGTCCTGGTTTTGGGATTCAGGGGAAAATCTCTGTGTATATGTGTTTTATGTGTTATGCTCTCGTATTGTTTATTTTATGTGTTTTAGAATTCGTATGCAGGTAATTTCTGTATGGGGTTAAAACCTACATACAATTACCACCTTTATTAGTGATCCTTGTTCTGTTTCAGACTCAAATCAACGAATTCTAGAGTCCGTCTTGAGCTGTGAAACGTAGGAAAGTATCGAAACAACCAATGGATTCGATGAGCTACTTACAGCTGCGTCCCATGACAACATTTCGGTGGAAATAGAGCCAGGGAAGACCCTAAATATCAATCTAGATCTGTCAGAATCCTAGACGAAACAGCTCTTGGACGTTCTTTGAGAACACAAGGAGAGTTTTCCTGGGACTATATAAACATGAAAGGGATTCCTACCAATTTATGCACCCATCATATATACATCAAAGAGGATTGTCGTCCTGTGAGACAGCCTCAGAGAAGGATGAACCTTGCTCTGAAAAACATTGTCAAGGAAGAACTTCAAAAGCTACTGGATGTGGGATTTATCTATCCCATTTCAGACAGTCAATGGGTTTCCCCATTAGTGATGGTTCCTAAGAAAAATGGTAAATGGCAGATATGTGTGGATTACAGAGAATTAAATAAGGCAACACAGAAAGACCATTTTTCGTTACCATTCATTGACCAAATCTTGGATACTCTGGCTGGGAAGAAGTTCTTCTCCTTCCTAGATGGATTTAGTGGGTATAACCAGATCTAGATAGCCCCTGAAGATTAGGATAAAACCATTTTCACATGTCCTTGGGGAACTTTTGCATACCGAGTCCTCCGATTTGGTCTCTGTAATGCACTTGCAACATTCCAAAGGGAAGTTTTGGAGATTTTCTTTGATCTGGTAGATGATAGTGTTGAGATTTATATGGACGATTTCACTCCATACAGGGATTCATTCAAGGAGGGGTTGGAAAATCTTAAAAAAAGTACTTGAAATATGTAAATGGGCGTGTGTCTCTTTAAGTACGATAAAATGCCACATGATGATGGAGGAAGGAATAGTTTTGGGACATTTACTTTCATCTGCTAGAATTCGAATGGATCCAGCTAAGATAAAGGTAATATTGCACTTCCCGATACCTAAAACACCCACACAGCTATGTAGCTTTATTGGTTGTGCTGGTTATTACAGGCGCTTTATAGAAAACTTTGCTAAAGTAGCCAATCCACTTTTTCAATTGCTGACAAAAGATGTAGATTTTGTATGGACAAATGACTGTGATGCGGCCTTTGTGAATATCAAGGAACTTGTCTGTAGCGCTCCGATCCTTTGAGGGCCTGACTCGAAATTACCATTCCATATCCATGTGGATGCTTCTCAGACAGCAGTTATGGCAGTTTTGGGATAGCAAGTGGATAAGGTACCATATGCAGTCTACTATGTTAGTAAGAACTTGCCTCCAGCTGAGTTGAACTACACAGTGACTGAAAAATAATTCCTTGTTGTCATCTACGCCATCAACAAGTTCTGGCATTATATTACTGGGTACCCCACCTTTGTACATACTCAGCATGCAACAATTAGGTATCTGATGAATAAATCCATTACTCCTAGTCATATTACAAGATGGCTTTTATTACTTCAAGAGTTTGACATTACCATAGTAGATAAACTAGGTAAGGATAATGTGGTTGTTGATTTTCTGTCTATGCTAGAAAATAATGTTGAAGGTACACCCATCGAAAATAGTTTTCCAGATGAACATATTTTTGCAATTTCCGCTAACACTCCGTGGTATGTAAATATTGCTAACTATCTTACTACAGGGAAGTTACCTCGTCATTTGTCAAACAGGGATCAGCGGAAAATTATTCATCAAAGTACCCGATATTCGTGGATGGTAGGGTACCTCTTTCATACAGGGGTTGATCAACAGATTCGGTGTTGCGTATCAGAGGATGACATCTATGAAATACTGAAGGCTACCCATGATGGCCCTTGTGGAGGACATTTCATAGATAAAGAATAGGTCACAAGGTGCTGCAAATGGGATACTACTGGCCTTCTATCTTTCACGATGCCTGAGATTATGTCCGAAGATGTGACAGCTGTCAATGGATGGGACAGCCTGGGAAATCGGATGAGATGCCACTACAACCCCAAATAGTTCTTGAACCTTTTGAAAAATGGGCCATTGACTTCGTTGGACCTTTCAACCCACTGTCTGACCAGAAGGTTTACATTCTGGTCTGTACCAATTATGTAACTAAGTGGGTGGAAGCCAGAGCTATGGTGAAAGCAATAGAACAGGTGGTTGCAGATTTTATTTTTGAAGAGATTTTTGCTTGATATGGTACTCCAAGGGAGATTGTTTCAGATGGAGGAGCATAGTTCACATCCCATATGATAGGAAGGCTTATGCAGAAATACGGGGTTAAACACAGAGTGACAACTCCCTACCATCCTCAAGCGAATGGACAAGTAGAGAGTACAAACAAGGTATTGGAAAATATCTTGAAAAAAACTGTAGCGAATCATCATCAGGATTGGTCTCAGAAACTTCCGGAAGCTCTTTGGGCGTATAGGACAACATGGAGGAATATAACCGGGTTTTCACCATTTGAGTTATTCTATGGGAAATCCCCCTCGTTCCCAGTAGAATTTGAGATCAACATCCTTAGAATAGCTTTGGAAGTGGGATTAGACTTATCAGAAGCCCAGAAACACCAGTTGGAACAACTCAATGAGTTAGATGAGATCTGTTCAGTGGATATCTAGAAAACTATTTCTATATAGCAGTAGAGAATGAAGTGGCACAATAAATTCATCAAGAACAAGGTGTTTCATACAAGAGATTGGGCATTTATCTATGACTCTCGATTCAAAGATTTTAAAGGGAATCTTCGCACTTGTTGGATGGGACCCTATGAAGTGGATGCTGCATTCGACAATGGAATAGTCAAACTAATTACAATAGATGGAACTCGTACTTCTTTCCTAGTGAAGGGACATCATCTAAAATTATACCATCGTCCATCTTCTAAGGATGACTTCATCAAACATCTCTCTGATAACTCTGGTTTGATGGTTGTTGGTGCAAAGAATGCTCTCTCTGCCTGTTTTATATATATATATATATATATATATATATATATATATATATATATATATATATATATATATAATATGTTGTTACTACTTACTTGTTTTCCTTTTGCAAGGATAATGATCGAATTATGACAAGAAGGAGCTGAGAGAAAATTTTCCAAGGAATATTTCATGTTGTTACTCCGTCGTTGTTGTTACTCCGTCAGTGTTGCTACTTCGTCGGTGCTGTTACTTCGTCATTGTTGTTACTCCGTCGGTGTTGTTACTCCGTCGGTGTTGTTACTCCGTCGTTGTCGTTACTCCGCCATTACTGTTACTCCATCAGTGTTGTTATTCTGTTGTTTCTATTACTCTGTCGGTGCTATTACTCCATCGTTATTGTTACTCCATCTGTGTTGTTACTCCATTGTTGTTACTCCGTCGGTGTTGTTACTCCGTCGGTGTTGTTACTCCGTCGTTGTTGTTACTCCATCGGTGTTGTTACTCCACCGTTTTTGTTACTCCATTGGTGTTGTTACTCTATCGATGTTGTTACTTCGTCAGTGTTGTTACTCCACCATTGTTGTTACTCCATCGGTGTTGTTACTCCATCGATGTTGTTACTCCGCCAGTCATTTTTGTTGTTACTCCACCGCCAGGTAGGTCGCCAGGTACACCTCACTGACTCTTACGGATTTAATTAAAATATTCCATTAAAGAGATTATTACGTGCCACAGATGACCGCGTTTAAGTTGGGGGGGTCTCGTCATAAGAAAATGACGACATATTATTAATTATATTCGTACCACATCATTACCAAATCCAATGTGAATTACGCATTGGGATTTGAATTCGTATGCCAAAAACCTCATCGGTCCTTTCTCCAGTACAATGCATTTAATTATTGTAATCATTCAATTACACTGTCACAACTCTCCATCATTATTGCACTTTCCAAGAATTCACTCGTCACTTTCACCGCCTTTTTATCTCGCAACCATTTGTTGTTACCATCACCACTATAGTGCAGATTGCGGCCACTCTTCCCCTACCTACCGACTGTGTCCACCGTGCTATTACCGTTCTACAATGACGGGTGGGTTGGTTGTGCGCCATGAGCCGAAGGATACAACAGTGGCTCGAAACAACAAGTATGGCAGATTTTTGTAAATGCAGGTTGGGATGTCTACCTTGATAGGTTGCAGGGGTTCAACGAAGCAGTTGCAATTGAATTTGCACTCAATTTAGGTGAGGAGAGCTCTCGGGTTCGAGGAATATAAATCCCTATCACAGAGGAAGCCATCGTGGAGGTCAGTGGGCTACCACAACAAGGACAGAGATGTTTTTCACAAAGAACCTCCCTCCTAGAGTTCCCTGAAGCATTTCTACAAGCTAGTGAGAGTGTCGTCCAAAAAGGGCAAGGATATGACCAGAATTAATTACCACACCCATGGGGTGATGTAGCAGGTTTTGTAATGAGGTACATAACCTGCAAAGGGAGGCATACCACTGTATTCAAATACCATTTCAGAGTGTTGGCTCACCTCTGATTTCCATAGTCGGATGCCTTTTCATTAAACATGTCATTCTTCCTGCTAAAAAGCCTCTAGCCAATGGCGCAATCTGCTCGGCGTTCACGATAAGTTGCGGCAGTTATCACTAACCACGGGTTGGTTTAGATATTGGTCATGCATGCAATTTCCCCGTTTCAAATCCCGTGGAAACATTCTAGGAATCTACAGAGGAAGAAATAGCAGCTATTATAGCCGCTAGATAGGAAGAGCCAGAAGCAATGGGGGAAGAGCCGGAAGCAATGGAGGAAGGGTCGGTAGCAGAAGATGAGTACATAGATCAAGAAGAACCAGAGGAAATGGAGATGGAGACTGAAGAGTCAGAACAAAACAAAGAACTTGAAGCAGAAAGGACAATCGAGGCTATTACACAAGAACCAGCCTCAACTGTGGAACTAATGGAAGAGGAAGGGTTGCAACAAGAGAGGGTTGATATAGAAGAAGTTGTTAGCATCATGACTGAGGTTGTCCCACAAGAACCAACCTCAACTGTGGAGCCAAGGGAGCAAATTGGCAGCACCATAATGAGAGAAGAGGTATTGCGACAGGCTGAGGAAGAAGAAATTGTCGACATTACGGCCGAGGTTGTCCCACAAGAACTAGCCTCGATCGTAGAGCCAATGGAGGAAGATGGACCAGGACAAGAGGAGCTAGAGGCTGAACGAACCACGGGATAGGAAACCATACAGGAAGAAGTCTCGACCCAGAGTGGAGCTGTTGCAGATCAAGGAAAAGAGCTCGAGGTCACAGCCGAGGCTAGGATAGACGAGGCATAAAACTTCTTTCAATTCCCCTCTTATTTCTCCATTCCGAGAGGGGCGAGGGTGTCTCACTCTCCCCAATGCATAGAGGAGGACGTTTTTGTTCCTCCTATTTTGAAGTTTGATGGGTTGGTCAAGGTATCAGTTGCCACAGGTCTATTGGCTGCAGACTCCCACAGAGACCTTCCCCAGGAACCTAGAAAAGAGGAAGCGACAGGTGTTTTTGAAACAAGGGAACCAGGAGGGGAGATGTTGGCTAAAACACCGATGGATACCCATCTAGTGAGTCCACCACCTACCGAGACAGCTTCACAACGGGTCGAGTAAGTGGTCAAGAAGGAAGCAGCTACTCCCGAGGAAGAGGGACAAAGTAGAGTAGCCCCGTCAATTGAAGCTGTGGATACTCCCTCGGGTAATTCACCACCTGCTGAACTAGCTGTAGTACCAGATGAGGTGGTGGTCAAGTAAGAATGGATAGATTTGTGTGAACAACGGAGGCTTCCAATTAAGCATAAATATCAGCTGCAATTCAAGGATGTGATGCGGCTAAAAACAGGGGTTAGGAGGCTGAGAAGATGGGTAAATCAGCTAAAGAAATAGGTGAAGAAATATAGGCGACGAGCTAAGAAGCCCAAAGCCACAGTGGCTGAAGCAGAAACACAGGTGGACGATGTGGCGACAAACTCTATTTCCACTCAGATAGACCCTATCAAGTATTTGTTCGAAGGCCGTGAGTTTTCCTTGACGGCCGAAGTTCAAACCTGGAAATCCACCGCGGCTCGATATCAGAATGAAGTAAAGAGAACCCAGGAACAAGCAGCCAAGGGTATCTTCGAATATGTGGAGTGTATAGACATATTGCAATTGAGGCACGCAAAGCAACAGCTCAAGGTGGAGCAGCTAGAGGGACAAGTGACAGAATTGAAGGCTGACAAAGAACAGATGTTCAGCCTATCACAAGAGGTAATGGTATGTCTCCCTCCTAATTCTAGCTATGCTTTGTTCTTGCATGAGCAATTTGTTTTCTTCTGTTTGGAGAGCATTAAGAAGGAAATTAGTCACGAGATCAAGGATGATGTACAATTCCTTCGGATATTGAAAGTTCATGATTTGGCAACTCAACATTTGATGTGTGAGCTTTATATGCATGGATACCTTCTGCGTGTAGACAAAGAGTTTAATCTGATGCCATATGTGGGCGACATTCATTTAAGGGCTCTCAACTCTTATACTCTCAAATAGATAAGCTGGTAGAAGGCTTCTAATACATTTGAGTCAAATCAGACCACGAAGCCTTTTATGATGAGAGGGGAGCACGAAAGGTCAGTGACTATGTACAATAAACACAACACCTTTTTAGAAATTGGGGGAAACAGAGAATAGATGTTGAGTACACAAAAGTGGTGCATTAATCTTTGTATTACACAAATAGTCACGTTTCAAGGTGAGGCCCTTGACAGTTGCTAGAAAAGGTGGATGATGTCACCCACGTCTGTCCGAAATAGGGAGCCATTTGGAGCACCAAATTTTTCACGAGCACTAGCAGGGTGCCAAGATACGTGGCATGTATCCAAACATGTGGGGTCCGGTGGATGGGACTCCGGTTCCAGTTCCCTTTCATTTGGTTGCCGGCATAACACTATACCCCAGCATATAATGTACCAAACGATTGGTGGAAGGAAGTTCTTCTTTCAGAAGGGTATAGGGTTGTAGGAACAAACATGGCAGAGGAATATGATCTCGACCGGCTTCACAAAGCCCACAGTAGATCCAACCCAAACCTATGGAGGCAGCGAGCTGCAAGAGGGCATGCAGAGGGCTAGTTGGGGGGAGATGTTGGGCCCTAAATCTACTTACCTTTTCCTTATATTTCCACTCATCTTTTCATCCTTTTCACACCCATTAACATATATCTATTATGCTAAATCTATGAAGTGACCCTCCTTTCTTTATCTCTTGGAATATTTAATTAAGGAAGTAAAGTCACAAGGGTTTTGTAGGTTTTAACCCTGTACATAAATTACCTGCATACGAATTATAAAACACAGAAAATAAACAATGTGAGAGCATAACACATAAAACACATATACACAGAGATTTCCCCTGGATCCCAAAACGGGGACTACCAGCTTGATTTTTCATCATTTTCCTTTCAATGTTATAATACATATTTATACATGCCGAAGCATCCAATACCATGGATCGAAAACCATCGCATCCAATACCATGAACCGAAAACCATTGCGTCCAAAAAACATGTGCGAAAATCATCCACAAAACCATAGGTGGGTCCACCCAACCTAACATAGGGTCCAAAACCAAAATTTCCTAGGGCACTGCCCTGGACCCCATAAAGTGGGGTTATGGGTACACCTCAAACCCCCTGTGACCCCCCCCCTCTAACCCCCGGTTAACTACATGGGCTAGTCGTGGAAAGAATATAACACAACCCAACATTCTCCCACTTGTTGTTTTCTTTCCACAGGGGGGAACAAGAGAGCTTAGTCATTTATCCAGCCCTGCAATGCCCATTGTTTCCCTACACCAAGAGAACTTCTCAGAGCTCACAGATTTTGTCAATGCATCTATAGTATTCTTCAAAGTGTCCACCTTTACCAGCAACACCTTTTTGTCTTCTATCATATCCCTCACAAAGTGATACTGAACATCAATGTGCTTTGTCTTTGAATGATATGTAGGGTTCTTTGCCAAGAAAATTGCACTTTGGCTGTCACAGTCTATCCTAATAGCTTCCTGTTCTAACCCCATACTTGAACACAATATTTGCAACCAAAGTGCTTCCTTGCTTGCATGAGTGGCTGCCATGTATTCTTCCTCTGTAGTTGATAGTTCCACTACAGATTGTTTCTTACTCATCCAACTGACTGCACCTCCAAATAGGTTAGACACATACCCACTTGTAGATCTTCTCTGATCCAGATCTCTAGCCCAGTCTACATCAACAAATCCATGAATATCCAACACTCTATCCAATCCAGGTCTTCCTTAGTAGCACAAACCATAATCACTAGTGCCACGCAAATACCTGAAAACCCGCTTCACTATTGTCTAATGCTCCTTCCCTCATTTTGACATAAACCTACTCAATACTCCCACTGCATGTGCAATGTCTGGTCTAGTACAGACCATTGCATACATCAGGCTACCGACTACACTTGCATATGGAACACGGGACATGTCCTCTTCCTCTTCTTGTGTCTTCGGACACTTTTCAGCAGATAACCTCACACCTACAGGAATAGGAACCTTCACCGGTTTACTATCTTGCATATTAAACCTCTGCAGTATTGTCTCGACATACTTCCTCTGGTTTAACCAGAGCTTCCTCTTTTCCCGATCTCTTTTAATTTCCATGCCCAAAATATAGTTTGCAGCCCCAATATCTTTCATGTCAAATTTGGAGGATAATTGGGGCTTCAAATCCTGGATAATTTCTTTGTCGTTTCCAACCAGCAACATATCATCCACATACAAGACCAGATAAATAACACGGTCACCGATTAATTTAAAATCCACACAGTGATCTGCTTTGCTTCTGGTGAAGCCAAGTCCCCACATAAATGTATCAAATTTCTGATACCACATCCTTGGTGACTGTTTTAACCCATACAGAGACTTCTTTAACTTGCATACTAGTTCTTTCTTACCCTTCACCGCAAAGCCTTCAGGTTGCTTCATGTAGATCTCCTCTTCCAAATCCCCGTGAAGAAATGTTGTCTTCACATCCATCTGTTCTACCTCAAAATCAAAAGCAGCAGCAACAGATAAAAGTAATATAATAGAAGTTACCTTGGCAACAGGAGAAAAAATATCACCAAAATCAATTCTCAGCACCTGGGAATAACCTTTTTCTACCAACCGAGCTTTGTATTTCTCCACTTTTCCTTCTGCATTTGTATTCTTTTTGAACACCCATTTGCTGCCAATGGGTTTCCTCCCAGCCGGCAACTCCACCAGATCCCAAGCCTCATTTTTTTGCAAAGATGACATTTCATCAACCATGGCCTCTTTCCAGAGTTTTCCATCCTCTGAATCCACTGCTTCATTCACATTTCTAGGATCATCATTAGTAACAGACAAAGCAAAATTTGAATAGAAAGCAGATGGACTATACCTCTCTAGCTGCCTTCTTTCTCGAACTGATCTTCTCACAGACGGAGTTTGTGGCTCTTCATCTTCTGATCCCTCCTCTGTTGTAGAGTATGATTCTTCCTCCTTTAGCTCAAACTCTATCTTCTCAGGTTCCTTTGGTTGGACTTCATGTTTAATAACATCTTTCACCTCTTTGAACACCACATCTCGACTGTACACAACCTTCCTTGTTACTGGGTTCCAAAGTTTATAACCCTTTAAACCATCCTTATACCCAATAAAGATGCACTTTTCAGATTTACTATCCAACTTGGTTCGTTTCTCCTTTGGAACATGTACATATGCATCACATCCAAATACCCTTAGATGTGAAAGAGAGGGTTTCTTACCAGTCCATACCTCATGTGGAGTATTATCCTCCAACGTTGATGAAGGTTACCTGTTGACCAGGTAACATGTAGTATCCACCACCTCTGCCCAGAATTCTTGTCCTAACCTGGCACCACTGAGCATGCTTCTTGCCCATTCCATCAACGTCTTGTTGATTCTTTCTGCAACTCCATTTCTCTGAGGTGTATATGGAGTAGTCTTCTGCCGTGCTATACCACACTTATAGAATTCTTCAAATTCCTTGTTACAAAACTCTCCACCATTATCTGTCCTCAGCACATTTATCTTCTTCTCTGTCTGATTTTCCACGAGAGCCTTAAATTCTTTAAACCTGTCAAAGACTTCAGATTTCTTCTTAAGGAGATATATCCATGTATTCCTTGAGAAGTCATCTATAAATGATACATAGTACACAGACTTACCCAGTGATGGAACCTTCACAGGTCCAAACACATCACTGTGCACAAGCTCTAATATCTGTTTCACCCTCTTACCACCAGAGGGGAAACTCACCCAATTCTGGTTCCCATATACACAATTTTTACAGAAATCAAAATCCAGAGAGCTATTACTCATACCTTCTACCATACCTTTACCATGAAGTATTCGAAAGCCTTTCTCTCCAATATGTCCAAGCCTTTGATGCCACAGCATGGTCTTCTCTCCAGAGACCACTAGATTTTCTGCTCCACTTTCAAGAACCACAGAACTGTTGCACCCATCAACAACCGTGCTACCTTGCAGCTTGTACAGAGTTCCAATCCGAACTCCCCACATCAATACTAGTGCTCCCCGAACCATCTTGTAGGTATCCTTCTCAAACATTGTTTTTACACCTGCATCATCCAGCTTGCTTACAGAAATTAGATTTCTGGCCAATGCAGGAATATGTAGAACACCCGGAAGTGTTCTAACTCTTCCACCTTGCAACTTCAACTTTACCTTTCCGCGACCAACGATTTTAGCCTTCCTGTCATCCCCCAAGAAGACATCACCACCATCATATTTCTCATACTCGCAGAACCACTCTCTATGGGGAGTGAAGTGAAAGGATGCACCTGATTCAATCAACCAAGCCTCATGATCTACATGTGTACTTGAAGAATCCAAGTACACATCCCCACCTTCATCTGAGGTGGTTTTCGCCTCTGCAGAAGGAGCCTCATCAGATCCATTTCCTTTTTCAGGAGCTTTAGATTTACAGTCCCTTTTGAAATGGCCTTCCTTTCCGCATTTCCAGCACACCACCTTTACAAGTTTTCCTGGAGATCTAGATCTCCCTCTAGATTTAGATCTCTCACTCGATGACTTATTTTTGTTTCTATTCTGGGACTGTCCTCGTACAGACAAGGCATCACCATTCTGGCTCTCCATATTTTTCCGTCTCATCTCCTCCGTTAGCAAGGCTGAGACTATTTCATCAAACTGCAAGGCAGTGGCATTGCTACCTATTGCAATAACCAGACTATCCCATGAATCTGGTAGAGAACACAACAAACTGATGCACTTATCTTCATCTGAAATTTTAATATCAACAAATGATAACTAACTTACCACAGTATTAAATGCATTTAGATGCTCTGTCACTGAGTCTCCATCTTTCATCCTCAGGTTATACAGCTTTTTCCGCAGGAACAGTTTATTCACCAGAGACATAGATTGGTACAAATTCCCTAACTTGTCCCACAAAGCCTTCGCCGTAGCTTCCCCTGATACATTCAGCAATACTGAATCTGAGAAACACTATCGTATTGTGCTCTTTGCCTTCTGATCCAACTTCTTCCATTCTTCATCGGACACTCCCGTTGGTTTAGTACTCGGATCTACCAACAGATCCTCCATCTTGAGTTTCCACAACTCAAAACTCTGACCATGAAATTTCTCGATCTCTATCTTTCCACTACTCACCATCTTCTTCCACCACTAGAATCGATCTCACAGATCTCCCACTAAACAGGGTCTACCACAGGCCTGAGTGAAACCCCTCAGCAACAAAGGCGTCCCCTTGAAGCCAAAACAACTCTGATACCAAATGTAGGTTTTAACCCCGTACAGAAATTACCAGCATACGAATTCTAAAACACTGAAAATAAACAATGCGAGAGCATAACACATATACACAGAGATTTCCCCTGGATCCTAAAACCGAGACTACCAACTTGATTTTTCATTATTTTCCTTTCAATGTTATAATACATATTTATACATGTCCAAGCATCCAATACCATGGACCGAAAACCATCGTGTCCAATACCATGGACCGAAAACCATCGTGTCCAAAAAACATGTGCGAAAATCATGCACAAAACCATAGGTGGGCCCGCCCAACCTAACATAGGGTCCAAAACCAAAATTTTCCGGGGCGCTGCCGCGGACCCCATAAAGTGGGGTTACGGGTACACCTCAAACCCCCTATGACCCCGCCCCGTCTAACCCCCGGTTAACTACGTGGGCTAGTCGTGGAAAGAATATAACACAACCCAACAGGTTTTACCTATGAGAGCACTAAAATGTGTTATGTCCGCAGATTCCAGAGAACAGGTGTTGATCTTCCAACATATGGCAGCAGTTCTTGAATTCACAGCAGCCGTTCAGCAGAGCTAAAACATCATAACCAACTTGTAGCTATTCTCGATCCATTTTGGATCATTTATGTTCTCGCTTTCTCGGCAGTAGTGCTGTTTTGAACTAATGTATATTTATGGGCATGTAGTTGTCGGGTTTTGGGGGAAGATGTTTATCACCCCTTGTATTGTATAAAATATGGGTCATTCCTGTGTGGGGAGGTCAGCCATTCCAGGAGATGCATTGTAACAATTTTCTTCAGATTAATAAAATATAACACTTTGTTGTTCGATCTTTGGTTGTGAGTAAATGCAGCCCTGATCAGAGAGCTGGGCTCACTCTTCTGATCAGGTGTTGTGTGTGTCCTTTTCGTGTGTTGCTTTACTTGTTACATTTATTTCTTTATTGCTATTGCATATTACATAGATTGTTGTGAATGCCATTTTAAGTTCTGCAATCAATTTCTGTTACTGTTACAACGATGTTTTTATTTCTTAACCACGAACACTTGGTTGATGTAGAATGTAACCTTGCTCCTGCATATACCTTGCATGTTACCTTGGAAGAAGTACGCACCCAGATTGATGAATTAATGTAGGAAAAGGGTTGACGAATTTGTTCATACCTGGACATCAACAACTTGCCGAATGGTCCCAGAGCTGGCCATTCCAGAGGAGGAGCCAGTTGAGGTATGAATTTGTAAGTTGGCCATAGGGGTGTGTGACACTTAGACTTAGATGGGGCGGGTTCAGCTGGAGTTGAACCTACAAATTACAGAGTTACAGTTGAGGGCCTAGCCTTCAACTCTGCTAGAAGTGAAGGAACGTCGGGCGACCATTGTCACAGAAGCAGTAGCGGCGGAGGATAGTGCAGTAGCAAACTGCATGTAGTTGTTTGAGCAGTCAATTGAGGTCCTGATAAGCTTGCAGGAGGACCCCAATGTACTGAGGCTAGAGATGGAAGTGCGTGTGCTACAATAGCATTTTGATGAGGTTAAGGGCACAGTGTGAACCGTCGCGCTGACACAGAGACTAACCAACCTACAAGAGGCCAAGCAGGCTAAGAAATAGGTAGATGTAGTGTTGGATAAGGAGGCAGTGCTGAAGGTGAGAATTAAGCCCTAGCTAGATGAGGCTTACACAGTTACAAGATCTATCAAAGGCAATCTTGTGACTCTGCAAGCAATGCAGCAAAAGCTTCAGGCCGACAGCACAAGAGCAGTGACCGAGGAGACAGTGGAAGACGCAAAGCAGGTGGCTGCACAATGCACGACTGAGGTTGCGGTCAACGAGTTGATCTGGAAGGGATTCATGCAAAGATCTCTGTGCCTACTGAGTGACTCGAAGGCGAGTCACGATGTTTGTGTTGGGGGCCTGTTGGGAGCGGGATCCCCCAAGGACAGTTTTGGGGCTAAAAGCCCATATTTTGGTCAAATTTTGTAATAAACTTGTAAAGACTCCACATTTTGTGGTCACAGAGCGTGAAGGTGTCATGTGTCATAAAGGGTATTCCGCCCTTAGTTTTGTAAAGTAAAGTCGGCTATAAGAGATCTACCCATGGTCCGTGGACCATGGGATTGTATAAAAAGAGCTAAGCTCTAAGTAGTTTTAGAGACACACAATGGATATCATGTAAGAGAGTCATAGCTCTGAAGTAAGAAGTCTAAGTTTCGGGTCATAGCGTAGGTAGAGGCTATACAGCTGAGTGCACAAACCCCTGCAGCTGTGTGCGCAGGGTGGATAGAGTCTGTAATCAATTGGAAGATATCAATAAAGAGAAATATTATGCAATTCCTATGTCTTTGTTATGATTAATCAATCTTGTCATTTAATGTATGATTTTCCTTTATAATTCTTATATGATGCGCGAATGAATGCAATTACATTGGATAACTGAACGCAATTAAGGATATCTATTTACGCGGTACTAATTGTGATTATCTAATAAGATAAGTAAGACACTTAGACTAGTTTGGGAATCTACATGGTACGCTTCCATAGCAGCGCGAAAGAACTTGAGCCATAGGTTAGGGCTGCACGAAGGACAATCGTACCTTTTCGCTGAGGAAATGAAGGAAAGAATAGAGGGCTCTTCTGGCAAACCCTAGAGAAAAGCGACCTGTGCGAAGGCAGAATAGAAGGAATTAACTGACATCAAAACCATATCAGGCTGCGAAAACTTGGTTCCAGCATCCCTCCATACTTCTTCGGGTGAGACTTTAGTCCACGCTCCATGGGCTGATGTCGAAAGGGCCAGTAGTGTAGGGATTTGTTTGGATAATTAACGTTGAACCTGGGTCAGTGTTATAGACATTTTTGGGCACTGCAACCCCAAGCATAAAATGTCCATAAACCAAGGGCTCCTAAGTCTCTAAAGGTGTTGTTCCAACCCCTAAAAGAACAAGGTCAACTGATTACAGCATCTCCCAGAAGTTCTCCATGAAAAACTACTCAGAACTGGTCAAAAGTGGATCATTTCACTTGCTCCATGGCCAGGGTGCGATGCATCTCACCTTGTACACATGGGAAGTGCGTTGCATTTCAAAAAGCCCTTCTATGGGGTGCGATGGATGAGAAAAGACAAGTGCCGGAGATAGTTTGCGAGGTGGATGATCATGGAATCTTCCAGAAACTTCTCCTATGACACTTGCCTCTCAGAATCGCCCAAGGATGAGTAAGAGATCAATGAGATCTCCAAGTGGAATCAAGAACTATCAGAGAGAAGACACTAATCAAAAACCCAGAGCTGACTCACACCTCTGCAAATATCTATATATAGATCTCTCATCCCAGAGATCCAGAGGTGAGAGGCTGGAATTTTTCATCTTGTAAGGAATTTTTGTTGGTTTCTTGAGGCAACATCATAGTGTTGGGTGATCTAAGCTTTTCATGAGGTGAAGAAGGGCTTACTTGCTGAGAGGATGATGTTGGGTTAGAACAACTAGTTGTAACTCTCTTGGCTCTTTCTTGATTATCAATAAAGCTATTCAAGTTTTCCTCCATACTCTTGTGTGATTTATGTTTTATGCATTTGTATGGTCAATTTACATCTGATCCTAGATTGTTTATGATAATAGAACCATGTTCTCGTATAGTGCTATGCTACCTTGATTCTACAGGTACTCTGTGAAGCTGGGTATACAAGAAAGCAAGTAGCAAAGGACTATCAAAAGAGAGAGGAATCGAGCAAGGAACCAAGCGCAAGACAGAGGTTGGTCTCCTTTATTCTTCTCTCATCTATCTTTCATAAAGGAAAACGAAAGTAGTTTTACTTTGTTTGTTTCTAAGGTAGCTACCAGCCTTAGTGGGATTAGCAGTTCTGCATAGACACTTTTCCCTGTAACAAAATGGCGAATCCGCTGGGGAGCGACTAGATTGATTGTTTATCTACATTTGTTTACTTTATAAACTTACAGACGGAGCCTGAAGTCAAGCCAGCTAGCCTTCGAACTGCATTTGTTATGAGAATGCAAAGTAGATCAACGTTGCTTCAGTCAATCTCCGGGTTTTGTTGATGAATTAAACAACTGATTTACAAGATTTCTAATTGCCCTCGTGGTGGCTCTATTAACCTCTTTAGATCTACCCCTGTGATTGATTTACTGATTACCACTTGCTCAGCCAAAATCCCTGAACTGAACTGCAAACTGTGACCCGGAACCCAATCAAAGTCTCGTCCCTGGTCCAGCGCACTATCTGTTCTGTGAATCTCAAATTCAGCGCACTTCCTGAGTGTAGTAGGTGCGCTACATTTCAAATTCACTGTGTTACAGGTGCACTGATCAGACTAGGCATTGTTCCTAAATTTTGGTTTCTGTGTTCACTCTTTTCAGATCTATTCAGGAGTTTTGCTGCCTGTAGTCAGTACACCTCTGTTTGAAACCCCTTTCCTTGCTGTTATTCCACCTCCATTATGCAAAGAACTGTAAATGTTTTTATGTATTTGTTGAGTCATTTTCAGTTCTCCTTTACAAAGAAGTAACGTAATTGTACTGTCGTTTCTTGATTTGAAAGTGTCGCAAGTGTTGTTTTCAGTCATAGAAGAGAATCTGATTGTTCTTGATAGTCGATTACCCTGTTACTATTGTATTTGATCTGAATTAGTAGTTTTTCTAGTGTCGAAAGCAAGTTCTCATTTCCAAATCGCAAAGTGTTGTCATTGTCTTCATTTTGATTTTGAAAAGAAACTTATTAGTAATTGTCGCTTTGTAAAATAATTCAGATTTGCGCATTAGCTTTCTTTTTATCATTCACATATTAAGAAGGCTGAAAAAAAATACATGCATGTGCATTTGCATTTAGACTGTTTGATTGGTTTGATTTAGGACGGTGCATATAGTGTATGCTCTTTGCTCTTTGTTGAAAGAATATTGTCTCTCTTTCCTTAGTAGCTAGGATTTTCATTGCACAAAGAAGATAAACCGACTGTTTATCATCTTAGATTGCATTTTAGGAATTGTACATCTACATCACGCGGTGAACCTGAAAGGCAAATTTCTTAAGCAAGATCAACTATAAAATAAATTTAATGAATCTAACAACGCTTTGGAACTTAACGCACAACATCTAGAAGTCTAGGCTAGAGACGTATTCTAGCGTCGTAAAGCCTGGTAACTGTTGTTCTCACTGTTGGTTGGGTGATTCCTCCACTTTGAGACGATAAGTGCCAGTACGGACTTGTGCTCCCACGTACCGTCGAGTATATTTTGGGAGACCACAATAGGCTTAATCCTTTATCCATAGGAAGCTGTGTCTGTCGCCCTATCGATCGCAATGCACTAAACACAGCATTCGGGAAGATTGACTGTCGTACCGTAAAAAGTATTCTGCAGTTTTGCGATTGGTTTGGTAATCCCTCTGTCTAGATTTCCAGAGCAGTCCCTTTTGTTCCTTTTCAGACTCCTTAACGGAAAAGGTCCATCTGAGCACTTGTCACTTCAGGCTCATTAAAAATCGAAGGCGACTAGAGTCATCTTTTGTTTTTTCTCGACTCTTAAAAATTGAAAAAACAAGTTGTGTCAAAGCGTCTAAAATTCATCTAATTCGGAAATATACTTCCCCTTGATTTTTAGTTGATCGAGTAATCCGCAATCGTGGAAGAAAGTCAATTGAAACCCCGTCGTTCGCGGAGGCTTACGAGTCAACCGTCTTTGTCTCTGGAATCGAAACTATTACGGACAAAGCGAACTCATTTAACCGGTTCCAAATCTCTTGGTAAAGTTAGAACAAGTGTTCCAACACCATCAGAGACTCCGGTTACTCCAAACATTTCTGGTATCCCTGCCTTTCCAGAAGAAGTTCAACAGCCACCAAGGGACAGTAGCTCTGATCCTAGTTTGAAGGTAAACACTTGTGTTACTGAACCAGTTTCATCTACAACCGGTTCGGAGAGTGTTATCCCCCAAACATCTGTCGCTGCAGATTCCATACCTTCTTCGGCACCAGAAATATTTTACGGACCTGACAGTCTACCTCTTCCACTTGGTCTGATTGCTATAGAAGAGATTGTGGAGGATCCTACATCTAGTACTCCATCGCAATTTGGAGTCGGGATCACTCTGTATCCTTCTTCATCATAAATTAGTCTACCGCCAGCGAAAACCCCTGTAGAATCGCTAGGTAATCTTTTGGATAGACTAGAAATGTCTAAACAACCGTCGACATCTAGGACTATGTCATCCGACACAGCGACGGCAGAACTTCCTGCTGTCACTCCAACAATGTTTGCCGGTATACCATCGGTCCCAACTAGCTCTCAATCGCTAGAAGGGGCTATCTCGACAGTATGGTCCATTCCTGTTTGTACATCCGGAGTAGTATCCAGAAAATCTTATGTTGAGTCTCAACAAATTGATCCTTCAGGATGTCAATTTGGGCAGTCCGGTCCTCAAGGGCAAACAATTCCTTTAAGTACCAGATTATCGCCGTATGG
The DNA here is from genome assembly GCA_031772625.1 of Pinus tabuliformis. Taxonomy (NCBI): domain Eukaryota; kingdom Viridiplantae; phylum Streptophyta; class Pinopsida; order Pinales; family Pinaceae; genus Pinus; species Pinus tabuliformis. The sequence goes on from CM062811.1 coordinate 1,223,968,593, forward strand.
GGGGCAGTATACCCTTTCGTTGTCTCCTCCGTGAGGACAACCATACGGGAGTTCACAACAAAATTCAGGTTATGCTGGAATTACATCTAGCGGTTGGGTGCCGATACTGCCTCAACAGCCAAGAGTTGTGTATTCAATGCAACAATGTTTACCTATGTCAAATATACCAACTACGCCAGCTATTGTGACGGTGTCGCAAGTACAAGCGCTGCCTGTTGTATGCCAACCTCAGGTTTCTCAGGTTGTAATGCAACAGCCTCTTGACCCTGCGACTCAACTACAATCGCCGACTGGTGGAATGACACAGGCCCAAATGGGTACAATTACCCCTCATCTTAGTCAAACAGTTAGTATCGAGCAACAACACATGGCTTCACAACCATGGCTGGTGCAATACCAACAACTGCAATTCCAACAAATCTTTGCAAATAGTGGGCAGTTGTATATTCAAAACGGTCAAAATCAACCATTCTACAATGGTTATGCCCATCAACCTTACCAAAGTTACCAACATCAAATGCATTATGCTGGTATGCAAAGACCAACTGCTCAGGCGATTCCATCTTATCCTGGGTATGCTTTGCCTAACCTGAATCAATAGTTACCCTTTGTGGTGACTTTAGAGTTACCGGATCTAAATCGGTTAACAAACGATCCAATCGCTTACGCCCCTTGGTGGCTAGCGATTCCACATAAACTTCCATCAGATATTCCTAAATTTAATGGAAATCCGGGTGAAGATCCATCGAATCATGTGATGACCTTTCATCTGTGGTGTTCATCAAACACCCTAAACAATGATTCGATTAGGCTTCACCTTTTTCAGAGGACGTTAACTGGTCCGGCAGCAAAATGGTATATCGAATTACCCAGAGCTTCGTTTGACAACTTCAGTACCCTAGCCACAACCTTTTTAACCCATTTTCAGTTACCGATAAGATACGAAACGGGAACAGAACTTCTTACCAATTTCAAACAAACAACGGCCACTCACGTATCTGATCATATTCATGAGTGGCGATGTCGTCGTAGAATGGTAAAAACGTATGTTCCTGATCAGATTTTAGCTGAATGGTTTACTAAGTCTTTGTTACCTCCCATTACAGAAGATGTGGCAAAAGGGGGAGTCGTCACCGAAGAGAAAGTTATTGCTCGTGCACAATATTTAGACTTGATTTACACTCAGTCTGGCACGCTCTACGATAAAATACCTGAAGCTCCCAGACCGGAATTCTCGGTCCCTCATCCTCCTAAATCGAACAATGACTCTCATGCTGGTGATGGCATGATTGGTACTACAAACACGAAATCAACAAAGGCTACATCTAAAAAGGCCCGTAAGATTTCTAGTCAAAATGCAAATGAGGAACTTCTTGCCTCGGAAGTAAATGTCGTCTCGACAGATAAAGGCAAAGAAACCAAGCAACCAGGAGGCAAGAAGAAGAACAAAGGGAAGAAGAAGAAACAGGAGGAATCATCACCTGAAAAATCTTCTGCAAACCCTCCTAGAAATAGGAAACCAAAAAATCCATGTCAGATATGCGATGAGGATCATCAGACGAGAGATTGTCCACATAAAGCTGAAGTTAAGAAACTCTTTAAGAGTTCAAAAACCTCAGCGGTATTGACTGATCTGTTTCCAAACCTGGGAACCAAACTAGTTGCTAATCAAAATGCTTCCCGATCCCAAGTGCTTATGTTGTCGGTTTCGAAACAGAAAAATGATGCTTTGATTACGACAAGGAATAAAGATTACGGGAATCCACAGCTGTCGAAAAACAAGGATAAAGATCAACCTAGTAGTTCGACAACAACTTCAACCGAAGTTGTGCCACCCATCATTTCTGAGCTAACGATAAAGCCGCCAAAGGGAGTAGTACACAAATCGACATTTAATCCTCGTGCCAAAGTGGCACAGAATTATAATATAGTAGAGGACCTGGCCCAATCGCCGTCCGCTATGTCGACACTTGAGGTACCGCAAAAGTACCCCTCCCAAAAACAAACTCTATTATCAGTAATAGGTGGGATTGAGCCAATGGATTCCAATCTTGTATCCTTTAATCACAAAGGATATGACCCTCAGTTACCAGCTCAACTAGCTTTCCTTATTCAAGTGAAAGCCCTCAACAAAACTGTTCATCAAACAATTATTGATGAGGGGGCATCTACATGTATTATGTCGATGAGTTGCTGGAAAAATTTAGGGTCACCACCCTTGTCGAGATTGTCAACGATGTTAAAAGCATTTGATGGACGATCATACACCCCATATGGGATTTTAAGTAACTTGCAAGTTGAACTAGGGGGAAAAACAATAGAAATAGATGTTGAAGTAATCGACGGAAACCTCGATTACAACATCCTACTGGGAAAGCCCTGGATATATGCCATGGTCGCAGTTGTGTCGACCTACTTTAGGAAGATTGCATTTCCCTTTCAAGGAGGAATTACAATCGTCGACCAACAAACATTTCTCCCCAACAGTTCACAAGTTACGGGAAGCATTCCAATGATCCATGGAAGCGATCATTCGCTTCAAAATATTGGAGTAGGTCTCCTAAAAGACCCTGCCTTAATGGGTACTTTTGCCCTACCGCCTCCGAGTAATCTGGCGGAAGTGGCCACAGTGGAAACCTGCAATATGAAATCTTTTATATCTAATGGATTCGGAAGATTCCTAAACATTTTGTCAACATGGATCATCGCCATTTTAGAAATATTGTAGCAATCAATTTTCTTGGCCTGGGGGACAAACCCAAATCAATGCTCATCGAGTGTTTGGATAGATAGGTCTAAGGAATATGGTACCTCTTCAGATCCTTGGTCGCATATACATTCTACAGACAAAGGAATCATTCAGTCAATGATATTAGGGGAGGCACCATGGGAAGATTACCACCATCGTTCCCATCTCCCGGATTACAACGAAGATTATTCCAATGACCTTAATCATCCTTCAGTTTTTTATTTTCTATCAAATACTGTAAATACAGTGGATTCCGAGGATGGTTCTTATCTCTTGTCGACCTCGTTAAAAAAATGAAACAAGGAGTCAGGAGGATAGTTCTATTACTGTGTCAACCTCATTAAAAAATGAAACGACTCCCTTTCCAAATCGAGTCTTTGATTATGATCTCGTAAAATCAAAGTTGATTCTTTCAAAGATCTCGAAGGTAAACCTTCATTCCAACCACCAAGATGAATGTAATGAAGCTTGGGGGGCATGCACCTCGATTTACGTTATTACGCTGGGGGCATGCAAACTTATTATGAGCAATGTTACCGCACGGTTCAAGCTCGTTAAAAATTAAACCCGCATCGAGCAGTTTTAACGCGTACTTCATGCTCGTTAAAAAATAAACATAAGCAATGAGCAAATTTTTCCCCCAGCATTTAAGCTCATTAAAAAATGAACCAATTTCCGGTAAATAACCATCGTGAATGTAGTACTTCAGCCTTTGAAGCCTTGGTCGTGTTCTCATCATCACCTCCACTTTATATTGGCCGATCATTCACCTCCACTTGATTGTTTACCCTTTTTGAGGAACAGCTGCGAAGAGTGATTCTATTAGCCATCCTTGTAACACTTCCGTGATTGGGAAATTCCAAACCTTACCTGGAATCAGCTGCTACCCGAATTTATCACTCGTTCCTCAAAAAACGAGTCTCCTTTAAGCTCTTTTCAACTGACTCGTAAAATATGAAAAGATTGCCGAGCCATTGGCCTCTCCAGCTCGTTAAAGTGACCGGAAGTGCTATCCCTCCTTTAGATTTTAATCTTTTTGGACCTGAGGGATTATTACACAAAAAGATCGAGCGCTTGTTTTGTTCGGCTCGTTAAAAGTACCGAAAATTCATCCCTTCTGTATTGTTTTATACTTTTTCGGACCTAAGGGATTAGATGACGAAAAAGGATTTTTGGAGTTTCCTTTACGTCCCTTTTCAGACTCTCTAAAATTGAAAAGGATCGAGTTATCTTTGTCGTTAAACTCGTTAAAACCTAATAGCGACAAACTTGTCCATAACAGACAAGAACGAGTTTCACTATCACTAGGCTCGTTAAAACATAGCGATGGGTTTGCCCGAAGGGCAAATTATAGAACAAGCATATGCTATCCTCCTCAAGCTTGACAAAAATAAAGAGGTACTGGTCAGCAATGACTGGGGAAAAATTGGGAAGAAAACTTGAAGAAACTTTGTTGGTAGCAAGTCGCTCTTGAACATGACACTTTCACTCCGCATCCAAGTCGGGTTGGGTTGTTTCATCCACCGGTCACATCACCATGGTCACATCACGCCATCCATATTTGGGGTTAATGCTACCAATCCATCATGTCAGTGTCACCGATATGTTCAAGAGAAGTCACTCAGAGAATTCACCTGTGTCTCACCCGCTGCAATACATTTACGCTCCATTCTTTCATGACCGCCACCCTGAACCTTATATCACCAGATCATTTTCACCTCCATTAAAATCATTTGCTCCGTTCCGTGTCATTGATGTGGGATTCATTAAGGCCCTCCTATGACGGATCGCTTCTTGTCGACATCAGCTCATTATCCAAGAAGTCGATCTAGGAACACCCATTTCAGTACTTTGAAGCTTGCATGCCTCAATGGCAAGTTTCTCACTTCCGGCGACAGGTTTACATCAATGGCCTTCGACCGAAAGATTTTGCGTGGTGTTCGACGCCAAGTCCTTTATTCACACCACGTGAATTGTACTGTAGTACCTTGAGGGTCATCATCATTATTGGTTATTCCTCTCGCACCTGTTAACGGCATACATCATTGGCTGGTAATCAGGCGATGTCTTTCCATGTTCGACTCCAGAACATCTCTCACATGGATCGACTTGTACTTTGAGTGAAGATCGAATGAGATTGAAGACCCCGGATCTAGTTTCATCCATCTGGGCTGCGATATATATTCAGGAAAATAAAGTCATCAAATGTACACCATTGCTGCACAGATAATCATCCAATCTAAGGAATGATGGCTCTACCAGAATCATCAGTCTACACTCAGACGATTGTCTGTCTCATGTACATGAAAAATGAATTTATAAAGCTGAGCATGGGAATGCCCACCTCAGCTAGATCATGAAAAAATTATGAAGATAATGTATTGTATTGTATCGTATTACAGGTCTCCTTCTAGCTTGAAAAAACTTCGGATCCTCATGATAAAGCATTTCACCCGACATCAAAAGATTAATGACCTCATGCTTTAGGGGGCAACTGTTATAGACATTTTTGGGCACTGCAACCCCAAGCATAAAATTTCCATAAACCAAGGGCTCCTAAGTCCCTAAAGGTGTTGTTCCAACCCATAAAAGAACAAGGTCAACTGATTACAGCATCTCCCAGAAGTTCTCCATGAAAAACTACTCAGAACTGGTCAAAACTAGATCATTTCACTTGCTCCATGGCTAGGGTGTGATGCATCTCACCTTGTACACATGGGAAGTGCGTTGCATTTCAAAAAGCCCTTCTATGGGGTGCGATGGATGAGAAAAGACAAGTGGTGGAGATAGTTTGCGAGGTGGATGATCATGGAATCTTCCAGAAACTTCTCCTGTGACACTTGCCTCTCAGAATCGCCCAAGGATGAGTAAGATATCAATGATATCTCCAAGTGGAATCAAGAACTATCAGAGAGAAGACACTAATCAAAAACCCAGAGCTGACTCACACCTTTGCAAATATCTATATATAGATCTCTCATCCCAGAGATCCAGAGGTGAGAGGCTGGAATTTTTCATCTTTTAAGGAATTGCTGTTGGTTTCTTGAGGCAACATCATAGTGTTGGGTGATCTAAGCTTTTCATGAGGTGAAGAAGGGCTTACTTGCTGAGAGGATGATGCTGGGTTAGAACAACTGGTTGTAACTCTCTTGGCTCTTTCTTGATTATCAATAAAGCTATTCAAGTTTTCCTCCATACTCTTGTGTGATTTATGTTTTATGCATTTGTATGGTCAATTTACATCTGATCCTAGATTATTTATGATAATAGATCCATGTTCTCGTATAGTGTTATGCTGCCTTGATTCTACAGGTACTCTGTGAAGCTGGGTATACAAGAAAGCAAGTAACAAAGGACTATCAGAAGAGAGAGGAATCGAGCAAGGAACCAAGCGCAAGACAGAGGTTGGTCTCCTTTATTCTTCTCTCATCTATCTTTCATAAAGGAAAACGAAAGTAGTTTTACTTTGTTTGTTTCTAAGGTAGCTACCAGCCTTAGTGGGATTCGCAGTTCTGCATAGACACTTTTCCCTGTAACAGTCAGGCCCCCTCAACCCAACAATAGATGAAATTTACCAGAGGGTAATAAAATTGACCATACAAGATGAGAAGAGATGGGAAGGACTAATCGATTTACTAGATTAAAAAGAGTAATTCGGCTACAGTAAGAAAATGGTTAGCACATTAGCCAACACAACAGTCAGTACACCAACGCAGCACAATTTCAGGTTGACTCAGCAACCGAATCCATCAAAAGAGAGCCACCTTTCCTTCCAGATGTCTACGTGGCCTATTTTTCTACCAAGAATGAATCGTATTGTTTGTAATTAGGTTAATAATACACTGTCGGTTTGACAACGGTTTTGTAAATGATTTTGTAATTATCAGTATAAATACTTCATTGTTTGAACTATTAAGGGTTGATTTCTGAATGTAATATCTTCTAGATATTGTATTTTTCAAAGTACTGGAGCATCAATAATACAAGGACCTTTCACAAGATTCATGTGTTGTACCAAATGGTGATGTGTCTCTTCTGTTTATCTGTTTAAACATTGTTTTTCCTTCTCTATTATTCTGAATATTTGAATGACTTAACGTAAACTGTGATAAATAGGATTTGTTACTTAGAGCATCCTATTTTGGTTGTTGGTAATTTTAATGTTTTCCACTGAAGTCAAATCAAGGAATTCTTAATTGCTCCTCAATTTTTATTGAACCTTACACTTCTGCTATTTCACCATCCATTTAATTTGTGAAAAGATCCAAATAGTGCAACCTAGATTGTCCTGTGAGAACTCTTCTAAAAATTGATGCAAAATCCAGTTTAATTTATAGACTCCATAGCCTAATGGAATTATAAAACTTAAATCAACCAAACCAATCAAATCAAAAAAAACAAGTACAGTCATAACTAGCCTAAAACTCACATAAAACAAAGCTAAATTTCACAGAGAGATCCCTCTCTGAAGCTGGCAGGGCTAGATCCCAACTTCCAAAGTGGTTTTAATGTTTTCCTATGTGTTTACTTCCTCAACCTCAAAAATACAGAACGACAACATAGCGGCGACCATACTTGGGACGAATGTTGTTTAAGTTGAAAAATCATTATTCCCTGGTAATTAATCAATATTTCAATTAAACAAAAAATTGTTATTATCTTAATGAAATACCTGATCTGAGGTTGTTATCTTGTATATATTTGAGTTTGTTTTTAATTTTGATCTTATTAGTTGTGTGATGAATTTTTAATATACCTCGCTCCAAAGAATTTTACTAGAGCTCACCCTTATCCCAACCCCACTGAATTTGTAGATAATCTAGAGAAACTGGTGAGAAAGAAAAGTCTTACAGAGAGTCAAGGTAGTAATAGCCCTTTGTCTAGGTTCAATTCTCTTCCTGAGAATAGTCCTTTGTCAAGCATGTCTAACTCTCTCCCAGAGAAATTTGAAACTATTCAAGATATAGAGTTTGATTTGCCTTTCCAACATAGTTTTTTTAAATCAAAATCTGAGACTTTTGTAGATTAGACTATCATTGACAAAACCATACTATAACCATATATACACCAAACCTAGCCTTTTGAAACAGATCCTGATCTTGAATCTCTACAACAATTTGATAAATTATATGATATGGTTTCGGTTTTAAACCAGGCCATTGATGAAGCTTATATTCAACAATCTGTTAAATTTTCAGCTTTAACTATTGCATCAACTTCTTTGTCCAGCTAGTCTTCCCAGTATGTTAATCTACAACTCCCTAGTCTTACTCATTCCATACTCTCTACTTCCTCACCTATGATATATCAGACTTTTATTCCTACTATCCTTGTAGTTATCACAACTACACCTACCACAGGACCAACTTCCATTCAATCTTTCAGACCAGCTATAGAAGGTAGGTATGCACCTTTGGTGTTACCATGCTAGCTTAACACTATGCCTAGATATTATCATTCTAAAAGTTTAATTTTTGATAACACTAGTTCTCATACTGCTCAGCAGCATGTGGATAGAATGAATGATGTGTTTGACCTTCAAGAAGTAGATGAAATTGATATAAAAATGAGATTGTTTGCTCAAAGTTTAGGAGGCGATGTCAAGAAATGGTTTAGGAGTTTACATGCAGGAAGTATAGCTAACCTTGAGGTTTTCCATCAAACTTTATTAGCTAGATGGGACATCAAGAAAAATCCACTTCAACTCCTAAATGAATATAAAAGACTGAAAATAAATCCAAATGAAAGTGTGGAAGAATATTGTGAATGGTTTAATATTGTTTACAATGCCATTCCAACAGACATCAAGCCCTCCCCTAGCCTAGCTTTAATTGATTTTCCTGATGGTTTCGATGTAGACATGGAATATCAACTTAGAGAGAGAGACCCGACAACTTTGGAAGAAATGCAAGCTAATGCCATAAAAGTTGAAGCTAACATCTTAGCCAAGAAGGCCAAACTAAAATATGAACGTAGGGTTACCATAAAAGAAGAGCCTTCCACTTCTGTTGTTGATCATAAAATTGATAACTTAGTGAGGGTAGTGAATCAGATGATGCAAAGAGTAAACATAAATGACCAAACTCAAGTGAGAGAGAACCAAAATGCTCCTCAAAATAGAAACCAAAACTTTAGAAGGAATGTTCCCCAAATCAAACAAAGAGAAAAAAAGGGTCCAGACCAGCAGGTTCGGCCTCCTTTTCAGGAAAACTACACTGATGATGAAGGTAATGTTATTGAATATTTGGAGGATAATCAAATAAACCTGATGGGAATAAATGAGGATGAAACAATTTTTCTCACTCAAGAAGACCAAGAACCTTTTCTCCTAGCTCAAACTGAACTAGACTCTGAAGAATCAGATGAGTATAAACAAGGTTTTGAAAATTCCATCATGGAGGTCCATAGGCAGTATAACCTTAGGAGAAAAAAGAATTCAGACCCTCTCAATAGCAAAAACTCTGACAATCCTACTAAAAAAACTTCTGAAACTAATCTTAGGAAAACCACAGACAATCTTCCTAAGAAAATTGTTGACAATTCTGGGAAAAGGAAAGTGGAACTTCCTACCAAAAAGAAAATTGACAGTGTTTCTAAAACTACTCAAACAGATGCCCCAATCACAAGTTAGCAAAAAGAGCCTATGTCCAAAGAAATGACAGATCAATCTGAACTTCCCAACCTAGTTAAGATTCAAACATCCTTCAATATTGAGAATGAATTAACAAAGCTGAAAATTCCTATTCCTCTAACAAAGCTAATGAACAAAAACATGTACAAACCCCAAGTGATGAAAGCTCTAAACATAGGGGAAAACACGGATTCTGTAAATCTAAATGTTGACCAACCTAAACTCTTATTTGGACTGGAAGTTGAGGGCAAACCACAAGAAGGAGGATTTCCTCCATTCTATGTTAGCCTAGATATTCACGACAAGATTCTCCATAATGTTATGTTGGTTTCAGGTGCCTCCCACAATTTAATGCCTAAAGCTATTATGGAGAAATTAGGACTTGAAATTACTAGACCTTATAAAGACTTGTATTCCTTTGATTCCAACAAAGTAAGATGTCTAGGTCTCATCAAAGACCTATGTGTTACTTTAGCTCAAATCCCTGCCAAAAGTCTAGCAATGGACATAGTGGTTGTTGATATTCCCCCTAAGTATGGCATGTTGTTGTCATGCTCATGGGGAGAAAAATTACAAGGTACCCTATAGATGGATATGACCTTTGCCACCATACCAGTTTTTGGGCAGCAAAGAAGATTGTATAGGGAAACTTTGATGAAATTCATGGTGAGTAGTCAAGAGAAACCCCAAAATTATCCACTTTACTCTGTCCACATAGATTTGGACTCTTTCATTCTTTACAATGATGGAGACATCAACACTCAGGTGATCAATGCTAAAACTGAAATTTCTAAAACAGACCCAAACCAAACACAAACAATGGAACCAAATACTCCTCTTGAACCTCTTTGGAACATGAGCTTTGATGGCTCTTGTAGCAAAGATGGTTCTGGAGCAGGAATATGGGTGGTAAACACAAGAAACAATCATGCTGAGGGCCACTCATACAAGCTAAACTTCCAATGTACCAATAACATAACAGAGTATGAAGCCCTTACACTAGGATTGTCGTTGTTAAAAAGGTTAGGTACAAAGAGGATATCCATTCAAGGGGATGCTGAATTAATTATAAAACAAATTAAAGGAGAATATTCAGCTAAACACCCTAGGATGATAGCATACAGAAATGTTGTGCTTGATTTTCTAGAGAATTTTCTGGAATATGACATTTCTGCAATTCCTAGAACACAAATATAATTCCAAACAATCTGGCTTTTTTAGCTAGCTCCTGTAAAATTCCTTACCCTAATCAAGCATATACAGTGGAAGTGAAACATCGACCAGATGTACCAGATAATATGAGGTATTGGCAGGTGTTTGGAAATGATAAACAGATTGAAAGTTTTTTGCAATCTAAAGATGAATTTCAAGATGATAGTATAGATTTGGAATCTGAATTAGAAAATAAGGAAGTTGTACATTCTAGTTTAGAAAGGCAGTCAAAAAATTTAGATGTAAATACACCCATAGATAAAGTTGTAAATAAATTAGAATTGCTTGAAATAGACCTAGAAAAAAGAAGAATTTGAAACACTTTAGCTAAAGGATAATGTTTTACCTAGAGGTCTAGTTCCATTAGAAGAGTTATTTGATTTCAATGATGTGGCTAAAAAACCTAAGATTGAGCCCACAGGAGCAGCAATAGAAGACTATAACATAGGCAGTGAAAAAGACCCCAAAATCATAAAACTATCTAAATCAATCCCAGCTGCTGAAAAACAAAAATACATTGCTTTATTCAAGGATTTTAGTGATGTTTTTGCCTAGAGCTATGAATACCTTAAAACATATGATACAGAGATTACACAACACAAAATTCCAATTGAAGAGGATCAGAAACCATTTAAACAAAAGCTTCGAAGAATAAATCCAGTTCTTATGCCTTTGATTGACAAGGAAATTAAAAGAATGTATGACTCTAAAATCATAGTTCCTCTTAGGTACTCTAAATGAGTTTCCAATATTGTGCCAACTAGGAAGAAAACAAGTGAAATCAGATTGTGCATAGATTTTAGGAACCTTACTAAATTCTCCTTAAAGGAAAACTACCCTTTACCAAAAATGGATCATATTCTGCAAAAGGTAGTTGGGTCTTCTAGGATTTCTTTATTAGATGGTTTCTCAGGTTATAATTAGGTTTTAATTCACCCAAATGATCAATAAAAACAAACTTTACTACTCCATGGGGTACCTTCATGTATGTGAATATGCCCCTTAGGTTAATGAATTTTGGGGCCACATTTCAAAGAGCAATGGATATTGCTTTTGCTAATGAAATTTGCAGATTTATAATGATCTATCTAGATGACATCATTGTTTATTCTAAAATCGATCCAAAACATTTGTCACATCTGAGAAGAGTATTTGAGAAATGTAGAAGCTTTGGGATTTCACTAAACCCTAAGAAAACACTGTTTGGCCTTGAAGAGGGAAAACTTCTTGGTCATATCGTATCTAAGGAAGGTATTAAAATTGACCCCAAAAGGATTGAAGCTATTCTGAAAATCAATCATCCAAGAAACATTAAGGAACTTCAATTGTTTATTGGTAGAATAAACTTCCTAAGAAGATTTATCCCTAACCTTGCATAACTTCTCACAAACATAACGAACATGCTAAAAAGAGATTCAGAAATCCGATGGAACATTGAAGCTAGGCAATCGTTTGACCAAGTCAAGAAAGCATTGACAAAAGCACCAGTCCTTATCAGTCTAGATTTTACTAAGGATTTTATAAATTTTTCATTTTATTCTGAACATATTGTTGCAACTATCCTTTTACAGAAAAATGATGATGTATATGAACAACCCATTGCTTTCTTCAATAAGGCTTTAAGGGATGTTGCACTCAAATATAATATAATGGAAAAATAGGCTTTCACATTGATAAAAGCAATTAAATATTTTAGAGTATATATCCTTCATTCTCACATAATTGCTTATGTACCAAATGTTGTAGTTAAGGATATTTTGACACAAAATGGGCCAGATGGTAAAATAGGCAAATGGATTGCCATCATTCTTAAGTATGACATGGAAATCAATCCAACCAAACCTATCAAAGGATAGGGATTATCCAAATTGATGGTTGAATCTAACTTTAATGCTTTGGATCTCAACTTTGTAGCTGCATTGGATGAGCAAGAGGAACAGGCGACTCCACCACTAGATGAGGATTTCATGACCTCACCCTTGTATGCAGACCTTATTTATGTTTTATTCAATTTAAATGCTCCTCCTAGTCTGACTAAGAAAAAGGCTAAATTTCTGAAGTTGAAAGCAATTAAATTTTGCATCATAGATAATGTTTTATATTGGAAAGATGTTGGTGGTATTCTACTAAAGTGTTTGTTGAAAGATGATACAGAAAGAACAATGTAGGAATTCCATGAAGGTGACTGTGGTGGCTATCTATACTAGAAAACCACTGCTAATAAGATCCTTAGAGCTGGTTTTTATTGGCCTACACTTTTCCCAGATGTTCATAAGAAGGTAACCTCTTTCCATAAATGCAAAATTTTTGAAGGAAAGAGAAAGTTGTTGCCTTTACCTTTGAAACCCATATCTGGTGAAATTCCTTTCCAACAAGGGGGATTAGATTTCATTGGAGAAATCCATCCACCATCCTCTACCCAACATAAATGGATCCTCACTGCTACTGACTACTTCACCAAATGGATTGAGGCCACACCTTCCAGACTAGCCATAGATGTTGTAATCATCAAATTCTTAGAAACCAATATCCTGTCTAGATTTGGCTGCCCAAACAAGCTCATTACAGACAATGTTACGTTTTAAGTCGTTGATCTATTTCTTTCTTCTATTTTGTGAGCTGGTTGCATAACACTTTAGATCTAAGAAAATGATAGACTTCTGCAACAAATACCATATTACTTTGGGACATTCAACTGCTTACTACCCATAGGGTAATGGGTTGGTTGAATCTTCAAATAAAAGTCTGGTGAACATTATTAAGAAGTTGTTAGTAGAGAACAAAAAATCTTGGCACAAAAAGTTGATAAATGCACTTTGGGCTGATAGGGTCACCACAAAGAAATCAATTGGGATGTCACCATACCAATTGGTTTATGGAATGGATGTTGTTTTTCCATCCTCTTTGGGAGTTCCAGTCATGAAGATAATTCAGGAATTACAGGTTGAGTGAAATGACATCCAAAGGAGAATGGATCAGAAAATCCAATTGCAGCAGTCCAGGGAAGAAGTATATAATATGGCTCAAGTAATCTAGGAGAACATCAAAAAGGTTTTTGATAGAAGAACCAAAGCAGATGATTTCACCTTCGGTGATAGAGTTTTAAGTGGGATTCCAGAAGAGAGGACAAAGGAAAGCATGGAAAATTCAGCAATCTGTGGACAAGCCCTTATGTCATTTATGCTTTCAGAGGACACAATGCATTTTTTCTCCAAAATCTAGATGGGACAAAAATGCCCAGTCGACCTATGAATGGGAGAATGTTGAAGCACTATTTTTCTGAGCAATAGATATTTTTCTAGCACTAATCATTGTAAATATCATTGTCTTTATTATTTTGATTGGGTGACCTATTAACAGAAGTTGAAGCTCACAGAGAAGGCCCTAAGCTTCCATTGATATGTTATCATAAGTATTGCAACAAGGGAAATCATGTGTGGATATTGCTGAAATAGAACACTCAAGGCTACTGATCAAATGTTCTTGGCACCTCACAGGGAGAGTGCCATCCCCAGCTGGAGCCACTGTTAGGGTCCTATAATTTATAGGATCTCAAGGTATTTGAGTATTGTATCTCAGGAATCTTATTTTGTAAATACTTGTCAATCTGCCAATGATTTCCAAATAAAATAAAAAATAGAATAAAAAATGAAAAGAGGGTATAAATAAGAAAAAGAGAAAAAACAAAAATATTGAAAAAGAATGAAAAATAGAACCCCATCAAAAGAAAAAGAAAATGGAATAATACTGAAAGTGTTGCAAGTCTAAATGCCACTACTGATAGTTAGTTTTCTTCATCATTGTTAAATAAATATTGTGTGCAGCTTGTTCAAAATGCCACAATGTCTAGCTACTTGTTTAATCATACAGTGTAATCATGATTAAACTCTTTTAAATTTCTGTAAGTTAGGTTAGAGAATAAAGATTTGCCCAACAGTTTAATCTGGGTAAATCAATAGTTAGGTAGAAAATGAAATTGATTCAATTGTTTAATTTGAACCAATAGGAGAAATAAGGGATAGGTTAGATAGTTTTTCATTCTGTATAAAAGAAAATAAGGTGGTTTTGCTAGTCTAAGTGCACCCTATAGAAAAATTTAAAAATGTTAATTTAGTTACAAGTAAGTATATTAGATGGTTTGATAAATATTTGCCTATGTCATTTTTTATCAAAAGTTTTAATCATATGCTAAAAGGCAAAATATGCGCCTACGGATAAAGTATTTCCACACATTATTTCTTACTTTATTTTTATCCTAAGTCACAAAAAGCAAAACATAAAGCGCATGGCGACAAAGTCTATCTGTTGTATGTGGTTAAAGGACAGTGGTCTTGAAGCATCGGGATCTGTTCTCGCTTGGCATCCATGGCCCGTATCATTCTTTGGCCCCTCCTCTCCATCTTGCCTTTACTACCAGGGGGGTCCGAAAAGTTGTTTCTCCAGCCGGGCCCCATCCCTTACGTGGCAGCTCCTCACGATTGTGCACCCCACATTGCAATCCCACTTACCACTTCCTACCCCCTCTGAAACCACCATTCCCTCGCCCTCTTTACCGCGTCCCTACCACTACTCCTTCGCCTCTCACCTCCTGCCACGTCGCCTAGCCATTAGCCAATTAAATTCATTCCCGACAAACAATTGTTCAGCATTAAATTTGTAATTCCCAGGTAACTGTTAAGGCTTAACAATCCCATGCCATTTTTAATGGAACTTTCACCGCAATGTTTAAAAGCTATTGAAACCATCGCTCTCCTCCCTTTTCACTGCTTATCCTCTGTAAATTGATAATATTTGCAAAGTGATTGTTTTCACAGTATTCGCACGACCAACTCAAACTAAAATTGACAGTCTTCTTTTCCCTTCCCCTCACAATTCGTTACCCCAATTGTTTCTCTGGTAAGATTTCTTTCATTTTCTCTTATTGTTACTTTCAAGTTGATATAGTCATGCCTCCCAAAAGTAAAACCCAAGATAAGCTTGTTAATCCTTTGATTCCCCCTTCTGTAGACTTAGATCATATCCCTTTGGCCAACAGGGGTTATAGGATTAGTGAAACCCAATGTGACTGTGACTTTCTTGAATTATAATGTTGGTTAGAAGACAAAAATACAGATAAAATTGATGAAATTGGGCTCTGGGAGTCCAATCTTCCCCATTACATCTTCCCCTTGACATTCCAAGCCCCTGAGTTTACTAGAAAGTGTCAGGCATGTTATGTCCTTGCTCAAAGAGCTATCATGGCCCCTTTAGGTGCATTTTCTTCACAATTACTGCCCAATCCATAGATGAAATGATGTTGGCTCCCATTATGGAAAATAATACTCCTTTCTCCTCAGAAGCCCTCACCCAGCTTTATCAAAAGTTGGATTTTGGTACCAGAGCTAAAATCTTTGAGATCTTCTTGCCTTAGAATGCCCATTTACCCAAGAAGAAACCTCCATGTCCTTCGTCCATCTTCCCTGATCAAGCCAAACAAATTATATCCATGATTTCCTATATTTTAGGTTATTATTCTAATCAGTGGGTAGATGAGCCCATTTTAGGTTTCCTCTCCATATTTTCCACAGATAGTAAGCCTTCCATTGTGTTCAATTTCAGTCAATTCTTGGCTGACAGCATTCATGAACAATTTATATAGTTTCCCACAGAACAAGTGTTTAATTACACCTCCATTTTAATTTATATGTTCCTTTACTATCAGGCGGATAAGCTCAGTTTTGTAATGTAGAAGCTTGATGATGTAGGAAAACAGAAGCCATTGATCTTTTGGACATCATTGGTCATGAAAGAACATCAGGAGTTTTCATACAAGTAGTTCATTGAGGATTTTGTTCATCCAGCCATGAACATCCTTAACAGTGCAATTCCGCCTAGAATCAGTAAATAAATCAAGGGAATTTTGCACCTAACAGACCAGGAAAGACTGGGGATTGGTATTTATACCAAAACTACGCAGAAATCAGAGTTTATGGTTGCAAATTTGCACTGTACAAACTCCCTAAATACCTCCCCATGAGGATTTTTTCCCTGGAGTATATTAGACAAATGTTGAATTCAGATGACATCCATTTTGTACTGGCCAAGAAGGAATCACAATTCATAATAAAGAGATAGGTGGGCCAATTTGTATGTAATACCAGGATAGCAGGTGAACAAGCAGACAAGATGCTTAAAAAAACGAAGTTTAGGTTGAGTTTTACATGGTCATATGACCCTTTTGGCATTATTTCAAAGCTCAGGGTAGAGAATAAAAGTACTCCTTACATCCATACTTCAAGTCCTGAAATTGAGAAGCATGCAAATCAGTTGGAATGGGCATAAAACACCTTGCAGGAAGTTGAAGAACATCTCTTTTCTACATCTAGTTTGCAGAATCCCACTCCTCAGGAAAATTCAAGCAAACGAAAAAGGGAGGAAGGATCTTCATTGACAACTAGGAGTGAAGCCAAAGAGTTCAGGATCAGCTACAGGAAGAGGACAAAATTGACTCCTAGGATAGAGGTGGACAAAAAGATAGAAAAGCAGGCTTCCATTGTAATCATAGGTTCACCACCTAGAACCAATAGATTTACAACATCTCCTACTAGACCTTCATCATCACAAGGTCAGAAGGAAACTGAACTAGAGTCACAGAATGTCTAAACAGAAAAGGAGAAGACAATTTTTTATAGGTATAGGAAGATTAAGCTTAGAAATGAGATTCTAAAAAACAGTAGTTATAATCAGTTTTGGAAGCAAACCTCCAGCTCACAGAGTATATTGTTATCAGTGTTTGACATGGAGCATGGAATGATGCAGATGGCCTTCCTTGAGGCCCGAATGCCACAGCCAAAAACAACAGCGGACTATAAGAGCACTACATTTGAGTTCATCACCAAAGACATTCATCCCATTGATCAAATGGAGATGCACAAGCAAACTAGTGAAATCATATCTTCTACTTTAACTAACATGACTATGTCATTGTCCAAGTTGCAGGTTTCATTTGCCAATGTTCAGTCATAGTTGAAAATGGAGAAGGTATCCTCCTTAGCCAAAGATAATAGGATCAAGTTTTTGGAAGACTTGGTGGTTAAGATAGGATATGATCCCAAAGATGTCAATGTTGCAAAGGAGATCATCAAAAAGAAGAATTTGGACATTGCAGCCTTGAGAAAGCAGCTTAAGCTGCTAGCCACAGAGGACCCATTGACCAAGGACATTGAAGAAAGTGAAGCACAGAAGGCAGACATGATGAAGTTGATCATAGAGAAGAATATACAGATTAGACAAATGGAGGTAGAGATGGAGAAAATGATAAAGGAGAAAGAAGAAAGTTAGAATATGGCCATTGTCCCCCTAGATGCCATACCCATTTCTCAGCTTTCAACAACATGAACAACCACTGCAGCTACTTCTTCCACTCATACTGCAAGTGTTGAATAGGTGACCAAGACACTGGAGAACATGTCACTCTAGTCAAAATAGATCAAGACTTTACAAGATAAGCTCAAAGATTTAGAAGTACAAAAGGCAAAAGCTGAAGCTTCTCGGGTTACTGAAATGCAGAAATCACAGGTATTGTTGGAGAAGTTGCAGAAGGTATAAAGGGACACTTCAATTGGTCTGACCTTGGCTTAAGCCAAGGAAACCATTTGGATGAATATATTAGACTCTATGAATGACATTTGGCCTTCTATCCAAATCATCTTTGAGTAGAAGGAGCTAATAGAAAAGGCTACACAAAACATTGTGCATGGAAGGGAGAAGCTTGGAGAGATGCCCACAGAAGCCTCCAACATTATCAGATTCCTAAATTCTAAGTCAAAATATGAGCTTGAAGAATTAGGAATCAATGACAAAACTGCCACTATTTTGGAGGTCAAGAAAGATTTGACCAAAAGGAACCTTATTGATCAGTTGGAAGAAAGATGTGAAACATTGGAGTTGCAAGTAAACATGTTTACTAACAGAATTGAAGCATTGATCCAGAAAGGACTGCCCAACATTTATGTAATAAATGATAAATTGATCACTCAGGAAGACTATGTCCTGAAGATGAAAGAAATGGCCAGAAGCAACATCAAATTTAATGGGATTAAGGGTAGTATGACAACAAAGGCATTTTTGGAAACCATGTCAAATGATTTCTACATACAAAATGAGGTAAAACACATTTTTACAGTGAAACCAACTTTTGCCAAATACATAGAGGTAGATGAAATTTACCAGAGGGTAATAAAACTGACCATACCATATTAGAAGAGATGGGAAGAACTATTCGATTTACTAGATTAAAAAGAGTAATTTAGCTGCAGTAAGACAACTGCCAGCACATCAGCCAACACAACAGTCAAAACACCAACGCAGCATAATTTCAAGTTGACTCAACAACCGAATCCATCAAAAGAGAGCCACCTTTCCTTCCACATGTCTATGTGGCCTATTTTTCTGCGAGGAATGAATCATATTGTTTCTAATTAGGCTAATAATACATTGTCGATTTGACAATGATTATGTAAATGATTTTGTAATTATCAGTATAAATACTTCATTGTTTGAAGTATTGAGGGTTGATTTCTAAATGTAATTTGTTCTACATATTGTATTTTTCAAAGTACTGGAGCATCAATAATACAAGGACCTTTCATAGGATTCATGTGGTGTACCAAATGGTGATGTGTCTCTTTTGTTTATATGTTTAATCATTGTTTTTCCTTCTCTGTTATTCTGAATATCTAAATTACTGAACAAAAACTATGATAAATAGGATTTGTTACTTAGAGCATCCTATTTTGGTTGTTGGTAATTTTAATGTTTTCCACTGAAGTCAAATCAAGGAATTCTTAATTTCTCCTTGATTTCTACTGAACCTTACACTTATGCTATTTCACCATCCATTTAATTTTTGAAAAGATCCAAATAGTGCAACCTAGCTTGCCCTATGAGAACTCCTCTAAAAATTGATGCAAAATCCAGTTTAATTTATAGACTCCATAGCCCAATGGAATTATAAAACTTAAATCAACCAAACCAATAAATCAAAACAAACAAGTACAGTCATAACTAACCTAAAATTCACATAAAAAAGATAAATTTCATAGAGAGATCACTCTCTGAAGCTGGCAGGGCTAGATCCCAGCTTCCAAAGTGGTTTTGATGTTGTCCTATGTGTTTACTCCCTCAACCTCAAAAATACAAAATGACAACACAACACACAACGTACGACACCACACAATGTATACACCTACACTTGATATACAACACAACACATACATCTATATCTAATGTACAATGCCACATAATACATGTAACTACACTTGGCATACAACACAAGACAATACATGTACTACATAGAGTACAACACAACAAGTACACATGTCATGATACCACAACTACATAGTGCACATACATAGTACTGCGTGCTCGCAACACAACATGTACAACATGCACACAATACCACATGTACACCAGTACCATATGTACAACATGTACAAAGCACCACCTGCACAATGTGTGCATAGCATCACATGTACACAGAACCACCTGCATAATGTGTACACAATGCCACATGTACTCCGCACGACCTGTACAACGTGTACACAATACCACATGTACACAGTACCACATGCATGACGTGTACACGACACCACATGTACATAATGCTACATGCACGACATGTACACAACACCACATGCACACAACGCCACTTGTACAACATGTACACAACACCACATGCACACATAACCACATGTACAATCATGCACACAACACCATATGTACAAAGTACCATATGTACAACACTGCATATACAAAATGTGCATAACATCATATGTACACAGCACCATATACCCAACATGCGAACAACACCATATGCACACAACACTGCATATCCAACATGTGCACAATATGATATGTACATAGAACTACATATCCAACATGTACATGGCACCATCTACACCCAACACTACATATGAAACATGCACACAACACCATAGGTACAATCACTGAATATGCAATATGAACAACATATACACAACAGTAGCACTGTACATCCAAAACCACATTGTCTCTACCAAGCAACCTTGCTTCCAGTGTCTCTATATCATCCATGCTTATCCCAACATGCCACAGATCATATTGCTTTCATTCTGTTGGTGTATCCTTCAATATATTTTGTCCATAACATAAACATAATATAATCACATAATATCAACTCATAACCACATGATATTGACCTCATAGATTTGTCAAGACTACTCTTCCCACTTGATTCCTCATAAATCAGGAACCTCTTCATGTCATTCACCTGTGTAAGTAATCATTCCTCAACAAGAATGATTCCTAACGACCCTGTTAGACAACAACATACATACATACATATATATACATATAAATATTAGCATTAAACAATCATGAGCACGTCAGACAATGACATACATACATACACACATACACACATATGTACATAAACATTAACATTAACATAAAAACAATCATGATCTATGATGAGCCTGTCAAACATGACATACATACATGTATACATATATAGACATCAGCATAATCATGATCACAACATAATTACCAGATATCACAAGGTCAAGGTTAAGAGAACTCCCTTTATTTTTTCGCAGCATGCACAACATTAAGAACAATGATTCCCAACATAGCCAAGGAATTTGACACCTCAATTCCATTTACTTCACCTTTCCTACCATCGTCCATTATCCCAATGGACCAAACCAATCTAACTGGATGTCATATTATTTCCTTCAACTGCCCTTTACTCATGCATTGAGCTTCATCTGAGTCTCATATTACTTGTGGGGTTTCATTCAGCTTCTCTCGAGCTCTATTAACTTTCTCCTCCCCAACCAATTCCCAAGACCCTCAAAAACATAAAAAGTGAGAACGAGAACCAAATAAGAAGAAAACCATGTAAACCAAACAATATGACACCACAACCAAAGTGGCAAGGCCTTGCACCAAACATAATAATAATAATAAATAAATAAATAAAACCCGCAAATCAAGCTCAACAAATCACAAAATACCAAAAGCACAAGACTAGAAACAAACACGGTGAATTAATCCCATGGTTCCCAATGCTTCCAAAGGAAAGATCAACCTGAGCCTTCTTCAAAATTTCATGGCAGTTTCTTTTCCCATGCGATTCCCTGCCTCATTCTGCCATACACACATAATTTTCAGTGTATAAACAAATATAACAATATACTAGCTATCTTACCTTGTTGTGCCAAGCACGTTGCTTGCAACTAAACACATCCATGCCATCTCTCAAGGGACTCCAATCCTTTAACTAATATAGCCATAACTAGAACCAAATGTTATACCTATCAAATACATATTTATGAATATAACACATATCCTCATAATGTCAGATAAATTCAAGGTTAAGACGACTTCATGTATGCAAAGCATTCATTTGTTTGGGATTGTGGTTTCCAAACATAGCCAAAGGAATTTTCACCCAATTCCCTTCTTTACCTTTTTACCTTGCTGCAATCAAGTATTACTATGTATTGTCACATCATCCCGATGTTAGTTACATAAACAATTCAACTATTACCTTGTCATGTTGATACCAAGCATGTTTCCCTGCAACTATTCACACATGTTCCACAAATCAAGGCATCATGTATATTAATTTGAAATCAACCTTTACCAAGGCTAACAACCATGTCGTACTCAACAATCAACTCACATTCATCGGTCATAAGGCATAATGCTACAACTATCACATATTTATTAGTACAACCATCTTAGAACAATATCATTGCGGTTAGAAATATTATAGACACGTATTCATACCATTCATCTAATCAAACATTCATACAAGAGATACGCAACATAATAGACACCAAACACTCAAACACCAAATAAATGACATAGTCAAACATTCAAACACTAAATAGACGACATAAGAAAACTCATACCTTAATGTATCTTAGGGGAGGATATCTTGTCTGCACAATCAATCTAGGTTATCACGATATAACTTCACAACATATCCACTCAAACATAAATAAGGTCATGATATCCATAATAGTCACTAGCTAACATGTTCATATCATAGCTCATAAATAATTTTCATTCATGCATAGCAATCACATATGCACAATCAGTCTAGATTAGTACAAAAGACTATCACAAATAAGTCTACTCATACCTGAATATCATAACCATAATCATTTGCATAGACCAATCCAGGTTAGCATGATACGTGTAACAGTAATATCTTCAATGTAATGAAAATAATCATCATAATGCACACAACAACAGGTTACTATCATTCATGACTATATGACACATTTGCATATGACTACACCGATCAATTAGCATTTATCATGTATGTAACCATAACACCAATAGACCCGGATGCGGGTACCACGCAGAGGGAGGAAGGTACGCCACATGGTCAGCATGGGCGGGCTCAAGCTCAAGCAAGTAATTAAATGCTCTACGCCGCCCTGGTTGGCAAGCGTGAGAGCAAGAGAACGAGGGGACGGCCATTTATGGACGCAGCTGCGCTCCATTTACTGTGGCAGAGACGAGTTATGGCTCACCAGAACCAAGGCAAACCAATGCAGCATAAGAATGGCGAGAATTGGGAATGTTTTGTGTCGGATCAAGTCCGAATTGTGGAGGTGGGTTTCTGTGCGTCAAGGCTCAGAGCGCAAGCACGAGAACTCCCTCTGGCTTACGGAAGTGGTGAAAGGGCATCAAAAGGGATTGAAGGCAGTCTTGCGCCCTCATCGAACCACAAGGAAATCATGCCGCCGAGACAGAGGCCCTTCAGTCGTCGCGGTACAGGACGAGGCGGAACTTCACGCCCCCCGGTTGCCAATCCGTCTTCAAATTGTTGCCGCTGTCTGTGCCACAGGGTGGAGGAAGCCAATCCCATCCAGTCGCAGCAATTTATGGATGCCAGGACGCAGGATTCAAGAGCTGCCCCGCTACCTGCGTTTGGCACAGCGGTTTTCTCCTTCAGCAATGCCCAAGGTAATTCCAGCATTCAAGCTCACGTTTCAGTCTTATTCATGGAAGAAGCGAAAGAAGAAGTGGGGGAGCAACCCAGTGCCCAAACTCATCCTGCAGAGAGCTCCAAAGCTGCTGAGGAAAAGGCAGGGGCACAATCCGAGCCAGGGGCTGCTCCACCAGCATCTCAACCAGCATCCGCGAAAGGCAAAGCCAAGTATGACTGGGGACCCCCACCAGAAGGCGAATACTGGATTTATCCGGAAGATTCGGATGAATAGATGCTGGCTCGACCAAGCTTCAGTCCTCAGCCCGAGCTCAGGTTTTTTTGTGAACTGTTTCCCCTATCACCAATGTTTAATGTATGGCGTGAATAGTTATGTTTGGCTTGACAATTATGTAGTTCAGTGCATGTCCATTCCCCTGCGAGGGATTCTGATGAAAATTTTCCTTTTCTCTCTTTTGCCCCTGCGTGGGATAGACATTTTTGCTTTTTCTGGTCTCCAAAGCTCCACAGCCTCTGCGTGGGCTTCCAGTTTCAGTCTTGGTCACAATGATATCACCCCTGCGTGGGTTTTCAGTCACAAGGAGAATGCCCCTGCGCGGGTAGTTGTTTTAGTGAATCTCTATCATCCAGAGTGCCACCCCAGGCCTCTGGCGACTTGTAATCCTGGATGTAATTGTTCGCTGCTGTTACTGTAAATAATAGAATTAGTATAGTTTCAACGATAAAAAAAAAAACCATAACACCAATAGAATGAAAGACATACACATCACTATAATGCATATAACAAATCCTTAACGTACATACATATATTCCCAACATACAAGCTTGTATGACGACATGCTCTTACCTCGAGGTCCAATGTTGCAACTTCACTTTGATGGTCTGCATCTCCTAATTTATCTCAACCAACACATCAGCATCATAACATACCAATAACATCACAATGACCTAAAATGCATAGAATAACTTCATGGACAACAATTCTCACCATGAAAATGCATGCATAACAACATATAGACACCGACATGCATATACCACCATACACTCATGAAGACACATCCCACAACAACACCACCAACCTTCACATGGCGACATGGCTACAACCATTATCAACACCATGCAAACACAACAAGCACATGGTATTACAACACAAGAACACATATTCAATCGACATGAATTCATGACCAACATACAACCCATCTAGTCTAAGGGTTGAACCATGCTCTGACACCACTATGTAACACCCTCCTCCCACATCTACCCAAGTAACCAGAAAATCGGGGTAAACATGTGACTAGAGGCTACTATAACAGGATTCAACCTCCTAGGTGACCTTAAGTAAGTGGAATCAAGGGAAACACACCATACAAACCTTCCACATCAACAAAAGGACTCTCAAGGACCATCCCAACCTCTCAAGTAACCATACCCTAGGTCCCAATGAGCTTGTAGACCAATTAACCCCTTAACACTCCCATGATATTGGCATGCATGCATCCTGAAGGCTTTGCATGCTCCCACAACATGGTATTCTAGCGTCTAGTGACTATTTTACTCAGTGTTGTGCCAACGTCTCTGGGATTTGAGCCACTTTTTTCAGGCCCAGATCCCAGGTCACTACCCAAAACTAAATGACACCTTCATAACATAAATATAACAGTGGAATGATGATACAAATGCAATTCCTTGAACAAGGGCTTGATTGGACCCCTACTAACCATGACAAGCATTTCGTCAAACATATCACAAATATGTAATCTACAAGAGTAAACAACAGATATGAGCATAGGGGTCTTCTACTTATTTGAGAATTGCTAAGAAGCATTGTTCCCTTATATCATTAGATGCATTATCATCTATTAGGCCATAGATACATTGTTCATTATTTACAGATAAAAATAGGAGGATATGCATTCATCATCATTGTCATAATACATGCTTATAACTAGCATAATAACAATAGAAATATCAAGGATACATTATCCATAGAATCCACATATAAACCAATACATTTACACATAAGATACCAAGTAAAGAACCTTTTATTAATGAATGCAAAATCCAACTCGGTATGGGACTACCACGTTCCACCTGACCATAGAATAGTTGAGTCGATTCTCTCTTCCGCCATTCACCCCCGTGCCATATGCCAAGCATGAATGTGGGACTCAAACCAAAAGAACCAACCAGGGCATCATGAGGCTAAACCACCTCACCCTCATCAATAGAAACTAGGATTTATCATAATCCATCTCGGATCACTAGGCCAACACAATCAACATGTAATAACAAAATTTTCCATGATCTCCATTAGATCACTAAGCTAAAACAAGCACAGATGCCACCAGATTTCTCCACCTACACCATGAGAAATTTTCATGTCTCCTAGTCTCTTAGGCTTTACTGCAATCCATACTGGATCACGAGGCCCTTAATCAATACCCTCCCTCTAGGATTTATTGCATATCCATTCCGGGATTACTAGGCCTGAAGGAGAGCACCCGCCTCTAGGCTTTACCATATATCTTGCCATTCACCGGTCGAATATTCCTAGGCCCACCGAGGCAACACTTGGCTTTCCGCAACCCACAGTCTGGTTCAGGGGTTACTAGGCTAGTGCCTTTACCGCAATCCACAGTCCAGTTCAGGGATCACTAGGCCATGTGTTCTTTCTTTTGGAGATCCACCTCACTTAGCTTTGAATCCATCTGAAAATCCAACTCAACCAAAACATGAGAACCCCATCACACCATGGCTATCCGAAAATGGCAAGGCTAGGTTGAAAACATTGTCACATTGGGCATTACCCATGCCATGACAACAAAGAACCACATGCATTACCATGCATGCCAAATCTAGCAAGGAAATCACACATGCAAACCGGTACCTGCAAAGAATATTGTTGTAGCCGCTTGATCCTGCTCTTCCTTGCTTTCTCTTTGCTTTCCTTTGCCTTTCTTGATCCAATGACAAAGTTCTCTGAGAAAACTCCATGTTTATGATAGATTTTTCGGCGAAAATCACATGAGAAACCATTTGTCGACGCGTTTCGAACCAACCAGTGTGGTTCATCGTCAGGACAAGTTGAAAAAACAAATCTAGCTTCGCATGTTAAATAGTTAGAGCAGAGCCACCAACGGTTAGCTGGGCCAAAAAATTGACATAGGACGACGGTCAAATTTAGTTATATTAGGTGTAAAATATATATATATATATATATATATATATATATATATATATATATATAATAATTATAATTGTTATTTTTATTTGTATTTAATAATTAAAACTAAAAGGAAAGTAGTTAACTAACGGACCAACCCTTATATTATAAATATATTAAGGGTTATGAAAATATATTAAAGGGATATTTAGTTAGAAAAAATCAAATAAATAAATAGTAAAGATAAAAACAAAAAATAAATAAATAAAAATAAAAACGAATAAAATAATTATAATTGGTATCATTATTTATTACTTAAAACCAAAAGAAGTTATATATCTTACCATCCCTTATATTGTAAATATATTAATGAGTTATGTAAAATATTAACGGGTTATTTAGTTAGTATTAATAAATAAATAATTTAGAACAAGAGAAAACAAATCCAGTTAGTAAATAAATAAAACAAATAATCAAATAAATAAATAATAAAGAACAAAAAATAAATAAAAATAAAATTAATTAAATAAATAAATAGAAAAATATGTAAAATATGAAAAAAATAAATAAATAAATAAATTCCAGTAAAAAAAATTAAAAAATAATAATAATAATAATAATAATAAAAATAAAAATACCAACAAACTAAAAATATATAAAAATAATTAAAACAGGTATTATTAGTTAGATGAAAGGTATAATAATAAAGGACCATACCTAATAATATATTAATGGGTTATTAAGATGAAAGAAAGATAGAATTGATAAATAAACTAGAACGTGAAATAAAAATTAAGTAAAAAAATAATAATAATAATAAATAAATAAAAATAAAAATAAAAAATTTTATTTGATAAAAAATCAATAAATAAATAAAAAGAAATAAAAGAAATAAATATATATATATATATATATATATATATATATATATATATATAATAAACATAAAAATAGTAATAAAATAAGAGACAAGAAAAACGACTAAGAAGAGAGTGCTGGGACCCAACACCTACTAATTTTCCAACCATCATCTCTATTGAGATTGCTTGGTCTCTTTTCAATCTCAAGAGCTTCCCTAAATTTCCGATGATGGAAATGCGAAACCTTAGCAATAAAACTCCATGTGTCCAAGAGTATGAGAGAGAGAGAGAATAGAAGAGAGCTCCACCAAAACCTATCAAAAAGATTGTCAGAGATCCTCATAAACCTTTTATCAAGGAGGCCTCTATTTTCTTCATTTTCCATTATTTTCTTTCAATTTCATCCTCACATGCAACATGTGACCTTTCACCTTTCTTTTCTCCTAATTTCCTTTAACTTCATAAATAAAATGCCAATTAATGCTTCATGCCCTTTCAAATCCTTTTCCATTGCCTTTGCCAATTTCCTTAGCCATAATGAACAACCACTAGGATGTTTTTCCCACCATTCAGCTTGGAATATGTGTCCCATGATCGTGGTCATATATATTTTTACATAAATTTTTAACCAAGGCTATTACAACATAAAAAATAAGCGGAAATCATAAAGCAACCATGAGATCAAGGCACATAAAGGATTTGATTACAAATTTCACCTAATGTGGGCTACGTCTTCGGGCCATGTTAAAAGTGGGGAGGCCTTCTTTTCATTCAATGGAAACAAAGAATTGAATTACAAGCAACTTTACAAAAATAACCCTTATACCTCCAATTCAGATGATGGCCTGAAAATAGAGACCTTGGATGGAGAAACAAACTACACAGTTGGATTTCTGGTGTGAAAATGTGCAAAATTGACTATAAACTTGTCAAACTCTGCCACTGGCACCTTTGGCCCTCTAAAGGAATATTTTCAGCATCTTGCAGATTCCCTTGCTCATGGTTCCACTACCTCTGGCCGCTCACGATTTCGTCGTCCTCCCTCCGCCGATCTCCTAGGTAAATTAATTGAGCACTTTTTATATATCCAAATGAGCGGAGCCACCAAAGGATGAGCCGAGCCGTGACTCGTTGGTGGTAGAGTCATATATGTCGGGGGCAGGCCGAGTTTGAAACCCACCCACCACAAATACGGTGTGGGCCAAGTTCGAAACCCGCCCACCCAAAATACGGTGCGGGTTTGTTATTTGAACACACGACGTGAAATTTTTATAGGGCTTGTTGTAGCATCTATTGTTATTTAAAATTAATTCTTTAATTTTATAAAAAATGAACAAAAATAAAAATAAAAATCATATATTATATTCCAAAAATTAAAAGAGAATAAAAATTCCAAAGCAATTGTTTATTGATGACGGCATTCAAAGCCGATGTAAGGTGGGCCCCGACCCATATTAAAGTGCGAGCAGTATCCTAAAATCTGAGTGAGCATGGGATCAGGAGGTTGATAAAGTGCTCTGCGGGGGAGCAACAAGCATGAGTTTTAACTCAGGCTCAACCCCGTAGTTGACCATGGCATCAAGTTGGTTGACCAAGATCTACGGCCCAAGATTACTGCAGGGGTTCAAACCCGATGAATATCCCGTACACTCCCTACCCCCATAGCGGGCCACCCTCATCACTTCACTCCATCTCATCTCCTCCACGTCATCTGCCACCCTCATTTATTATCAACCACTTCATCCATTATTCCTCATCACTTCACCTGTCATTCCATTAATTAAGTTCATTAATTACAGTTTTTGTTTCCCCCCGTTCAATTATTTTATATATAAGAGATCAGAAAAACCCCGTTGTTTTAGCCTTGTTTTAATATTAAGCAGTCTTGTAGCCAGTTCAGTGAATCCAAGTCAGCAACCGTGCCAGTAACTGTCATCTGTATCTGTCACCTACAGTCACCATGGCCCAACAAGTAAGTTCCTCATTAGTTATTCATACCCCCTTAATGGATGTTGAAAGAGATATTTTTGATACCCTCTGTACAATTAAACATCTCTCATTATATCAAGAGGTCATTCTAAATCATAAGAAGTCTCCTATATTCATGGCAATGGTCAGGTCAGGTGTTCTAGCCGCTTTTGTTCCCAGAACTCATTTATTTCCTGAATTTATTCAATGGCTAGCCTCAGCAATGTACCCCAAGAAATGTTTTGTAATGAATCAGTCTGGGGAAAATGTTTTTCAAGTGACTTCACAGTTAATACACCAAGCTTTGAATTACCCTGTGTCAGGAACTTACACCACCTTTACTGAGGAATCCTTGATTTCTTATTATGATAGCATGTCTCCTGAGGAGCTTTCTCATGTTACTTTTTTCTTAGCTCCTAAATCTAGCCAATTCTCCTTAGATGGCAATCTTTTCTCTTTAGTAATGTTTACAGTGGATTTAATACATGTGTTACAAGTAATTGCTAAGATTCTAGGGAAAGAAGACTCCAAGCAGGTAGATAAAGTTGTTCTGGGATTTTTCTCCTTAATGATGAAGCCTGAAGTTGTACTAGACATCCCAGCATTCTGGGTAGATGCCATCAATACTCAATTTATGACTTTTCCTCTCACTGGTTCTTTCAAGTTTCCTTAAGTCATTACTTATTTATTTTTGTACCAGAGTGTTGAACATTTCTCTAGTTTGGGGTTAAATCTTGTTGATATCAATAAAAAGAAACAATCAGTGGCTTTCTAGACAGACCTAATAAGGAATGGTCTAGGATATAGTGGTTTATTTGAGTTTACTTCCTTATTTCTTCTAGTGGCATATAAGATTTTGAATGGAAGCCTACCCCCAAATTTGTTTCCTAAAGCTCAAGAGTGTCTTCAATTGAGTAAGGATGTGAGATGTGGGGATCGGCTCATCTTTGAAGAGCATGCAGAGATTAGGCTTTATGGAGCCTTTGTCAAACCTTATAGATTACTTAAGTTTGTGCCAATGACGCTTTTTGCCCTAAAATTTATAAGGCAAAGCTTAAATGTTGATCAAGTTGATTTTGTCCCTATGAAGAAAGGCTTCTTCTTCAAGCTGCCTAAAATAGTGGGACCATTCATTGTAAATACCAGACAGGCTGCCCAGGAAGTTGAAAGATTATTGAATGATATGTGTCTTTTACAGGAGGTTGAGTGGGCTTATGACCCTCACCAAATTATTTCAAAGAGAAGAGTGGAGAATGGCTATTCAGCCTTTGTGCATGAAAGTAGACCTGAAGCAGAAAAATTGGCAAATGGAGGCTTGCAAAGCACTCAAGAAACAGAGATTGAAACCCCTAGCATTACTGAAAAAGGGGTCAAGAGGGTTAGAGAGGAAATTATTGATCTAGATGAGGAAGAATTTGAAGCAGCAAAAAGAATCAAGCTTCAGGATGCAATGTCTTTGGCCCAACCTGGTTTGATTATTCAGTTAGGAGAGACAGAAGGTGCCCCTGCTTCACCATCCTCCAGAGAACCTGTTCATGATCAAGTTCCTTTAATTCAAAGTATGTTTGCTCAAATAGTTGAGAAAAATCAGAAGATGAAGTTAAATATGGAAGCTCAGGCTGAGTCTCAAGTAACCCCTGAACAAACAAGATTTCTATCTGCCATGGATTTGGAGAATATTCAACTTAGAATTGCTTTTTCTCTTCCTATAGAAATATCTATGGGATCTTCTAACAATTTCAAGACTATAAATTTGACTGTTGACACTCACAAGCTTCCAATTCTTGACAAGGTCAATCTACATATGCAAACTGGGTAGTTGATTGTAAATGATCTATATAAGACAAATGCAGCAGCTGCCAAGGCCGAAAAAATGCTAAATAAAGTGATTTAGTAGCTAAAGTTGGAGAAAGCTAATTCCAGAGCTTTGAATGCTCAAGTTGACGAGCTAAAGAAGATTATCATTAAAATAGGGGTCAATCCTGATGACCAACCTGTTGTTCAAAAGTTGTTGCAATCTGCTAAATCAAAGATTGGAGCTTTGAAAAAGAAGTTGAATCTACCTACAGGTGAGCATCCCTTAGCTGCAGGGATAGCTGAAGTAGAAAATGAAAAAGAAAAGCTCCTACAAGATGTGTTGCAGAAGATTGAAGAAGTTTCTTTACTTAAAGAAACTCTGGACAAGCTACAAAGATAGGTAGACACTCATGTTTGTACAATGGTAATGCCAACCAACACAGATGATCCAATAGCATAGGTTCTACAATTGGGAACAGAGCTTAAAATGGCTGAGCATGATGTGAAGAAAGCTCAAAGAGAGTTAGAAATAACTTGCAAATTATTGAATTTAAGTGAAGAAGAAACAATAAGAGAAAGAGATAATGCCAAGAAATACAGGGAAGATCTCCTGAGGGCTGAAGATGAAATCAAAAGGCTAAAGGAGAAAATGAAGGGCAACATGTCCTTAATTCTGTTGGCATTATGACACAGATTTGGAACTATGACATAGGTGTTGTCCTTGATGGCAACTCACTCAGATGACAGATCACAGTTCAGACTCACAGAATGAAGAAAGAGAGGTATACGTAGGTTCCCCATTGACCAAGCTGTGTGTACACGCGAGTTTGCAGACCAAAAGGCGCGTATAGCATACACACGCACTTTCACGGAAGGAAAGGCGCGTACATGTTGGAAAACTTAGTTTTGGTCCATGGTATTTTGATCCATGGTATTGGTCCAAGGTATCTTGTTCGAAGTGTTGACCCCAGGTATTTGGTCCAAGGTATTGGTTCTAAGTGGTTTTGGTCCATGGTATTGAGTAAGGTCTAATACTATAAAAGGAGGAGAAGATCATTAGGCAAAGACACTCAAGTATTGAATATCTAATGAAGAGCAAGATCTAGAATACAGGTTATTGGGTGATGGTGCATAGCTGGATCTGAATCAAGGATGAACCTTAGCGCTTGATGAAGGATAAGATCTAATGATGTGTCAAGATCTTAAGGCTTTAACTAAAGTATTTTTGTGTGATTTTGATCTTTTATCTGAATAATTGGCGTATGTTGTAGACTGTAAATATGATGATCTAGGTATAACTAAAGTTTAGAATTGTTGTAAAGATTAAATCATCATTTATAGATCTGTACACAGGTTCACTTTAGAAAAGGCGTGTATACACGTTGGTTCTGCATATCAAAACAGCGTATACATCTTAAATTTGATTTGCAGATCTGTACGCAGGTTTGTCTTGAGAAAAGTGCATATGCACGCAGGTTTGACACATTGAAGTAGCGTATACCTCATAAAATATGCTTTAGCTACTTCTGGTTGTTGTTGCAGTGTTCTGGGTTCTGGTTACTGTTTTCTGGTTACTGTATTCTGGTTACAACATTCTGAAAAGTGATTGATTGATTCAGTTGTGGTTGGTGCAAAGGAGATTGGTTGATTGAATGATGTTATTGATGGATCTAGTCTAAAAATTTATGAAATGTGGTCCTTGGAAGAAAAGAGAAGGTTGTAGCCTTCTGTAGGCCGGCACCTACATACTAGTAAACATATCAGCTAGTACAAGAGCTAGGGTTTGTAACTCCCTTCCAGGAGAAGCTAGAGAATGAGACAAGGTTGTAGCCTTCTGTAGGTAGAAGCCTACGTACTGGTATAAGACTGCACCAGTACAAAAATTGTAAAAAGAAGTTTCTTATTAAAAAGAAGATAGAAACGATTGTAGCAGGTGGTTTTCACCCACATTGGGTTTCCACCTTATATTTTGTGTTCATGTGTGTGATTTTCTGTGCTGTTTTTACTGCACCTGGTTACTATTTATATGGTTCTGATGCACTGATTAAAGATCAACATATGATGAATTAACTGAATCATAAGTTTGCAGGATATACGTTAGTTTCCTTAAATACAGTTGCGTATACATGCAAGTTCCATTAACTAAAGTAGCATATATGAATCTGTTTATGGAAATGAAATATTATTGACTTGCTAATACTGATTCACCCCCCCCCCCTCTCAGTATTATTTCCAACATTTGGTATCAAAGCAGGTCCTTCAGAAGAAGTTTGATCGCTTGAAGGAAGATCTATCATCATGAGTAACTACGAAAGAGAGGGATCCATTAGACCACCAATCTTTGATGGGAGCAACTTTGTTTATTGGAAGGTAAGAACCACAACCTATCTTCAATCTCTTGGAACAGATGTCTGGGAAATCGTAGAAGGAGGATATACATTTCCATCAACAATTCCTACAGATACTGTTGGTAAAAAGCAATATGAAACCAATGCCAAGGCTGTCAATACATTATTGGGGAGTCTGTCGCAGTCAGAATTTGTCAAAGTTATGCAGCTCGCCTAACAAATATGGGACAAGATCGTTCTAAGCTATGAAGGAGACAATTAGGTAAAACGTGCAAAATTGCAAACTCTCAGAATTCAATATGAAACTCTCAAAATGCACAATGATGAAAGTATCGCTAGTTACTTCTTACGTATAGATGAGATTGTTAATTGCATGAAGAACTTGGGTGAAGAGATAAAAGAAGTTACTTTAGTTGAAAAGGTTTTAAGATCCTTGTCTACTAAGTTTGAATCAAAAGTATCTGCCATAGAAGAAAAGCAGGATCTTCAGACTATTACTATGACACAGCTGCACGAAATCTTAACTACTTTCAAAATGAGAAAAGGAGGTCCATCAGATATGAGAGAAGCCGCATTCAAAGCTTCAGGAAGAGAAGAACTCAATGAATCAGGACATATTTCAGAAGGAGAGGAAGAAGCAAACTTTGTCAAGAACCTTCAACGGGGTTCTGGAAGATTCAGAGGTAAACTACCTTTCAAATGTTTTGCTTGTGGAAGAGTCAGTCATTATGCTACCAAATGTCCTCATAAAGATAAGCTTGATAAAGGTAAGGAATCAGCAAAATGGAATAGAAAACAAAGTGCAAGTAAGAAGAGCTACTATACACATGAAGATAGCGATGGTTTATCAAATAGTGATGAAGATGAAAATAGTAATGACTATAGACTTTTAATGGCTTTTGAAGATGATGATTTCTTGGATGCTTTAGATGAAGATGATCTTTATGAAGAAATCTCTAAACTTAAAATCTGTTTAGAAGAAAAGAATATGATTATAAATACTCTAACATTCCAACTTGGTGAAAGAGAAAAACACAATGCAAAACTAGAATGTGAAATTATGGGTCTATGAAAGGATATTGAGAAAACAAAAGCTCCCAATCTTAGATTTACTAAAGGATCAGAAACCTTAAATGAAATTATCGAAGTGCAGCGTTATCCTCTGATAAAGAGAGGTCTTGGATATACTGAATAAGCATCCCAAGCACAGAAGCCGTCAACCTCCACTAAAAGCTATTTTGATGCAGCAAAGAGCAGTGAACAGTTTGACAATCGACAGCAAAGGCATAAAGCAGATCACCAGGGAAATCAAGCTCAATTTACTTCAAGGATGAACAGAAGCTACAACCAACCTCAGGTAAATCTTACTCAATCTGCTTCAAGAATGAATATCAATAGCAACTACAATCACCGGGTCAGTAGATTCGATAATCGTTGGAACTTCTTTAATGGCCAATGTTTTTCATGTCATAACTTTGGACACAAAGCTACTCAATGTGTTGCTTACAAGACCATCATGACTAGAGAAGCATAAAATCAAAGGAATGTGACAGGGATCATGAAATGGACCTAAAATAACTTTTCTCTTCTTGAAAATGAAATAGAATGCTCTATCTGCAACAACTTTGGTCATGAAGAATCTGAATGCAGGAGTAAATTTCGAAAAACATCTCAGAAGGAGCAAACTTCATTAAATCCCAAAATATGGAGAAAGAAAGAACCACAAACAGAAAGATGTGGTATAGTCCTGTATGCAGAAGGACAAGAAAATCAGTGCTACATCGACAGTGGATGCTTGAAACACATGACAAGTGATAAAGAAAAACTTTAGTCATATAATGCCTTAGGAAGAAAAGAAGGTCTCATTTGGAAATGACACTCCTGCTATCATAAAAGGTAAAGGTTCTATTCTTTTAAAAGAAAAAGTTAAAGCTAGGAATGTTATGTATGTTGATGGTCTAAAGCATAACCTATTGAGTGTCAGTCAAATGTGTGATCAAGGAAATGAAGTAGTATTTCGATTAAATGGATGTGTTGTTCGTGAGCTTGATACAGGAGAAACAATGATCAAAGGTATAAGAAATTCAAACAACTTATACATACTCAAGGGAGGACAACAACAGTGCTATCTAAGCAAAAATGATGAACACTGGCTATGGCACAGAAGATTGGGGCATATAAGCTTCTCTCAAATAAGAAAGGTAAGCAAATTCCAGGTCGTTCCTGATCTTCTTGATATCAGCATTCCAGAAACTACAATATGCAAATCATGTCAATTTAGTAAGCAAACCAGATCGCAATTCCTTGAAAAGGAAGGATCAGCTAGTAAGCCTCTTGAACTTGTTCATACTGATTTATGTGGTCCATCAAGGAAAAAGTCACCTTGTGGATAAGAATACTTTATATTGGATAGGACTTCTAAAGCATAAAGATGAAGCATTTGAAAAATTCAAAGCCTTCAAAGCATTGCATGAGAATGAATCAGATCGCAAAATCAAATGCCTCAGATCTGATCAAGGAGGGGAATTTACCTTGGATGAATTTTTTGACTTTTGTGAAGAACATGGAATAAAAAGACAATTCTCCACTGCAAGGACTCCTCAGCAAAATGGAGTGGTAGAAAGGATGAATAGAACTGTTCAACAAATGGCTCGGGCTATGCTGGATGAGTCTGGAACTCCTGCAACCTTCTAGGGTGAAGTTGCATTCACTGCCATCACTATTCTCAACAAAGCAAATGTTCGGGTAAACAGCACTCAAACTCCACATGAAATTTGGTATGGTAAGACTCCTACTGTAAAATACTTCAAAGTTTTTGGAAGCAAATGTTACATCAAAAGGACTGATGAAAAACTTGGCAAGTTTGAACCCAGAGCAAATGAAGGCATTCTCCTTGGTTACTCTTCCCGAAGTAAAGCATATAAGTGTTATAATAAAAGACTTGGGAAAATTATTGAAAGTATTGATGTTGTGGTTGATGAAGCATGCAAAAATCCAAAGCAGGTAAAAACCGAAGATTGTGGAGAAGATGAGGATTATCCTCCCACATCAAATCAGACTAATTCTGAAGAAGAAACCAATGAAGCACCAGAAGAACAGATAACGGAAGAAGAAAAGACTCCATCCAGGTATGTTCAGAAAAATCATCTAGAGACTCAAATTTTGGGACAGAAAGAGGCAGGTGTGCAGACAAGAAGAACTATTACAGAAGCTTCAAGCTATCTAGCATTGCTTTCCTCCATCGAACCTCAAAATGTAAATGAAGCATGCAAAGATGAATGTTGGGTCAAGGCCATGAATGAAGAACTTGAGCAAATTGAAAATAATAATACTTGGGAATTAGTTCCTAGACCTCATGATAAGAATATCATAGGAACCAAATGGATATTCAAAAACAAGCTGAATGAAAATGGTGAAGTCATTAGAAACAAGGCCAGACTTGTTTGTAAAGGATATGCTCAACAAGAAGGTATAGATTTTGAAGAAACTTTTGCACCTGTTGCTAGACTGGAAGCCATAAGAATGTTCCTTGCTCTTTCTAGTTTTCAGAAATTCAAAGTATACCAAATGGATGTAAAATCTGCCTTTCTTAATGGAGACTTAGAAGAAGAAGTATATATTGAGCAACCAGATGGATTCATCCTTGGAAATGATGCAAAACTTGTATGCAGACTTAGAAAGGCTCTCTATGGTCTAAAACAAGCTCCAAGGGCCTGGTATTACCGTCTTGACAAATACCTCCATCAACAAGGTTTTTCAAAAGGATCAGCTGATAGCAATCTATATACAAAGATTGACAATAATAAATTGCTAATACTTGTTGTGTATGTTGATGATATCATTTTTGGTAGCAATGAAGAAGCCATGAGTCAAAACTTTGCTTTGGTAATGCAGCAAGAATTTGAAATGTCCCTGCTTGGTGAGCTCACATATTTTCTTGGTCTACAAGTTCAACAAAATAAAGATGGTATTTTTCTATCACAAACCAAGTATCTCAAGCAGATCTTGAAAAAATATGGCATGGAAGATTCTAAACCAGTATGTACCCCTATGGTAACAGGATGCAGTCTCAGCTCAAATGATGAATCAGTAGCAGTACATCAACCAACCTACAGATCCATGATTGGCAGTTTGCTTTATCTAACAGGTACCCGACTAGACATCATGCATGCAGTGGGAATAGTTGGAAGATTCCAAGCATATCCAAAGGAATCACACATTCAGGGAGTCAAAAGGATTTTCAAATATCTCCAAGGAACACAGAATTTTTCTTTATGGTATCCTAGAGATACATATCTTACACTTCATGCATATACAGATGCAGATTGGGCAGGAAGCATTGATGACAGAAAAAGCACTAGTGATGGTGCATTCTATATGGGTTCTAGATTAGTGTCTTGGTTCGGCAAGAAACAAAGTTCAATTGCATTATCTACAGCTGAAGCAGAATATGTGGCTACTGCATCTTGCTGCACACAACTGCTTTGGATGATGCAAACATTGCAATACATTCAGATCACATGTACTTCTCCCATCTCCATTCTATGTGATAATACAAGTGCCATTAGTATTTCAAAGAATCCATTCATGCATTCCAAGACCAAGCACATGCCCATCAAATATAATTTTCTACGTGAACAAGTGCTTGAACAAAAGGTCAAATTGGAGTATGTTCCCTCCAAAGAAGAAGTTGCTGATATATTTACCAAACCACTGCCTAGAGAGACATTTGAATATCTCAGACAAAAGTTGGGAGTAGTCGATGCATCATCCTGCTGTCAAAACTTATCTGTTTCAGAGAAAAGTGGTTATACGCGAGTTTCATGAAGCATATCCACGTACATAAGCCGGTTTCTATGGATACAGTTGTGTATATGTTGGTTGAAGAAAAGCAGTGGGCTAGACTTAGAATGCAAGGAGTCTGATATGGTTCTGATAGTGATCATCTGGCACAGGTTCAGGGGGACCATATACTTCTAATAATGCATTTTTGGCATTATCTTAGAAGATCTTGGTATAAATTCATAGTTGTTTTTTATTCAGGTGGAACAGGTTCAGGGGGAGATCATGGTTGCTAGTCTGGCTAGTGATTGACAGATGTTGTTGATGATAGTTGCTGATGATTATCATGGTCTTGTTTCAGATATTGGTCTCTATGTCATGTATATCTTTTAATGTCAAGGTCATGAAACGACCTATTTTGTTTCCCCACTATGCATGGGATGGATGATGTAATGTTCTTGTTTTGACATGCATAAACAATTGGTATATCCCCACTTGGTTGGGTGGATGAGTCAAACTTGGTATATCCCCACTCGGTTGGGTGGATGAGTCAAACTTTTTATATCCCCACTTGGTTGGGAGATGGATGTATGTATGAGCCATTGGTGATAGGAAGGTCATTTATGATGTATGTCTAGAATCATGTTCTTCTTTTAGAACATCTTTTTGCAGACCTTGCTTATATTCAGGGGGAGCATGGACTTGAGCATGGATCTCAATCATCACACTTCACAATATCATAGAATTCAGCATGTACTCAGGGGGATCATAACCCTTTGCCCTTGATGACAAAGGGGGAGAGTGACTTGGGGTTGCCATCAAGTCCAAAGGGGGAGATTGTTGGCATTATGACACAGATTTGGCACTATGACACAGGTGTTATCCTTGATGGAAACTCACTCAGATGACAGATCATAGTTCAGACTCACAGAATGAAGAAAGAGAGGTATACGTAGGTTCCCCATTGACCAAGCCGCGTGTACACGTGGGCTCGCAGACTAAAAGGTGCGTATAGCGTACACATGCACTTTCACGGAAGGAAAGGCGCGTACATGTTGGAAAACTTAGTTTTGGTCCGTGGTATTTGGTCCATGGTATTTTGATCCATGGTATTGGTCCAAGGTATCTTGTTCGAAGTGTTGACCCCAGGTATTTGGTCCAAGGTATTAGTTCTAAGTGGTTTTGGTCGATGGTATTGAGTAAGGCCTAATACTATAAAAGGAGGAGAAGATCATTAGGCAAAGACACTCAAGTATTGAATATCTAATAAAGAGCAAGATCTAGAATACAGGTTATTTGGTGATGGTGCATAGTTGGATCTGAATCAAGCTTGATGAAGGAGAAGATCTAATGATGTGTCAAGATCTTAAGGCTTGAAGTGAAGTATCTTTGTGTGATTTTGATCTTTTATCTGAATAACTGGCATATGTTGTAGACTGTAAATATGATGATCTGGGTATAATTGAAGTCTGGAATTGTTGTAAAGATTAAATCATCATTTATAGATCTGTATGCAGGTTCACTTTAGAAAAGGCACGTATACACGCTAGTTCTGCATATCAAAACAACGTATACATCTTAAATTTGATTTGCAGATCTGTACGCACGTTCATCTTGAGAAAAGTGCGTATGCATGTAGGTTCGACACATTGAAGTAGCGTATACCTCATAAAATATGCTTTAGCTACTTCTGGTTGTTGTTGCAGTGTTCTGGGTTCTAGTTACTGTATTCTGGTTACAACATTCTGAGAAGTGATTGATTGATCCAGTTGTGGTTGGTGCAAAGGAGATTGGTTGATTGGATGATGTTATTGATGGATCCAGTCTAAAAATTTATGAAACGTGGTACCTGGAAGAAAAGAGAAGTTTGTAGCCTTCTGTAGGCCGGCACCTATGTACTAGTAAACATATCAGCTAGTACAAGAGCTAGGGGGTTGTAGCTCCCTTCCAGGAGAAGCTGGAGAATGAGAGAAGGTTGTAGCCTTCTGCAGGTAGAAGCCTGCGTACTGGTATAAGACTGCACCAGTACAAAAATTGTAAAAAGAAGTTTCTTATTAAAAAGAAGATAGAAACGATTGCAGCAAGTGGTTTTCACCCACATTGGGTTTCCACCTTATATCTTGTGTTCATGTGTGTGATTGTCTGTTCTATTTTTACTGCACCTGGTTACTGTTTATATGGTTCTGATGCACTGATTAAAGATCAACATATGATGAATTAACTGAATCATAAGTTTGCAGGATATACGCTAGTTTCCTTAAATACAGTTGCGTATACACGCAAGTTCCATTAACTGAAGTAGCGTATATGAATTTGTTTATGGAAATGAAATATTATTGACTTGCTAATACTGATTCACCCCCCCCCAGTATTATTTCCAACAAATTCAAGCTAGAGAAATCCTATGGGATGAAGTTATTGAGGTTGTTAGAGGTATTTGGGAGTTTTTGGTGATTATATCTAAAGAAAAAATACTAATTAGGGATATGGAGGAGGTGGTTATTAAAAATAAGCAAAAAGATCTAGACAGATCAAAGTTTGCAAAGAGGATGATAGACTTCATTAACTCTAAGTCTACTGCAGAGTTGAAGGAGCATGACATGCCAGACATAATAACATGTGCAATTGATTTCAATAAAATGATTGTCAGAAACATCTACAAGATTACTGCTGAGAAGAAGATAAAGGAGATAAAGGAAGCAATTTCAAAGTTTAACATCTTGTTTGACAAAAGGGTTAGGGTTGGACTTCCTTCTTGCTGGGATCTTTAGGGAAACTTGCTGCCATGGAAAACATATGAGACTTTGCTGGTTGAGGCAAAAAGCAAAGTTGATAACACTCATGAAAGGACAACAGTATTAAAAGGAGCCACCATTGTGAATTTCCTGAACAAAGATTTTAAACTTCTCTGGATGGTGAAGACTCTATTTTCTGACAAACCTACTTATGGTAGGATAACAGCTTGCAGAATAGCACTCGACAAGCTAGAGGAAGCACCAAAGTCAAATGTGCCACTATGGAGAAAGTGTAAGGAATGGATGATAGAGCAGAACAAAGGTACATCAGCAGAACCACATACTCAGGCTACAGATCCGAACAACGAGCAACAATCACCAATCATACTCTGATTTCTGTCACTTCTTATTTTCTTGTTTTCTTAAGAAGAATGAGGTGTCTTTTACCCTCCATGTAATATTTTGTAATGACCCTTTACCTTAGACAGTTAGGAAGATAGTTAAACAGTTTGGCAGTTTTGGTGGTTACCAACTGTTCCATGATGTATAAGAAAAGGAAAAATTATAGAAAAAGGGTTCGAATTTTGAAGGACCTGGGATATACTATTGTATTTTTTATATGAATTGATGATTAATGAAAGAATCAGGAGTTTTCCACACATTGTTGGGTATGATTTTGTAATTTCTCTATTATGTGTCATCATGTGTCTTCCTTTCTTTAAATATGGTAATGAAGTTGCAGGTCTTTGTTTACTTATGTGAATGAAGTTAAAATCCCTTAAAAGAGCGCTCCTATATTTAAAGTTCTTACTTCTACATTTCCTCTAAGTTACAGATAATAGTTTTTGTGAAAAGCAACATATTGTCTCTAACTTTTCAAAGCATTCTTCACTCAACATTTATATTCAACAATCAAATGGCATTCTGAGACTTTCATGTCACCTAAGTATTGAGGATTAAAAATCAGGTGTTTCAGGTTCTTCATTTGAAATTATAACATATAATTAAGTGACCACTAAGTGACATAAATAATAAAAATTAATGTCTTAAGCACAATTTCTACACAACCAGGAAATTGGTTTCTTAAGTAACAACAAGGTCGACGGTTAATACTGTGGCTTGAATTTGTTATTTGTTTGGAACCACCCAGGTGGCAGGTCAGGTGAGTTCAAGCTCTGTCGGTTCTGCTCTCTTGTAATATATATGGTTTGTCATCGGTGGCTCAGGAGGTTCCACTGGAGGTGACCCGCCCACCATGCTTTTAAAATGATATTCAATTCCATATCATTTGGGACTGTTGGGGGGTGGCGGGGTTTCCAGCCCCCCCCCTCCCCCGCCCCCCAAAAAAAACATTTTTTTATTTTTTATTTTTTTAAACACTATAGTTAAAAAACTTCCGTCGGAAATTAAGGTTTATTAGGGAAAATAAGGAGGTGACAAATTCTCCTTTTCTAGTGGATGGATTCCATGCACCGGGACTCTGCAAAGTTGTTGCCTTATTAGTGACTGCCACTTGGCCCTATTTGACCACAACTTTGACCAGCTATAACTTGAGAATACAATCTGGACCTAGTTTCACTTCCATTTGTTGACTTTTATTTTTGAGATATTTTCAAGGCCACTTCTATTTTTGGATCCACCTGGATGAGGAACAAAAATTTGAAGCCTTGGAAAATATCAAGAAGATGATGTTCCTGATGATAATGATAAGGAAATTGCACAGTTACAACAACAACTAAAGAAGGCACACATAGTTATTGCATAGTTGCAGCAGGACAACGGGGAATTGAAGAAGGTATCTCTACAAAGGACAACTAAGATTAATGAGAAAGAACTAGTGACAAAGGATACACCATTTGTCACCAAATCTAAAGGAAAGGAGAAAATAGTGGGAGAGGACATTCAAGAGGTACAAGCTCCAATAGCTAGAATCACTAGATCTTCAACTAGAAAATTGCAAATTCAGGAAGAGGAGGCAATACAAGAATAAAAGAAGACAGATATGAATTAGGGCCAACATACTTTCAAAAGTTTTAGGATGCAATTGAAAAAGGCCCATAGTGATATTGTTGAGCTCAAGGAGCAGAATGAAATGGCTAGGAAAAAGATGAGTGATCTTTTGGACATGTATCAACCAATAATGGAAAATGCTAAATATATGTTGAAGAGGTCTCTCCCACTACATAGGAAACTAAAAAACATATGCAAGAAAAAGCTTCCCATGAGGAAGGAGTGTAGGGCTACCAATTAATAGTTGAAGAAGATACAAGAGAAAGATAGAGGTAAGTTGGACCTGTTGGCTGAAGCAGCCAAAGTTTGAATGCTGGAACAAGTAAAACAAAGCAGTTTTGATTTTTTGTTTTTTTTCCTAAGTATGCTTTTTAAATGGGGTTGAGGTTAGGAGGTCATATTTTTCACAAATTATTTCTTGCAAATACAATTATTCAGAATTCTCAAGTGACTTTCCAAAAGAAGTAGCTCACACAACAATTTTGTATCCTAACCAAGCATTAGGGTTAGGGTTTTTTATGTAAAGGTGGAAGTTTTGTCATTTTTGGTGAAAGGGGGCTTGAATGGGGTTTGAAACATTATCAACATCATGTAAGCATCATCACCAAGATATGCATGTTGTTCAGATACTTCAGTGTTGGTCAAAACCCATGAAGAACAGGTCGCGTTGCGCTTTGTCACTGGCATTGCGCTTTTGCTATGGGTGAAATTTTGAGAGTTGGGAGCTTTGTGTGATGAAAGAAAGTTTCTAAGGAGGAATTTGATGATGTCCAAGAATTTTTAAAGATTCAAAATTCATCAGTCAACTCAGACAGTGATCGGACCTACTTCAACCATGGAACGCTGCACTTTTCTGCCGTGTTTTTGTGTTTCAGCTAAATTAGGAGGTTGCACTAAACATTCAAAATTCATCAATCAACTCAGACAGTGATCAGTGCTACTTCAACCATGGAGCTCTGCACTTTTCTGCCGTGTTTTTGTGTCTCAGCTAAATTAGGAGGTTATGCAGTGCCGACATTGCACTTTCACACTATCATGTTTTTTACCAAGATTTTCATGCAAAACCTTTATGTATTTTGTTTTTATGCTCATGGTAAATGTTATGAGGAATTTAAGGACTTATAAGCTCGAATTAGACT
The DNA here is from genome assembly GCA_031772625.1 of Pinus tabuliformis. Classification (NCBI taxonomy): domain Eukaryota; kingdom Viridiplantae; phylum Streptophyta; class Pinopsida; order Pinales; family Pinaceae; genus Pinus; species Pinus tabuliformis. The sequence continues at coordinate 1,224,012,972 of CM062811.1, forward strand.
TTGTATTTAATGTAAATATGCTTGAAAAAACTTTGGTCAAACAGTTCCTATTTTTCTTAAAAAACAATTCTATTTTCATTGCATTATGTAGAAACATAACTCGTATTAGGGAATTCATTTCCTAGAGGTGGGAACTAATTTTTTTTCATCTATTTATGATGTAATTGTAATTGAAGAAAGGGTTGGTTAGGTTTGAGAAGAAAGAACACTATGTGTATTGAATTTTCTTGATTTTTCCAGTGAATGAAAAGACAAAGGCCAAATTTTACAGGGATTCTTGTGTTAGTTGCTTTGGAGATGTGCTTCTTGGTTTTGTAAGTTATCTTATGTTATCAATCATGCTTTGAAATGTGTCTTCTTGTTTAGTTAAACAAAGATATTGACTCAGAATTCGCTTCAAAAAAGTTCTATGTTTCAGTTTTCTAAACATTTATGTTTTATGCGAGAATGACATTTAGAATTCATCTTGTTGTTTGATTCTATGTATGCCATTTTCCATTTATCTTCTACTCACCCTCCTATAATGATTTCAACTGAAGAAAAAAAAAAATTCAAAAATACTACCTACCTTGCCCCTGTAGAAGATCCCTCTTTCTCTTCATCCTCCCACTGGAAATCATCAACTTTTATGACTGTATTGCCCAATGGATCTATCTTCTTTCCTGCCAGCAAACCTTTAAAACTTATACCCAATGAGCACCATACCTAGCCTAATATCCAAGTGATTGAACATTTTAGATAGAGAGAGCCCTCTCTGAAGTTGGAAGGGCTAGATTCCAACTTCCAAGTGGTTTGTGGTTACCTCTGAGTTTCTCTTTTCAACCTAGGGAAATTATGGAGAGCTAACATAGTGGTGTTGTTGTCGGGCAGCAAAAGTTGAAATCTTCCCTAGAAAAATATGGTTCCTGAGGGTGAAAGTGAACTAGAAACTAATAGGTTGAATATTTGCCCGACCGTTAGCGATTTTAGAATCATTTGTAATAAATTCCTATAGGAAATATGGCTTCAAGAAGAGTATACACTAGACATCATCCAGACCCTAATCCACCTGAGGTTTTGAACAGTCCAAAAAAGTTGTTTAGAAGAAAGAAGCTTGCAAAAGAAATAGATATCAATGTCATAAAAAGATCCTTGTCTCTACCTAAAAAAGTTGAATCAGTGGACCACACTCAGTTTGATTTGAAGTTTGAGCAAAGCCTTTCCATTTCTAAATTGAAAAACAGTGTGATAGAGACAATCTCTTATCAATCTAAGTTGCAACCCTCTATTCCTTTTCAAAAATAAGGTGTGTTAGAAGTAGATAAGGACATTTGGACACAATTCCATAAGTTAGAACATCTTGTTAATCAGTTGTAGGAAGCTGCTACTAAATCATCCAAATTACAACATTTTGTCCCAATTATTTCTGCCCCATTGAACATCTCATTGAGTTATGCTCCTGTTGTGTCTTTTGTTGTTAATCCTTTATCCTCATCAGTTGCTCAAATAGCAGTCCCCTTACCTTCCTCATCTACATTTCAAACCCCAACAGTCAATACAAGTCATACAATCATGGTTACTCATTATGCTCCATTGAATTTACAAGGCCCACTGCATGATTTACCACAAAACTATGGTCAGAGATTGCCTCAGTTCGATGGCACAGGGGTTATTACAGCACAACAACACCTTGACAAGTTGAATGATTTTATAGACTTGGAAGAGGTGGACCATGAGGATGCTAAGTTGAGGCTTTTTTCTCAGAGTTTTTCGGGAGAGGTTAAGAAATGGTTCAGAGGTTTTCTAGCTGCTAGCATTGCCAATTTCCAACAACTTGAACAAAGTTTCCTTTCCATATGGGAAGTCAAGAAGAACCCTCTACAAATTTTGGCTAAGTATGATAGTTTGAAGAGAGCTCCAGGAGAATCAATGCAAGATTTTTCAGCAATATTTAACAAAGTATATAATTCAATACCAACTGAAATTAAACCCCCTCCTAGATTGGCCTTGCTTCATTACCTAGATGGTTTTGATGCCAAGCTAGCCTATCAGCTTAGAGAAAGGAACCCAACCACTTTGGAGGACATGCAAAAAAATGTTGTAGCAGTGGAAGCCAATTTGCTTAATAAAAAGGCCAAAATGGAAGCTTAAAAAAGGGGAGAATGAAGAAAATTCATCTTCATCAGACAAAAAATTGGAGGTCATGGTTAAAATGGTGGAAAATTTAGTGGAGATATTGACCTTGGAGAATAAAGTTGTTGGTAGAGATCAACTGACCCCTCCTCCAATAAGAAATCCAAATTTTTGGAGGCGTCAAGTGAAAATAAAGCAAAGAGAACAAAGAAATCAAGCAGATCAACAACAAATCAAACCTCCCTTTCAAGAGAATTTTGCAGAGGAGGAAGAGGCAATAGAATAGCAGGATCAAATTCATTATTTTGGTAAAGAAGAAGAGGACAATGTCTTTTTTACAGAGGCAGAACATGACTTGTTTTATCAGCCACAAGAAGATATTATGCACATGGAATCAAAATATTACAAGAAAGGGTATCAAAATTAGATCATGGAGGTGCAAAGACAATATAATTTGAGAAATAGGAAAGTTCCAATAAATCCTCCGAATAAAGGCCAAGCTGATGCAACTACTTCCTATCAGAAGAAAGTTGATCCTCCAAAAGAAATTCCCGAAAAGAGAGAAACAACCATTAAAGACATAGTGAAAGGTAAATCATCTTTCAGTTTAGAAAATGAGATATCTAAAATCAAAATTCCTTTTCCATTTAATGATCTGATTAAGAATGATGTATACAAGAATCAAATTGTCAAAGCATTGAAGATAGGAGAAGTTTCAGACACTGTCAATTTGAATGATGATCATCCTGAATTTCTTTTTGGTCCAAAAGTTGATGGAGATTCTCAAGATGGAGATGTACCACCTTTTTATGTCAGTTTGAATGTGCATGATCTGATTCTACACAATGCAATGCTAGACTTAGGTGCATCACATAATTTAATGTTGAAGGTGATTATGGATAAGCTTGGATTGGACATCACAAGGCCTTATAAAGATCTCTTTTCTTTTGATTCTAGTAAGGTGAAATGTTTGGGTTTGATCAAGGATTTGGTAGTATCTCTTCCTCAAATCCCAGCAAAAAACTTAGTGATGGAAATTATTGTAGTTGATATTCCCCCTAAATTTGGCATGCGTTTATCAAGGTCCTGGTTTGCAAAGTTGAAGGGTGCTCTCCAAATGGACATGTCTTATGTCACGATTCCTGTTTTTGGACACCCAAGGAGACTGTGTAAAGAAAAATTGATGAAGTACATGGTAAGTGGCAAGGAAAGGCCTAACAACCATCCTATTTATTCTGTGTATTCTGATATTGAATCTTTCATATTATATAATGACTTGTGTTTGGAGGAAGATAGTCAAACGAGGGACAAGATATCAAAGGAGAATGTAGGTGAATTGCAGGGAAAAAAATCAGAACATAATGAATATGAAGAAGGCCTTTGGAACGTGGATTTTGATGGATTAGTTAGCAAAGAGGGGGTTGGAGTTGGTGTGTGGATAATGAGCCTAAAGGTGGACAATTCAAGGTTATGTTCTTACAAACTAGCCTTCAACTGCACAAACAATATGGCTGAGTACAAAGCACTAATTTTGGGATTGCACACTTTGAAAGATTTGGGAGCAAAGAGGATTGAAGTTCATGGAGATTCAAAGTTGGTGATCAATCAAATTAAAGGTGTGTATCAATCTAAACACCCTAGGATGAGGGCCTATAGAAATGTTGTCCTAGAAATGTTGCAATTATTTTTAGAATATGATTTATCTGTGATTCCTAGAGAGCAGAATATGATAGCTAATGCATTAGCCACCTCAGCTAGTGTGTTTAAAATTCCCATCTATCCCAATAAGAAATATGAAATAGAAGTTAAACACAAGCCAACAGTCCCAAATAATGTGAAATATTGGCAGGTTTTCAAAGATGACAAGCAACTTGAATTTTTTTTACAAATGACTAAGGAATTTTCCAATTTATGCATAGATGAAGAAAATTATTTTAGTGAGAATGAACAACAGGTATTGGGTTCAGATTTAGATGATTTTGAGAATCAAATGACAGATATGGATGTTATACAATTGAATAACAATACAATTCCGAGAGGGCTAGTGCCTCTTGAGAATTTATTTGACCAGAATGATGTAGCAAAGAATCCAAAGGTAGTTCCCACTGAAACTGAAGTAGAAGACTGCAACATAGGGACAAAACAACAGCCTAAGATTGTCAATATTTCAAGATCCTTAACTCTTGAAGACAGAAAGAAATACCTTGATCTCATAAAAGAATACTCAGATGTTTTTGCATGGGGATATGAGGACCTTAAAGTATATGATAAGAGCATCATTCAACACACAATCCCCATCAAGCAAGATCAAAATCCTTTCAAATAAAAGTTAAGAAGAACAAACCCCTTATTTTTGCCTCTTATTGAAAAGGAAGTTAGAAAATTGTTTGATGAAAAAATTATTGTACCCCTAAGATTTTCAAAATGGCTTTCCAATTTGGTCCTTGTGAGGAAGAAAACAAGAGAGATAAGGCTTTGTGTAGATTTCAAAAACCTCAACAAGGTGTCTTTAAAGGAAAATTACCCCTTGCCTAAGATGGACCATATACTGCAAAAGGTGGTTGGCTCAAGAAGGATGTCCATGCTTGATGGTTTTTCAGGGTACAATCAGATCTTGGTGCATCCTGATGACCAAGAAAGACAACTTTCATCACTCCCTGGGGTACCTTCATGTATGCCAAAATTCCCTTTGGACTAATGAATGCAAGGGCCACTTTTCAAAGGGCTATGGATATTGCATTCGCTGACGAGAAGGACAAGTTCATTGTGGTTTATCTTGATGACATAACTGTGTTTTCAAAATCTGATTTTGATCATTTGCAACATTTGAGACAGGTTTTTGAGAAGTGCAGGAGGTATGACATATCCCTGAATCCAAAGAAGTCACATTTTGCAATGGAGGAGGGAAAATTGTTGGGACACATCATCTCAAAGGATGGCATCAAAATTGATCCAAACAAGGTTGTTGCAATTCATAAAATTGACATACCAAGAAATAAGAAGGAGGTACAATCATTTTTGGGTAGTCAATTTTTTGAGAAGATTCATTCCTAATTTGGCATAAATTATTAGATTTTTGACTAACATGTTAAGGAAGGAAAGTGAAATCAGATGGACTATTGAGACAAAGAAATCATTTGATGAGGTAAAACAGGCCCTGGCTAGTGCTCCTATTTTAGCTAGTCCTGATTATACTAAATATTTCATTATTTTCTCTTTCGCATCTGAACATACAATTGCAGCAGTCCTTATGCAAAAAAATCAGCAAGGCAATGAGCAGCCCATAGCCTTCTTTAGCAAAGGTTTGAGAGACTCTTCCCTGAAATATAATATTATGGAGAAGAAAGCATATGCATTGGTAAAATCTTTAAAGGATTTTAGAGTTTATGTGCTTCATTCACATGTGATTGCCTATGTTCTGAATGTTGTTGTGAAGGACATTCTAACCCAACCTGATCTTGAAGGTAGAAGAGGTAGATGGATAACAACCATTCTCGAGTATGATGTGGAGATTAAGCCTACTAAGTTGATAAAGGGTCAGGGATTGGCTAAGTTGATGGCAGATTCAAATCTAAGTGTGTTGGATATAAATTTCATAGCTACTTTGTTCGATGATAGCAATTCAAAGCCTTCTCAACAAGTATCTGAAATTTTTCTTTCTTCTCCATGGTATGCTGACATAATTTATGTTTTACAACATTTACAGGCTCCTCTAGGGATGACAAAAACCAAAGCAAGATTTCTAAAATTGAAGGCTGTAAAATTCTGCATTTTGAATCAATTTCTATATTGGAAATATCTAGGAGGTGTGTTGTTAAATTGTTTGTTGGAAGATGAGGCACAAAAGTGTATGGAAGAGTTTCATAAAGGAGATTGTGGAGGTCACCATTTCTGGAAAGCCACAACAAACAAGATTCTGAGAGCTGGTTTTTACTGGCCAACATTATTTGTTGATGTTCATAAAAGGGTATCAAGCTGTCATGAATGTCATATTTTTGAAGGAAAGAGGAAGCTTTTACCCTTACCTTTGAAACCTATTGCAGTTGAAGCACCTTTCCAACAGTGGGGTTTGGATTTCATCGGGGAGATTCATCCATCATCTTCAGGTCAACACAAATGGATTTTGACAGCCACATATTATTTTACTAAGTGGATAGAAGCGATACCAACTAGGCAGGCCATAGATACAGTCATCATTCAATTCCTGGAAGGTAATATTCTTTTGATATTTGGTTGTCCTCGTAGAATAATCACTGACAATGTTGTTGCCTTTAAGTCTAAAAGAATGGTTGAATTTTTTCACAAATATCATATTGTACTTAGTCACTCAACTGCATATTACCCACAAGGTAATGGTTTAGTTGAGTCCTCTAACAAGAGTCTAGTGAATATCATAAAGAAATTTCTGCAAGAGAACAAGAAAACATGGCACAAGAAGTTAATCTATGCCTTGTGGGTTGATCAGGTAAATACCAAAAAATCAATTGGTATGTCTCCTTTCCAACTAGTGTATGGGAGAAATGTTGTTTTCCCTTCTTCCTTGGGAATTCTAGTCATGAAATTGTTGCTTGAAGAGGATGCAACCAATGACATGCAAAGGAGGATAAACTGAATGATTCAGTTGCAACAAACAAGAGAGGAAGTGTACAACAACACTCAAACAATTCATAACGAGATAAAGAAGATCTTTGGTCGGAGGACAAAGGCTGAGGAATTTCAGGCTGGTGACTTGGTTTTAAAGTGGGATGCTAGAAATGAAGATGAAGGAAAAAATGGTAAATTTGAAAACCTTTGGAAGGGACCTTTCAAGGTTGCAACATTCCATGGAAGCAATGCTTACTTGTTAGAGGATTTGACTGGACAATTTCTTGTTGGAGGGCATGTAAATGGTAGGTTCCTCAAGCATTATTTCACTTGAAATCAGCTAATTTTGATCATTTCATTGTATATATCCATCCAATTTTCAGTATTGTAGGTGTGGGTAGCTGACATCAGAATTTGAAGCCTGAAGAGAAGGCCCTAAGATTTTGATGGCCTGCTGCCATTTTTCAAAATGTAATAAGTCTTGAGTCAATCATGAGTCTATCTTGAGTTATTTTTTAGTCAAGTTAAGGAGTCAATAAGCCCAATGGTCAAGCACATGGTCTACGGTGTTCTTGGCACCTCACAGGGAGGATGTCATCCCCATTGGAGCCAATGTTAGTATCCTATAGTCATAGTAGTCAGAAAACAAGTTTTGTCTTTCAAAATATTTGGAAAATGTGTAAAAGGTCAAGCTTTGATTTGTTAGATATAAAGCTATTGGTTTTATTATAGAATAAAGATTCATTATTGAATGTAATTATGTCAAAGTGTGTGAAGGGTCATGAAAATAGTCATTGTTATCTTGAGAGGTCGAGTTAAGTCGGTCTAGGATCATATTTAATTACAAGATCATGAGTGAGGTCATGTTGTCATGCCTTATCATTATTGGCACAAATTTGTAGGGTCCCTAGGGTTAGTTAGAATGTCAAATCTCAATCAACCATGACATCATTTCAGTACAACAATTAGGAGGACAACATTTTGCTTCTGATAAGTGTTGCACATTCATAATTTAAGTTCAAAATCGTAATCATTGCCCATCAAATTCGTATGCAACCACCTTGGGAGTTCAAATGCATGGTTACTCTTCAAAAATACCTCACAACCCTTTCATTTCTCCATTAGAAGCTTTCTATATGGTGATTAGAATTTGTTGTGCAAAGGGGGCAAGGGAAGCACTACACTTGCAGATAGGTGTTGCACTCAGACACAAGTGCTGCATTTTTTCAAACCAATGGCCATATTTTTTTATCTAGGTGAAATTTATTCATTTTTTTGAAGCCTTTTGTTCTACATGTTGTTGAGATTACTCCTATATGCTGAGGAAATGAATTGAAACCCTCTAAATATTTAAATCTCTATCTCGGTACGTTTCTTGGAAAATTCGTTGCGTTTTCCCTCTATGCTGCATTTTTATGTTTTTACCCTCATCAAATGCCCAATATCTTGTATGCCACCTTGATATTGAAATTTTCCATGTCATTCAAGTGATTTAAAACTTCTTACTTGGTCATTGTTTTCCTCAGAGGTCAAGAAACATCTTCTTTGTTAGATAATCTTCGGCAAAATCACATAATCAATCTTTTGTCGACGCGTTTCGAACCAACCAGTGTGGTTCATCGTCAGGACAAGTTGAAGACTAATCTGGTTAAGCTGGTTTAAATATAGTATGCAGAGATTCCAACGGCTATAATGCCAACGGCTAATTTTGACCAAAGGTCTTGGTCAAACCACTAATTATATTATTAATATTCTTAGAAACCGCTAAAACATATAATTTATTTATAATAGTTTATATACTAAGGGAGTTCCTTTGTTATTTTTGAGTATGAATAATATAATATCATTCCAATGTTATTTAGTATTAAATTATTCTTATTCTAAAACATATTGTTACATTAGGTAAATTGTGTATTAATTTAATAATAATTGTTTAAAGCTAGAAGTCCAGAGGTAAACTCTAATATATTATTTTAATTAATTATATCAAAAGGCCCAATCGAAAGTAAAAATAATTAAATCATCTATATAATTGATAATTCCAATATTACTAAATTAGTATTCTTGTTAAATCTTTAATATTTAGTTACAATAGGTAAATACATAATTAAAGAATATGTTTATTAATAATAGAATATAGTTAAATTGTGTATTAATTCAATATTAATTGTTTAAAGCTAATGGTCCAAAGGTAACCCTTATTATATTATTTTAATTAATTATATCAAATTGGCCCAAAAATAATCTATGTTTATTAAAAGATCTATATAATATATAATTCCAATGTTTTTTAATTTAGTATTCTTGTTAAATCTTTATTATTTAGTTACATTAGGTAAATACATAATTAAAGTATACGTTTATTAATAATAGAAAAATGTGTATTAATTTAATATTAATTGTTTAAAGCTAATGGTCCAAAGGTAAACTCTAATATATTATTTTAATTAATTATATCAAATTGGCCCATTCGAAAATAATTTATGTTTATTAAATAATCTATATAATTTATAATTCCAATATTTCTAAAATAGTATTCTTGTTAAATCTATATTATTAAGTTACATTAGGTAAATACATAATTAAAGTATGTTTATTAATAATAGAATATAGGTAAATTGTGTATTAATTTAATATTAATTGTTTAAAGCTAATGGTCCAAAGGTAAACTCTAATAAATTATTTTAATTAATCAAAATGGCCCATTCGAAAATAAAAATAATAATTTATGTTTATTAAATAATCTATATAATGTATAATTCCAATATTTTTAATTTAGTATTCTTGTTAAATCTTTATTAATTAGTTACATTAGGTAAATACCATACTTAAAGAATATGTTTATTAATAATAGAATATCCAACAAATATAACTAACTCAAACTCACTCACTGTTATAGGTATATCATATAATAATATCAAATTATTATATATAAAAATATAATAATTTCTTATTTATTATTTGACATAAAGGTCATTTTTCAACTATATCACTTTCTATAATTCATATTTAATAATTATATTCATTAAATAAGTAATATTAATTCACTAAAAAGATATCTATGTCAATTAGGTAAATAGATTATTACTAATAGTCAAATATATAAGCAATTAGTTAAAGGGAAATTCTAAAGGAATGGGAGAAATAAATAAAAATGCATAAAAAATGGAGATAAAAAATCTAATCTAAAGGAAAATACCCCTTAGAATTAAACGGGATAAGCCCGAAATTGCTTAGTAACTAATTAATAATCCATACATTCCTTAATAATAGGAATGATCCGCCAAAAACACACCTACGGAGATGGAAGACAGAGACCCTAAGACCTAACAAAAAGTCTAAATTCCTTAATAATTTCCCTGCACGGAGAAGCCGCTGCTAAGAAGGTTCATCAATTCGAGCGGTCACGCATGCAGGTTACTAAGTTGAAATCTGATCTGGTATTTCTTAAACGTTGCAGAGATTCCTCGGTTATTCCTAACTTTGCCCGGATTAAGCATATCCTCAATGTTCCAAATAATCGTAGCGTGCTTCTGAAGGCTAGCTTAGGGTTGATCAGATCCGAGATTGGCAGAGTAAGGAGGGATCTGGATCATCGTTCCAGACTTCTTCTGGCGGCTCATTTGGAGTTGGCGAATCTTTTCCCTGCCTCTATCTAGTCCAGGATTGATGCCTGTTCGGCGTTGAAGTCACTGAGATTGGAAGAGTCCCTTAAGGTCAGACAATCCGCGAAGTTTAATAAACTTTCGGGTTGTTCGGATCTGGAGTCTGGTCGGGGTTCTGTCAGTCGAATCTCCTTTAACCAGGTCTCCTCCCTGAGGGCTTGGGTTTTAAGCGGCTCGTCTTCCGGGGGTATGGATCCGCCACCCTCTGGCTCTGGTTGGATGATAGGAAGCGGCGGTAGGAGCAGCGTCAAGGTGTCGGACCTTGGATCTGTCGACGTGGATCGAGGGCACATGAGTCTTGTCAACCAAGCAGAGGATTCTGGTGATCGCTCTCCGGTCGATCCGCAGCAGCCGGTGGCAGATTCTACGGTTGACTCTTCAGTGGTTAATCTGCGTGGAAGTTCAGATAATTTTTGCTTTCGTATTTCAGAGGGCTGTGCTGCGGGTGGATCAGCGGATAGAGATCTGCGCGCGGAGAGATCAAGCCGTTCTGTTGAACGCTGTTCGCGGGGCATCCCGGTTGCTCGAGGGCTGGAGTCCAAGGTCCGAGGTTCGTCTTCGGTGGATATTGAGACCGGTATAAGTGTTATGAATATTGGAGACCCCGTTACGGATTCGGATTGTGATGTCAAGGTTAGTACGATTATTGTGGAAAATAATCTTAACGATAATTCAAACATAAGCGATTACAATAATAAAGCTCTATTACCTGAATACGATAGTTCATATAATGAAGTCAATAGCGTTAATATTAACAATTGCGACTATGATAATAAGGCTCTGTTATATAAATACAATATGTCAAATAATGAGGTCGATAGCGGTAGTATAAACAATTGCAACTCTAATAATAAAGCTCGAATATATAAATGCAACTCTAATAATAAAGCTTGAATATATAAATGCAATAATTTAAACAATGAAGTCGAGAGTCCGAGTGGTGGATTTAATAAGGTAGATTGTAATAATTATGGTAGTTGTAATAAAGGGTTAGATGGGATAGATAACCTTAATTGTAAGGTTGGTATTAAGGGTATGTCGGTGGGTAGTTCTAGTTCCCTCCCTCAGGACAATAAGGTGGTGAATCTGTCTAGTTTTTCCTTTCCGCCTGCGGTTTTTAGTCTCTTAAGGAAAGGTCTTAATTTTGCCTTAGCACCGAGAAAAATCTCGGTTGAAGACATCATTTGCGATGTATAATATGGCATTAAGAACCTTCCCGATAAGATTAAAGACACAATTAGACAGGATTGTGCCGTTACCCTGAGGAGGGCTAAGCCTCCCCGTAGCAATATCAGCAAGGTTGAATTTGAGGCTTTAAAAAGCTTAAACGAAAATCGTGACATAGTGGTCTTAAAAGCTGATAAAGGTGGGGCTGCCGTTATCCTGGATAGAAAGGATTACAAGAATAAGATGCTTGACCATCTCTGTAATAGTGGGAGTTATAAGAAGCTTTCGAAAAATCCCCTCAAAAAGGTTTCCAGAGCGGTCGCTCTTGCGATCAAGTCGTGCAATTCCACGATTCCTCTAGCCCAGAAACTTATTGAGGGAAACCCCATCACGCCTAGGATTTATGGTCTTCCTAAAATCCATAAGGATGGGGTCCCCCTGAGACCCATTGTCAATACCATTGGTGGTCCAACTTACCTCTTGGCCAAGTTCCTCGCTGCAAAGTTGAGACCCTTGGTTGGGCAGACTGAGTCCTTTGTCAAAGACTCAGCTTCTTTTATCGAGGATCTTAAGAGAATTAATCTTGAGCCCGAGGACATTCTGGTAAGTTTCGACGTGGTCTCTCTTTATACCTGCATTCCTATCAATGAGGCCATGAAGGTGATTAATAAGCTAACTGACCCGGATACGGCTAAGTTAGTTGAGATTTGCCTTACCTCCACCTTTTTCAGCTTCGAGGGAGAGTTCTATGAGCAGACTTGTGGGGTTGCCATGGGCTCCCCCCTGTCCCCTGTCATCGCCAATCTCTTCATGGAGGATTTTGAGGCTAAGGCTTTAGCCTCCTCTCGTCTCTTACCAAAGCTTTGGAAAAGATTCGTTGATGATACTGGTGTTGTCTGGTCTCATGGTCCTGACGAGCTGGATCGTTTCTTCAATCACCTCAATAACCAGTCCGCCGCCATTAAATTCACGATGGAAAAAGAAGTTAATGGTTGTCTTCCGTTCTTGGATGTTCTCATCTCTAAGAAGGCGGATGGTTCCTTTTCTCATCAGGTGTTTAGGAAGAAGACGCATACTGAGCAATACTTGCATGCGTCTTCGCATCATTTCCCAGCTCAGAAGTTAGGGGTTCTTAGCACGCTTGCCACCCGTGCTGTTAGAATTTCGGATGAGGAGAACCTGGAAGCGGAGAAGGCCCATCTCCTGGATGTCTTTGAGAAGAATGGTTACAATAGGCACCTGGGTCGGAAAGCCTTCCTCAAGGCCAGGAAGGAGCCTTCAACCCGAAGGGTTCCTAAAGATCATATCTCGGGTGTGAACCTCCCTTACATCCAAGGGACCACGGACAGGATTGCAAGGATTCTGAGGAAGTACGATGTGCCCGCTACTTTTAGGCCTCTCAACACTATCCGTGGCTCCCTCAGGTCTGTGAAAGACCCTATCGATCCTAAGGACATGAAGGGCGTCTATGTCATTCCTTGTTCCTGTGGGACCCCTTATATTGGTGAGACTGGTCGCTCTATCAAACAACGGATTAGCGAGCATTCGGCGGACTTAAGGCATGGTAGGACCAAGTCCTCAGCCCTGGCTGAGCATGCGGGGAAGACTATGCATCATGTATGTATAGAAGAGGCTCAAGTCATTGCCAAAGTAGCGCAGTTTCACCATCGCAAGTTTAGAGAGGCCCTGGAGATTGAGAAAAGGCCGAACAATCTTAATAGGGATGATGGCTGGAAGATTAGCAGTTGCTGGGTCCCAGCCTTGTCTTCCTAGCCTCCTCATCCCCCTTTTGTTAGGTCTTAGGGTCTCTGTCTTCCATCTCCGTAGGTGTGTTTTTGGCGGATTAATCCTATTATTAAGGAATGTATGGATTATTAATTAGTTACTAAGCAATTTCAGGCTTATCCCGTTTAATTCTAAGGGGTATTTTCCTTTAGATTAGATTTTTTATCTCCATTTTTTATGCATTTTTATTTATTTCTCCCATTCCTTTAGAATTTCCCTTTAACTAATTGCTTATATATTTGACTATTAGTAATAATCTATTTACCTAATTGACATAGATATCTTTTTAGTGAATTAATATTACTTATTTAATGAATATAATTATTAAATATGAATTATAGAAAGTGATATAGTTGAAAAATGACCTTTATGTCAAATAATAAATAAGAAATTATTATATTTTTATGTATAATTATTTGATTTTATTATATGATATACCTATAACAGTGAGTGAGTTTGAGTTAGTTATATTTGTTGGATATTCTATTATTAATAAACATAGTCTTTAAGTATGGTATTTACCTAATGTAACTAATTAATAAAGATTTAACAAGAATACTAAATTAAAAATATTGGAATTATACATTATATAGATTATTTAATAAACATAAATTATTATTTTTATTTTCGAATGGGCCATTTTGATTAATTAAAATAATTTATTAGAGTTTACCTTTGGACCATTAGCTTTAAACAATTAATATTAGATTAATACACAATTTACCTATATTCTATTATTAATAAACATACTTTAATTATGTATTTACCTAATGTAACTTAATAATAAAGATTAACAAGAATACTATTTTAGAAATATTGGAATTATAAATTATAGAGATTATCTAATAAACATAAATTATTTTCGAATGGGCCAATTTGATATAATTAATTAAAATAATTTACCTTTGGACCATTAGCTTTAAACAATTAATATTAAATTAATACACATTTTTCTATTATTAATAAACGTATACTTTAATTATGTATTTACCTAATATAACTAAATATTAAAGATTTAACAAGAATACTAAATTAAAAAACATTGGGATTATATATTATATAGATCTTTTAATAAACATAGATTATTTTTGGGCCAATTTGATATAATTAATTAAAATAATATGATAAGGGTTACCTTTGGACCTTAGCTTTAAACAATTAATATTGAATTAATACACAATTTAACTATATTCTATTATTAATAAACATATTCTTTAATTATGTATTTACCTATTGTAACTAAATATTAAAGATTTAACAAGAATACTAATTTAATAATATTGGAATTATCAATTATATAGATGATTTAATTATTTTTACTTTCGATTGGGCCTTTTGATATAATTAATTAAAATAATATATTAGAGTTTACTTCTGGACTTCTAGCTTTAAACAATTATTATTAAATTAATACACAATTTACCTAATGTAACAATATTTTTTAGAATAAGAATAAATTAATACTAAATAACATTGGAATGATATTATATTATTCATACTCAAAAATAACAAAGGAACTCCCTTAGTATATAAACTATTATAAATAAATTATATGTTTTAGCGGTTTCTAAGAATATTAATAATATAATTAGTGGTTTGACTAAGACCTTTGGTCAAAATTAGCCGTTGGCATTATAGCCGTTGGAATCTCTGCATACTACATTTAAACCAGCTTAACCAGATTAGTCTTCAACTTGTCCTGACGATGAACCACACTGGTTGGTTCGAAACGCGTCGACAAAAGATTGATTATGTGATTTTGCCGAAGATTATCTAACAATGTTATGGATCACAGAAGTCTAAATTCCTAAACATCTTCTTCCTTCATGCATTGTGCTTTTGGTGTTGCGCCTATGTTTCTAATTATGTCATTAAGACCAAGCAGACACTAGTTGTTGTTTTAAGTTTTGAGAGGTGATTTGTGTTGATTGAGTGTGGTTTATAGATTTTTTCATCCTCAATTGTCAGATAACCCTAATTTATAGCTCAATTTCATCACTACCATCCAATTCCCTGAACTATATAAGTCTACACTAAGATTGTCTTCAAGAAACCCTAGAGCATACCTCTGTTGTGAAAAATCATGTCAACCCCAGACAAAAAGAGACATAAGGGAGGTTTCATTGTCAGGTTTGAACTCCAAGAACTTACATTGATCAATTCAGACCCAATAATCAGAGCTCCCTTTGAGCAAGCTAGATGTATAAGATTTTGTGAAAAAAATCAGGGATACAATGTACATGTAGGTTTTAACCCCATATAGAAATTACCTGCATACGAATTCTAAAACACAGAAAATAAACAATGCGAGAGCATAACACATAAAACACATATACACATAGATTTTCCCCTGGATCCCAAAACCAGGACTACTAGCTTGATTTTTCATTATGTTCCTTTTAATGTTATAATACATATTTATACATGCCGAAGCATCCAATACCATGGACCGAAAAACCATTGCGTCCAATACCATGGACCGAAAACCATCGCGTCCAATACCATGGACCGAAAACCATCGCGTCCAAAAAACATGTGTGACAATCATGCACAAAACCATACGTGGGTCCGCCCAACCTAACATAGGGTCCAAAACCAAAAAATTTCAGGGCGTTGCCCCGAACCCCATAAAGTGGGGTTACAGGTACGCCTCAAACACCCTGTGATCTCCCCCCCTCTAACCCCCGATTAACTACATGGGCTAGTTGTGGAAAGAATATAACACAACCCAACATTCTCCCACTTGTTGTTTTCTTTCCACAAGGGGCCACAAGAGAGCTTATTCATTTATCCAGCCCTACAACGCCCATTGTTTCTCTACACCAAGAGAACTTCTCAGAGCTCACAGATTTTTTCAATGCATCTGCAGTATTCTTCAAAGTGTCCACCTTTACCAGCAACACATTTTTGTCTTCTATCATTTCCCTCACAAAGCTGTACTAAACATCAATGTGCTTGGCCTTTGAATGATATGCAGGGTTCTTTGCTAAGAAAATTGCACTTTGGCCATCACAGTCTATCCTTACAGCTTCCTGTACTAACCCCATACTTGAACACAATCTCTACAACCAAACTGCTTCCTTGCTTGCATGAGTGGCTGCCATGTATTTTGCCTCTGTAGTTGATAGTGCCACTACAGATTGTTTCTTACTCATCCAACTGACTGCACCTCCAAATAGGTTAAACACATACCCACTTGTAGATATTCTCTGATCCAGATCTCCAGCGCAGTCTACATCAACAAAGCCATGAATATCCAACACTCTGTGCAATCCTGGTCTTCCTTGGTAGCACAAACCATAATCACTAGTCCCACGCAAATACCTGAAAACCCACTTCACTGTTGTCCAGTGCTCCTTCCATGGTTTTGACATAAAATTGCTCAATACTCCCACTGCATGTGCAATGTCCGGTCTAGTACAGACCATTGCATACATCAGGCTACCGACTGCACTTGCATATGGAACATGGGACATGTCCTCTTCCTCTTCTTGTGTCTTGGGACACTGTTCAGCAGATAGCCTCACACCTACAAGAATAGGAACCTTCACTAGTTTACTATCTTGCATATTAAATATTTGCAATATTGTCTTGACATACTTCCTCTGGTTTAATCAGAGCTTCCTCTTTGCCCGATCTCTTTTAATTTCCATGCCTAAAATATAGTTTTCAGTACCAAGATCTTTCATGTCGAATTTGGAGGACAATTGGATCTTCAAATCCTAGATCACTTCTTTGTCATTTCCAACCAACAACATATCATCCACATACAAGACCAAATAAATAACATGGTCACCAATCAATTTAAAATACACACAGTTATCTGCTTTGCTTCGGTGAAGCCAAGTCCCCGTATAAATGTATCAAATTTCTAATACCACATCCTTGGTGACTGTTTTAACCCATACAAAGACTTCTTTAACTTACATACCAGTTCTTTCTTACCCTTCACGGCAAAGCCTTCAGGTTGCTTCATGTAGATCTCCTCTTCCAGATCCCCGTGAATAAATGTTGTCTTCACATCCATCTGTTCTACCTCAAAATCAAAAGTAGCAGCAACAGATAAGAGTAATCTAATAGAAGTTATCTTGGAAACAGGAGAAAAAATATCACCAAAATCAATTCCCGGCACCTGGGAATAATCTTTTGCTACCAACCGAGCTTTGTATTTATCCACCTTTCCTTCTGCATTTGTCTTCTTTTTGTACACCCATTTGCTACCAATGGGTTTCCTTCCAGCCGGCGACTCCATCAGATCCCAAGCCTCATTTTTTGCAAAGATGCCATTTCATCAACCATGGCCTCTTTCCAGAGTTTTCCATCCTCTGAATCTATTGCTTCCTTCACAGTTCTGGGATCATCTTCAGTAATAGATAAAGCAAAATTTTAACAGAAAGCAGATGGACTATACCTTTCTGGCTACTTTCTTTCTCGAACTGATCTTCTCACACCCAGAGTTTGTGGCTCTTCATCTTCTGATTCCTCCTCTGCTGTAGATTCTGATTCTTCCTCCTTAAGCTCAAACTCTATCTTCTTAGGTTCCTTTGGTTGGACTTCATGTTTAATAACATCCTTTACCTCTCTAAACACCACATCTCAGCTGTACAAAACCTTCTATGTGACTGGGTTCCAAAGCTTATAACCCTTTAAACCATCCTTATACCCAATAAAGATGCACTTTTTAGATTTACTATCCAACTTGGTTCTTTTCTCCTTTGGAACATGTACATATGCATCACATCCAAATACCCTCAGATGTGAAAGAGAGGGTTTCTTACCAGTCCATACCTATTGTGGAGTCTTATCCTCCAACGCTGATGAAGGTGACATGTTGACTAGGTAACATGCAGTATCCACTGCCTCTACCCAGAATTCTTGTCTTAACCCGGCACCACTGAGCATGCTTCTTGCCCTTTCCATCAACGTCTTATTCATTCTTTCTGAAACTCCATTTTGTTGAGGTGTATATGTAGTAGTCTTCTATTGTGCTATACCACACTTCTTACAAAATTCTTCAAATTCCTTACTGCAAAACTCTCCACCATTATCTGTCCTTGGCACCTTTATCTTCTTCTCTATCTGATTTTCCACGAGAGCCTTAAATTCTTTAAACCTGTCAAAGGCTTCAGATTTATTCTTAAGGAAATATATCCATGTATTCCTGGAGAAGTCATCTATAAATGATACATAGTACACAGACTTACCCAGTGATGGAACCTTCACAGGTCCAAACACATCACTGTGCACAAGTTCTAATATCTATTTCACCCTCTTACTACCAGAGGGGAAACTCACCCAATTCTGCTTCCCATATACACAATTTTCACAGAAATCAAAATCCAGAGAGCTATTACTCATACCTTCTACCATACCTTTACCATGAAGTATTCGAAGGCCCTTCTCTCTAATATGTCCAAGCCTTTGATGCCACAACATGGTCTTCTCTCTAGAGACCACTAGATTTTCTACTCCACTTTCAGGAACCACAGAACTGTTGCACCCATCAATAACAGTGCTACCTTGTAGCTTGTACAGAGTTCCAATTCGAACTCCCCGCATCAATACCAGTGCTCCCCGAACCATTTTGCAGGTATCCTTCTCGAACACTGTTTTTACACCTGCATCATCTAGCTTACTTACAGAAATCATATTTCTGGCCAATGCAAGAATATGCAGAACACCCGGAAGTGTTCTAACCCTTCCACCTTGCAACTTCAACTTTACTTTTCTGCGACCAATGATTCTAGCCTTCGTATCATCCCCTAAGAAGACATCACCACCATCGTATTTCTCATACTCGCGGAACCACTCTCTATGGGGAGTGAAGTGAAAGGATGCACCTGAGTCAATTAACCATGCCTCATGATCTACATGTGTACTTGAAGAAGCCAAGTACACATCACCACCTTCATCTGAGGTGGTTTTCGCCTCTGCAGAAGGAGAATCATCAGATCCCTTTCCTTTATCAGGAGCTTTAGATTTACAGTCCCTTTTGTAGTGCCCTTCCTTTCTGCATTTCCAGCACACCACCTTTACAGGTTTTCCTGGAGATTTAGATCTCCCACTCAATGACCTATTTTTGTTTCTGTTCTGGGACAGTCCTCGTATAGACAAGGCATCACCATTCTGGCTCTCCATATTTTTCCATCTCATCTCCTCTGTCAGCAAGGCTGAGACTATTTCATCAAACTGCAAGGCAGTTGCATTGCTACCTATTGCAATAACCAGACTATCCCACAAATCTGGTATAGAACACAAGAAACTCATGCACTTATCTTCATCTAAAATTTTAATATCAACAGATGCTAACTGACTTACCACAGTATTAAATGCGTTCAGATGCTCTGTCACCGAGTCTCCATCTTTCATCCTCAGGTTATACAGCTTTTCCTGCGGGAACAGTTTATTCACCAGAGACTTAGATTAGTACAAAGTCCCTAACTTGTCCCACAAAGACTTCGCCATAGCTTCCCCGGATACATTTAGCAATACTGAATCTGAGACACACAACCGTATTGTGCTCTTTGCCTTCTGATCCAACTTCTTCCATTCTTCATCAGATATTCCTTTTGGTTTAGTACCCGGATCTACCACGATCCACTAATCTTTATCCACCAACAGATCCTCCATCTTGAGTTTCCACAACTCAAAACTCTGACCATTAAATTTCTCGATCTCTATCTTTCCACTGCTCACCATCTTCTTTCACCACCAGAATCGATCTCGCAGATCTCCCACTGAACAGGGTCTACCACAGGCCTGAGTGAAACCCCTCAGCAACAAGGGCATCCCCTTGAATCCAAAACTGCTTTGATACCAAATGTAGGTTTTAACCCCGTACAGAAATTACCTGCATACGAATTCTAAAACACAGAAAATAAACAATGCGAGAGCATAACACATAAAACACATATACACAGAGATTTTCCCCTGGATCCCAAAACCGGGACTACCAGCTTGATTTTTCATTATGTTCCTTTCAATTTTATAAAACATATTTATACATGCCGAAGCATCCAATACCATGGACCGAAAAACCATCGCGCCCAATACCATGGACCGAAAACCACCACGTCCAAAAAAAATGTGCGAAAATCATGCATAAAACCATAGGTGGGTCCGCACAACCTAACATAGGGTCCAAAACCAAAATTTTTCGGGGCGCTGCCCCGGACCCCATAAAGTGGGGTTATGAGTACGCCTCAAACCCCCTGTGGACTCCCCCCCTCTAACCCCCGATCAACTACGTGAGCTAGTAGTGGAAAGAATATAACACAACCCAACAGTACAGATCACTAAGGAGTTTACTATGAACTTTAATGGGATGGAGGTTAAGATTGGAGAGCTCACATTTCCAGTTTCAGATGTCACAATATAAGTCGCAACAGAGATTCATCTTCAGGGAGAGTAATGGTTCAAGGGCATGCCTCTTGACATTGCCAATTAGAAAGATTTTCTTAAGCCCGAAAATAGAGATAAAGGGTATGGATCCATTGTCGCTAAGGAGTATTTACTTAAGCACCACAACAATATTTTGTAAGAAATCTAAACATATTTTACCTGTGAGGGTAGGTTTTGGAGGATATATCAGTACCATTTTAGACTTTTGATGCATTTTACAGGGAAGAGCCCCTTGAATCTACCCTTCTATCTATTTAGGAGTCTTAGCAAGATGGTAGACAAAGTGAAAGGAAAAAAAATCCAAGTGGAACCTAGCCTTTTCCACTTCTCTTTAACTAAATTTATGGTGTTGGAGGAACTAAATACGAGAAATCAATCATGACAGTCATTTGTAGATTATTCAAACTTGGTAGCTGACTTACCAACCAATTCCTAGAGCAAGAAGGAGACATGATCATCAGTGGTTAAAGATATACAATCACCATTTGGAAGTTATGTGAAAAGGCCCTCAGTTGCAGTTCATTCATCAGAGAAGAAGAAAGGTAAGAAGTTGCATTTTTCTCCTAAAGTAGTGGATGTCCCCAAAAAGCCCCTCACTAGATCTGCTGCAAAAAAGTTGCCCTTGGAGAAAACATTTGAAGCCTTGGAATCTATATAAGAAGATGATGTTCTCGATGGAAAAGACAAGGAAATTTCATAGTTACAAGAGCAACTAAAAAAGGCACATATGGTTATTGCACAATTGCAGCAGGACAATAGGGAAATGAAGAAGGTAGCTCTAGAAAGGACATCTAAGCTTAATGGGGAAGAACCAATGACAAAGGATACACCATCTATCACCAAATATAAAGGCAAGGAGAAAATAGTGGGAGAGGACATTCAAGAGGTACAAGCTCCAGTAGCGAGAGTCACTAGATCTTCAACTAGAAAATTGCAAGTTCAGGAAGAGGAGGCAGTGCAAGAAGAAAAGAAGACGGAAATGACTAAGGGCCAACATAAATTCAATAGGTTGAGGATGAAATTGAAGAAGTCCCACAGTGAGATTGATAAGCTCAAGGAGCAGGATGAAATGGCTAGGAAAAAAATGAGTGATTTTTGGACATGTATAAACCAACAATGGAAAATGCTAAATATAAGATTAAGAGGTATCTACCACTACATAGGAAACTAAAAACCATATGCAGGCATAACCTTGTCTTGAGGAAAGAGTTGAGAGCTAGAAAGTAATAGTTGAAGGAGATACAGGAGAAGGATAGAGGTAAGTTGGACCTGTTCGCTGAAGTAACCAAAGTTTGAACGTTGGAACAGGTAAAACAAAACAGTTTTGATTTTTTGGTTTTTTGCCTAAGTATGCTTTCTAAATGGGGTTGAGGTTAGGACGTCATATTTTTCACAAAGTCTTTCTTGCAAATACATTTAGTTAAAATTCTCAAGTATCTTTCCAAAAGAAGCAACTCACACAACAAATTTGTATCCTAGCCAAGAATTAGGGTTAGGTTTTTTGATGTAAACGTGGAAGTTTTGTCATTTTTGGTGAAATGGGGCTTGAATGGGGTTTGAAACATTATCAACATCATGTCAAAATCATCACCAAGATGTGCATCTTGTTCAGAGACTTCAGTGTTGGTCAAAACCCATGAAGAAGGGGTTGAGTTGCGCTTTCTCACTGGCATTGCGTTTTTGTTGTGGGTGAAATTTTGAGAGTTGGGAGCTTTGTGTGACGAAAGAAAGTTTCTAAGGAGGAATATGGCAATGTCCAAGACTTTTCAAACATGTAAAAGTCATCAAGAATCTCAGGCTGTGATCAAAGCTACTTCAACAATGGAGCGTTGCACTTTTTTTTCTGTGTTTTAGGGTTTTTGCTAAATTAGAAGGTTGCACAGCGCAAGCGTTGCGCTTTCACACAATCATCTTTTTTACCAAGATTTTCATGCCAAATATTTATGTTATTTTTTTATGATCATGGTAAAGTTATGAGGAATTTAAGGACTTATAAGCTTGAATTAGACTCAATGTTTAATGTAAATATGGTTGAAAAAACTTTGGTCAAACAGTTCCTATTTTTCTAAAGAAAAAAAAAACAGTGATATTTTCATTGCATTAGGTAGAAACATAAATCTTATTAGGGAATTTGGTTCCTAGAGGTGGGAACTGATTTTTTTTCATCTATTTATGATGTAATTGTAATTGAGCAAAGGGTTGGTCAGGTTTGAGAAGAAAGAACATTGTGTGTATTCTTGATTTTTTGAGTGAATGAAAGGACAAAGGCCGAATTTTACATGGAATCCTGTGTTAGTTTCTTTGGAGATGTGCTTATATGTTTTTTTTAAGTTATCTTGTGTTATCAATCATGCTTTGAAATGTGTCTTCTTGTTTAGTTAAACAATTATATTGACTCAAAATTCACTTCAAAAAGTGTTATGTTTCATTTTGCTAAACATTTATGTTTTCTGCTAGAATGACATTTAGAATTCATCCTGTTGTTTGATGCTTTGTATGTCATTTTCCATTTATCTTCTAATCACCCTCCTACAATGATTTTGACTGAAAAACTCCAAAAAGACTAGCTACCTTGCCCCTGTAGAAGATCCCTCTTTCTCTTCATCCTCTCACTGGAAATCATAAACTTTTATGACCATATTACCTAATGGATCTATCTTATTTCCTTCCAACAAACCTTTAAAACTTATACCCATTGAGAACCTTACCTACCCTAATATCCAAGTGATTGAAAATTTCAGACAGGGAGAGCACTCTCTGAAGTTGGAAGGGATAGATTCCAACATCCAAGTGGTTTGTGGTTACCTTTGAGTTTCTCTTTTTAGTCTAGGGAAATTATAGAGAGCTAACAAAACCTGATCCAAATCATTCAAGGGGTCAAGAGATGCTTTGTAGGTTCACATATATATGTATATATAATCTACAAGAGAATTGGGCTAAACATCACAACAAAATCAACCTGCAATATACTTACCTACAACCACTCTTCAATGATATCAAGCGGTATATCAACAACCTATATAGAACTCCTATCATAGAGCATAACCGACCATTCAACACTTAAACACAAGTAATTCAAACCCATCAAGCAAGATATGTATACCACATCATTTCATTAAGCTACCACATGAAAACTGTGCAAAGATATGTGCAAGGAAAAGTTATCTTAATTCAATAAAGATGGAAATTGAGTTCAGAACTTCGACTCTCCACCCAACCATAGATAACTGCATCCAAGGCTCACTTGTAGTTGTGACCCTCAAGCTAGATTCCAAGGGTTTGAGGTGGTATTTCTCAAGGGAAATAACACCAATCACTAGTTGAAACAGGGTCTCGAGAGGCTCTTCTTCTTCCACCCACTAATCACTCAATCATTCATCGATGCACAAGAGGCTTTAGATGTCATTACCTCTACACCTCAACTATCTAACCAAATGCTCCAAACCTAATTGTTGCATATTCTGTTTCCAACAAAAGCTCCAATCCTAAGCATTGCCTTTTCTTCCTCAGTTAATTCATATTTTCTTAAAGAGTCAAGCCACTATGATCTAAGATTCTTTCCCTTTCCATGAATTCTCCTAAGTTGAGCTCTGTCTCTTAGCCTGCCACTGTGTGATTTCCTTCTCTTTTTGTCAAAGAATGGATATTACTTCTTGTTGAATACTGCTTCCCCCCACCCGAGCTATCTCCCCTTTCTTTTTCTCCAAAAAATGCATGAGTCCTCTCCTTCCTTGCCCATGCATTTTTTTTCCATGTTGTCAGTCCCCTACTTACTTATCATGCCTTCCAACCATATGGGCCTATCCCTGAAGTTACAACCCGATGAATCTTCAGCAGACTAGCCTATCAAAGGCACACCAACCACACTTTAATGGTTGTCATACAAATTCTTATTTTCCCTCCTTGGACAAGCAAGCCACCTCTTTCCCTAAGAAATTTGACCTCCCTCGTACCTCTTAGAATATGTGTCCCTTACTCAGTCCATACTTATTTTTAATAATTTAATTTCATGCTAGTTTTACATGGTTGAATCAAGTCATTCTTGGTTGGGTTGTTACAAACCCATCCCCCTTTGGGGAACACTATCCTCGGTGTTCTCTGTCCATGTACATAGAGAAATAAACTAAAGTAAAGAAAATAACAACATACTATCTTTAGAGCTTCATATTCATAGCTCTTTTCCAACATTTAGACAAAGTTACATGTCATATATTTGCAATTATGTTTCCAACAACTAAACAATTTCAAAATAAAATAAACTTTTCAATTAGATCAACCACTTTTGTGGCTCTTTTCCAATTTCTCGGTGCCTTTTGTTGCACCAAATCCAGCTTGGATTCTTTCCTTTGTTCTCAAGGGTAGTAAGCCTCCAATATCCAACATTGATTTTCCTTACATTCTTGTTCCGCCAAGGAATAGTTCCTGTTGGAAATAACACTGAGAGGGGGGGTGAATCAGTATTATCAAGTCAATTATTTTCTTTTTCACACCCGGATCATATACGCTACTTCAGTTAGAGAAAACCGCGTATATACGCAACTACAGTAAAGGAAACCTGTGTATAACTTACAGACTTGTAATTTAATTAATCTTCAGATGTTGATTTTAAATCTGTGTGTCAGAACCATAG
Organism: Pinus tabuliformis; assembly: GCA_031772625.1. Lineage (NCBI taxonomy): Eukaryota > Viridiplantae > Streptophyta > Pinopsida > Pinales > Pinaceae > Pinus > Pinus tabuliformis. The sequence goes on from CM062811.1 coordinate 1,224,038,316, forward strand.
AAACAATAACCAGGAACAAGAAAAATGCAGACAGTCACACACAAGAACACAAGATATAAGGTGGAAACCCAATGTGGGTGAAAACCACCTGCTGCAATATGTCTCTATCTTTTCAATTAGAAACTTCTTTTTACAATGATTCTGTACTGGTGCAGTCCTTTACCAGTACGCAGGCTGCAACCTACAGAGAGCTACAACCCTCTCTCGTTCTCCAACTTCTCCTGGAAGGGAGCTACAACCCCCTTAGCTCTTGCACTAGCCAAGATACTAGTACGTAGGTGTTGGCCTACAGAAGGCTACAACCTTCTCTTTCTTCCAGGGACCACGTTTCATAAATTTTCATACTGGATCCATGAACATCAATCAAACAACAAGAATTTATGTATCAAACAATCTCCTTTTCACCAATTAAAACTAAATCAAATAGACACTTCTCTGACAGCTGTACCCAGAACACAGTAATAGTAACTACACACCAAATTCTGAACCCAGAACACTGCAGCAATAAACAGAAGCAGCTAGAACACAATTCAAGAGACGTACGCTACTTCAATAACCAGAAACCTGCGTGCATACGCTTCTATGTTTGGACCAACCTGCGTATACGTTGTTTTTACTCACAAAACCAGTGTGTATACGCACCTTCGATTCTCTGAACCTGCGTACAGATCTATAAAGGATAATTCACTCTTTCAAATGTTCAGACATTAGTTAACCCAAATTACCAGATTTATAGATCAAGCATGCGCCACATATAACGGATCAAAATCATACAAAGATATTATTATTCAAGCCTTAAGATTATGACCCATCAATAGAACTTATCCTTCTCCTTGCGCTCAGGTTCCTCCTTCATTTAGATCTAGATCTGCACCATAACCCAATATTCCAGATCTAGCACTTTATCAGATATTCAATAATTCATATGATACTTTGCCAAATGATCTCCTTCCTCTTTTATAGTCTTAGGCCTTTCACAATACCACGGTCCAAAACCATAACAACACAATATCATGGACCCAATACTTGGGATCAACACTTCTGACGAGATACCATGGCCCAAAACCATAGGCTCAATTACCAAGGACTAAATACCACGGACCAAAAGTAAGTTCTCCAACATGTACGCACTTTTCCTTGCGTGAAAGTGCGTGTATACGCATACGCACCTTTGTAACATCTAACCCGCGTGTATACGCGTCTTCGTCTAGGTGAACTTGCGTATATATCTTTTCCTTCATTCTGAGAGCCTGAACTGAGATCTGTCACCAGAGTGAGTTGCCATCAAGGACAACACCTGTGCCATAGTGCCAACCTATGTCATAATGCCAACAATCTCCCCCTTTGGACTTGATGGCAACCCCAAGATCCTCAAAGTCATTCTCCCCCTTTGTCATCAAGGGCAAAGGGTTATGCTCCCCCTGAGTACATGTTGAAGTCTCTGCTCTGCTGTGCTGGCCATGCTCCCCCTGATTGTAGGCAAGATCTGAAAAAACATGTTCTTTACGAAGAACAATGATTTATACATCATAAAAGACCTTCCTATCACCAAAAGACTCTATACAACATCCATCACCCAACCAAGTGGGGATCATCCACCCAAACAAGTGGGGATACATCAGAAGTTTACATATGACAACCAAGAACATTACAACATTCATCCCAGGCATAGTGGGGAAACCAACATAGGCCATTACATGACCTTGATAATAATATTAAAAGATAGAGACGAAATATCTAGAGCAAGACTATGAAAGTCACCAATAACTAATATCAACAACATCATTATTCAGATCAGCAACCATGTTCTCCTTCTGCACCCCTTCTGCAACTAATCCACCTGAACCCAAAACAGCTTGTGTATTTGAACCAAGAGCTTCTAATGTAATGCCAACAATGCATTATTAGAAGATTATCTGCTCCCCCTGAACCTGTGCCAGATGGTCTCTTGACAGACCCATATCAGACTCTCTTCAATCCAGAGTCTGTCCCTACTGATTTCCTTCAAACCACCATATACGCGATTGTACCTGCATAAACCATCGTATGTACAAGGGTCCTCCTCATGCAACTCGCGTACAACCACATTTCTCTGAAACAGACAGGTTTCAGCAGCAAGATGATGCATCAACTACCCCCAGCTTCTGTCTGAGGTATTCAAATGTCTCCCTGGGCAGTGATTTGGTGAGAATATTAGCAAATTGTTCCTTAGAGGGAACATAATCCAACTTGACCTTTTGTTCAAGCACATGTTCCCGAAGAAAATGGTATTTGATAGGTATGTGCTTGGTCTTTGAATGCATGACAGGATTCTTTGAAATGCTGATTGCACTTGTATTATCACAAAAAATGGAAATAGGTGGAGTACAAGTGATTTGAAGATCTTGCAATGTTTGCATCATCCAAAGGAGTTATGTGCAGCAAGATGCATCAACTACATACTCTACTTCAACTGTAGATAAGGCAATGGAACTTTGTTTCTTGCTGAACCATGATACTAATCTAGGACCCATGAAGAATGCACCACCACTAGTGCTTTTCCTGTCATCCACGCTACTTGCCCAATCTGCATCTGTATATGCATGAAGTGTGATATCTGTATCTCTAGGATACCATAAACCATAGTTTTGAGTCCCTTGAAGGTATTTGAAAATCCTCTTGACTGCCTGAAGATGAGTTTCCTTTGGATTTGCCTAAAACCTTCCAACTATCCCCACTGCATGCATAATGTCTGGTCGGGTACCTGTTAGATAGAGTAGACTACCAACCATGGATCTATAGGTAGGTTGATGTACAGTGGCTGATTCATCATTTGTGCTGAGACTGCATCCTGTAACCATAGGAGTACATACTGGTTTCAAATCCTCCATCCCATATTTCTTCAAGATCTGCTTAAGATACTTGGTTTGTGATAGAAAAATGTCGTCTTTATTTTGTTGGACTTGTAAACCAAGAAAATATGTGAGCTCACCAAGCATGGACATTTCAAACTCCTTTTGCATTAGCAAGGCAAAATTTTGACTCATGTCTTCTTCCTTGCTGCCAAAAATGATATCATCAACATACACAACAAGTATTAGCAAATTTTCATTGTCAATTTTTACATATAGATTGTTGTCTGTTGATCCTTTTGCAAAACCTTGTTGATGAAGGTACTCATCCAACCGAAAATACCAAGCCCTTGGAGCTTGTTTGAGACCATAGAGAGCCTTTTTGAGTCTGCATACAAGATTTGGATCATTTCCAAGAATGAACCCATCTGGTTGTTCAATGTATACTTCTTCATTCAAGTCTCCATTCAAAAAGGCAGATTTTACATCCATCTGAAATACTTTTAACTTTTGAAAGCTAGAGAGAGCAAGGAACATTCTTATAGCCTCAAGTCTAGCCACGGGTGCAAAGGTTTCCTCGAAGTCTATGCCTTCTTGTTGCGCATATCCTTTACACACAAGTCTTGCCTTGTTTCTGACCACATCTCCATTTTCATTTAGCTTGCTTTTGAAAATCCACTTTGTCTCTATGACATTCTTATCTTTTGGTCTAGGAACCAACTCCCAAGTGTTATTCCTTTCAATCTGCTCAAGTTCTTCATTCATTGCCTTGACCCAGCATTCATCTTTGCATGCTTCTCGTACATTTTGTGGTTCGGTGGAGGAGAGCAATGCTAGATAGCTTGAAGCTTCTGAAATGGTTCTCCTTGTTTGTACACCTGCCTCTTTCTGCCCCAAAATTTGAGATTCTGGATGATTCTTCTGAACATATCTGGATGGAGTCTTTTCTTCTATTCTTATTTGTTCTTCTGGTGCCTCATGGGTTTCTTCATCATGAATCTGATTTGACATTGAGGGATAGTCCTCATCATCTTCGAAAACTTCAGATCTTTCCTGCCTAGGGGTATGTCCTTCTTCATCAATCACTACATCAATACTTTCAATAATTTTTCCAAGCCTTTTATTGTAACACTTATATGCTTTGCTATGGGGAGAGTAACCAAGGAGAATGCCTTCATCTGCTCTAGGTTCAAACTTGCCAAGATTTTCATCAGTCCTTTTAATGTAGCACTTGCTTCCAAAAATTTTGAAATATTTCACCGTGGGAGTCTTACCATACCAAAGTTCATGAGGAGTCTGAGTGTTGTTTACCCAGACATTTGTCTTGTTAAGAATAGTTACAGCAGCAAATGCGGCTTCACCCCAGAAGGTTGCGGGAGTTCCAGATTCATCGAGCATAGCACGAGCCATTTGTTGAACTGTTCTGTTCATCCTTTCCACTACTCCATTTTGTTGAGGTGTCCTTGCAGCATAGAATTCCCTTCTTATACCATGTTCTTCACAAAAATTGAAAAATTCATCTGAGGTAAATTCTCCTCCTCGATCAGATCTGAGACATTTGATTCGTCGATCTGATTTGTTTTCAACCAAGGCTTTGAATGATTTGAAATTTTCGAAAGCTTCATCTTTATACTTCATGAGTCCTAACCAGCACATCCTTGAAAAGTCGCCAATAAACAATATGAAGTACTCTTCACCTCGAGGTGACTTCTTCCTAGTTGGGCCACATATATCAGTATGGACAAGTTCAAGCAGCCTGCTAGCTGATCCTTCCTTCTCAGGGAAATTAGTTCTGGTTTGCTTACCAAACTCACATGATTTGCATATTGTATTGTCTGGAATTCTGATGTAAGGAAGATCATGAACCGCCTGATATTTGCATGCTTTCCTTATCTGAGAGAAGCTAAGATGCCCCAATCTTCTGTGCCATAGCCAGTGTTCATCATTCTTGCTTAGATAGCATTGATGTTGTCCTTATTTGAATATGTATAAATTATTTGGAGTTCTTGTGCCTTTGATCACTGTTTTTCCTGTATCAAGATCACGAACAGTACATCCATTTGATCTAAATATTACCTTATTTCCTTGGTCGCACATCTGACTGACACTAAATAGATTATGCTTTAAGCCATCAACATACATAACATTTCCAGCTTTGAACTTTTCTTTCAACTGAACAGAACCTTTACCTTTTATGAGCACGGGGGTGTCGTTTCCGAATGAGACCTTCTTTGCCTTTTCTAAGGCACTATATGATTGAAGTTTTTCTTTATCTCCTGTCATATGTTTCGAACATCCACTATCGATATACCATTGATTTTCCTATCCTTCTGCATATAAGGCTATCCCACATTTTTCCGGTTGCGGTTCTTTCATTCTCCATGTTTTGGCATTTAAGACTTGTTCCTTCTGAGTTGTCTGCCGAAACCTACTCCTGCATTCAGAATCTTCATGACCGAAGTTGTTACAAATAGAACATTCTATTTCATTTTCAAGAGCAAAAAAGTTATTGTAGGTCCTTTTCATGATCCCAGTCATACTTCTTTGTTTTTGAGCTTCTCTAGTCATGATTGTCTTATAGGCAACGCATTGAGCTGCTTTGTGACCAAAGTTATGACAAGAGAAACACTGGCCATTGAAGAAACTCCTGCGATTATCAAATCTACCAACCGAATGATTGTAGTTTCTATTGACATCCATTCTTGAGGCAAATTGAGAATGTTTTACCTGTGGCTGATTGTAGTTTCTGTTCATCCTTAAGGTAGATTGCCCCCGATTTACCTGGTAGTCTCTGTTCATTCTTGAGGTAGATTGTCCCTGATTTACCTGGTGATCTCCATTGAGCCTTTGCTGTCGATTGTCAATTTGTTCACTCCTCCTTGCTGCATCAAGATAACTTTTGGAGGTGGATGCTTGAGATGCTTCTTCATTATATCCCAGACCTGTCTTGATTAGTGGAGACCGCTGCACTTTGATAATCTCATCTAAGGTTTCAGATCCTTTAGCAAATATGAGATTAAGGGCTTTTGTTTTCTCAATTTCTTTTCTAAGCCCCACAATTTCACATTCTAGCTTATCATTATATTTATCTTTTTCGGCAAGTTGGCACGTTAGAGTATCTATAATCATATTCTTTTCCTCTAAACAAACTTTAAGTCTAGAAATTTCTTCATAAAGCCCTTCTTCATTTACAACATCCAAAAAATCATCATCTTCAAAAGCCATCAAAAGTCTATCATCATTACCTCGTTCATCTTCATCACTATTTGACAATCCATCACTGTCTTCATGTGTGTAGTAGCTCTTCTTATTCTGCTTTCTATTCCATCTGACAGGTTCCTTACCTTTGTCTAGTTTATCTTTATGAGGGCATTTTGCAGCATAATGACCGACTCTTCCACAAGAAAAGCATTTGAAAGGCAACTTACCTCTGAATCTTCCAGCACCCCGTTGAAGGTTCTTGACAAAATTTGATTCTTCCTCTTCTTCTGACATATGTCCTGACTCATAGTAATCTCCTTTGCCTGAAGCCTTGAAAGCAGCTTCTCTCCTGTCTGATGGTCCTCCTTTCCTCATTTCGTAAGCAGTTAGAATTCTGTGCAGCTGTGACATGGTAAGGTTCTGTAGATTTTGTTTTTCTTCTATTGCAGAAAATTTTGATTCAAACTTAGAGGACAAAGATCTTAGAACCTTTTCGACCACAACAGCCTCTTTTATTTCTTCACCCAAGTTTTTCATACAATTAACAATCTCATCTATACGTAGGAAATAGTTAGCCACACTTTCATCATTGTGCATTCTGAGATTTTCATACTAAATTCTGAGGGTTTGAAGTTTTGCTCGTTTTACCTGTTCATCTCCTTCATAGCTCAGAACGATCTTGTCCCATATTTCTTTTGCGGTTTTATACTACATAACCTTGACAAATTCTGTTTGAGATAGACTCCCTAATAGAGTATTGACAGCCTTTGCATTTGTTTCATACTGCTTCTTCTCAGCCAGATCTGTAGGAGTAGCTGAAGGAAATGTGTACCTTGTATCTATGATATCCCAGACTTCTGTACCAAGAGATTGAAGATAGGCTGTAATTCTTACCTTCCAATAGACGAATTTGGTCCCATCAAAAATTGGTGGCCTGATCGATGCTTCTCTCTCGTAGTTGCTCATGATGATAGATCTTCCTTCAAGCGATCAAGCTTCTTCTGAAGGACCTGCTCTGATACCAATTGTTGGAAATAACACTGAGAGGGGGGGTGAATCAGTATTATCAAGTCAATTATTTTCTTTTTCACACCCAGATCATATATGCTACTTAAGTTAAAGAAAACCACGTTATACGCAACTATAGTAAAGGAAACCTGCGTATAACTTACAGACTTGTAATTTAATTAATCTTCAGATGTTGATTTTAAATCTGTGAGTCAGAACCATAGAAACAATAACCAGGAACAAGAAAAATGCAGACAGCCACACAAAAGAACATAAGATATAAGGTGGAAACCCAATGTGGGTGAAAACCACCTGCTGCAATATGTCTCTATCTTTTCAATTAGAAACTTCTTTTTACAATGATTCTGTACTGGTGCAGTCCTTTACCAGTATGCAGGCTGCAACCTGTAGAGAGCTACAACCCTCTCTTGTTCTCTAGCTTCTCCTGGAAGGGAGCTACAACCCCCTTAGCTCTTGCACTAGCCAAGATACTAGTACGTAGGTGCTGGCCTATAGAAGGCTACAACCTTCTCTTTCTTCCAGGGACCACGTTTCATAAATTTTCAAACTAGATCCATGAACATCAATCAAACATCAATAATTTCTGTATCAAACAATCTCCTTTTCACTAATTAAAACTGAATCAAATAGACACTTCTCTGACAGCTATACCCAAAACACAGTAATAGTAACTACACACCAAATTCTGAACCTAGAACATTGCAGTAATAAACAGAAGCAACTAGAACACAATTCAAGAGACGTACGCTACTTCAATAACCAGAAACCTGCGTGCATACGCTTCTGTGTTTGGACCAACCTGCGTATACGCTATTTTTACTCACAAAACCAGCGTGTATACGCGCCTTCGATTCTCTGAACCTGCGTACAGATCTATAAAGGATAATTCACTCTTTCAAATGTTCAGACATTAGTTAACCCAGATTACTAGATTTATAGATCAAGCATGCGCCACATATAACGGATCAAAATCATACAAAGATATTATTATTCAAGCCTTAAGATTATGACCCATCAATAGAACTTATCCTTCTCCTTGTGCTCAGGTTCCTCCTTCATTCAGATCCAGATCTGCACCATAACCCAGTGTTCCAGATCTAGCACTTTATCAGATATTCAATAATTCAGATGATACTTTGCCAAATGATCTCCTTCCTCTTTTATAGTCTTAGGCCTTTCACAATACCACGGTCCAAAACCATAACAACACAATACCGTGGACCCAATACTTGGGATCAACACTTCTGACGAGATACCATGGCCCAAAACCATAGGCTCAATTACCAAGGACTAAATACCACGAACCAAAAGTAAGTTCTCCAACATGTATGTGCTTTTCCTTGCGTGAAAGTGTGTGTATACGCATATGCGCTTTTGTAATGTCTAACCCACATGTATACGCGTCTTCTTCTAGGTGAACCTGCGTATATATCTTTTCCTTCATTCTGAGAGCTTGAACTGAGATCTGTCACCAGAGTGAGTTGCCATCAAGGACAACACCTGTGCCACACCAGTGCCATAGCGCCAACCTGTGTCATAATGCCAATAGTTCTTGGCTCATTGATTCTCAATACAACCTCAATGTGCTTCTGATTCCAGTCAGTTATGCTCATGACTAAGAAATAACCAACTTATTTTTTGGCCTTCCCTTCTCTGCTTCTCAATCCCTCGGGCAATCTGGTTACCCCCTCTATGTGCAATCACTCACCTTCCAAGTTCAGGCACCCCCTTCTCTACTTCTTAGTCCCTCAAACGATCCATCCCTTGACAAAGCTTCTTCATAACAGAAGGGTCTACAACCAAGGCAATCCCACCTTATCACAATTATACGGGTCATACATGCTTCATGACACATTGGTGTTAATATCACAATGGCCCCTTTCTTGAAATTTTTATTCCACGTGTTGTTAAACACTCTAATATATTTCAGATGCAACTACTTTTCTTGCAACTAAGTCCACCTGCCTCAATCGGGCAGTTTCATACTTTCCTACATCATAGCATGTAAGCCTCCATAAGCTTCATCATTAAGAAAATGCGATAATTTTTAAATCAGGCCTCACTAGCAGTTGATTTCATGAGTTGAACTTGGAATTTTTATTTATTTTCTATCATAGCAAACCAGGTTAGCTCATAACCCAACCATCATAAATCAGAGTATTTAAATTTAGATTCATAGAAAACAAAAATTTCAAAACCATGAAAAATTGATACTCATCTTGATTTTTTCTCTTGTTACTTGCTCTTCATGCACACTGAGTTAGTTTCCCAACTCTGTAAGTATCTAGTAAACCTTTTCTTTCACTTTGATCATGTGCTCACACCTGAGTGGTCTAGTGCCTTCTCTTCACTTTGAACTTATACTACACCAGATTGGTCCAATTCCTTCTTTTCACTTTGATCTCGTACTCACACTGGATTGGTCCAGTGCCTTCTCTTCACTTTGATATCATACTCACACTGGATTGGTCTAGTGCCTTCTCTTCACTTTGATCTCATACTCACACTAGATTAGTGTAGTGACTTCTCTTCACTTTGGTCTTGTACTCACACTGGATTGGTCTAGTGCCTTCTCTTCACTTTGATCTCGTACTCACACCGGGTTGGTCCAATGCCTTCTCTTCACTTCTCTTTGGTTTGAAATTTACTAAGTGACTCATCGGCCCCAAGATGAGCACTTAAGCCTAATCGCTATTTTGGGCACTACCAAACCAGGTAGTCTTCTTTCGATAGTAATACATGTGTGTTTCACACTTGTGGAGGCCCAGACAGTCTCATACTTGCCTATTCTAAGCACTTTTGCACATACACAACACACAGATCTAGACAGTCCCATACCTGCCTGACCCGACACATTGCATAACACACAGATATACACATGGTACGACACAACACATAGGTCCAAAAAAGCCCATACCAGCCTCACCTAACACATTGCACAACACACACTTATACACATGGTACGACACAATTCTCGTAATACAACTTTACCCCATTCCCATGCACAATGCATGCACATGTACAACATAAACACATTTACACCTAACATATCACATTACACAAAATCACAATAATCCATAGACCACCTTGTCTCTCATGACATATCATCATGTTGCTATTAATCCAAAGACCACCTTGTCTTAGTGCATCTGAACTGGGCCATACTGCCTCATTTTTTTCCATGTCCTCGCCCTTAACATGGGCACAATGCAAGACTTATGTTCACATAATTAAGAATTAGCAGAATTCTCTCTTCTTCCCAATATATCCCCCATCACGATGGAAATCCTTTTATGCCATCCATACCATCAATTAGATTTTTGAGCAATCATCTTTTAATCGAATGACTCCTGATAATCCTATAAGAAAAAATGGTATTTTCATAGATGTAATCATATATAAATTAGTCAGCATGAACATGCATTCCATATACCACCATCCATCATCATAATATTCGATGCATCAAACAAATGTTTATCAACATAATCACATATGAAATGCATATATCCATAAGCATAATCACATACACAATATGTAAATATTCATCAACATAATCACATATGCAATATATAATATCCATCAATATAGTCGAGGTTTGAAAAAACTCCCTTCTTGCCAGTTTCCTAGCTACATATGCTTATGTCCATTACTCTCATGGACTCAACCAACCCATTAGGTTTTTATTTTGCTTCAATTATGGCCACCTACAGCCATTATACCACCCTCTTTCCAAGGTTTCCCCAAGCAAGTAATTCAAATTTTAAGAACTGAAAGCCACACGCAAGAGGAAAACAAGGGAAATCCATATCAGAGGACACAAATCTCGTAACAATAGTCATTAAACCTCAAGCAAGGCAACCTCATAGACAAAACCAAAATATCATGACGTACAAGGTCAAATCCAACAGGATAAACAAAACCAACAACCAACAAGACCATGTATAAGTCCAAACCAAAATGATATCAACCCACGAGGTCGATAAATTAAAATAACAACACACAATCATAAATAAAAAGTCCCCAAAAATTCACTCAATCTCTATGAGCCCATCATCCATGGCAATGTCAACCATCAGACAAGTGTGCATGCACACACACACACACACACACACATATATCAAGGAGCATGAGGGGGTATCCCCTCCTCCTCCTCGAAATCTTGCTTACTCACTCTCTTTTTCTTCCGATGGGGAGAGTCCCTTTTTTGATTCTCTTCCCCACAATGCCAACATGAGATTATTTTCTCCTCCTCTTCAGCCCCACATAGGATCTTCCTTTTTGAGAACTCAGAAAGGTACTTTACTTCTCGCAATTTCTTTTGCAACTCTTCATTTCGCTCAGCTAGCTTTTGTTGTGCCATGGTGAGCTTTCTAAGTTCTACCCTGCAAATTTTCAACTTATCTTCCAATTCTTTGAGATGATAGCTTATCATCCATAGTCTTGAAGGTTCTTTTCCTTTGGGGAAATGCCCCTCCCCTTCTTTCTTGATGGACATGGTTCATTCTACTGCTGCATTGTTGCACGAAACTTGTTTCCTTTTTGCTGCCATTGAGTCTTGCTATGTGTTGCTACATACACTCAACTATTAGTTCTTTTTTTCCATGGAGAAAATTCGTAATTTTCATCAATCAGAAGATTACATATTGTAGATGCTTGAAGCATATGCAGTAATGTGGACAGAGCCACCAACAAAACAATACTCCCAAAGAAAGTATCCAGAATGCCCTTAGACAGGGCAGCAAACAATAGGTAATGAGAACCCCAGCAAATCTGCAACAGCAGAGCCCAAAAAAGGCCAAAAATGTGCAACAGACCTGTAGAGGATACCCAAACCTAATACAAAAAAGCAAAAAAGAGCAGAGGTGCAGCACCCAGAAGAAGATCCGGCACCATAGCCCCGTTAACAGATAAATGCTCCTGTGGAGGGAAAAAGAGAACAGTATGCTCTAGATCAGGCTGCCCAGACAAGAAGGAGAGGCACGAAATGAGGAAGAGAGCCGCCAGGGAAGCCACTCCTTCCCCACCCCCTCAAAACTCTCCACCAGACGCAGACGAAACCAGAGGAAGAACCACTGCCCCAAACATCCACAGCAGCCAGCAAAAAAACCAGCGAAACCAGCCATTGATGCGGCACGAAACAATGCAGAGTCAGAACCTCCACATCCCTGTTCCCTCAACGCTCCAACAGGATAGCCCGCGAGTACCAAAACAAAACCATCTGCCGCTGCAAAGGAAACAGAGCAGAGGCGAGATACGGGGGCAGAGGCGGCAAGGGCAGCCACCTCGCCCCCACACAGAATAAAACTAAAGACCAGAGCCGATAACCCGCACCTCTGCCCAGCTATTCTCGGGTCGTGGACGATGGCGGCGGCATCGATGGAGGAATCCCTGGCCTGTGGCGCCTCGCTCCAGAAACCCTACGCTCGTTTTTCCTCCCGCTTCCGCCTTTGAGTGAATTTGTATTCCTTGGACAAGTATCAGCTATTAGTTCATGAAGTAACTAAAAACACATATGCCAATTGTCATATTTACCATGTTAGGCCAAGTATGGAATCCTGTAGTTGTTACACATCCTTAAGATCATCGTCAGCCACATATCATATTCCAAAGCATCAATTATCCAATACATACTCTTATTCTCAAAATCTAGCAATACATGTGTATTAATACTCATTGAAATCATCAATATGCCAAGCAATAATTAATGTACACTAAATCAACATATACTCAATCACACCACATAACCAGAGCAAAAAGCAAATACAACAATCATACATGTCATAATTATTAACAATTGGTTTTTCACACCCAAACATTTATTTTATTTAATTTCTAAAAATCATCATTAGTTCATGATAGAGCCCATTCAGTCCAAGTGTTGAACCATGCTCTGATACCACCTGTAACAACACCTCTTACTCAAACACTATTAACACCCGACCATCAAAATATTGTTATGAGGATGGGGTATAAAATTTTCGACTTTCACAGAACTACTATAAATCCAAAACTATCATCACCATTGTGTTTGCCTCATCAAAGAAAATCCGGTGACATATAACTTTACTCCAATTTGAGCTACAAATCGAGAGAAATAACCTTTCAAAGTGGGCTCCACCCTCCTGGCCATATCAACAAGATGCCATGTGGCAGCTTACCATTGGAAGCAGTGATCAGTGCGCCCACCATTAGGTCGGGTTATCTTTCACTCGAAGTGAAAAAAATTCTAAGTTAATCTGGCCCTGACTCTTGACCTCTCGACCTCCAACCTAATCGGGTTCAGGTTCCCTAACGGACCACTTTCCTTGGTGACTATCCCGACCTCCCAACCACCAGCCTGATTAGGGTTGGCTTCCCTAACGTACCACTTTCCCCGGTGACTATATCAACATGCCGACCAACAACCTAGTCGAGGTCGGCTTCCCTGATGGACCACTTCCCACAGTGACCATCCCGACCTCCCGACCTCTAACCTAGTTGGGTCTTAGCTCCCAACCTGTTGTGACTTAGGTAATTTTGACTGAATTCCACAACATTCTAGCAGCTTCTAGAGGTCAGATTCTGAGGCACTTCAATGGGGATTTCCTGGGGTTCTTAAGGGAAATGGATGCACCACTCATCCCTGAAACTAAGGGAACTTACAAGGCCCCATAAGAACTCAAAAAACTATCAAAAAGGGGTCAATAACAAGAGGATTTTTCTCCAAAACCCAAATAACTGACAAAGTTGTCAACCAAGGAATTTGACTCCATTAACTGACCCAATAAGTTCCAAGAAACAAAGACTACAAGTCTTTTACATCTACCCACACTCCAATGGAAGGAAATACAACAAGGGGACTAAAGACATCAAGCACTCACCATCACATCCCAAAAAAAGCTCAAGGACAACCTATCCACTTACTCAATCCTACAATAGTGCAACTCCAACACTACAAGGGTGAACCCCTCCCTGCAGCAACATGTTAGCATACAACAATAACACCAGAAATTGGTCACCTTCACCCACATAACCTCATAGGATTTACAATAAGATATTCAACATATGAATATAAGCAGCAAACCATGGCATGCATGAGATCCTTAAATCATCTACTCAACAAGAGTTATAATAGCAATCCAACTTCCTTTGTTGAAATAAGGACACAAGAATCCTACATCTAACATATACACATAAATACATGGAAAAATATTAAGATGAATATGTTAACATGGCTGCAATATACATCATGATTGTCATGCATGTAGAAATTCTCATTGTAGATCACCTGATAATGCAATATACTAAAGCAAAATATTTGATCTACTTCTACAAACAAACTTGCGGAAGCTTAATCGACTTTGAGCAAGATCAAATAGAACACATATAACAGAGAATGAGAAATCAATCACACATGAACATAGAAGAATACTCTGGGGAAAGCCTCAGCTAAAAACCCCTCTATCTGTATTATCATACAAGTGGAAATATCTCAGGATTACACAAAGCTTTAGCTCACAAGCTATCTAGCTCTCAGTACAATCCCTCACTGCTACCCATAGACCGAATAGACAACACCTGTGCCTTCCTTCAGTCCTCCAAGCCTCCTATTTCCTTGCGCAGTTTCTCATGGGTCCTCAACCTGCCACCTGTGTGTAATTACCTCACGCACTGCTCACCAACCTCTGAAATAACTGCGCAATCCTGAAGGAGATAATTCCTTCTGCATGGATAAGTTTCTTATATAGGAAAATTCCTCCAACTCATAGTACACTGTCCCTTCCTCTGATCTCAACTGGGTCTTTGACTGAACTGACATGCATGAGTTATTTATGAGAGAATATTCAGTTATCTGAAGTACACTAGTTACATGCATGCAAGCATTAACTAACTGAACTCACAATTAGTTCCACAAATTGTTGGAACTAATCTAACTAGAGTTAACTCAGTTAACTGAGCTAACTAAATACAACTCAAAGTACAACTCATCCCGATCTCCTTAATTAAGGGATAACTTCCTCAATCAAAGGGATAACTGTTGCATGTCTTCACATAGACTTCATGTTTGATTTTATCCAACTAATTAACTCAAGATGAATTAATTAATTATTTTTCAAACAACTGCTAAGATCAAATTCGAATTTTAATTCTCAATTTTAGTTCAGGGACTAACTAAAATTGGAATGTATCCCGAAATGTTATTTATAGAAAATGTTATTTTTAGCATTTCTGTTTTATCATTCCTTGTTGCTATTTCCAACACTGGTACCTGAAATGCTATTTATAGCATTTCTATTTTTAGCATTTCTTGTTGCTATTTTCAACAATGCCATATTGGCAATGCTTTAGCTAGATAATGCAATGCAATCTAAATCCACCTCCAACACATGCTACCTTTCAAGATTCGCAACTCAGGCTTCAAGACTATTACCACTACAAGAAGGCACATGCACAAGGAATGAGACATTCCCTTATGACAAACATGCAATCCTTCATGCACCAAATAGGGATGCCACACATGATTAAATCCTAGAACCTAATCTAATTCATTCAAGCTGTCAAGATATGCTTTGTAGGTGCACACATATATGTATATATATTCTACAAGAGACTTGGCTAAACATCACAACAAAATCAACTTGCAACTTACTTGCCTACAACCACTCTTCAATCATACCAAGTGGTATATCAACAACCTATATAGAAATCCTATCAAAGAGCATAACCAATCATTCAACACTTAAACACAAGTAATTCAAACTTATGAAACAAGATATGTATATCACATCATTTCATTAAGCTACCACATGACAATCGTGCAAAGGTATGTGCAAGGAAAACTTATTTTAATTCAATAGAGATGGAAACCGAGTTCAGGAATTCGACTCTCCACCCAACCATAGACAACTGCAGCTAAGGCTCACTTGCAGTTGTCACCCCTGAGCCAGATTCAAAGGGTCTGAGATGGTCTTGCTCAAGAGAAATAACACCAATCACTAGCTGAAACAGTGTCTCGAGAGGCTCTTCTTCTTCCACCCACCAACTTCTCAATGGTTCACTGATGCACAAGAGGCTTTAGAGGTCAATGCCTCTACACCCAATTGTCCAACCAAATGCTCCAAACCTAAGCACTGCCTTTTCTGTTGCTAACAAAATCCCCAATCCTAGGCATTGCCTTTTCTTCCTCTATTAATTCATATTTTCTGGAAGAGTCGAGCCACTCTGATTCGAGCTTCCTTCCCTTTCTATGAATTCTCCTAAGTTGAGCTCTATCTCTTAGCTTGCCACCATGTGCTTTCCTTCTCTTTTTGTCAAAAAACTCATGTTCCTTCCTATTGAAGATTGCTTCCCCCCACTCGAGCTATCTCCCCTTTCTTTTTCTCCGAAAAATGCGCGAGTCCTCTCCTTCCTTGTCCCATGTGTTTTTTTTTCCATGTTGTTAGTCCCCTACTTGCTTATGATGCCTTCCAACTGTATGGGCCTATCCCTGAAGTTACAACTTATTGGACACTAATCCTCTATGGGTTGGTGTGGAATGTGAACAACGACCAAAGTCCAAGAGACCATTTGGAATATGAATCCAAGGGTCACACCATGTACTATAAATATATATCATGTCAATAATATATGCAATATAATGCTTATCATTTACATTAGCTATTTGCATTCCATGTGTGTTTAACATGGTATCATAGTGGGTGATTTCCTGCCCTACTCAAATTTGAGCCACTCGTTGTGGCCTCTCTGTGCATGTCAGTTTTTCATTCCTACTTGTAAAAATGTCGTTATTGTATGAATGCCTATTTCATGCTGCGCACTGTCCTGCTGACCTCTCTCAACTAGATTCATGTTAGGTTCTTTATCCTTTGTCTCAGATAGAAAAAACACACCTGCACTCCTGCCTCCCTGGCAGGTTTCACACGGATGCCTTGAATCCTCGCTCTTCCTAGTGCATAGTGGAATCCACCTTTGTTGAATGTTGCCTTCAACCTTCTGTTGAATGCTACCCTCGACTCGCATGAATCACACCATTCCACACATTCGCATGAGCCTTATGCTCTCTGTCCTCTGCACATGTCCACCAACATTCTCTACAACTGCGTTCTCAACTCTTGACCAACCTATACCTTTGTACACTATTTTTTTCCCTACTCGCAGTTCCCACCACTCGCTGTGCCATACAGTTAACACGAACACTGCGACCTTGAATTTCCTTGCCATCCATTGTTAATAGGGAGGACGCTGCTTCCTCTCCGAAGCTAAAACTCACAAAACCAAAGCCTCTTTACCTGCCACTATCTCTTTCCAAGATAACTCTTGCTTCTATCACATCACCAAATTTGCTAAATGCTTCTCTCAAGGATTGGTCATCCATTCCCCATGAGAGGCCTCCAACAAAAAGCTTAGAAGATGACATGTTGCGAACAACATTGTAGAGAGAAAGTAGGGGTGCCAAGGTATTTGATCCAGTATGTTTTATTATAGATTTCCTAAGCAGGCTTCCAAGTCAAGTGCAGAGTCAGGTTCAGTCATACGCTCACAGGACTATCTGAATCCTCCTATACACTGCTCCCTTCCCCATACTATATGACTCCTCCCATACACATATGTTGGTATGAGTCGACTCCTCCCATACACATATGTTGGTATGAGTCGACTCCTCCTTCCACAAATTTTGTCAACTACTCTCAGGTTCCATCTCCATTCAAGACTGCGTTGAATTATATGCTAGATGTTTTACATATGTCATGAACTATGCATTGGTCTATATCATATGGTTCCTAAATAGCCTTTATATAAATCTCCAACCTGCTCTTTATATGTGCGTTGATTGAATTTAAGGTCTGACAACTTGGATTGTACTTTGGTATGGTGGATCGAATTAATATATATGCCCATTAATATAGGGTGGTCACTTTAATCAAGCTAAGCATCAACGTAATCCTTTTGTTCTCAAGTTCTGCATGAAATCCAGTCAATTTTGATTTTCAAAATTGTTAGAGAGCCATTTATATGTTGTAGATTGGGAAGAATTGCATGCGCTCATTCATTTGTTCAAACCCCATTTTTTGATGTCTACTCGGTCCCTTTCTATGTTTATTTAGCATCCCAGTAGCAATAACATTTGTGTATTCAATTTCATGGTGGCATTAAGCAGAGGAGGGTGCTGAGTGTGGGAGAGATATATTTGTTGTGGGAAGTTTTTTCTCATAAAGAAGCCTTTATGATTATACTAATTTTAATGCTTAAGCTCCTTTTGTTTCAAAGGCGATATCCACCATACATGCATGAAATCCATTCCATGGGGGATTAGTTTAATTACGAAAACAAAGTTTGTAGAGATATTTGCTCAAGTTGATGTCTATCTTTTTATCATTGTTTTATCATTTGCTAACTTGAGTTGTTGAGAAGATGACAGGACTTGATGATGCATTAGCGTTGTTCAATAATCTAGTACATTCCACTGTTGATCGAATGGTAAAAGTCAGCAAGAACACCCTCTATGATATTAAATTATGTCTACGAAATGCACAAGATAAAATTGTGTTTTTGCAGCTTGAGACAAAGCTACAACTAGGAGAGCTACAACAACGTGAGCATCATTCTGAATTGTTTTCTGTTCAGAACAATCTGCTTTCCAAATTAAGACATACTCTCATCAACAACAATAATATGAAGTTGAGGTTGATTTAGTGCCCAGTTCCAGAGCATATTTGCATGCATATGTAGAAGTTCAGTTTGCACTTCCCAAGCCCAAGATTATACCTTGGGAAGAACTCATAAGCAATAAGCATAGAACAGGTCTTGTATATGATAAGGAGGTTTCCTTTCATATCCTAGATTACTCAAAGCCCATCCAGTTTTAGAGTGCTAGATTTCTTCATGACAATTCACCTTAAGCTATTTTAGATTATGTTCCTCTTCCACAATAGCAACAACAGAATATTAAATGCCAACATTTTGATTGAGTTGGTCATATAAAATATCATTGTTTTGATCTTCATCCATGTGAGCACTGTCATAAAACCACTTATTCTTCAAACGGATGCTTAAAAAACAAGCCTCCTGCAAGAACAAAGATTCATCTTGGATGGATCGCTTCTTGGCAATGGGCTTCAATAGCCAAGAAGATATTTCAATCATATGTCAGAACTTGTTCTAGAGTATTGAACAATCTTGCAGTTGAGTTTTCTCCATCTTCTCACCGTGTATCTGACAAGGGGGGAAGTGATGGTCATCTACAAGCTTCAAAGCCACATCAAGCGAGCTTGAGCCACAACCTGCCATACTAGATTCAAATTTGTAGCCAGAGACAAAGATGCCCTTGAGCATGCCTTCGGTTGATGATCATCCTTAAACCATCTATACGGGGTTGAGACATCTGTTCAAAAGAATTGGGGACACTTCCTATAGCAGAATATTTCAGCTTCTTGCCAATTTTGGAAGAGTTCTAGGAATTTCATTAAGCATTCTAGAGTTGGTGGTCATCCTTAAACCATCACAGGTTGAGACCTCCCTTTTCAGGTTGAGGTTCTCCCTTTTTATCCGGGGTGAGACCTTCCTTTCAAGGTTGAAGGTTTCCCTCTTCAAAACATGAGGAGAACTTCCTCTAGCAGAAGACCTCAACTTCATGCCAGATTTGGAAGAGTTCCGAGAATTGTACTAAGCGTTCCAATGTTGGTGGTCATCCTTAAACCACCCCTTATACCAACATTTCAGAGAGCACATTTAGCCTAGTGCTACCATGTATTTTTGCACATTTTGTATTACAACTCTATTCTTGGACTCATACACACCCCTTCGGATTAGGGGGGAATGTTGGACACCTAATCCTCTATGGGTTGGTGTGGAATGTGAACAACCACCGGAGTCCAAGAGACCACTTGTAATATGAATCCAAGGGTCACACCATGTACTATAAATATATATCATGTCAATAATATATGCAATCTAATGCTTATCATTTACATTAGCTATTTGCATTCCATGTGTGTTTAACACAACCCAATGACTCTTTAGCAAGCCAACCTATTAAAGGCACACCAACCACACTTTATTGGTTGTCATATAGATTCTAATTTCACCTCCTATAACAAACAAGCCACCTCTTTCCCCAAGCAATTTGACCTCCCTCAAACCTCTTGGAATATGTGTCCCTTACTCAACCCATAATTATTTTTAATAATTTAATTACATGCTAGTTTTACATGGTTGAATCAAGTCCTTTTTGGCTCGGTTGTTAGAAAAAAGTTGTAATTTAGTTAATTTGTATGATTTTTTAATGTTGGCAACGTGAGATTTATCATGAGGTAAATGTCTTGATGCAATACTAACTATTTAATTTATATAACTAAGCTAGTTGATAATTAAATTAAAATTTTGAAAGCCCTATTCCAACACACATATTGGCATAATTATTAGGTGGATGACAATGATTTAATCTCTAAGGAATATTCTAGAATATTTTTGGTAGCCTAAGGTAGAAGGGGATAGACGAAAAATGTCGCGAAAATAGAACATAGTGGAAAAAGAATTAAACCCACTAGCCACTACTCAAGTTTTTTTCCCCTGGGAAAATCGTAATTTTATTCAAAAAGGGCAAAATTACATGTTGTAGATGCTAATGAGCATATGAAGTAATAGTAGGTCCTGATTTCTCAGAATCCATAAAAGACTAATCTATTATTTCCTACCTTTCTTCTTTTCCACTTTTCACCAACCACCAGTGTTGGGAGTGGAAGTTACAATAAACATTTCATTCTCATTGGTATTTGTAAGATATTCTTTTTCTGAATCCGATCCCTCTAATCCATGGATTCGTTTGTTGCCACTAGCTTCTTTCCCTGTTTTGCCCTGCTCGTACTACTGCAGAGGATTGCTGGGTTGCTGTATTAATGCAAAGTTGTGCTCTGTGTTGTCCTTCTGTGGATTGATTTGTACAATCTACTCCATATTGTTTGCAGTGTTCTTTGTTGTCTCCTCTTCTTCTGTTGTTTCATCTAGATGCTCTGTGCATTGCCAACCTTTTGGTTTTTGTGATTGTTTCTTATTTCTTTTGGTGTCTTTTTTAGCTTGTGGGCAGGTACTGAGAAGGTGACCTGTTTGTTGACAGCCACAGAACCAGAATGTCGTATTTTCATAATCTAGTGGTTGAGTCCACTGTATATTGTTATGGATCAGAATAATGTTATCAGGTAATCCTTGACTAAGATCTACCTCAACACATATTTTGAGAAATTTGCCTATCGAATTCCCCATTCCTTCTAATACTTTGGGATGCCATAAATGTAGTGGGAGGTTATGTATCCTGACCCAAATAGGCATTTTAGAAACCACCATAGTAGTGGCATCAAAACCTAAGAACCAAGGGGTCATGAAAAGTCTTGTGTTGCCCCAGAACCATGGTCTCTCATTGAGGGCATATTCTCTATCCTTGACTGTGTCGAATTTGACAATAGAAACCCCCTTAGAACATAGATGGATATCACAATTTTTTGACCATGTGGAGTAGATCCATTGATGTTGTGCATCTGATTTAGGCCAAAAACCATTGAATATGCATATGACAACCTTAGTATAGAAATCTGTGTAAAGGTCATTTACCTTAGGCAGAGAGACTATCAAGGCTGGTATCTTTGATTTTTGCTCCACAATGTAGGGTCTAGGTAGTTCTGGTGGTGGTGCTAGTTTGGTGCTGGCTTCTCCCTTCCCTTTGACCACATCTTTGAAAGAACTCGTGCCCTTTGAGCTAGATCCAAAACATCCACCTCTCAATCTCGAATTTAGGATGATGGTTGAATCTAAGACAATTTCATAGTCCTGTTGTTGGGTCCCTATAATACTAGTGATTACCCCATTACTATTGTAGTTATACCCCTTATTAATATTGTTGTGCCCCTATTGCCCCCATATTGTTATTACTGTGCCCCATAGAATCCCTCTATTGTTATCTTTGTGGCTTTATATTATTATTGTTAGGTCGGCTGGATTATATTGTGACTCCTTAGACTCCTATATATAGAAAGGAGGTTTTGTCATTTGAATCATCCAAGAATTGTTCATTTATGTAATGTAAATGAGGTTTCCCCCTCGAAGAGGCTAAATTCTAAGGCGTTGATCTATCTTTTCTATCTTTTCTTGAGCTGGTTTCGTAACATTTGGAATCAAAGCTTTGGATTCTAGGGTTTCGCTGCTCCAAACAGGTCATCATGGAATTTTCGCTATAACTTTTTTCTGCGACATTTCAGAAGTTGCAAAAAAAACCCATTTGAGAAGAAATCGCGCTGAACCTCGGGTCCGAATTTCAGAGATTTTCGCAATATATTTGCGGAGATATGATCTGAGAAAGTTGGTCTTTTTGCAGACTCCTGAATTACATTCCAAACAGGTGACCTGGGGAAAATCGTCATGACTTTCTCTCTGGGGATCAGATTGAAATTTCGTAAGAAGGTACAGAAAGAGGATGGACTGTAGTTTCTTGTATGCATTTTTCAGATCCAAAGGTTGAAACAGTGACTCGTGGCACGTCGTACAAGTTCGCTCTACTGAACTAGTCTATAATCAAGTCACTGTGGGAGATTTTGCATAACTCTTCCTTGGAGAATCCAATTTGGGTCAGACTTATGGCATTGGAAAGAGGACACAAAGGGCTACTGCAGGTCACAAATTCAGAACTAGATGATTGGAAAGTACATAGATACATCAGAGGCAATATTGAGCTCCTACAAAGTGAAAAAAGGTGTGTAGATTTTCTTAAATTTTTGCTTAAGCTTGGTTTGAAAATTTATTTTGAAGGAATTCAAAGGGCATAATAGAGCATTATTATCGGTAACTGATACCCCGAGGAAAGAAAATGCAAACACCTAGTAAGGAACCTGAAAGCTCTAGCATGACTCATGAAGAAGAAGAAGAAATGCTATATGATATATCAAAATTACAAGAACAAGTGCAACAAGTGTCACTTGCACAAAAAGCAACAGAATCTAAGATGGATGGTTTAAGGAAAGATGTAGAAGCTAAGATGGATGGTTTAAAGAAAGGTGTAGAAGCTAAGATGGATTGTTTAAAGAAAGGCGTAGAAGCTAAAATTGATGGTATGGATGATAAGATGGAAGAATTGAAGATAAATATGAATAAGTTGCTACAAGAAATGGTCACTAAGGGTGAAAGGGTACTAAAGGAAACTCATGATGAGAACAAAAGAAATGTTAATCATGATTCCATAGACTCTAATGTTGGATCGAAGACTCACCATATTCCAAAAATCGATATGAGGAAGTTTGATGGCAAGGATCCCGCCACATGGATATTACAGATGGAGCAATTCTTCGATCTCAATAATGTGCAAAACACACAAAAGGTACGTATGACAACTTTATATTTGGAACCAAATCAGTTTGTATGGTATCAATGGCTTTGCTCTCGTAAACAATTTATCACTTGGGCAATTTTTACAGAAGAATTGATAGCACATTATGAGGATACAAAAAGCAACACTTTTTTTAGCCAATTGATAAGTCTCAAACAAAAGGGTTCAATAATGGAGCACATTGAGGAGTTCCAAAAATTGAACATAAGGGTAAAAGATATTCCAAGGAGCATAGGATTGATGTGTTCATAGGGTCTTTAAAGGATAATATCCAACATGATGTTCGCCTTTGGGAACCTGATTCATTAGAGAAGGCATTCAGGTTAGCAAGAAAAATGGAAAGCAAAATTATGGCAACCAGGAAGCATACCACTCACAACTATAAAGACGGAAGTGTTGTTGCCCATAGTCTTCCACAACCTATAAGGTTGACACCACAACAATTGGAAGAAAAAAGAGCAAAAGGGCTTTGTTACAGTTGTGATAGCAAATACACTAAAGGTCATAAGTGTGCTGAGAAGAAATTATTCTACATAGATTGTGAAGAGGAAGAAGAAAAGGAGCAAGAAAGGTCAAAAGAAGAGGATATATGCCAGGAACAAAGACTAGATGAAGAAAAAATAAATCCGACCATATCTTGTAATGCATTGGCAGGAATTACCACTCCTCAAACCATCAAGATAGAAGGACAAATCAAGAAGAAAAAGGTAATAGTGTTGATTGATTCAGGAAGCACCCACAATTTTATTCATTGTAAGGTAGCAAAAGAATTGAATTGCTTCCTATATCCAGCACCAGAGTGTCAAGTGATGATTGCAAATGGAGGAACAATAAATTGCTCTGGAAAGTGCCATAATATCAAGCTATCCATGGGAGAATATGTATTGACTAGCCCAATGCTTTCCATTCCAATGGGAGGTGCTGATGTTGTACTAGGAGTCCAATGGCTACAATCCTTGGGTACAATAGCTTTTAATTTTCAAGAACTTTTCATCAAATTTTCTACGGAAGGAAAGGAAGTTGAATTAAGGGGTATTGCAGGGAAACCAGGAAAGATAATCAGCTCTAATGGTATGACAAAGCTTCTAAAAAAGGAGCAAAGAGGTGTAATTGCACAATTATGTTCGCTAGATGTTTCCACATCAGAATCATCTATTTCTCCAGATCTCCAAAAAGTTCTGGACAATCATTCCAAGGTATTTGAGACTCCCAAAGGTCTCCCACCTATGCGTGATCATGATCATGCTATTCATCTGATTCCAGGAAGTGTTCCTCCAAACATCAGGCCGTACAGATATCCCTATGTCCAAAAGAGTGAAATTGAACGTATGGTTGCAGAAATGCTAGAGGCTGGTATAATTCAACCGAGTCAAAGTTCTTTCTCTACTCCAGTAGTATTGGTGCACAAGAAGGATGGATCATGGCGCATGTGTCCGGATTATAGGGAGCTCAACAAGCTCACTATTAAAGATAAGTTCCCCATTCCTGTCATTGATGAATTACTGGATGAATTGCATGGATCAATTTACTTCACCAAGTTGGATCTTCGTTCAGGATATCATCAAATCAGAATGAAGACTGAAGACATTCCGAAAACAACATTTAGAACTCATGAGGGTCATTATGAATTTTTGGTCATGCCTTTTGGCCTTACCAATGCACCTTCAACATTTCAAGGTTTGATGAATTCAATTTTCAAACCATTCCTTAGAAAATTTGTGTTAGTATTTTTTGATGATATACTAATCTACAACAAGTCTTGGAAGGATCATGTTGAACATGTTGACAAGGTGCTACAACTATTGGAGGAGAAACAATTATATGCAAAAAGATCCAAATGTTTCTTTGGAGTCCAGGAGGTGGAATATCTGGGTCATATTGTATCTCATGAAGGAGTTAAGGTAGACCCTAGCAAAATTAAAGCCATTAAGGAATGGAAAATCCCCACATCCATAAAGCATCTGCGAGGATTTCTCGGGTTGACAGGGTATTATTGCAAGTTTGTTAAGAATTATGGGAGAATAGCAGCACCTCTAACAACATTATTGAAGAAAGATGCATTTTCATGGACTCTGGAAGCAACAAAGGCCTTTGAACATCTTAAAGAGGCAATGTGCCAAGCACCGATCTTAGCTACACCGGACTTCACAAAAACCTTTATTGTGGAATGTGATGCTTCAGGAAATGGAATTGGTGCTGTTCTAATGCAAGATGAAAGACCCATTGCTTTTGAAAGTCATCCAATCAAGGGAAAGTTTTTAAGCAAAGCTATTTATGAGAAGGAAATGTTGGCAATACTCCATGCACTTAAGAAATGGTGACCCTACCTAATGGGAAGACACTTCAAGGTAAAAACGGATCATGATAGCCTTAAATACTTTTTAGAACAAAGATTATCCTCTAAAGAGCAACAAAAGTGGGTCACAAAAATGTTGGGTTATGACTTTGAAATCATCTACAAAAAAGGGAAGCAAAATGTGGTGGCAGATGCACTCTCAAGAAAGGATGAGGATGTGGAAGCATTGTTGTGCGCCATTTCTATTATCCAACCAGATTGGATAAACGAAGCAAGGGAGGAATGGAAGAATGACGAAGAAGTGTGGGCACTTATTCGAAAGTTACAACAAGATTCCAGTACGTCTGATACATTTAGCTGACAAAATGATTCGTTATGGTACAAAGATCGCTTATACCTCTGTAAGAATTCCCAGCTAAAACAAAATATTCTTATGGAATTGCACACTTCTCCCTTAGGAGGGCACTCAGGATTTTTAAAAACTTACCACAGGGTTAAGAAGGAATTTTTTTGGGATGGCCTTAAATCAGATATTCAAAAGTTTGTGGCGGAATGTTTGGTTTGCCAACAAAATAAAGTTGAAACAATTAAGACACCGGGTCTATTACAACCTTTATCCATTCCAAGCCAACGTTGGGAGGAGGTTTCAATGGATTTTATCACAGGTTTACCCAAGTCTGAGGGAAAGAGTGTCATCATGGTGGTAGTTGACAGACTTACCAAGTATGCACACTTTTGTGCATTATCACATCCATTTAAAGCCAGTACAGTTTCTACTGCATTTATGGAAACAATTCAAAAGCTACATGGAAACCCAAAGATTATTGTAAGTGACAGAGATCCCATTTTCACTGGAAATTTTTGGACAGAATTATTTTCTTGTCTTGGTACTTAGTTAGCTCATAGCTCATCTTATCATCCTCAATCTGATGGGCAAACTGAGATAGTAAACAAATGTTTGGAAGGATATCTTCGTTGCTTTGTATCTGATAAACAAACACAATGGGTCAAATGGTTGCCTCTGGCTGAATGGTGGTATAACACTTCCTTCCATACAACAACAAAAATGACCCCATTTATGGCACTTTATGGGTATCAACCACCATCCATCACATCATATTTAAGAGAAAATTCTAAGGTTCAGGTAGTGGAACATCACATCGAACATCAACAACAAGTCCTTCAACTCTTAAAGGATAACCTCGTGTTGGCACAGAATAGAATGAAACAACAAGCAGATCAACATCGCAGTGAAAGAAGTTTTGATGTAGGTGATTGGGTATTCCTACGGCTGCAACCATATAAGCAAATGTCCCTCAAGCAAGCTAAGAAGGATAATAAATTATCACCAAAGTATTATGGTCCGTACAAGGTGTTGCAAAAGATTGGTACTATGGCATACAAATTGGAGCTTCCTGCAGCTTCTCGATTGCACCCAGTTTTCCATGTTTCATGTTTAAAGAAGGTTATAGGCGGCAAGCTCCTAGTTCAAACAATATTGCCAGAACTTGACGAGGAAGGAAAAATTATATTGGAACCGGAAGCAGTCACAAAAACAAGAACTCGACAACTACGAAATCGATCAATTTCAGAGTATCTTATCAAGTGGAAGAATTTATCCGCTGAAGATTCCACATGGGAGGATGAGAATTTTATGCAGAAGTATCAAGAACTACTCAAGCGTTGAGGACAACACTTTTTTGAAGGAGAGAAGCATGTTGGGTCCCTATAATACTAGTGATTACCCCATTACTATTGTAGTTATACCCCTTATTAATATTGTTGTGCCCCTATTGCCCCCATATTGTTATTACTGTGCCCCATAGAATACCTCTATTGTTATTTTTGTGGCTTTATATTATTATTGTTAGGTCGGCTGGATTATATTGTGACTCCTTAGACTCCTATATATAGAAAGGAGGTTTTGTCATTTGAATCATCCAAGAATTGTTCATTTATGTAATGTAAAGGAGGTTGCCCCCTCGAAGAGGCTGAATTCTAAGGCGTTGATCTATCTTTTCTATCTTTTCTTGAGCTGGTTTCATAACACATGTACTGTGTATTGATCATGCATAATTCGTCCTGCATATATCAAGTTTTGCATACTTGCTAATATGCTTGTATGCACTTGGATTTCATACTTTAATTCTTTTATCGACCTCCCCTTCCAGATTCGCTTGCAGATAGTCCTTCCTAGCATAGATCTGATAAAAATTTGTATCATGTCCGGATTTGGATCTGTGGTGAGTAGATCTGTCCTTGACAAGAGTCGATCTACTATAAGGGGTGTTGGATCTAATGGATCTGGGCGATTTGAATCCCAATCCTTTACTTGTAGCAACCGTGGTGGATCGGCATAGCCATGCTTCTTAGATCTGTGTGGATACCCTGTCCCCTTCTTATCTTCAGCCTGTAGGGATGGCAACGAGGATTCCTCATCGCCGAAAACTGAAGCCCTTCTGGGGTAGATGCCCGAATATATGCAAATCACCAAATCCAACCTATACAGGAGCAGATCTGCTTGTTGTAAGGGCGTATTCATTAAAACAATGAGATCCGATCTAGGGCATGTTCTAGAAGATAAGAATGACTCTAGATTCGTCCTATATGGGCAGATCTGCTTGTGATGAAGGCGGTACCATGGAGTCTTTGTCAGAACTGAGTGTTGCTTCACTGTAGGCTGCATCTGCGGGAGAGACCTTACCGGGGAGGGCTGTTGCTCCGGCGAGGGCTGCTGCTCCAGCGAGCAGAGTGAGAGCGAGCTGTCTTCACGTTGTGAGGGTTGTTAAGATTTCTGCATCAGCCTGCTTGAGAACATGACAAGAATTGAAATTCTTAGATGGAATAAGGGATGAAGACTTGACGTATGTAGCAGGTAGAGCTGTCCCATTGAAGGAACTCCCGCAGGAGGAGAAAAAGGGGGTGCGAAGCACAATCGCTGGTGTAGCAAAAGCCATTTTGCTCTTTGCGGTGATTCAAATTCCTTTTGTCTATATTGTTGTCCACTACTCAAGTTATTGTCCTTTAACTATACCTTTTCTTTTTTAATCTTAATAATATGACATATATTATAAAATCAATGTTTTAATACTTCTCAACATTTACCAATCATTTAATTTATACTGCTACACTAATTTAAATAAAAGAATTCATTAAAAAAAATAAAATACTACACTAATTTAAATAAAAAAACACAAAATCTAAAAAATTATTTAAAAAAACATGAGCAATTAGAAATCATGACTAAAAATCATGAGAAATTAGTCAATTATGACTACCTCTCATGGAAATGGTCATAGATGAATGATTTACTTAACACAGTTGAATTTTGATTACCTCTCATGGAATTGGTTATAGATGAATGATTACTTAACAATTGAATCCCAAAATGATATCTAATATAATGCAGTGCGAAAACCCCAATACTTAAAAACACAAAATATCAAAATCTTCCATTAAATTAAGCCAAAAGATACCACCCAACTCAATAAAAAATTTAGGTCCCACCAAGTTCAAATTTTGGATTATTGAATTTAGATTCCAATGTCCTTCCCCCTAGACCATAGGACCAAGAGACAAAATATTATATTCATACAGAGCATCTAGACCTGACTTGTAATCAAGAATATCAACCAGAACCATTTTAACGTTCTTTATTATTGGGATTTTGAGATTATCTGATTAGGATTTGAGATTATCAGCAAGATGCGGTGTCAATAACTTTAAATACTAAAAAAAATCTAAATTTAGATGAAAATGTATAGATCTCAACCCTAACCCTACTAGACTGTTTCGTTATATTTACATCCGAGTCGTGCTTAGGTCTCATTGTGTTTAGAGGGCCGGGAACGGTTGCAGGGGCATGTAAAAATTTGGGTGGGAAGGAGAAAGTCTATATCTGTGCGTCGAGTGAGTAATATTTTCATTGGCTGAGACGTCTGGTTGCAGCCCATGGGTAAGTGCTCGCTCGCATATTAATGAAAAACAGAGCCTAATCCTTGCTGTTCTCTCACGTGATCTGCAAGCTTTGCTTCTCTGTAACATTGCAATGGATTCATACCATTTTGCTTTTAAAACCCTACTTTGTTAGGTGTAATTTTTTCGAATGTTTTTGGTGCATATTGTTCCCAAATCCGGCGCGTTTGCGTTGGGTGGGGTTATTGTGAATCAAATTCATTGCTCGTCGTGTTTGCTCTGTTCTGTGGTCAAAGCTCTTGGTGATGGTTTTGTTTTCTAGATTGTTTTTTGGGTTTGTTTTTGTTTTTTCAATTTTTTTGTTTGGGTTGTTAGGCAATGCGAGCTCTGATTTGTATATGTGGTTTTAGCAAGCATTTAAACTATCAAATTCATTTTGATAGTGATAGGATCCGGCTTGCCCTAGGTTTTTAAAATAGTTAAATTTTACGCACAGAATTTTTGAATCAGTGATCTTTAAACTATAACCAGCCTTAACAAAATACCATATCACTATCTACACTGCACCACAAGTGCGAAATATAAAAACCTATAAACTACATTCAGCCTTAACAAAATACCCACACTGCACCCCAATCCCAAGTGCCATATATAAAAACTGAGACTGAGATACCATATCACGATCTGCACTACACCCCAGGGCCATATAACTATTGCCCCATATAACTATTGCTCAGTCTCTAGGATTACAATTTTATTTTGATAGTTATGCAATTTTATTTTATCTGAATGGAAAGAGTTAGATCGTGCTTTTTTTTTTATTGTTTTCGGTTTAATCACAGCCTTCGTTAAATGGTATAGCCCTCATTTTATGAGGGTATTAAGTATTCTTTGTTTCAACGCTGTAACTGGTTGTTACTGATGTCAACTTGCTCATTTCATATCAGTTTATATAAAAGGTTGCATGAGTTAAGGCATCTGTCGAGACATACTGTTGTATATCTGTAGCCTTTGTTTGGCTTTGAAGCCCGAACCTGTGATTGGGAATATTGGATCTTTCTTATCATCGAAGGACTTCCTTTCCACGCTCTCAAGCAACTCGTCTGACATAGATTATTGCTGATAAACTAGTTGAATAAGTTTTTGTAAAGATTAGGGACGTCTGTAATTTCTTGGATTAAACACATGTAAATTCAATGATAAAGAATTGGAAAAATATACACAGGAAAAATACACTCTATACCAACATCCTGTGTGGTCCTGTACCTTGGGGTTACCTGTTGTTTTGTTGGTTAAGCCATTCTCCATTTGGATGGGGTTACCTGTTGTTTTGGTTCTCCATTTGGATGGGGTTACCTGTTGTTTTGGTGGTTAAGCCATTCTCCTTTTGGATGCTTTAAGTAGAGGGATGACTGGCGATTGAGCTGTCCTCCATCCATTCTGATATATAAGAAGTGGAAATCTGGATAAACAAACAAGTGAATATTTTTTGGGAAGGGGGAAGACAAATGTGTTTCTTCACTAAAAACCTTAGGATGTGTTTCCTCATGGGAATGTGGTAATTTTGGACTTATTTGAATGAAATCATTAGTTTCAGGGGTTGAGATAACAGAAATCCCGGTGCTCTGGGTTTTTAGATGGTTTTGATTAACTCTGTTCATTCACAATCAGTGATCTGCCTCCAAGAATCACTGTCAACGAACATCTGATGGAACCAGCCGAAACTATCAACATAAATGAACTGGATGTACCTCCAACCAAAATCTCCTGTCCTCTACAACATTGTTGTCATCTCACTTCATTCTTAGGAATTCACCAACAAACTGGATGTACCACCTACTCCAACAAGAACCCCTATGCCTCTACGATATTGTTGCCATCCCTAGAACATCAACAAAACTTGATACTACCTCAGCCCTGCACTTTCATCGTTGGGACTTCATCAAGAAAGCTTGCTACTTCCTTGCACAAGGAAAAGAATATCACATTGTCTGTCTGAACATACTCTATATCTGCCTACAGCTGCGAGCCCTGTCCGCGTACAGGTACATACTCTTTATTTGCAAATACATTCAATTCACCCTGCAAAACATTACCACAGATTAGATCCTAATACGTAGTAAATCTCATAATTTCATTTCTTGGTTGAGAAATATTGCTGGTGCTGGTGTGAATGTACCAAAACTACTGGCAACCACTTATCAAAAGTGGGAAAGTGGGAAATAATTTGATATATTTTTAATTGAACACTCCTAATCATTTAGGAAAAGTGGGGAATAATTTGATATAATTTTATTTGTATATTGTTGAGATAAGGTGTTTGTTAGGGTTAAGGAAATTAGTTGGTAAGATATGGTAAATTAGTGGTTAGGATTGAGTACATCAATTATCTCTCCCAAAACATAAATATGACAAAGTAGGAGAAGTTGAAATACACGAGAGAACTTTTGAGAGTGACCGAAACCAAGAGAGGGCATCTGAAAGGAGAATCTCCTAAAGAGAGAGTGCATCTGAAAGGAGAATCAGCTATAGCAAACAATAAGAGGGAATTTGTATAGCTGTACAACTTCTTAAGTTGTACAGCACAGCAGTAGCGGTTGACTTTTGTCTTCAGTGCAACCATAGTTATATTTAAACAGGTTATACAGCACAGCAGTAGCGGTTGACTTTTGTCTTCAGTGCAACCATAGTTATATTTAAACAGGTTATACATTTTTGTTTTGTAGTATTTGTAAGAACTGAACTATAGTTATATTTAAACAAATTACAGCAAGTTACAGCAAATTGTGGAGGTACTTGTAAGATTTGATCTTTGGAATGATAAGTTGATTTAAAAGGGAAAATCAGAGTGTATATGTATTATTATTTTTTTTCCTTTTTCCTTTTTCCAATTATATATGTGATTATGATTAAAAATTTGACACTTTTCAATAAATTATTTTAAAGTTACAACGTTTTAATTTATAAATCAATAATGGAATTTTTTTATATATAATTTAATTCTGCATGGTTCAACGGTGGGGCTGATGGTTCAACTGTGGGGCTGATGGCTTACACGCTCCCCGCCCAGTTTCGATCCCCAATTTGCGATGCTGCTATGCAGCGATTATGTGTATTTGATGACTGATGTTGATTGATGTGACGTATATATATATATTTGTACAGATTAGCCTAATATATTGATCCTTAGGGGATTAGCCACCCCCTTTAAAAAAAATAAAAATATCTTCTATCTTCGACCCCTTTCATAACATTTGATAAAAATCTAATAAAAATTAAACCTTATACAAATTAACTAATCTCCGCTTTATAAATTATATATAAATATAAATATAAAACCAAAAAAACATGTTACATTTTAATTTATCTTATAAATCCCACAATCTTCCCTCTGGTTTTTCGAAAATAAAATGACCTATTAGTTCCATCATATATCACATTTATTTACTCCAAGACTTACTTAAACCAGAGTTCTTTTCAATCGATAGGACTCCCGGCAATGGCAGTGAGAATTGGAATAATTTTTTAATATATATGAGAAAGGAAAGACCGAGGCATTAAAACCCAAATTTAAGGTAAATAAACTTATGATGTGTAATTTTATTTCATTTAATTGTGAACTTTTGTTTCATCGATATTTATGAAATTCTTAGAATTTAACCCAAATCTTTTGAGAATTACAAGTTGATTGTCTAAGGGTTGAGCAGGAAGGAGTGGGATGATTTCTTAGAATTTAACCCAAATCTTTTGAGAATTACAAGTTGATTGTCTAAGGGTTGAGCAGGAAGGAGTGGGATGACTAACCTAGTGTCGAGACCACCTAGGTTATTTTTGGGTATTTTATCAATTTGGTGATATAATTATCAAAATCTTTAATCGATAAATTATGAATTTATTTTAATTAATTATTATTATTTTATATTTTATAATAATTTTAATATTTATTTTTTATTTTTTTATTATTTTTAAGTATTATGTAAAAAAAATTCAAAATTAACAAAACACTAAGGGAAATTGTTGTTGTTTCAACCATCTAAAACAAAAATTTCAAATGATTTTTTTAATTGTAATTAGGCTATTTGAAGTTGAGTGATAACTTGGGAAATCAACCTCTTTTTTTTTTAAGCTTTTCTTAAGACTCTCAAATATTAATTCATACAATTTAGACATATGGCTAAATTAAAGGGGCTATAAGTATGAGAAATAAATATTAATTTATACAATTTAGATATATGGCTAAATTAAAGGGGTTATAAGTATGAGAAATAAGAATAAAGCTTTTGACCAGTAGAATTTACACTTAATTTTCAATGCTTTTAGATATTTCTTTTACAAGACACATATTCTTTATAGTAAAAATGTCTTGCCTTGTCCAAATCATTTAATTGTTAGTTGAAACATTAGGAGATTCATATTAATTTTTAGGTACAAGTTCCAATCTTTATAGCAATTTCAAAATTCTCATTTAGTCTTTTTTATTTTTTAAACCAAAAGCATATATATTTTATTATATCACGATGGTGATGATGATTAATGTTCACTAAGAGGTAAGATATTACCTAGAATTTTTTAACATTTTGTTTTTATGTTTGAAAGAGAAGTGTTCTAGGATCACCACAATTGATAGTGTGACAAATATTTTGAAA
This sequence comes from Pinus tabuliformis, assembly GCA_031772625.1. Taxonomy (NCBI): domain Eukaryota; kingdom Viridiplantae; phylum Streptophyta; class Pinopsida; order Pinales; family Pinaceae; genus Pinus; species Pinus tabuliformis. The sequence continues at coordinate 1,224,072,582 of CM062811.1, forward strand.
GTTACATCAGTTGTGAGTATAACATGGACAATGTAAGAGAGCATTTTTTATCTTCAATCCTCTTAGTGTCATAAAGGTGACAACCTTTTTCATCCCATGGCTTTTGGGAATTGACTAACACCTAGTTTCATTATGAAACTCATAAGAATTTGTTTTTATTTTAGCAATAGACTAACACCTAGTTTCATTATGAAACTCTTGAGAATTTGTTTTTTTTTTTTAGCAATGTTCATTTTTTATTTATACTTTAGATTTTCAAAATTGGGGTTGATCACTTTCTTTTAATTAGATTTCTTTTTCCCAACTATTTATCAACTTTTAGTTTCTTCTTAAGTTTTGAAGTAATAATCTTTTTAATATTATTTTTATTATGCAAATGATCTCCTTCTTTATCCTCCAATGGTCAAGCCAAGATGGAGCATCTTTATGCCATCCCTATTTGAACCGAAGGTGATGGTTTTGGCTAGAGTTAGAAACAATTTTAGGAAACCTTTTAGCATCCATGTTTTTCAGTTTCTTCTTATACATAAGATACTTAGTCATAGCTATGCTTTCAATGGTGGTAAGACTTGTTGCAATCAACGTGATAGGATAGGGGGTATTTCCTTCAATCTTGAGATTGTAGGTTATAAACTACTTTTTGGATTTTTGTTCTATCTTCCTCCACAACTCTCTGAAAGTACTGCAACCCCATATAAAATAAAAAGATCAATGTGAGTCTCAAAGAGGAGTTTCTTTTATCCCATATCTAAATATATGCTAATTTGTAATTGTTTTCAAGCCCACAGTAAGCTTTCCATCCTCAATTTATCCTTTTTATCATTGCATATAATTCCATTTAAGTTTGTGATGGATATCAAGTCCAAGATTTTGCATGATGGAACTTTCTACAAATACGTGTCATATATGAAAATATCACATGTTATATTTTTGGATTTAATTGTGTCATTTTAGTTTTGTAAATATTAACGATCAATACTCATCTTGGAGTAGAAATATTGGAGGATTCTTAGTTGCTTGATCATAATGGCTTTTCGCTAAGAGAATAATTTCGTCAATATAAAAGAGAAGAGTTATGACTATATTAGTGAGTGGGGCCAACACAACTTGCATCTTTTAAACACTCTTCTAGCTATCAATGTATATGCCAAAATGGGCAAGGGATAAGGGACCCTTGCTTGACTCCACTATTGCATATAATTTCTTCTTACCAACCCTTAGTGATCTTAAACTTGGAAATAACATTTGCATACAACCTTGTCACAAGAACCCTCAACTTGAGTGGAACCATTATCTTTTCCACCTTCTTCCACAAATTTGTCTTAGGAACAATGTCAAAAGCTTTTCGAAAGTAAGTGAAACAATAGAAGAGATTGGTTTTATTATTGTGACATTCATTTGCAATGATCTTGAGAGTAACAAGGTGGTTCACAATTGAATGATATCTCCTAAACCCACTTGGAATTTAGCTCTTTTACCATGGCTTTCTAGCCATAGGCTAAACTTCTTTTCCAAAATAATTTCGTACAAGTTCATTAAAGTGTTGCTAATAATATAGTCCTATAATTAGAGGGAATGCTTTTATCCCCACTTTTAAAAATAGGCACAATGAGGCTTTGCATCCAAGGCTTAGGGGAACCTTGTTTAACTGCCAAATTGAAGAACTTGTGGATGTAAGGGATGAGGAGAGGCCCTCTCATTTTAAAAGTTTCATCTTGGTAGCCTTCACTATCCTTAGCTTTCCCATTAGCAAGCTACTTAATCCTGAACTCAACGTCTTCCAAAGAAAAGATATCACCCCCCTATATTTGCATTCAAAATGGTGTACATGGCATTATAGCCAAGCTAACAACAAATGCATGAGTTTTTTACCATTTCACAAGAAAAAATAAGGTCTCTTGCTACAAGAAGAAGTTCAAAATAGACTTATATGTTATGTATTCTAAGTTTACTTGTAAGTAGCTTGTTTGACAAAAACATCTAAAATCTTAATGACAATAAAACATAGTAATTAATGGAAAATATGGTTACTATTTGCTTACTCCCATCTAATGTGTAAGGGGGTGAGATTTTTGTTATTCAACAACCATCAGTTCCTTTAATTGTTGAATTGTTTCATATTCTCTTAGATTAACATAAGCATGATTATCTGATATCATTGTTTGAGGTAGTGGATAGAGTCCTTGTGAAGATTTAGAGTTTTAAATTGTCTAGCATATTAGATTCTTATTCTAAAATATGAAGACTTTACTTCTGACGGACCAGTAAACTCATGGTGTTAGCGTGCTGAGAGACACATTGGTGCTTGTTTTTGTGCATTTTTGTTGTTGTTGAGAACAATGAGCTCCTATTGGACTAAATGATTTCTTCATGCCTTTTCAAAAATTTATTGAATTCCAAAATGTCTTTGTTTTCCATGAGAAATATCTCTATTATGTAAGGGAAAAATAAGGTGGGGCCAAAGGAAAGGTCTCCATCCAATATAGAATAGAGGAGGAGCCACCAAAAACATTGCACTCGTTATAAGACTTGAAGGCAAAGCAAAGACTAGAGCTTTGGATTTCCCCATTGTAGGAATTTACAGGGTAAGTTCCTCAGACAGAACACCAAATGACACCGCTAACAAACAGATCACAGATCAATACACCAGTATTTCGACGTGGTTAAAACCCTCAAAGAGGGAAACAGTCCACCGCCTGAGCCAACGTGGCCACTTTAGGCAATTTATTAATAAAAGAATGAAAATTTACATATGCTTCTCTCATAGACGGATTACCCTACAAATGACCCTCCATGCTCTTTAAATAGAGATCATGGACCAATCGGGTGTTAAGCCATGGATCAAGTGTCGGTAATACCGAGGAGAGAATGAACCGTCGGATCACTACATATCGTGACCGTCAGATTGTAAGTTACAAAATGTACATAGTAAAGAAACACACTTTACTTAACTCTATACCTAACTCTATACTAGACCAAGTTGTACTTAACTATTTCCTATGTGTCGGAATATCCTAACATCCCCCCTTAAGAACAACTTGGGATAGGATTGAAGGATTTACAAATATGACACAATAGGAGAAGGAAGGAGGCACTAGAGCCTATCCCCCCTTAGTGACAACTTCCTGAACTCCAACCATAAATCGAAGTTTAGTGAACTTCGTCTCTGTGAGAGCCTTTGTAAAGATGTCTACAACTTGATCACCTGTTGAACAATATTGCACTTCAAGAACATGGTCGTGAATGAGCTTTCTGATGAAGTGCATGTGCAATTCAATGTGTTTGCTGCGCTGATGTTGGACTGGATCTTTGCATAGCTGAATGGCACTTTGATTATCACACCAAAGTGTAGTTGGATGCTGCTGTTGAAAGCCAAACTCTGACAGGATCTGACAAAACCACAAGGCTTCCTTACTAGCTTCTATGGCACCACGATATTCTGCTTCTGCTGAAGAAAGAGAAATGGCACCTTGTTTCTTGCAAGCCCATGTAATAGGTCCTGAACCAAGAGTGAACACATAACTTGCAGTAGACTTCCGATCATCAGGGTCACCAACCCAATCTGAATCAGTGAAACCAACCAATAGAGGAGATGCTTCGGCACTGTAATGAATCCCAAACTGAACTATACCTCGAACATAACGAAGTATTCTTTTAGCTGCTTTCTAATGACTTTCACGTGGGTTTTGCATAAACCGAGCAACAAGGCCAACAACAAAGGAAAGGTCAGGACGAGTATGGGTTAGATACAAAAGTTTTCCTACAAGTTGACGGTATAAGGTAGCATCAACTTCAGGAGAAGTACAAGTGACTGAAAGTTTGACTTCAGACTGAAAGGGAGAAGGGGCTGGCTTACAGTCTTCCATGTGAAACTGGCGTAGAATATCACAAGCATACTTGGACTGAGAAAGGGAAATACCTTCCTTGGGTTGCGAGACTTGAAGACCGAGAAAATAATGTAAGTGTCCTAAGTCTGTCATTTCAAACTTCCTTTTAAGGCTAGACTTCACATGGTTTATAAGGTTGGGATCACTACCAGTCAGGATAAGATCATCAACATAAAGAACAAGAATGATAAGAGACTTGCCCACTTTCTTGGTGTAGACAGTATTGTCAGAATGACACCTAGAGAAGCCAGATTCTAAAAGAAAGTTATCCATTTTGGCATACCAAGCTCGAGGAGCTTGCTTGAGACCATAAAGGGATTTCTTAAGCCGACATACAAGGCTGGAGTCTGTTTGTATAAAGCCAATAAGTTGTTCCATATAGATTTCTTCATGCAAGTCCCCATGCAAGAAGGCGGATTTAACATCCATCTGATGGACTTCCCATTTGAAAGAGGCAGCAAGGGAAAGAACAAGGCGGATAGAGTTCATTTTGGCAACAGGGGAGAAGGTTTCAGTATAGTCAATGCCTTCAACTTGTGAAAAACCCTTAGCAACAAGACGAACTTTATGTTTATCAACTTTCCCATCTAGTCCATACTTGGTTCTGTAAACCCATTTTGCATCTGACAAGTTTTCGTCCCTTTGGTAGAGGAACAAGATCCCATGTATCATTTGCCAATAGTGAATGATATTCTTCATTCATAGCTGCTTCCCAATCTGGATGGCCTGAAGCTTCTGCAAAGGTGTCAGGATCATAATTCACTAAAGCTTGAGCCAGTAAAGAAGAGGCTCTCTTGAACTGAGAACGTGTACATCGTTGATTTGTAGGATCACTGGCAAGATCACCTGCTGCATCCCGAGTAGCACAAACCCATTTTGGAAGCTGAGGAGTTGAAGAAGGATCCTGAGAAGGTGGGGGAGGATTTTCATCCTCGCTTTCATCATCTGAAGAAGAAATATTTTCAAAAGTAGAAGAGATAGGGAGAGGTGGCACATTCGCCGAACTAGGCTTGCAGGCCGATATATTTTCATCAAACTTTACATCTCTTCTAATGATAACATTTTTGGACTTAAGTGGAATAAGTCTATATTCTTTGACATCTTCAGAATATCCAACAAAAATACATTTTTCACTCTTTGGTTCTAAAGCTTTATGTTTCTCATCTGGAATATGGGCCCATGCTTCACTTCCAAAAACACGAAAGTGACTTACATCTGGTTTGCTTGAGCTCCATGCTTCTTCTGGAGTAATATTCTTTAAAACCTTAGTAGGAGTGCGATTTATTATGTAATTTGCACAGTTAATTGCTTCTACCCAATAATTAAGACTAAGTCCTTTAGATTGAAGCATACAATTAGCCATTTCCTTTAAGGTGCGATTCTTCCTTTCAGCTACACCATTTTGTTGTGGAGTATATGGAACAGTATGTTGCATTTGAATTCCATTCTCAGTGCAAAAGTTGATGAATGTGTTTTTAACATATTCTCCGCCATTATCAGATCTTAGCTTAAGAATTTGATGTCCATATTGTTTTTCAACAAAGGCCTTAAAGGCCAAGAACATGTTAAATACTTCACTCTTGAGTTTTAAGAAGTATACCCAAGTGCGTCTGGAGAAATTATCAATGAAAGTTAAGAAATACTTGTAGCCAGAGAATGAAGCAACTGGAAGTGGACCACACAAATCACTATGCACGAGCTGTAAAGGGGCTGAGGCATGCCAAGAGGCACGTTTTTCAAAACTGTCCCGATGATGTTTTCTGAGTACACGTCCGGAACAAACACCATCTCTGCAAGATACCATTTGAAGACCTGTCACCATATTTTCTTTACATAGATTCTGAAGAGAGCAATAGTTTAAGTGACCAAATCGCTCATGCCAAAGTTTGCTCACTTCATCATTATGAGCAACAAATACTGAGGGAAGATTTGATGACCCAAAGTTGTGAAACTTATACAACCTTGTAGAATCATCAGCAATGCCAATAGCTAAAATCTGTCTAGGATCTCTAAGGTCCTTAATTACAACATCATGCGGTGAAAATTCAACGATTTTACCTTCACCTGAATGGGTTATCTGATATACAGATAGAAGGTTGCAGGATAAGGTTGGAACACATAATACATCATTAAACTGACCATTGTCTAGATGAACAGTTCCAGTCCCTACAACACTAAGAGATCTATCATCACCAACATATATATTTTTGGTGTTACAATCATTTAAAGAAGAAAACATGGCTTTGTTTTTGGCCATGTGATAAGAAGCTCCAGAATCAATGAGCCACTCATGAGAATGAGAAGAAGAAGATACATTTAGTGCATAGCCAGACCGAGATGCTTGACAACCACATGCAGAAAGTGCCATTCCTGAAGATGAAGTTGAAGTTGAAGATTGCTCCAAATGGATGTTATGCTTCTTCATTGCTGCTTCCAAGGCTTCCATCTTCTTAAAGCATTTGGATTCTAAGTGGCCATCTCGATTACAAAAGTTGCAATGTCTATCAGTCTTCTTCCCTTTGTTTTTATTTGTCTTATCATTTTGTTGAAATGATTTTTCATTTTGAGGCTGAAATTGCTTAGGACCCTTGTTTGGTTTAGGACCATTCTTTTTAGGATACAACTTCTTAGGATTCTTTGGATTTGGTTGCTGCTGGGCGGCTAACGCTTTCTTAGAAGAGTTTCCAAGATGAAGAAGACCAAGGTGTAAGAGTTTTTCTTGTTCTCTTATTAAAGAATCACAAAATGAATCAAAGGAAGGGGACTTGTAGGTTTGTCCTTGAGAAATGAATGCTTCTCTTATAGAATGGAAGGTGGAAACAAACACAGAATAGGCTGGTCCCAACTTAGTAAGAATGGAGTAGATAATGCTACTATCTTCTTTCTTAACTTTAACACTTTCCAAGAGAAGTCTAAGGGTCTTGAACTTGGACAAAAAATCTTCAATGCAAGAAAAATTATTAGGGTCCAATGTAAGCAATTCATTTTCAAGTTGATGGGCTTTAAGTTCATTTTTAATTCCAAAGACTTTAGTAATTTGTTGCAGTGCTTCCTCAGGAGTATCAAGTTCTGCAATATGGAATCTAAGATCTAGAGAAATAGACATCCCTATCAACCCACGTGCTTGGTCTTGCCTATTTTCCCATTTAGCTGCCTTATCTTCATCTTTCGGTTTGGTCTCTTGGCCTGTGGCTATTATGTAAAGACGTTTACTTCTAAGTAAATCCACAATGTAGGACCACCATTGGAAGTAGTTAGTGCTATCAAGAATGACTTGGCATGGACTTTCCATTTTAACAGAAAATGAAGCTGTAGATGCTGAAACTAACTGTACCAATGGAAAGATCTCGAAAAATTAGGCCGTTTAAAAAAAAAACGGTTCTGAAAACGGCTTTCGGATGAAGAAGTTATGGCTTTTTGAAAAAAATTGATGAAGTCGCCGACGAAGTGCGAGAATGTGCAGAAATGAAAAAATCCACCCTCACAAAATGGAGACTTGAACCCAAGACCTCTACTCTCATAAATTAGCTTTGCATCAAGTGAGCTATACAAAAAGTTTGAGAGAGAGAGAGAGAGAGGGAGGGGGGTTGATGCTTTGGGTTGCGTGCTTGCTTTGAGAAAGCTTTTTTTCCCTACGAAACAAAAAACACAAAACCCAACACGGACATACAAAAAAACGAACCTTGTCGCTCGAAGTTAGCTTTAGCCGGAAACTAAATATTTTCAAAAACGAACCTTGTGGCTCGAAATTAGCTTTAGTCGGAAACTAAATATTTTCCTCAATGTTTCTGATTTTCCGAGATCACACTAAGGCGCAGCGGAAAAGAGCATACGCATGAGAAAAATCCTTCCTTTCTGTTTCTGATTTGCCCAGATCGCACAAAGTCGCAGGGAAAAGAGCATACGTAGAAATGAAAGGTATAGATCCGGTAATAAAAAAAGCTAAATAAACCGAAACCGAAATAAACAAAGAGAAAATAACTGTAAACTGCAAATAAACACTGTATACCTCCAGATCTTAAAAATGACGCAGCTAGGGCTACCGGAAACCTTTTCGCGTGAAACGAAAGGGGTTCCTCACTGGAACAGATGCTCCCAACACAACAGAGCAGTCCTTTCGGCCCGAAAGCAGTCAGAAACAATAGATCTAGGAAACGGCAGTCGGATGCAGTTCTACCGGCTTCAGATTTGGATCACCAACGGACGCGGCCCTCAAATAGATCTGATACCATGTAGGAATTTACAGGGTAAGTTCCTCAGACAGAACACCAAAGGACACCTCTCACAAACAGATCACAGATCAATACACCAGTATTTTGACGTGGTTAAAACCCTCAAAGAGGGAAATAGTCCACGGCCTGAGCCAACGCGGCCACTTCAGACAATTTATTAATAAAAGAATGAAAATTTACATATGCTTCTCTCATAGATGGATTACCCTACAAATGACCCTCCATGCTCTTTAAATAGAGATCATGGACCAATCGGGTGTTAAGTCACGGATCAAGTGTCGGTAATACCGAGGAGAGAATGAACCGTCAGATCACTACGTATCGTGACCGTCGGATTGTAAGTTACAAAATGTACATAGTAAAGAAACACACTTTACCTAACTCTATACCTAACTCTATACTAGACCAAGTTGTACTTAACTATTTCCTATGTGTCGGAATATCCTAACACTCACAATGTACCTCGGAAGGCAATCCCAGGGATGTACAAATATAAAGAGCACAAATTAAAAACACAATTTGTAGTTTAAAGAAAGCTTTCTGCAAAATGAGCAATAGGCACTTATACCAAAAACCAACCCTGCTACCTTTGCATCCTTCTGGAGAATTCCCAAATTTGAAAATTAGTAACTAAAACCAACAAGTAACCTAGATGCAAAGTTTAACACTTAACAAGGGGTCGACCACCTGAAATTCCAAATCAAATTTTGCACTCAATTCTAGTGCTTTATTTTTCCATTATCCCATGGAGCCAACGATGTTTCAAACCAAGTCATTTGATTAGCTAAATCAATGTTAATTTCTCACATACTATGAAGGCTTTGGGCTATCCTTCATACTCTCATCTCAATGTGAATGAGTTGATGTGCTAGATATTCGTTCATGTGAGAGTTTAAAGTTGATTGATGTGCCACACCATTTCAAACCTTACGGGATAATACAATTATAATGCTCCCCATTATTCATATATTCACCCATGCTTAAGTTAGTGGCTTCATTATCCCAATCAAGTCTCACTTCCCATGATAATGTGAAGATCTGATAAGGGGCCTGCCTCCTTGTTTATTTAGGCAATTGTATTGCAAGTTTGTTATTCAACGATGATATTTTTCCTACATTGATTTGATAGCCACCATGGAATCCCTATGACTATGATTGCCATGATATTGGCTTCTTTAATAAAAAACACACTACACAATAGTGCATATGTCCTAGCTTGATTGTTTGAAGTTTGGTTAAGACCCCATGCACAAGTAGTAAATCTTTGTGGCACTTGCCACCCCTAATTGTCTTTCATTTTAACAAATTAAAATGCTTCTAAAACAATGGTTCAATTTAGGAAGGTTTAAGAGCTTTTCACTATGTTGCTTCTTTCTTTTCACCACATATATATATATATATATATATATATATATATATGGTCGCATTTATTTAAGACATCTCTAATACTTTTTCTCGCAATCCTTGTTATATAAGTGGTAAGTCAAATTATTCTTCTTTATGGATGTTGTATAGAAAGTGTATCATTTTATTGTAAGTTGAATGATTGTTGTAATAACAAGAGAGGTGAAAATTATTTTTTAACTCTAGTGGGAAAATGTTAATTGTGGTTTTATGAAAAATTGCTTGGTTTTCATTATTATAATCATTTTCATTGTGTTGAAGAATGTAAATAGTGTCGATCTTCACAATTGTATTTGAATCATGATGTAATGTATTTGTCAAAAGAAAGAAAATTAAATTTAATTATTAAAGAAATTGGCTTATTAAAGCATGGGTTTCATGCTTTCGTCAATTGTTTATAGGTCAAAGCCTCCATTGTAGTCTTCTAAGGTTTATATCAAGTGTCTTTGTCCATGTCATATTGTAAAAGACCCTTCTTGGTCTCTATTTGTCAAAGAAGAAATTTAATTTATTGTAAAATAGGTCAACTAGGCCTCCTCCACCAAGTAGGCCTCAAATTGGACAAGTCAACCTAAATTGAGGGACAAAAACAACTATATAAAGGCAATAAATCGACCTCATTTGTCACTCTCACTCATCAAGTTTGATCTGCAACTTCTGGGGCTAGAAAAAAGTGTGAATTTTAAGGGAAAAATAGGAAAGGGCTAGCGAAGAAGACGGTCTCTTTCAAGCATAAGAAGTCGAAGTTATCTCTCTCTCTCACGTGGGAAGCTTTAAAGCTACTGGAGGGGCCGAAAACTGCAGAGATGAAGTTGGGGTGAAATTATGTAGATGGGGGTCGAAATTCTATCTCTAGGAAGTCGAATTTCTGGGTTATTGTTGGGTTGAAGTTGTTGGATAAGAAGAGACTACTAAATCATCTTGGAAGGTTGACTTGGCGGAGGAGGAAGGTCTGTTGGTCTACGGTCTTGGTCTATCTCATTTTGAATCTATTAAAGGAAGAGTTATTTGACTGGGTTTTCCCCTATATAGGGATTTTAGCCCTGACTGAGTGCCTACATCTGGTGTCCATGATTTTCATGTTTTTTTTGTTTTGATAATTGCTTGATGAAAAGAAGATAAAGGAAGAACATGAAGAAGTTAATAAGAACATAATAATATCACAAGTAATTATCAATATAAGAAAATCATTTTGCCTTTCTGGGTTTCTAACATGGTATCAGAGCTAAGGCGACGAAAAAGGAAAAACATAGGCTGAAGATCTAGTAAGGAAAAATAAATCAAAGGAAGGTCATTACGAAGGGTCATATAAAGAGATAAGCCTATTATCTACAGGAACGATATCAAGCTCAATGAAGGCAGAAAACAAACTAGAAGGAGCCTCTAACTACAGGACCTGGGAAAAAGGGATAGATCTCATTCTTGAAAAGAACAAAGTTTTGAATCTTGTTCAAGGGAAAATAAAAAAAACTACAGATGAAGCAAGTGAAACAGAGAAAAATTTAGAGAAACCAAAATGTTGGCTATGAACCTAATAGTGGATGGAGTAAAGGACAACCTCATCCAATACATATCCAACATAGATTCCACTCAAGAAATGTATGAGGCTCTTTCCAAGCTATTCACAATCAAGAACATTGGTCAAATAGCAAGTCTTGAGAATGAATTAAGGACTATTAAGATAACATAAGACGACACTGTATCATCCTACTTTATAAGGATATCTAGAATCAGAGATGAACTCGAAGCAATAGATGAAGTTGTCCTAGAAAAGACCCTGTATTACTGCTCCTCTAGGACTACCAAAATCTTGGAGTGTCTTAGAAGAAGGACTTAACAGTTGGAAGGATGGTCCAACATTTGAACAAATGTGGAATTCATGCAATCAAGAAGAAGTTCGAGTATCGTTAGTAAACAACAAGGAGGAGGATGAAGAAGAAAAAATATCTAATTCCTATTCTGCTCATCACAAGGAGGGAACCTTCAAGAACTTCAAAGGACCAAAGAAGAAGGTCAACCTATCCAATATTGAATGTTATAATTGTCACAAGATGGCTCACTACAAAAATCAATGTCCGGAGAATCCAAGGAAGAAGAAAAGAGATAGGGATCAAGCAAATGTTACTAATGAAGCTCCACCTAAGAAGAACAAGACCGAAGAATCAGAAATGAAAGACTTATACTACTGAGTCCTCTATCTCTCTCTGACATAACCCTCTTTATCTTCTATTTTTAATTTTGATTTGTTTTCCTTTATGTTCCAATTTCTAGAGTTTATAGGTCTAACATGTCTTGTTAGAACATTTTTAAATTATTTTGATAAGGTTGCACGTATCATTCAAAAGGATTGGGTTAAGAGGGAGCCTCCACCGTTTTACCCAAAGATAAGTATCCTATTCTTTGTTTCAGCTTTTCATATTTGGTTTCCTCCTCACATTATGACTAGTTTTGTATTTTATTCTAATAACCTTTCTCTTTATATTTTACTTGGTTAGGAAACCCTGCTGAATGATCAAGGGTTATGGAGGAGACTTCAAAGGATAGACTTGAAGCATGGAAGAAGTTTTTCTCTTTAAGAATTGATGTCCTACAAGGTTTGTTAAGGAACAACTCGAGGCATGTCTTAAACTATAACCTTTGTTATAATTTTCTCTTCATGTAAAAGGTACTATCATTCTTCTTTTGAAATTTGCTTTACATTACTGACATTGTTATGTTGAGGGTTGTGAATCACAAAGGTTCTTGTTAGGGTGATTATTTATTAGATTGAATCTACGCTCATGATATTATTTTATCATTCTTATGAAACCCTAACCTTTAGGGTTCACTTATAAATCCCTATTAGGGTTCACTGTAAATCCCTAACCTTTAGGGTGCGTTAACAATAATGTTGAAACCCTAGTCCCCTTAGGGTTGTTGATAATGTCTAGAACCAATGATGAATTTCTATAAGACTTTGATGTTGTTACGATAGAAACCCTAGACCTTTAGGGTTTCTTGTTGTTGTGTAAGTTATTTATTGAAACCCTAGATCTTTAGGTTTTGGTAAATTAAGGTTTATGAGCAAGACCCCTATAATGACTATATTAAGTTCCTAGGAATGAAACCCTAGGTGTATATTCCTCTGATTGTAACCCCAACCTAGAAGAAAATTTGTTGTATTTCTAACTTTGATGTATTGATGTTTGTGTCTTGGGTTTACCTAGTATGCATGAATATTAATATGAAATGCTAGTACATGATAATGAAACCCTAGATATGTATATGCGAGTATGCTAACTTAATTGTTCATGCTCATGTTTTAGTTTGTGAATTCTAGGGTTTGTAACAAAACCCTAGTAAAGATTGATGTTCTAGGGCACGGTAATATTGTTTTCAATATGATTTAACTTCGATGATAAAATCTAGCGTTTGCAATTAACCCTGGTAGAAGTTTGACATGTAAAAGCATATTGTTGATGTAAAGCACTATGATTGGACTGTTATTTGATTGAATAACTGATATCTAAGGCTTCGAGTCTCAAAGATGTAGTCTAAGGGTTTGTGACAAAGCCCTAGCAAGAGGCTGAAGTCTAGAATGTGCCTCTTGTTGATTATGAACATAACTAGGTTTAGGTGTTTACTATCTAAAGTCAAAATGCTTCCATATGATTCGAATATAGTTAATTTCATGCTTCTGTATGTTTGTATTTGGTTGTACTTGCTATTAAAGTTTTGCGGGTTCATAATCTTCAGATGATGAAGATGTTTGTATGATAATAATAAGCATGATGAAGGAAGTTATGATGATCAAGATGACCTTGATGTTGTAAGAAGGAATAAAGCCATAAAAGGCTCTTTGATGTTATAAAAGAAGGAAGTGATTGATCTCCTTAAGTTAAGAGGGAGTCTGGATAGAAGAAAGGGTATATCTCCCTAGTGGAGAGGGAGGACATATTATGTCAGTGAATAATTTGAAGTAAGCAAAAGTATTGTCGATAAATATTCATGAAGTTGCAAACAAAAGACTTGAGAAGATATGAGGATGTGTTTGATGCTGTTGAAGAAATGAAGGAAGAAGAAAGCTTCTGACAAGATGTATTTGATAACTTGATGATGATATAAGTGACATCAGAATGAATGAGGACTCCGAAGGTTTGTATTTACTTGTAAATTTATTACTGATTGGGGTTGTGTTTGTACAAATAAATCTCTCCATAAGAAGATTGAACACTTTGGAAGCATGCTTGGACAAATGGATATATCTGGTTTAGTTTATTAGGGAGAGTTTGCATCTAATGGTGGATGCTTGGGAGGACATATGGCTGGCCTATGTGTTGATGTCTAGATCCCAAAGAGGGAGGGTGGTGTTGGTCATGGAGCTTCAACCTTGGATACGTACCTAGATCTCTAGGATGATTAGCTAGTAATCTTGATGGTACCTAGAGTGGTTGAAAGCTTGAGTCCATCATAGTCACACCAGGATAGAATACCCTGGTCAGGTTTATAGTCTACAACATTGAGTGTGCTAGAACTCTTTGTAGTTCATTTTTGAGATTGTCCATGTACCTCTATATATATGTAATTATGAATACCTCCCTAGTTAAGAGGGAGTTTTGAAGAATGTAACTAGCATTGATGTATTTGAATCATGATGTAATTTATTTTTCAAAAGAAAGAAAAAGAAATTTTATTATTAAAGAAATCGGCTTATTAAAGCATGGGTTTCATGTTTGGGTAAATTGTTTATAGGTAAAAGTATCCATTGTAGGCTTTTAGGTTTATATCAAGTGTCCTTGTCCATGTCATATTGTAAAAGACCCTTCTTGGTCTCTATTTGTCAAAGAAGAAATTTATTTTATTGTAAAATAGGTCAATTAGGCCTCCTCCACCAAGTCAGCCTCAAATTGGAAAAGTTGGCCTAAACTGAGGGGCAGAAACACCTATATAAAGGAAATAACTTGACCTCATTTGTCACTAACTCATCAAATCCGATCTGAAACTTATGGGGCCAGAAAAAGTGTGAATTTCAAGGAAAGAAGAGGAAAGGGCTAACGAAGAAGGAGGTCTTTCTCAAGCATAAGAAGTCGAAATTATCTCTCTCTCCCATGTGTGAAGCTTTGAAGTTGTTGGAGGGGCCGAAAACTACAGAGCTAAATCTTGGCTGAAATTCTGTAGTTGGGGGTCGAAATTCTGTAAATAGGAAGTCGAATTTCTGAATTGTTGTTAAACTAAAGCTGCTGGATAAGAAGAGACTACTAAATCATCTTGGAAAGTTGACTTGGTGGAGGAGGAAGCTCTGTTGGTCTAAAGTCTTGGTCTATCTCATTTTGAATCTACTAAAGGAAGAATTCTTTGACTGGGTTTCCCTATAGGGGTTTTAGCCCTGGTTGAGTGCCTACATTTGGTGTCCACGATCTTCATGTTTTTTTGTTTTGATAATTGCTTGATGAGAAGAAGATAAAGGAAGAACACAAAGAATTTGATAAGAACATAATAGTATTACAAGTAATTATCAATATAAGAAAATCGCTCTGCCTTTCCGATTTTCTAACACATTGGACTTTGCATATATTTTTATATTTAAAATTATGAGGACTAGGGCTTAAAGGTATATGGTATGAATCATGTGTGTGGTCCTCTATTATACATTTCTTTTTGTGGTTCATTGTATTGGCGATTGATACTAGCTACATACATGGAAATCCCACCCATGCCTAGGTGAGCCAATTATATTTCATGTAGAAATTACTCCCGAGGAGCGAGCATGTCAATCTCAGTGGGACTGAAACCCAAGTGGGGAGGACAATAGCGACTCCTCCCTACCACTCGAGCTACACCCACTTGAAAAGTGGTCCTCTATTATACTAATGTTAGCATTCATTAATTAATGAGATGAGAAAAATTATATAGTCTACACTATTTCTAGGACTACAGATGTGAGTCATTTAGTGAGAATTTGACTATTTCCAATCAAATCTTAAGAGCTTCTCAGTTGGTGGAAAATTTGGCTCTTTTCCATGTGGGTAGGTGAACAATTTTGGTTCCTTGTCTAATCATAAAGAATTGGGGTTAGAGTAGTTGCTTAAAGTTATAGCTTGCCTATTTATGTTCTTGTATTAAAGTCTCCCAACAAAAATATATTTCTTCCATTCTCTAGATGAGAAATTATCACTCTAAACCAATGGAATGTCAATTATTTTTTTAATACACAAATTAGCATGAAGGTTTATAGGTGAACTAAAAAATAGATGACCTAGGGTAAGATAAAAATAAATCTATGTTTAATTTTTTTTTACTTAAAATATTTTTAATCTCATAGTTATTAAGCTTTTAAATAACATGAAATAATATAAAAATTGGAAGTCCTTAAAAAATTTGGTTAAAATAGATTTGTGTTAATTTATATTTTACATAATGACAATTTAAGTTTTAAAAAATATTTTGCACTTCAACTTTTCTTCATATTAACCTATTGATTAATGATGATGATTGTCAATGTTTGTCGAGATCAACTTTGGTCTATTAGACATTAAGAAACATTGTAAGGAATCAATTGTTAGTTTTTAGAGTTATATTTTTATACGCAAAAAAGACTATAAAGTAGTTTTTCCAGGTACCTATAGTTTCAATGAGTTATGATGAGACTAAAATTTGACATATTTTTGGCCATCTACAACACTTCTTTTTGACGTAAAAAGAATAACTAAGTCTTCCATAACTATTATAAAGTTTCCATTTTCATACTTATATTTGATATGTTCCCTAAGTAATTGGTTTGTAATTATTTTTCTTTTTGTTTTGTTGCTTGATTAGTTTAGAAGAAAGTTTGTGGAACTACTTGCATTGTCAGTGATGATGAACTAGAATATATTACATGTGTGTGATTTTCATAAGAATGTTGATATAATCTATTGCACATTTTCAATATATTCCACAAAGTGTCATGAGAATTTTCGTACAAGGAGCAATTTAGGGAAGATACTATCATTTATAACAAATAGAGCATCTTCTTTTTGATGAAGAAACAAGGTATTAGCCTCCATTGGAAGGCATATGTGCATTTACAACTCAACATCCTGCATCTATTATGTTTGAAGTGATCAACAAATATATTCTAGCTTGTCATTAATCCATAGGTTGTATCCTCTCCTATGAAAACAAACCTAATACTCGTTTAATGTTAATGAATCAACACGAGAACAAGTTTATTTTGTGCTTTTGTGGAACCTTATGTCTAGTCATGGATCACAATGCTCCAAAGTTATTACACTGTAATTTTAAGCCTAATTCAAGGGCCCTTGTCACTATTTTGAAATAAGCAAGTACTCTACTCGTCTATAGATATGAAAGGGCGCACTCATCTTTTTTTTTCCGAGGGAAAAATACCGCGCTTTTCTATTATAAAAATAAAAGAGCTACAAAAGATGAGTTAACATCCAGCAGATAGAAACACTGCCTGAAACAGATATGAAGCCACATTGGCTCGCAACGTTAGTGAACTAACGTGCACAAAGAATATGAAGGAGAAGAGAAAAGAAACAAAAAAAGGGGAAAAACCTGGCTTCCGGCTCAGGTTTTTCGCCCCTTTTTCTTCTCAACCTTGCGCCACTCTCCCACTGTGGGCTCGGTCGATACAATTACTAACTGGGTTGTTTCATTTTGTTGTCCAGTTTCTTTATCTGAATCTGATGTATCTGAATGATGCTGCCGTTTGTTGCCTCCCATGCTTGGATCCACGCTTGTCATCTGTTGCTGAGTCTCTACCTGGAAAGAATGTGGCTGTAGCTGCTTGTTGACTACTGTAGTTTCCTTTTGGGTCTCTAGATCCACCTCCTCTATGATTGTATCGTCCTCCTCTTCTTCTGTTTCTGCATCTTCTGATACTGTGGGTACTTTCTTTTCCTCGGTTTTCTTCTTTATGACATTGTCTACGTTCTGCCATCCTTTGTGCTTCCTTTGTTGTGGCTTGTTCTTGTTTTGGCTTTTGCATGCATTGAACAAATGACCTGTTTGTTGACATCCCTTGCATCTGAATGCTGTGTTCTCATAGTCCAGAGATTGTTTCCATTGAGTATTGTTGAAGTTCAGGATGATGCTTTCTGGTAATCCCTGGCTGAGATCTACCTCGACGCAAATTCTAGCAAATGTAAAGATCCCTTTTAGATGTCTCTCAGTGTCGATTTTTAACATTCTTCCGAGAGTATTTCCTATGGCTGCTAGGGAAGAAAAATGCCAAAAATGCATTGGAAGATTATGTAGCCTTACCCATACCGGCATTTTTGATACCACCATGGAGTTTGGATCAAACTCCGGGAACCAGGGGGTAACAAATAATCCCGCACTGCCCCAGAACCAAGGTCCTTCAGTGAGGGCTTTATCCCTCTCTTCTTCGACTCGAAAGACTACTATGAAGAATCCTTTCGAGCATAGCTGAATCCGGCAGTTTTTTGTCCATGTCATGTGTATCCATTGGTACAAAGCGTCCGATCTAGGCCAGAAGCCGTTAAACCTACAAATGATTGCATTTTTTTGTAGATCTGTGAAAATGCCCTTAACCTCTGGGATATCCAACAGAATGGAGGGGCTTTCTGGTGCTTCATCTACGATATACTGCCCTGGAGGGGTGTTTGCATTTACTTGTTCTTTCCCCCTTTGAGTTCCTGTCCCCTTTGCTGCATCTCTGTAGGATCCTGTAGGTTTTGATGTAGATCCCTTTGATCCACCTCGCAGCCGGAGATTGATGATAACAGTTGAATCTTTTTCAACCCTGTAATGCTGGAGGGTGTGTTGATCCTGCATGCATGACCCAGAAAATAATAGGTTTTGTGATGCAGCTGGAAAGCCCAGTCTGACCTGTATCTCTTTTTTTAAATCCAATACAGTCATCCATGCCCAGATCTGCACACAAAAATGCCTTCCGTTTGTTGATCTAACAAAGATATGTTTCAGATCTGATATCTCTGCCTTGTTCTGGTTCCCTGTTAATATTTGTTGCATTGCCGAAGGTATAGAGACCTCATAGTCCATATCCCTTTTGCCGAGGGGTGGGCTGTCGGCTTTTTTCTCCTTCAGCACAGGCCATACTTCCTGACCATGTCGTATTGTCCGCCGGGGTGATCACATCTGCCCTTCGTTTTGCTTCGGATCCGGCCCCAATGCGCACAGCTCGCAGATCCGTGCTTCCATAATCCTTCAGCTGGTCGGGTGGGTTCAGAGGAGCCGTCAGAAGCATCTTTATCCATCGTAGACGGCCATCTCTGCCCTGTCGGAGCGGTTCATCCTCCCATTGTTGTTCAGTTACCCAGATCTGTGTGTGATCTGGGCATATTGAAGCAAATCTCCCAGGGATTTGAGGGGGATAACCCAGATCCACCAAAAATAAGACGGCCTGCTCCATGAAGGAAAATGATTCCTTCTTCTGTTGAAAACTGAGATCTGGGCCATGTATAACTTTGCCAGCAATGAGATCGTGTGAGAAACAGTCCGCTGAATCGAAGATTGAGTTCCTAGAAACCAGATTCCAAGCATATCCAGGGTTTATCTGGTCTCTGGAGGCGACGGCGGCATAGCTTCTGCGCACTGTAACCCTAGATCGGAGGCTCGCCATCGCTCTCGTCCTCACTATTGTTCTATCGATCGGCGCACTCATCTTTGAGGAAGATACTTTTACGTTTTTCCTTGAGGAAAAAAATGTTTATAACCTCAAAAATATGAATTTACATATTGCTATCCCACAGGGGATAAGCATGACTGCTAGGATTGACTATCCAAAACCAATTTGAAATGAATTGTTACAAAAAACCTCCCTAAACATGTATGATGTAGATATTAAGAGCATTGCTAATAAACTTTGGTGGTTCATTCCCCACTGTGGGCTCCAAAACCATCATAGAATTATTCATGACCATATTGATTCATACTTCAAAAATTAGATATCAAACTAGGAAAAACATAGATGAATAGTGAAAATACATAACATCTACTTCATGCCCATCTCTAAATTCATAAGTCCAAAGGAACCAACGCGTAGGAGAATAACCTCTTTTAGCAATTCATCCACTTTGTGGTTTAGTTCTTTGGAAATATGCATAAAAGAAAACCATTAAAATGATTGCAACACATAGAGAGTGTCCTTAAGCAAGGCACTGAGGAAAACATCTTTCACCTCAATTTTTTTTTCCAAGCCTAATCAATGACATTTTTTTTGAATCCCCCATAACCTAGATTTTGTTAACATTTTTTTTTTTCAGTGCAAAATACAACAATGTCCAAAGTGTTGTGAATTATGATTTTGTGTTAGTACCTTCGTATGGAACATATCTAATGTGAAAATAATGATTCCGATTTAAGAAAGGAACCACCCCAACACCACATATGGGTGAATCTCTTTGGCTAACACCATCGAAAAAACCCCAAGGAATATCACAATCAATTTCAATCATGATTGAAGATCTTTGCTTCTTTTGATTTAGTTCCATTTTATACTCCTTAATTATACCATGTTGAAAATGCAACAAGAAAATTCAGATTTAATCTTCCCTTGAATTAAATTAGGAATAAAATTGTAATTCCACATCACAAGAACACTTGTACGAGTTAAATAAGTTAATTTGACTTAGTTGGCTCAGTTAATTCGAGTTGAGGGTCTAACTAGAGTCATTTAGAGTGTCTCCTACTTTATAGGAGTCCTGATTGAGTTTATTTTGAGATGTAATTAATTAATTCAATTTAACTGAGTTAAAGTCAGTTAAACTAGTTCCAACTGATGGAGAAACTAATAGGAGGTCAAACAATGCAAGTTCATGTGTTCAACTAGTTAACTGATGATTCACTCATAAATAACTCATGCATGTCAGATCCGAGAGTTACCTAGTTGAGATTGGAGTTCAAGGGCAGTGCACTATCATTTGTATAATCATCCAAATTGTACAAGTGGTGCATGCAGTCAGAGGAAGGCCTATGAGGATTGCACAATTCTAGTTGAGGAATTTCCTTAATTAATAGGGGCTAATTCCCAAGGAAACATTGCAAGGAAATAGGGACTTGGGCAAGCAAAAAATTGGTTAAGTATTGGCCTAGGCTTGTCTAGCAAGCAATGTGAGACAGATAGAGATAGTGCAGAGGTTGCTCGGGCTTGAGCAAAGCTTTGTAATCTTCTCATATTTTTTGACTAATGCAATATATAGATAACATGGTTTTTTAGTTGTGGCTTTCCCGAGGAAATCATTGTGTAATGTGTTGATTGAATTCTTTCTCTTATATGTTTCGTGATTTCTCGATCGATTAATTGTTTTCACTGATGAGTAGAGTAGATTCAAGTCTTTTGTCTTAGCAAATCACATAAGAAGTTTGAATGTACAAATAATTTCTACATGGTATCGGAGCAGAAATCACAATAGAAGAGAAGAATATGAGTTTGTCTTTACAGGAGGAACGAGTTTTGCAGATCTATTCTCTAGAGCTAGTAACAAGATCAAGATGGCATTATATGGTTTGAGGCTTGAGTATGCCCTTGAGGTAGCTCGAATTATATTGATTGGAAGGATTAGATGGAAGCAATCATGGAAGATAATGGATTGAAGGAATACATTGATAGCAATGTTCTGAAACCAACATATGTAGATGCACAAAATCTGGCAGAGTGGAAGAAGAATGTAGCCAAGGCAAAAGGATATTACTGAAGGAGTTCAGGATCATATTGTCTCAAACCTCCATGGGAAGGAGACTCCATATGCAATGTGGAAGGCCTTCACAAACTTGTTTTAGAACATCAGTGACCATAGGAAGTTGGCACTGAAGGACAAGCTTTGGAAAATCAAGATGGAGAAGGGCTACACAATACCACAATACTTGAGCAAGATCACCCAATGTCGGGATGAGCTTGGGAGTGTTTGGGTTACAGTTGCTGAAGATGATCTCGTCAACTTAGCACTTCTAGGCATTTCTAATATGTGGCACAACTACCAAGATTCAGTAAAGGGGTGGGAGAAGCTACCAGAGTGGCAGCGTTTGTGGTTCGACAGGGTGCAAGAAGAGATAAGGAGGAACACTAGAGATGGAACATCATCTAAGCATGATAATGAGGAGAAATATAGCTGGAAAGGCAAAGAAAGGGAAAATAATTAAATTCAATCCAAAGGAGATTCCAGTCAGGACGACAAGAAGGACTTGTCGAAGATTAAATGTTTTCATTGTCATGAGATGGGATAGTTTGCCACAAAGTATCCACACAAGAAGGCTGGTAAGAAGCCCTCAGGAGGAGCGGTAGGTGAAGCTCTTGCTTCACAATTCGAGTTGGATTTCACCCTCATTACATGCATGGTGATATCGGTGATGGGTAGTGTGTGGTATCTGGATAGTGGAGCCTCATTCCATATGATTGGTAACAAAGAATTTTTAAGTGACTTGGAGGAGAAGGACATCCAGATGCACATCGAGATGGGAGATGATGGAACGTATAACATGACCAACA
The DNA here is from genome assembly GCA_031772625.1 of Pinus tabuliformis. Classification (NCBI taxonomy): domain Eukaryota; kingdom Viridiplantae; phylum Streptophyta; class Pinopsida; order Pinales; family Pinaceae; genus Pinus; species Pinus tabuliformis. Next base: position 1,224,094,559 of record CM062811.1, read on the forward strand.
ATGGTATTGTTACTTTTCAAAGGGAGTCTAGTTCTCCTCTCACATTAAAAGATGTCATGTATGTTCTGAGTTTGAAGAATAATTTAGTCTTAGTTGCTATGTTGGAAGACTGTTGCTACGATGTGATATTTAGCAAAGGAAAGTCTTTTCTTCGTCACATAGCCACAAGACAAGTGAAGTGGATCAAGATTTGGGTGAAGAACCTCTACAAATTAGATATAGAAGATTGTGCGGCATTGAGCACAAAAGAAGAGAAGGTGCAGATCTGAGACATCAACAAATTATGACATAGAAGATTGGGCCATTTGCACCATGGAGCATTGAAGATCATGCAACAGAGTTCTATAAGACTTCCCAAGGGTGCAATAGAGAAGCGAGATACATGAAAAGGTTGTACATTGGGGAAGTACACCAAAGAAATCTTTCATGATAATGACAATCGAGCGTAAACGATCCTTGAAAGGTTTCATTCAGATGTGTGTGGACTGTTCTCGACAGCCTCCACGACCAAGCACAAGTATTATGTGATATTTGTAGATGATTTATCACGTAAGTGCTGGATTTTCTTGATGCAGAAGAAATATCAGACGTTCTTTAAATTTTGTGAATTTAAAGCACTTGTTAAGAAATACACTAGAGGGAAGGTGAAGGCTCTCAAGAGTGATAGCGGTGGAGAATATGTGTTGAATGAGTTCAAGAACTTTTGTGCATAAAAAGGCATTCAAAGAGAATTAATATCACCCCATAACCAACAACAAAATGGGGTGACTAAAAGGAAGAATAAATGTATTGCGGGGGTTGCACGAGCGATATTACATGATCAGGGCCTACCGGTGCACTTGTGGGATGAAGCATGGAACATAGCTGTATATGTGCAGAACAAGAGTCCTCATTGGATTCTCGGGATGAGTACACCAAAAGAAGATTTTTCAGGTAAGAAACCAAATATGGCACACTTCAGAATCTTTGGTTCACCATTTTATTGTCATGTTACCAAGGATGCAAGGAAAAAGATAGAGCCAACAACTAAGTTGGGCATATTTGTGGTTTACACTTATGCACCTCACAACTATTGGGTGTACCTTCCAACTCACAGGATGACAATGGTTCATAGAGATGTGAAGTTCGATGAAGAGAAGGCCATGAGATGTTCCCTTGAGAGGGAGCTTAAGTTACATGTAGATGAGGAGATTTTGGCTCCAAAGGAAGAACCTCAACATGATGTGGAGCAACTACATGCAAAGGAGTAGAGAGTGGAAGCACCCACACATGCAAAGACATCTAGAGATGGAAGGAAATGCACTAGAGAAGCTGATAGATTGATGATTGATGCTAGAGAGAATGTGGGAGAACCCACATCAAAGCGTAGTTAGAGGAGGTCACCAGATCGATACACTGGCTACATGGATCTAATGAGCGAGAGTGTAGAGACTAAGCCATCCTCATTTGAGGAAGCAGTGCAACAACCATGGTGGGTTGATGCCATGGTAGAGGAGTATGAATCCATTATTAAGAAAAATTCTTGGGAAGTTCTCCTAAGGCCAGAGGACAAATCAATGGTAGGTTCTAGGTGGATCTATAAGGTGAAGCAAGCAACATATGGGAGTGTCAAGAAACACAAGGCCAAATTTGTGGCCAAGGGGTTCTCTTAGGTGGAGGGAATTGATTACGAGGAGTCCTTTTCTCACGTAGCAAGGTACTCTTCAATAAGATATATTCTAGCACTTTCAGCACAGATGGGATGGAAGATACAACAAATGGATGTGAAGACATCATTCCTTAATGGAGTGATTGAGGAAGAGGTGTACATTGAGAAACCAAAAGGATTTGAGGCCTTCAACAGAGGGTCACATGTGTGCAGACTCAAGTGAGCATTGTATGGATTGAAACAAGCTCCCTGTGCTTGGTGCACCAGGATCAACAATTATTTCACCAGGTTGGGCTTCACCAAAAGTGAAACAGATGCAATCCTTTACCATATTGTGGTTGAAGGTAAATTATTGATTATAGTATTATATGTCGACAATTTAATTCTAACAGGTGATGAGAAGCTAGTCAAATCTTGAAAAGAGGATATTGCAAGAGAATTCAAGATGGACCTGGGGCTCATGCATTATTTCCTTCGTATGGAAGTATAACAAGGAGATGGGGAATTATTTGTCTCTCAGGGCAAGTATGCCAATAAGATACTGAAGAAGTTCCACATGGAGAGAAACAAACCCATGGAGACTCCTCTAGTATGGAATTGGAGGAAGGAAGATACTACTTCAGGTGAAGTAGTGGAGGCTACTATTTACAGGCATCTTGTGGGTTCACTTATGTATTTGGTGAACACACAACTGAACATGTGTTTTGCAGTTAACCAACTTAGTAAAGAAATGGTTAAGCCAACCAAACTCTATTGGAAGGCAACTAAACATGTGTTGAGATACCTCAGAGGCACCACTCAGTTTGGTCTTTGGTACAGACAGACAAAGGGAGTGAAGCTGCAAGGCTTCATAGATGCAGATTGGGCGGGGATTCCATCAGAGGAAGAGCACATCATGGGGAATATTCAATATTGGATCAATGACAATTTCTTGGTACAACAAGAATCATAGATTAGTTGCACTCAGTTCAGTGCACCCAATCCTAACGATGTGATTAATTTGAAAGACTAATATCTACATTATGGATCACAAAAGTCTTAGATCTAATAGTTGCACTCAGTTCAGCAGAAGTAGAGTACATGGCTGCTAGTCAAACAACTTGTGAGGCTATCTGGATGAGGAAGATCATTGTTGGGTTATTCGGCCAGCAGATGGATCCTACAGTGATTTACTGTGACAATCAAAGTTGTATCAAACTCTCCGAGGATCCAGTTTTTCATGATCGGTCCTAGCATATCGCATCTAGTATCACCATCAACGAGATTGTGTGCAAAGGAGAATCATGTTGTTGGGGTACATTCCTACAAAGGAATGTGATGCAAACATCTTGATTAAGGCACTTTCAACAGGAAAATTCAAGTTCCATAGAGGCAAGATTGGGGTATTTGATTATCCCTTTATTGTTGAGAGGGATTGTTGAAAATGTAACAAGAAAATCCTGATTTAATTTTCCCTTGAATTAAATTAGGAATAAAATTGTACTTCCACATCATAATGCAACTTGTACAAGTTAACTAAGTTAATTCAACTTAGTTGGCTAGTTAATTCGAGTTGAGGATCTAACTAGAGTCATGTAGAGTGTATCCTACTTTATAGGAGCCCTCCTTGAGTTTATTTTGGGTTGTAATTAATTAATTCAGTTGAATTGAGTTAAAGTCAGTTAAACTAGTTCCAACCGATGGAGGAACTAGTAGGAGGTTAGACATTGGGGTGCTACTTTATGTGTTTAAATAGTTAACTGATGATTCACTCATAAATAAAGCATGCATGTCAAATATGAGAGTTACCCAGTTGATATTGGAGTTCAAGGGCAGTGTACTATCAGTTGTATAATCATCCAAATCGTACATGTGGTGCATGTAGTCAGAGGAAGGCCTATGAGGATTGTGCAATTCCAATTGAGGAATTTCCCTAATTAGTAGGGGCTAATTCCCAAGGAAACATCGCAAGGAAATAAGGACTTGGGTAAGAATAAAATTGGTTAAGTATTGGCCTAGGCTTGTCTAGGAAGTAGTGCGAGACAAATAAATATAGTGCAGAGGTTGCTTGGGCTTGATCAAAACATTATATTCTTCTCATATTTTCTGAGTAATGCAATATTGTTATGCAACCATCTCCTTTCTATATATAGGAGTCTAAGGGGTCACAATATAATCAGAGCCGACATAACACTAATAATGTAAGGGCACAACAATAACAATAATGGGCTTCTATAGGGCACAATAATAACAATATGGGGATAGCATGGGCACAACAATAACAATAAGGGGATACAATGACAATAACAATAAGGGAATACACTAGTATTATAGGGACCTAACATGCCCCTCTCATTCAAAAAAGTGTTGTCCTCAACGCTTGAGTAGTTCTTGATGCTTCTGTATAAAATTCTCATCCTCCCATGTGGAATCTTCAGCGGGTAAGTTCTTCCACTTGATGAGATACTCTGAAATTGGTCGATTTTGTAGCTGTCAAGTTCTTGTTTCAGTGACTGCTTCAGGTTCCAATATGATTTTTCCTTCCCCGTCAAGTTCTGGCAATATTGTTTGAACTGGCAGCTTGTCACCTATAACCTTCTTTAAGCATGAAATATGGAAAACTAGGTGCACTCGGGAAGATGCAAGAAGTTCTAATTTGTATGCCATAATACCAATCTTTTGCAACACCTTGTACGGATCATAATACTTTGGTGATAATTTATTATCCTTCTTAGCTTGCTTGAGGGACATTTTTTTGTATGGTTGTAGTTGTAGAAATACCCAGTCACCTACATCAAATCTTCTTTCGCCGTGACATTAATCTGCCTATTGTCTCATTCTATTCTGCGCCAAAGTCAGGTTATCCTTTAAGAGTTGGAGAAATTTTTGTTAATGCTCGATGTGATATTCCACTACTTTAACCTTAGAATTTTCTCTTAAATATGATGTGATGGACGGTGGATGATATCCATAAAGAGCCATAAATGGGGTCATTTTTGCTACAGTATGGAAGGAAGTGTTGTACCACCATTCAACAAGAGGCTCCCATTTGGCCCACTATGTCTATTTATCAGATAAAAAGCAATGAAGATATCCTTCCAAACATTTGTTCACCATGTTAGTTTTCCCATCAGATTGAGGATGATAAGATGAGCTATGATCTAACTGAGTACCTAGATAAGAAAATAATTTTGTCCAAAACTTTCCAGTGAAAATAGGATCTCTGTCGCTTACAATAATCTTTGGGTTTCCATGTAGCTTTTAAATTGTTTCCATAAATGCAATAGCAATTGTATTGGATTTAAATGGTTGAGATAATGCACAAAAGTGTGCATACTTGGTAAGTCTATCAACTACCACCATGGTGACACTCTTTCCTTTGGACTTGGGAAAAACTATGATAAAATCCATTAAAACCTCCTCCGAATGTTGACTTGGAATGGATAAAGGTTGTAACAGATATGGGGTCTTAATTGTCTCAACTTTATTTTGTTGGCAAACCAAACATTCCGCCACAAACTTTTTAATATCAAATTTAAGGCCATCCCAAAAAAAATCCTTCTTAACCCTGTGGTAAGTTTTTAAAAATCCTGAATTCCCTCCTAAGGGATAGGTGTGCAATTGCAGAAGAATCTTTTGTTTGAGTTGGAAATTCTTATAGAGGTATAAACGATCTTTTTACCATAATGAATCATTTTTCCAGCTAAATGTATCAGATGTACTAGGATCTTGTTGCAAATTTTGGATGCGTTCCCACCCTTCTTCGTCATTCTTCCATTCATTGCTTGCTTCGTTTATCCAATTTGGTTGGATAATAGAAATGGCATAAAGCAATGCTTCCACATCCTCATCCCTTCTTTAGAGTGCATCTGCAACAACATTTTGCTTCCATTTTTTTTAGATGATTTCAAAGTCATAACCCAACATCTTTATGACCCATTTTTGCTACTCTTATGAAGATAATCTTTTCTCTAAAATGTATTTAAGATTATCATGATATGTTTTTACCTTGAAGCATCTTCCCATTAGGTAAGGTCACCATTTCTTAAGTGCATGTAGTATTGCCAACATTTCCTTCTCATAAATAGCTTTATGTAAATACTTTCCTTTGATTGGATGACTTTCAAAATAAATGGGTCTTTCTTCTTACATTAAAACAACACCAATTCCATTTCTCGAGGCATCACATTCCACAATAAAAGTTTTTGTGAAGTTTGGTGTAGCTAAGATCGGTGCTTGGCACATTGCCTCTTTAAGATGTTCAAAGGCTTTCGTTGCTTCTGAAGTCCAATAAAACACATCTTTCTTCAGTAATGTTGTTAGAGGTGCTTATATTCTCCCATAATTCTTAACAAACTTGTGATAATACCCCGTCAACCTAAGAAATCCTTGCAGATGCTTTATGGATGTGGGGATTTTCCATTCCTTAACGAATTTATTTTTTCTTGAGTCTACCTTAACACCTTCATGAGATACACTATGATCCAAATATTCCAACCTCTTGTACTCCAAATAAATATTTAGAGGTTTTTGCATATAATTGTTTCTCCTCCAACAGTTTGAGCAATATATCAACATGTTGAACATGATCCTTCCAAGACTTGTTGTAGATTAGTATATCATCAAAAAATACTAACACGAATTTTCTAAGGAAGGGTTTGAAAATGGAATTCATCAAACCTTGAAATGTAGAAAGTGAATTGGTAAGGCCAAAAGGCATGACCAAAAATTCATAATGACCCTCATGAGTTCTAAATGTTGTTTTTGGAATGTCTTCAGTCTTCATTCGGATTTTATGATATCCTGAATGAAGGTCCAACTTGGTGAAGTAAATTTGTCCATGAAATTCATCCAATAATTCATCAATGACAGGAATGGGAAATTTATCTTTAATAGTCAGCTTGTTGAGCTCCCTATAATCCAGACACATGCTCCATGATCCATCCTTCTTGTGCACTAATACTACTAGAGCAGAGAAAGAACTTTGACTAGGTTGAATTATACCAGCCTCTAGCATTTTTGCAACCATACGTTCAATTTCACTCTTTTGGGCATAGGGATATCTGTAAGGCCTGATGTTTGGAGGAACACTTCCTGGAATCAAATGAATAGCATGATCATGATCACGAATAGGTGGGAGGCCTTTGGGAGTCTCAAATATCTTGTAATGTTTGTCCAAGACTTTTTGGAGATCTAGAGAAATAGATTATTTTGATGTGGGAACCTTTAGCGAACATAATTGTGAAATTACACCACGTCGTTCTTTCTTTAGAAGCTTTGTCAGGTCGTTAGAGTTGATTATATTTATTGGTTTCCCTGCAATACCCCTTAATGCAACTTCCTTTCCTTCTGAAAAAAATTCAAGAAAAGTTCTTGAAAATCAAAAGCTATCATATCCAAAGATTGTATCCATTGGACTCCTAGTACAACATCAACACCACCCATTGGAATGGAAAGCATTGGACTATTAAACACATATTCTCCTATGGATAGCTTGATATTATGGCACTTTTCATAGAAATTTATGGTTCCTCCATTTGCAACCATCACTTGACACTTTGGTGCTGGATATAGGAAGCAATTCAATTCCTTTGCTATCTTACAATGAATAAAATTATGGGTACTAACCGAATCAATCAACACTGTTACCTTTTTCTTCTTTATATGTCCTTATATCTTGATAGTTTGCGGAGTGGTAATTCCGGCCAATGAAATACAAGATATGGTCGGATTCATTTATTCTTTCTTTAGGGTTTGTTCCCAGTGTGTATCCTCTTCTTTTGATGTTTCTTGTTCCTCTTCACAATCTATGTAAAATAATTTCTTCTCAGCGCACTTATGACATTTAGTGTATTTGCTATCACAACTGTAACAAAGCCCTTTTTCTCTTTTTTTCCAATTGTTGTGGTGTCAACCTTGTAGGTTGTGGAAGGCCAGGGAAAAAAATACTTCCATCTTGATAGTTGTGATTAGTAGGCTTCCTTGTTGCCATAATTTTTATTTCAATTTTTTCTTGCCAACCTGAATGCCTTCTCCAATGAATCAGGGTCCCAAAAGCGAACCTCATGTTGCATGTTATCCTTTAAAGTCCCTATGAACACATCAATCCTATGCTCCTCTAGAATATATTTTACCCTTATATTCAAATTTTGGAAGTCCTCAATGTGCTCCACCATTGAACCCTTGTGTTTGAGATTTATCAGCTGGCTAAAAAAGGTGTTGCTTTTTGTATCCTCATAATGTGCTATCATATTTTCCGTAAAAATTGCCCAAGTCACAATTTGTTTATGAGAGCAAAGCCATCGACACCATACAAATTGATTGGGTTCCAAATATAAAGTTGCAATGCGTACCTTTTGTGTGTTTTGCACTTTATGGAGATCGAAATATTGCTCCATCTGTAGTATCCATGTTACGGGATCCTTGCCATAAAACTTCCTCATATCGATCTTTAGAACATGGTGGGTCTTCAATCCAATGTTAGAGTCTATGAAATCATGACTAACATTTCTTTTGTTCTCATCATGAGTTTCCTCTACTACCTTTTCGCCATTAGGAAGCATTTCTTGTAGCAAATTTGCCAAACCTCCTTTCAAACCTTCCATGTCTTTCTTCAAATCTTCAATGTTTACTTCTAAACCATCCATATTAGCTTCCATGCCATTCATCTTAGATTCCACGCCTTACCATTCATCTTAGATTCTGTTACTTTTTGTGAAAGTGAAATTTGTTGCACTTGGTCTCGTAATTTTGGTATATCATGTTGCATTATTTCCTCTTCCTCATGAGTCATGCTAGAGATTTTAGGTTTCTTACAATGTGTTTCCATTTTCTTTCTTCGAGGCATAAATTAATGATAAATATGCTTCATTGTTCCCTTTGAATCACTTCAAATATTTTTTTCAAACCAAACTTATGCAAATTTTTAAAAAACACTAGACACCTTTTTTCTCTTTGTGGGAGCTCGATATTGAATCTATTGTATATCTATAATTTCAGATCTCCAAGGTCTGAATTTTTTTTTTTTGTGATAGCCCTCTGTGTCGTTTTTCCAACCCCACAAGTCTAATCCAGATTGGATTCTCCAAGAAAGAGTTATGTCAAATCTCCCACGATGACCTAATTATAGATTAGTTTAGTAGTGTGAACTTGTACGAAGTTCCATGTGTCACTGTTTTGACCTTTGGACCTGAAAATGATACAAAGAAAACTAAAATCCATCCTCTTTCTATAACTGCTTACAAAATTTCAATTCTATTCTCAGAGAAAAATTTATAACAATTTTCCCAAAGTGACTTGTTTGAGATCGAATTCGGGAGCCTGCAAAAACCCTAACTTCCTCAGTTCATATCTCTGAAAATATATTGAGACAAGATCTGAAATTCAGTCCCAAAGTTCATCGTGATTTAAGCTCAAATGGGTTTTAATTTACGCTTCTGAAGTTTCGTATAAAAAAAGTTATAGTGAAAATTCCACGATGTCCTGTTTGAAGCAGCGAAACCCTAAAATCCAAAGCTTTGATACCAATTATTATGGAACTAGCTCACAAATAAAAGAATGAGATAGATAAACAACTTCAAAATTAGCCTTTTAAAGGGGGAAACTCCTTTACATTACACAAATGAACAATTCTTGGATGATACAAATGAAAAGACCTCCTTTCTATATATAGGAGTCTAAGGGGTCACAATATAATGAGAACTGACATAACAATAATAATGTAAGGGCACAACAATAATAATAGTGGGTTTCTATGGGGCACAATAATAACAATATGGGGACAACATGGGCACAACAATAACAATAAGGGGATACAATGACAATAATAATAAGGGAATATAATAGTATTATATGGACCTAACAAATATACATATAGAAGGGGTTTTTAGTTGTGGTTTTCCCGGGAAATCATTATTTAATATGTTGATTGAATTATTTCTCTTGTATACTTCATGATTTCTCGATCGATTAATTGTTTCTGCTAATGAGTAGATTAGATTCAAGTATTTCGTTGTTAGAAAATCACATAAGTAGTTTGAATCTACAAGGAATTTCTACATACCACCCAATACTACCACTAAGATATATTTTTCTTGAAATATTCTAGAGTGAAAAGGCCACCATAAACAACAAACCATTATGCCAAGAAAAAAACCAAATTCCTTAATTGCAACATATTAGAACCATTTTGAATATAAAATTCCAAACTAGACATGTTTCATGTTGTCTTTGGTGAGAAGAATTGTGCCACACAATTCCAAACCTAAATTGGACAGGGACAAGAAATGAAAAGATGAGAGATCGATTCAACATTCACAAAGAGGACAACTATTAATGCCACACTATCCTCATTTATATCCACTATCCCATGTTAAAAGATTATTATTTAGGGCTAATCTTCAGACTACATTGGATTTGAGAGGATCATGAAATTTCCAAATTTTATCCCACCACCTTCTTACTTCTCATTCAAACTAAATTCCCATTTAATAATCATATCCCAATTTAGCTATATATTCAACTATCCATATATTTTTAGATGCATAAGAATTATTTTTCTTCATCACATAATCTAATAAAGCATGCACATAGATGAGCAACATAATTATGCCATTCCATAGCCTTATCCCCCCAAAATTACTGTTGGTGCTAAATTTGATCCTCAAATTTAAGGCTACCTCAAGGGATTTTGTCTCACATTACCGTTTGTCATATTTTTTTCAGCCTTATCTGACCCCCTAGATTCACATTTGACACATCATCCCTAGTCACACAAAGAGTTGTATTAGTAAAATAAATTAAAAACTTCAATCATTAAAGTAAAATTAATGATATTTTGCGACATCATTTAGATAATGTCTCATATCTATAAGAGTGTGTATACTGTTATTATTATTTTATTCTTCTAATGCCATTTATTACAAATAAATAAATATACATAAATGATTAATAACATTAACTAAGATATCATAACAATACATATCACTAAAACACTATTAAAATCATAATTGTGACTAAACATGTTTAACAAGTTGTCCACAAAAAAGGAAGTAGTGTCCAAAAGGGAGGAATATATAAAGTTCCACTATAATAAACTAATTTAAAGGTAATCATGTTAAATTTCTTACTTAATGAATTATGATAACGTAATTAATCTAAGTAAATAGTGGTACATGTCATATGGTATCGATGAAAATAAAATCTAGGGTGAAAGTAATTCCATATCCTGACATAATTTCAAAGAACTACTTATTTGAAATTAATTAATATTTATGAAATACTATCATACAAATTGAATTAATCAAAATTTATAAAGTATTATCATTGCATGGATTATTTATATTTACAATTTTAAAAATCAAACTTAAATTTGTTTGACAAGCACAACCCTATCTAAATCTAAAACTGTAAGAAACATCCAATCTTCCATCAATGATATGCATATTTTGTATTGTGAATTTAGTAACATCGAATTCAATAGTTTATATATTATTCAATTTGAAATAAATGAAATTTAATTATTCATATATTATTTACTCACATTTGCATGGTTAAATTGTTAATAATTTGAATTACAAATCTATCTATCTATAGCTCCAACTATACAAACATATGTTTAGATTGGTAAAAATATATGAAAAGAAAGTATTAAGATTTACAACAAATTACGACAAGTAATGAGATTATAAAGACTCGTTAAACCACCTCCAATTCTCCACCCGATATAAGACGAGGAACGTTGATTTAAAGCAATTCCAATTTTTAGATTCATCAAACCTGCACTTTTACTCGAGATTTTAGAGTCTTCCATGCCCAAAATTTATTTAATTTCACGAAGAAATTTATTTGAACTTTGTTAATGTTTTAGCCGAAAATTTATTTCAAATTATATTTTTTTTTTCAGTGGAAAAATCAAGATGTATTATATTAAGGAGATATAATAATCATCATTACAGATGTCTCAGAGGAGACATTGCTAATGTGTGAGCATATAGCTAAAGCTGGTGAATGGATAGATACAATTAGATGTGCTGTAGAGGCCACAATCAAAACAGCAAGATGCAGCGAAACAGTGTGCATATCTGTAATTCAAAAATACATGAAAGCTGTAGATGTATGCCGCAGAAGCAGACCAAAGGAGAATAAGATAATATGTAAACGAAGCATAGCTGCTTAAAAGGATCAAAAAGTGCTCTATGCCGTGGGGGGCATAGATCCTGTAATAGATGACAAAATAGAGAGCAGAGGTTTGTGTGAATCCTGGAAGAGACGGTGGTTTCTCCATTTCCAAATATGCCAGCATGTAAGGATGAAGAGAGCTTGCCAAGCAGGGCGCTGATTGCTCCACCAGAGGAACCCGTCCATAACAGATTCTAAGGATTGGTGAGGAAATCCGAAAATGAGTGAGATACCTGCATAAATTCACATTTGTGAAATGTATTCTAGAAATTAGGGTTTTTGTTACAGGTTGGAGAAGATTTACCAGGATTTATTGTGAGAGATAAAATCAAGAGAACAATCAAATAAATTCGTTGAAAACAAGATTTAGGGTTTTGCTATATTTTGAGGGTATACTGCAGGAATGAGATCAAGAAAAGAATTTAATTAATTTGGATAAAATTACGAAGTATATAAATGTTGTTTCACCTCGGATCTTTCTCCTTTAATTTTTCTGAGAAAGCATTATTAGCCTCTTTCTCATGTTACAATCATAAAGTTCTAACTTATAAAGTTCTAACTATGCTACCTTATTTGTTTTCATCTTAGTATATAGTTTTATCATAAGTATGTTATAGAGTTTTTGGATCCTAGATCCTATTTTCTAGAGCCTATAACCTATTTTGTATATTTTTTGTTTATCTCTTTGATGAGGTGTCAAGGTGAGAACATATCAAGTGGTTTACTCATTGTATTATAAATATTTTTATCATTAAACATTGAGATAATGAATTAAGACTTGATACTTTTTCCCTTAGGTGTCAAGTTTTCTTTGTGATTTTATTTTCTTTTGTTTTATATCTTCAATTTTTATTAGAAAATTCAAGTTCTTAGGGCTTGAGTGAATCCGTAATAGTTTTCCATGTAGATCTATTATGAAGACTTGATGTCGTGTCTGTGAATTGTTGTGTGCTGCGAGAGTTCGAGATGTCATGGATTGGACCTCCTTATTTGTAATAAGTATGTTGAGTCTTGTTCTGACACCTGTTGGATCATTGGTGATATTGTGTGTTGTCGATTTTAGAGACAACCTCTGATTGCTACGAGACTAGTGCCTAGAACATATAGATCTTAGGTGTCTCTGACAATTCTTCAAAGAATGGAGACATCAGATATAGCTTCGCTTCTATATATATATATATATATATATATATCATAAAAAACTCTTGATTGGTTCATTAATCAAAGAAATACATAGTCCATATATTTAATTGTACATTCTCATACACTTATAACACCCAGAAACATTAAAGATAAGTAGTGAAGGCCAAGCAGCTCAAGGATGTACATATCAATTACTTTCACAGAGATATAAAAGAAGATAAAAGATAAAGAATAACCCATCACGTAGAGCTCAAGATATCAATAATTCTACACATTTCTGAGTTAGGAAAGACATAACGGATTAGAAAAGAAATGAATGCGATGATTCCAATTTCACAGAGCACAATTAAAAAGTTAGCTTTCGAGGACTCATATAGGCATTTGCATTAATCTCTTAATTCAAATGAATTTGTAAGAACACATGAAACATATATGGCAGCTGCATGACATGAAATCAGAGAAGAACACGAACATAATGGAATTGCAATAGAGAGAAAATACACTATAATCCTGGAACGAAGGAATCACCACGAATTTCATTAATATTATGAGAGATACCTCTTCATAAAGAAAAAAATGTTCTCCAAAATAACATAGAGTTTCTTTCACCGAATTCTAAACCTGTTTTCCTTTTTTAGGAACGTATATATACAATGACCTTAAAAGCCTAGGTCGTTAAAGAAATATTCCTTCTTGATCTTTTCCATCATTACAAAAATCACATATCAAAATTAGAGCATGCGCAAAGGCACAACCCTCTTAACCATAATAGAATGTCTCGTTTAAAGCATAGTAAACATAAGGTAAAAATAACTAAAAAGTAAAATCAAATGACATAACTGGCGCATTAAACATGATCTTCATGGACGACAAGAAGACGTGGGTCGTTGGTGCGAAGCTGTAGAACCTCGTGGATGAACCATTCGAAGCATTGGAAAACTGCTCGCATCGTTGCCACATGGCTGGAGGAGGAGGTGGAATAGAGTTGAATTGCCGATAGTGAAGTCTAAGATTGATCACCCCTACATAATCTAGTTTGCACTGAGAGATACCCTTAACCATCTCGAGAAGGTGAAATTATTTCTCCAAGAAGTTTGTTATGGTTGTTCCTTTAACGACTGGTGCTTTCTCGAGAGATGCACCTATCCTGCTCTTAATCTCAGTCATTTTCTGGTCGTACACTTCCTATGTGAGCAATTATCCATTTGCTACCCACTAGTTATGTAAACCAGCTTCGAGAGGCTGATTGAACTTGACATCAAAGTTTGCCACATCTTTCTGTAGCTTTGCCAAACTTTGTTCTGCTTTAGCCCTGGCTTCTTTTTTCGAGATAACCTTGGAAATATATGCTATTATTTCCATTCTATCATACATGTCAGGTAGCCTTAACTCCCCGATTGTTCTCTTAGTAAAAAACTGAATATACTTCTGAGCATATTGAGTTAGCGATATTGGCTTGCTTGTCATTATGGAGAGAAGGGGAATATTTGTTGCAAAGCTTCTTTTGATCATGTATCAAAGATATTTGCTCCTAGCTTTGGTCTATCTTATGGATGATCTTGTCCCACACCACTTTCCTGGCTTCTATAAGGGCCATATTTCCTTTTAGTTTGGTATTCAACTCCTTTTTCTCTTGAGTTATACTCTGTAAATCTCTTGTGAGCTTATCAATGTTTGTATTTTCCACTTGGAGTTGTTTCGCTTTCTGGGTTACCTGGACCTTAGCTGCATCCAACTCCCTCTGAACCTTTATAAACTTGTCCTCAGAAAATTTCAACTCTGGGAATGCCTTAGTAAGGCGATCAATGGAGTTTTGAGAATCATTGGGGATGAGTAATGTACAGACATGTGTAGTCATCCAGTTCTGTAAATCTACCACTATCAGTTCCAGGGCAACAACTCTGTCTCTACTTTCATTCAGCTCCTGCATTATCACCTCTTTTTCCATTTCACTTCAGATTAACTCGGGGGTTTGAATATTCTCACCCCTAGGCATCTTTAGTTGTTGCTTCAACTCTAGATTATCCTTCTTGGTGTCATGTAAGACAACTTCCACTGTTGCATCATCTTCGGGATCCATTCCCATCTTCATGATTAGTTCTTTATAGAATTCTTTCTGTTGAAAAATATCATGAGACCTAACCTTCTTAGTCTTTACCTTCTCAATGATTTTGTCTATATAGACCTGAGCCTGATCAATGGTCATTTGGTGCTTATTGATGTCACTCAATAACATTTATCCCACCTTCCTGTGTAGGATGACTTTGTCTACTAGAGGGACACTAGTCAAATCCAGAGACACATCCAGATCCTGAAACTGGGAACCTGAAGGCAAGGTTTGGATGGATGGGTGCTTCAATATGATTTTCATCTCCTCCCTCTCTAAGTCCATTGCAACTAATACCTGAGTGTGCTGAGGGGTGATTTTTGAGGCCATTTCTTGATGTAACTTCTCTTTTTCTCTTATGTTCCTTACTTGGATGATCCTACCCTGTGACTAGCCTATTCTTGCAGCATAAAGGATTTCCTTAGACTCTGGGATGGCTACCTTGGTCGAGGATGTTGATGAGGCCACTGGTGGTATCTCCAAGTTGACCTAAAAACCTGGATTATCAGACACTTGTGCTTGGAGCTGAATGGACTGTTCTTCCTCCTCCTGTTCCTATTCCTATTCCTGCCCTTGACTTCTAGCCCTTTTATGAGCCAGTCCTTCTTCCATGTCAGTTGTCCCTGAAGTGTCAGCAACCCTCTTTTGTGTCTTGTCTGTGTTGATTGGGGACTCGGTCTCCATGTCTGTATTAAGAGGCTAGGAATCGAAGTTAGCTTTCCATTCAACCTCAGGCTTAGGATCATGCACATAAGTTAAGGCTTTAATATTTTGTTATAAATCTGATCCAAAAATATAAGACAATGCAAATAAACCCAAAAACAATAAGATAGAAATAGATAAAAATACTTCTTTATTGATCGAAACCCTTAAGGTAGGGCAACACCATACATTCACTCCTTAAGGAAGGAAAACACTCCATAAGCCATATGCATGTTCATACAATATTCCTTGACATCCCTCCATGTGGAGTCTCTAGCCTCTATATAGGCCTCATACATACAATACCATGGGTCATTACCATGGTTCCCTCATACCATCGAACTAATACCATGGGCCCATTACATTATTACTAACTACTTGTGGTCCCTTACATGATATGGGTTAACCACCTTATTTATTACTATGGCCCATCCCATTATTACATTATTACCTTGGGTACCTCCCTTTGTACCCCATATTATCCCCCTTAGGTATATAACATTCCATCCCCCTTAGCATGTTTCGTCCCCAAAACATGGGAAGAACACAAATAATAAGATATACTCAAAAGAGTAGTCCACTGGTACCATGCACGTGCATCTAGCCATCCAAGAGAAAGGTGAACCCTCGATCTCGCTGGTGCCTCGCTCGCTTGAGATGGAAGTTGACCGTGGCAGCTCTTCTGTGTTGATGTGTAGTAGGTGGATCTTCGGTTCTCTCTATCTGTCATGCGGGGGTTGTTATCCTTGTGGCTAATTGGTTGCCATCTTGTTGGCTATTTTCTTGCGGGGTGATTGGGTGATGATATGTTGAAGTTTTAACCCACGATGTCTTTTTCTTTAATTCACCCTTTACTGGAGCGTGACTGTTATCTGGTGCATTTTGTGGTGCTTGTTGTGGTGTCTTATCTTCCAATATTACTTCAACCACTGAGCCCTCATCTGATGTATCAACACTTGTAACCTTTGCTGCTTCAGCCTATGTTTGTGTTTGATTGTCAATCATCACTGGCTCATCATCTGATATGTCAGTCCCTGGAACATCTTCTACTTCAACCTCCATGTATTCTACTTGTTTATTGATGGAAATATCCTGTAATGTAATTTTCTTCTTTTTATACCAAAGCTTCAGGAATTTCTTCTGCACATTAATATTGATAGTACCCACAGATTCCATCCAAGGATATCCCAAAACAACAACCATATTATCCATCTCTGAAGTATAATCACCATGCAACGCATACTTATCCATATAAATATTCAAATCCTTATACATTTGAACATCCTCATCATCCACCTATGTGTTTTCAATGTGTTTTGCTGGCACTTGTAATTTTTTTGCCAAGTTGACATTTATGAGATTTTGCTTGCAACTCGGATTTATAGACACAATGATTTTCTCCTTCTGAATCAATCCATGAACCTGCAATAAGGATATACCAATAGGAAATAACCCCACATGTTTCTCCTTATCTTGTTTTCTGGCATGAGACCATCTGTCTAAAAGTAATTTTTCAAATTCTTCATCGGGCAGGTTGGAACACTTCTTTTGGTCAAGTAATCCCCACCATGTGGCCGCCTCATCTTCAAATTTAGTCACTACCCAAAATTTCCAATGTTTTTCCCATAAATACTTTTGCATTTTTATGTGTTTTTCAATAGTAGGACCATTATCTTTTCCTGTAAAATATGGAGTCGCCATGAAGAGTCTTTTGAAAAAATATTCACTTACTTGGCGAAAATTTGAAATTGTCACAGTTTAGTCAATATTGCTCAGAATCCCTATTATGACCTGTTTTCGGAAATGGAATAACCATTTTGCATCTACCCATATAATAGAAATCCTGATCTAGGCACTGGAATTTTAGATCTGTGCTGCAACTCTCCCGCTGTCACCAAAAATTCTGAAAAGAGCTGATTTTAAATCAGCGATATCTCCCTCATCCGAACTCCGATTCGACTGATTTTTTTTTGAAATTGGATATTTTTTCAGAAATAATCCATATCTGCAATTAGATTCTGCAGATCTTGCACCAGGACATCCAGATCTGCGCCGCAAACTCGCTGCCCCGAAAAATGGTCTGCAACACCACTAATTTTT
This sequence comes from Pinus tabuliformis, assembly GCA_031772625.1. Taxonomy (NCBI): domain Eukaryota; kingdom Viridiplantae; phylum Streptophyta; class Pinopsida; order Pinales; family Pinaceae; genus Pinus; species Pinus tabuliformis. The sequence goes on from CM062811.1 coordinate 1,224,112,417, forward strand.
AGATCAATGATATCTCCTTCATCCGGACTCCGATTCAGCCGATTTTTTTTTTTGAAATCGGCGATTTTTTCACAAAGAATCCAGATCTGCAATTAGATTTTTTATATCTTGTACCAAAACGTATAGATCTGATCTGCAAACTCATCGACCCAAAAAATTCCTGCAAAACAAAAAAAAAAATTTCTCCACTTTTGCCCAAGAAAGTGCTCTGATACCACTTGTTATGCTCTTAACCTGCAAGACGATACCAGAATACCAAATATGTGAAGAAATATACCCAGAACATAAAGCAATGAGAAACAATGGCAAGTATTTTATTATTCAGAAATCAATGTTCACTTGCCTCTTCGAGGGGGCAACCTCCATTAGAGCTGAGCTTGATTACAAAATAAGACACGATGCTCCTCGCAGGGAGTCTCTATCCTTTATGTATGATTCGTACATGCAATACCATGGAGCAATACCATGGTTCTTATTAATACCATCTATCTAATACCATGGCCCATTTGCAACTAACTATGGTCCCGTCATTAAATGCGGGTTAACCACTTACAATTATTAATATGGGCTTTATTGACTCTTTACTTAACTATACTTATGACTCGATCCTACTACATAAATAAGGGGGTTAGGGTGGGACCCTAACATATTTTCCCTTCTCCGAGAAAGGAGACCTCAGGGATAATAATGCCAAATTTGTCCTTTCTCGAACTCCATGGCTTCGAGCATGGCCTCAACTATCTTGAAGGCTTACCTGGTACTTATCACGAAATGACCTACCAATTGTCCCATTTTAAATATGTAACCTTTCTTGGCCGATACAAAGTGAAGTAGGTCAACACTGAGGATTTTCCTGATGAACTCGTGCGTGAATATCCTTAGTGGAAGAAACACTGGAAAATGATTAGGAGAGAGCTCACACTTGTAAACCCAAATATCTATATGGTCCTCATAGAGGTACCAATCTCCAATGGCAGCTTGCTTGTGGAGTTGGAGGAGTTCCTTTTGCTCAGGGAAGATTCTGGGGGGTGGGACTCCATGAGTGATTTGGTAAGAAATAGCCATGAAAGATGAGAGGAATTGAGAGTATCCACCTAAACCGGGCCTTCTCCTCACAGAGATATTCCAGTCAAAGACTAAATTTCTCTCTTTATTGGGGGTGAACACATCCAGGTGGAGACATTGGAATTCCTCAATATGGGCATAGAGGAACAAGTAAAACAACAATGAGTAGTAATGAAAGTAGGAGGAAACTCTAAAATAGCTGAATTGGAAGCGAATGGAGGCCAAGAGGTATTCTGGGATGTTTAGCTGGCATCCAGGCTGCTTCATCTTATGCAAACACCCTAGGGCCACCCTGCTTAATTGTAGGGTGGTGTCTCCACCCAATAGACAAGCGATAGTAGCTAAGAACAGTTGAACAGAGGTTTTAAAGAGAGTTAATGGGAATTGAATGTCCGGGGGTAGGGCTTTGGCCTCTGGAGTAAGAATTTTCTCTAGGAATGCTTGTTGCTCTTTCGCTCGGAGAGTTGTGAAATAACTAGCTAGGGTTGCATTAGTAAATGTGCACATGGTGGGAGATGCAGGGAAATTCAAAGATCTTTGAATTAAAAGGGGCTTTATCTCAAGAATTACCACGCCAGAGGAAGAAACATAGCGATTTTTCTCACTTTTATAAGAGTCCTCCAACCAAGTTACAAATTTAGGGAGGTGATGGACTGGAGGGGAATTTTGATAGTACAACCCAGAAGTCATCCCTAAACGAGTCCTCATTCCTCACATGGTATACAAATATTTCATAGCAAGAGGAAAGGGACAAACAGGATCAATAGTTTGGGTTTCGATATCCGTTAAAGACCCGACACCGGTGTTTTTTACCTCATGGGTGTTGGGGGTTGCAGGTGTCACGTGATTCATCCATTTGAATATAAAAAAGCAAGAAAACAATGAGGTTGGGGTGTCAGTTGGGGTGTCGAGTTACCTAGAGTCTGTAGGGGGAACGAAAATGACTCGGGAGGGTGTTCATGACCTTTGGGAGAGTGTAGAGGGGAAGCCTACGCTGTTGTCTAGGTGAGAGACTCTTTGACTGGGCTGAATGATTAATGTCAGGAAATACCTTTAGGGCCTTAGGTATTTTATGCAAATACAAGGACATATGCCTAGGTGGTGGGAGATGAAGGTAAGAGGGCGAGACATGTGACGGTCACTCGTGGGTTCAGGAGGACAGGGGACGAGCTCATGCAAAGAAGCGAGCAATTTCTCATTTCACCACTTACTTACCCTTTACCGTCATACCTAATGCGTGTGTCATTGGAGAGCAAATGGGAGGAAACCACCTGTTAGGTGTTCCCTACCTGTTATGGCTGAGCATAACATGGAGCAGAGGAAACATTCGTCAGGTGCCTGAATGGATCTGGGACGTTTAGCAAGCGTTGACCATTCAACACTAGGGGCCTATGGTGGTGTTAACCCATTTGTACTTGCGTTTCCAGAGTTGTGATTAGATGTCAGTTGGTTCAGATCGTGTGGGGGGGAGGGGGGTGGACTAGGCCGTTAGTTGTATAGTTTATAAGTCGCGATCTATCTCGAACCATAAGTCCGAACGTTAGATCATCACCCAAAGTTTGTTCTCTGAACTCTTCCCATGCGGACACGTTATACTTAACCTTTGTAGGTTAAGGTGCTCGCTATAGACCTCATTTTCCACCATAACGAAGAACGTCTCATCTCTTATCTCTTATATCTGAAGAGGCCTTAGTGCGATATGGTGATAACATTGGCTCCACCTGGGGATGAGCATTGGATTCCAATGCATCGAGAACTTGTAGTCTGGTAACTTCTTTCTTGGGCATGGATTTTTATTCAACAAACAATTTTTTTTATGAAAGCAAACATTTTAACAGAAAACTAGAAATTTGATAGGATATTTACAATGCATGCACCGATATTTAGAATGAGTGAGAGAGGGGTACCTTTAATTCTAGAAGAGGAGTTTGAGGAACTGACCATTGACTCGTAGTTCAAATGGTTATGTTGGAAATACTTAGAGGGGGGGTGAACCAATATTCCTTAGCAAATAACACTTTTTAAAACTTTCAGAGCATTAGTTAATATTCAATTATTATTAATGTTTATGCAGTAAAAATAGAACACAATAGGCACAAGAACTTTAGGTGGAAAACCCCCTCTGGGTCAAAAACCACCGAATGCTTTTCTAATAAATTATTTAATCTTCAGCCCCAACTGAAATGAAAGTTACAACTTCCTATAATTCTAGAAAAGCATTCTTCTCCAGCTCCCACTGGAATGACGCCCAATGCCCTGGTTTCTTTAGTATTCAATTGAATGGATTCCCCAAAACCCTAGTGAGCCTCAACTCACCCTAGCACCACCCTACCAACCTGAATTGTTTACAGGCCCCAACCTGCAGGTGACTTCATTCACCGTCCTAGGACCACCCTACCACCCTAAAGTGTTTACAGGCGCCAACCTGTAGGTGACTTCATGAACCTGCCTAGCACCTCCTTGCCACCCTATAAAGACAAAAATTAAATACAAAAGTGTGGACTCCCATACAAGGGACAATGATCCACAATACAATATGATTTACAATGATTTTGATCGAACACCCAATCACACTATGACCCGCAACCCAACCATGACATCATCCCAACAGAGACTCCTATACCTCCCAATAATGCCTTTTCGACTCTAGGCAGATTGACTCTTTTACAATAATTACTCTTCCAATTATGACACTTCTACAAATGAATCTTTTACAATTTTACAATGATGACTCTTGGCCTCGACACTTCTTCACAATATCCAGATGGCTATCATGTCTTCAAAGGATGTCTCATTGCAATGCTTCCTTTGATTTGATACTTCTTCTATTGAATTCTTGCTTGAAATTGTACTTGAATCTTCTTCTACTTGCATGCGAAATTTGTCCCGCAAAACCAATCCCAAAACAAAACAAAATACCCTTCAACTTACCTCTGTCTGCAAACACATGTAAGTGCATAATAATGAATAAATACAAATTAAAATTACAATGCGCACTTGAAGTGTGCTTGTCACTTTTTTTGTTGACTTGTTGTAGTGGTAGACAAAGACTCTCACTCTTGATATAGGCCTGGACTCTATGCAAAACCATATCCAAAACTGACCTAAAGATATATACAATAAAAACTGATGACAGACCCTAGACTTGTGATGGACCAAGTTCTAAGTAAAACAATAGAGACCATTATATAAACTATGAAAAGGAAAGTAACATGAACTTTCAACATCATATAGATTTAGCAGACTTGGTGTAGCATCAAATGTGTAGTATCAAGAATAGGACATCCGAAATGTGGTATCAAAACTAACTGTGACATATAGAGACATAGAGATATAACCGAGACACTGTATATACTTATGTTGTCCTGCAAAAATATATGTCGCAGATGAATACTCATATTTCAAATGTAAACACTAATCATACATACCTTGCTGTAGGAGACTTACCCTTGACTGTTGATGTGTGATCCTTACTGTAGTGATCCTTGAATGCATGCTTTTTCTTTCCGTCTAGGAGCTCGATATTGAATCTATTGTATCTATGAAATTTCGGATCTCTAGGGTTTTAATTTTGGTCCTATGGCAGCCCTATGAGTCCTCTTTCCAACCCCACAAGTCGGATCAAGATTTCATTATTCAAGAAAGAGTTATGCCCAATCTCCCACGATGACCTGTTTATATACTAGTTCAGTAGCGTGAACTTGTACTAAGTGACATGCGTCACTATTATGACCTTCAGCTCTAGAAGCACTACTAAAAAAACTAGTGTTTGTCCTCTTTCTATGACTATTTATGAAATTTGAATCCAATGCTCATAGAGAAAGTTATGACTATTTTCCCAACGTCGCCTGTTTGACATGGAATTCAGGAGCCTTCCAAAGCCCTAACTTCCTCAGATCATATCTCCGACAATATAGCCAACCAAGATCTAAAATTTGGTCACAAGGTTCATTAACATTTTGGCTCACATGGGTTTTAATTGTAGCGTCTGAAGCTTCATAGAAAAAGTTATAGCAAAAATCCATGATGACATGTTTGAAGCCACACAATCCCTACAAGCGGAAGATATGAGGGTCATTATTTATATGAATGTATTGAGTTGAGAGGGTCCTCAAAAAGTGAACGTTGGAGGGATTTTAGGAGAAAAAAATATTAATAATTATTGACTATTCAATGACCACAACCAATTATGAGTGCCATGCCACAACCCCATAAGGTTTTAGCCCACTAACTGGGGTTACTAACTTCAAACGCAAATAACTCTCAAAATGTGAATAACTGGGAGGCATACTATATATCAACAGAAACATGTCGATGAATAGAATCTATGGAGAAGATATTTGATGCAAAATAATATGGGTTTTCAAGTCAAAATGCCCTTGAAAGATCGGGGTAGCCCCTGGTGCTGCTTGGGTTGACATCAATGGGAACCACTGATCAACAATATCCCCCTTTGGCATTGATGGCAACACAAGTACTCCCCCTGCGATCATGACACATCTTCCTACTACCTTCTATCCCCCTTTTTTATTAATGGAAAAGGGTAACTCCCCCTTACAAACAACCATCGTGCAGACCTGTACAAACCTATACTCCCCCTTTCTACTTGAGTAGATAAGAGAAAGAGTCTAATGACAACTTGGGAGAATCCCAAGATTTTGGCGAAGATACTCAAATGCTTCACGAGGTAATGGTCTGGTAAATATGTCAAAAATTTGTTGCTTTGTGCCAACATATTCAATCTTGATATTCCTTTCGGTGGCCTGCTCTCCATGAAATGATATTTAATAGGAACGTGCTTCGTTTTGGAATGCATCACATGATTCTTGGAGATATTGATGGTGCTGGTGTTATTGCAAAAGATGGGAATATGTTAATGAAACTTGACTTGAAGATCTTGCAAAGTTTTCTTCATCCAGAGAACTTGTGTACAACAAGCTGCTGCCATGATATATTCTGCTTATGTTGTGGATAACAAGATTGAAGATTGCTTTTTACTTAACCATGAAACAAGACAACCACCTAGATAGAATGTTGCTCCACTGGTACTCTTATGATCATCAATACTTCTTGCCCAATCTGCATTTGTATAAGCTTGGATAACCAGATCATTTCCTTTGGGATACCATAGACCATATTCCGTTGTTCCCTTAAGATATCGAAGAATTCTTTTGACGACAATAATATGAGATTCTTTTGGTGCTGCTTGGAATCTTGCTACTTGTCCAACTACCTGCATCACATTAGGTCAGGAAGCTATCACATATAGGAGACTACCAATTTATGGATCTCTACAATATTTGGTCCACATCCTTTGACGAATCTTCTAAGCTTAACTTGCAACCTATTATCATGGGGGTAAGGACTAGCTTGCAATCTTCCATCTAGAATTTTTTGAGCATTTCCTTGATGTACTTGGTTTGATATGTGAATATTCCTTTATCCTGTTGAGAATTTTGAAGCCCCAAAAAGTATGTCAGCTCACCAAACATAGACATTTCAAACTCACTTTGGATTATTTTGGCAAAGTCATTACTTAATATGTCCTCATTGCTTCCAAGGATTATATCATCCACATATACCTCGATAACGGTTAGGTTATGTTGATCCAATTTCACATAGAGATTTCTATTAGTGCTTCCTTTCTTGAATCCTTGTTGATGTAGATACCTATCAAGACAATCATACCAAGCATTAGGAGCTTGCTTGAGACCATATAGTGCCTTCTTTAATCTGCAAATTTAGTTTTCTTTGTCAGTGAGCAAAAAGCCTTCGGGTTGTTCAATGTAAAATTAGTCTTCCAATTCACCATTTAGAAAGGCTGAATTAACATCCATTTGGTAGACCTTGATTTTTCTCGAGCACGCATAAGCGAGAAACATCCTGATAGCTTCCATTCTGGCAATGGGAGAAAATGTTTCTTCAAAATCGATTCCCTCAACATGTGCATATCATTTGCAGACTAATCTTGCTTTATTCCTGGTAACCTGTTCGTCCTCATTCAATTTGTTTATGAATACCCATTTATTTCCAATAACATTTTTATGCTTTGGTCGTGGAACCAATTCCCAAGTGTTTTTCTTCTCAATTTGATCTAGTTCTTCATTCATATATGCTACCTAGTGTTCATTTTGATTAGCTTCCTCAAAATTTCTAGGCTGAAAACTCGTTAAAAGGGAAAGATGGGCTTATTGTGATGAACGAAGCTGTCAACTTATTCTAGTTCCAATTCCTTCATTTATGTTGCTAATGATCTGATTTGATGGATGATTCTTTAGATACCATTCTTTTGAACCTTTTGGAGAAACTTCTTGTACATCCTGCTGATCATTTCTTATTTCTTCTTGGTTGACTGTTGTTTCCATATTTGATTGGTCTTGTTATGGAGCTTCTTCTTCATTCTTCATAGATTCTACCTCAAGCCCCTTAGGTTTGCTTGAAGAGACGATCTCATTGTTATCTTTTAGAACACAGTCTTCGTCAAAAGTAACATTTATACTATCAACTATTTGTTTTTGCCTTAGATTGTAGCATCTATAAGGCTTTCTTTTGCATAAATAACCAACGAAAATACCTTCATCAACACCGAAATCAAACTTGCCCAATTTTTGGTCTTCTCTTTTGATGTAACATTTACTTCCAAATATTTTGAAGTATTTGATGTTAGCCAGTCTTCCTTTCCATAGTTCATATGGAGTCATGTTACAATTGTTCCTGAGAAGGCCTCTTTTTATGATGAATATGACAATATCAATTGCTTGAACCCAGAATTTATCATCTAAGTTTGAGTCTTTTAACATGGTTGTAGCCGTTTCCTGTACGGTTCTGTTTTTTCTTTCAGCTACTCCATTTTGTTGTAGTGTTTTGGCTGTTGATAATTTCCTTTCTATTCCATGTTCTTCACAGTATTACTGAAATGATTTGGACCTGAATTTTGGCCACTATCTGATCTTAGACATTTGATCTTCAAACCTGTTTCATTTTCAACCAATTCCTTGTAGATTTTGAAACATTTGAATTCATCAGACTTTTTCTTCAGGAAACTGACGGCTGTCATTTTGGTGTAATCATCTATCATTAACGTAAAGTCTAAGTCACCGTCTAAGACTTTTGTTCTCATAGGACCACATAGATCAGTATGTATTAATTCCAATGGATGTGACGCAAAATGTTCCTTTGTCTTGAACTTGACTTTTGTTTGTTTGCCATGCCGACAAGATTCACATATCATATTGGTAGGTTTTGAGATTTTGAGCATTTATCTAACTGCTTCCTTTTTGCTGATCTTGACCAAATTGTTGAAATTTATATGTCCCATTCGTCTATGCCATCACCATCTCTTGTCTTATTTTGCCAAGAAACACCCTTTAGGTGTCTCATCCAAAATGTATATTTCGTTTGGAGCTCTGCTTGTTGTAGCCATAATTTTAAGAAACTTGCCTTTCCTGATTTCACATTTCTTCGAGTTGAATAACATCGTGTGTCCTTGATCGCACATCTATCCAACACTAAGTAGATTGTGTTTCATATTTTCAACTAGCACACACATCCTTGATTCCAAGAGTGACCATACCTACTCCTATGACATTTGAAGATCCATCATTTCCAAAAGACACTGTTCTATCCTTCCTTTCTTTCAAGGATATGAACTTATTTCTATCTCCAGTCATATGCCTTGAGCAACCACTGTCAACATACCATAGATTTTTGTTGCTTTGAGTCTTGAGAGTGAGAGCACACCTTTTAGTCTTCCTTTTCCATAATTGTTCATTTTGATTTTGTGAGAAATCCTTTGAAGAACTTCTAAGTCTGCAATCTTTGGCCAAGTGTCCAAAATTGTTATATTGTAACATTCAACATCATCTCTCAAATGATCAAATCTGTGATATTCTACTGAGTTCTGGAATATCCATTTCTGAGAGATCTCCTGGAATTATATTCATTCCAAACATACATGTGACATTATGTAGCTCTATGTCCAAACCTTCCACATGAATTCCAATGACCATAAAAGATAGGTTGATACCTGGGAGGAAATCTTCTTTGAGGAATTGTCTTCCAAGGTTCTTCCTGTGAGTCTTGATCTCTTGATCTATGATCCCGATTTAAAAAAAAACACAACAAATTACAGATATAACCATAAATACAAAGAAGCAGTGGAAATAACACTTCATTTCATTAAGATCAAATATTGAAATATGCTTACAAACAGAATGGAAATAAGACTAGCTCGGGCGATGGTAGCTTATCTCTGAGAAGAGATGTGTTGGCTACATGCCTCTGAACTGTGTTACAATGAGGTTCAAGGGCATTTTTATTATTGAACAATAAGAGAAAACCCTAAACAACCAAAACCCTAACCTGAGGAGATGTAACACTAAGAGTTTGTGGGCCCTGTTGGGGTTAGTTGGGTAGCCAACTTCCCGGGGTCACAACTTCGTCATATTATCTCTATTTGACAAGCATGATGCCCCATTGGAAAGATATCTCCGAGTATTATGACAAAAAGGATGATTTTGGACAAAAAATCACTGGTACAAGATTGCCAAAAAACATCGTTTAGGGCATCAAAATGGCTCCGAAAGTTTAGGACCTAAAAAACTGCTAAAAATAGTAAATTGTGCTACAATGAAGGAAACTGAAAAACCAAAAAAAACAATGGTGGGGGTCTAAGTGGAATTGGTAGGTGGCCACCAATATCCACCTGGATCATTCTGTTAGGTCCCTACACTACTAGTGTAACCCCTTATTATGATTAGTACACCCCCCTTATTATATCCTTGTGCCCATGTAGTCCCCATATTATTATTATTGTGACTCATAGAAGCCCACTATTGTTATTATTGTGTCCTTACATTATTGTTTTTATGTTGGCTCTGATTATATTATGACCCCTTAGACTCCTATATAGAAATGAGGTGTTGTCATTTGTATCATCCAAGAATTGTTCATTTGTGTAATGTAAAGGAGGTTCCCCCTCGAAGAGGCTGAATTCTAAGGCGTTTATCTCTCTTTTCTATCTTATTGTGAGCTAGTTTCATAACATTTGGTTTTAGAGCTTTGGATTCTAGGGTTTTTCTGCTCCAAACAGTTTATCGTGGAATTTTCGCTACATTTTCGGAGATATGATTTGAGGAAGTTAGGATTTTTGCAAGCTCCAGAATTTCATCTAAAACAGGTCATCGTGGAATTTGTGCTATAACGTTTTCGTGAAAAAATCTCATAAGCTAAAACAAAAACCCATTTGAGAAGAAATCGGTCTAAACCTTAGGTCCGAATTTTAGATTTTGTCTCACTATATTTTCGGATATATGATATGAGGAAGTTAGGATTTTTGTAGACTTTCGAATTACATCCTAAACAGGTGACCTTGGGAAAATCATCATAACTCTCTCTCTTAGCATTAGATTGAAATTTCGTAAGAAGTTACAGAAAGAAGACAGACTTTATTTTGTTTGGGTATAATTTTCAAAAGCTAAAGTTGAAATAGTGACATGTGGCATGTCGTACAAGTTCACTCTACTGAACTAGTCTATAATTAGGTCATCGTGGGAGATTGGGAATAAATCTTTCTTCGGGAATCCAATTGTGGTTAGACTTGCAGAGTTAGAAAGAGGACTCAGAGGGCTATTACAGGACACAATTTCAGAACTTGAAGATCCAAAATTATAGAGTTACAGTGGTTTCAAGATTGAGTTCCTAAAATTAAGAAAAAGCGAGATGAAGACGTTTGATGGCAAGGATCCGGTAAATTGGATACTACAGATGGAGAAATATTTTGATCTGCATGGTGTACCACTGTTACAAAGGGTACATATTGCATCTAATTATTTAGAACATAATCAATTTTTATGGTATAAAGGGCTTTGTTCTTGTAAACCACTTGTCACGTGGTCAATTTTCACGGAGGAAATGATAGCACATTATGAGGATAGCAAGAGAAACACCTTCTTTAGCCAATTGATAAATCTCAAAAAAAAGGGTTCAATGGCAGAGCACATTGAGGACTTTCAAAAATTGAATATAAGGGTAAATGATATTCTAGAGAAGCAAAAGATTAATAGTTTTATCTCTGCAATGGAAGCTGATATAAATAGTATGAAAACATGTTGGAAGAAAGACATGGAAGATTTGAAGAAAGACATGGAATGTTTGAAGGAAAGTGGGACAAAGCTGCTACAAGAAAGGCCTCCTAATGATGAAAAGATTCAAGAAACGTCAAAAGAAGATGATATACACCGGGAACCAACCCTAGAGAAAGAAAAAATGAATCCGATCATATCTTGTATTGCAATGGAAAGAATTACCACTCCACAAACTCTCAAGATAGAAGGACATATCAAGAAGAAGAAGGTTCAAGCAGTGAAATATCAGGAAGAAAAGTATCAAGAAACATCAAAAGAAAATGATACTCACCAGGAACCAACCCTAGAGAAAGAAGAAATGAATCCAACCATATCTTGTAATGCATTGGTCAGAATTACCACTCCTCAAACTATAAATATAGAAGGGCATATCAAGAAGAAAAAGGTAATAGTGTTGATTGATTCAGATAGTACCCATAATTTTATTCATTGTAAGATAGCCAAGGAATTGAATTGCTACCTATATCTAGCACTAGAGTGTCAAGTGACGGTTGTAAGTGAAGGAACCATAAATTGCTCTGGAAAGTGCCATAATATCAAGCTATCCATGGGAGAATATGTATTGAATAGCCCAATGCTTTTCGTTCCAATGGGTGGTACTGATGTTGTACTAGGAGTCCATTGACTACAATCCTTGGGTACAACAGCTTTTAATTTTCAAGAACTTTTCATGAAATTTTCTTTAGAAGGAAAGGATGTTGAATTAAGGGGCATCACAGGGAAACTAAGAAAGATAATCAACTCTAATGGAATGACAAAGCTTCTAAAGAAAGAACAATGCGACATAATTGCACAATTATGTTCACTAATGGTTCTCACATCAAAATCATCTATTTCTATAGATCTCCAAAAAATCTTGGACAATCATTCCAAGGTATTTGAGACTCCCAAAGGTCTCCCATGTATTCGTGATCATGATCATGCTATTCATTTGATTGTAGGAAGTATTCCTCCAAACATCAGGCCTTATAGATATCCATATGCCCAAAGGAGTGAAATTGAACATATGATTGTAGAAATGGTAGAGGTTGGTATAATTATCCAACCAAATTTGATAAACAAAGCAAGGGATGAATGGAAGAATGACGAAGCAGGATGGGAACTCATTCAAAAGTTGTAAAAGATCCTAGTTCCAACAATATTTCCAGAACTTGACAAGGAAGGAAAAATCATATTGGAACCTGATGCATTCACATAATCGAGAAGTCGACAACTACGAAATCAATAAATTTCAGAGTATCTCATCAAGTGGAAGAACTTACTCACTGAATATTCCACATGGAAGGATGAGAATTTTATACAGAAGCATCAAGAACTACTCAAGCATTGAGGACAACACTTTTTGAAGGAGAGGGGCATGTTAGGTCCCTATAATACTAGTGTAACCCCTTATTGTTATTAGTACAAACCCCTTATTATATTCTTGTGTCCATGTAGCCCCCATATTATTATTATTATGCCCCATAGAAGCCCACTATTGTTTATATTATGCCCTTACATTATTATTCTTATGCCGGCTTTGATTATATTATGACCCCTTAGGCTCCTATATATAGAAAGGAGGTCTTGTCATTTGTATCATCCAAGAATTGTTCATTTGTGTAATGTAAAGGAGGTTGCCCCCTCGAAGAGGCTGAATTGTAAGGCGTTTATCTCTCTTTTCTATCTTATTGTGAGCTAGTTTCATAACACATTTCTCCTTGCTTAGGAAACAATGGTCCCCATTGCGTTGAGTTCCTCCATGAGATGGGGAAAATTCTGCTGAACTTGGTCCCTGGTGAGCCACTTGCCCTAGTGAAGGAGTTGGCTTGCTTTGATAACTCGATACAATTGGATGTTCTGCTGGTGAGTGTGCTTTATCTTCATGTCCATGATTCAATCAGTTTTGGCTTGTTCCATGCAATCTTGATTTAACTCTGTAGGTGTGAGTTGTTTTGCAATGTCTGATGTGTCTAGCAATGGTGGGAAGTATGGTAGGTGGTCCACATTGAACACTGGGTGCAGGCCAAGGAATGGGGGAATGCTAAGCTCAACTTCATTGTCTCCCACAGCCTTGGTAATGGTGTAAGGATCATATCAGAGTGGTTTGAGTTTTCGATAGGCTTCGGTAAGGCATTACTTTTACAAATGCAACCAGACTTTGTCGCCCACCTCAAACTTGTGTGGCACCCAATGTTGACCATGTTGCTGCTTGTACTTGGCATTTTATTTCTCCAGAATGTTGTGGACCTGCTGGCAGATCTGTTGGATGTGCTCAATGAATCTGTTTGCCTTATCAATTTCAGACTGGACATGAGCTGAATCTGCCTGAGTAGCTGCAAATGGCATGGCCACATCAATGGGACATAGTGACTGGAATCCCAAGCCCACCTGAAAAGGGTTGTGGCCAGTCGAGCTGTGGAGAGCCTGGTTATAGCTGTGTTTGACATAGGGGAGGCTCTCATCCCATGTGCGTGGATGCTTTGAGTTGTACATGTGTAGAATGTGTATAATCATCCTGTTGATGACCTCTATCTGGCCATCAGTTTGGGGATGGAAGGTTGTGGACTTAGTGAGCTTGGTGTCCAGCATCAACCAAAGACGGGACAAAGATGTAATGAGGAACTTGCTGTCCCGATTTGAGATGATAGACTGTGGGATCCCAAAGTGTACCCACACTCATTCAAAGAAGAGTTTAGCAGTGGCTTTTGCTTGATATTCTTCTTGCAGGAAACCATAATGGCCATCTTCGAGAATCTGTCAACGACCACAAAAACACGCTCATTGCCATGCTAAGTAGAAGGAAGGCCTGACATGTAATGTATGGAGATGGATTACCAAGGTCGACTAGGGGTAGGTATCAGAGTATATAGGCCTTGCTTCTTGATGGTAAGTTTGGAAATGGCGCAGGCAGTGTAAGATCTGATGTACTTCCCGACATCCTATTGAATATTCAGCCAATAGAAATACTTCTTCAGTACTGCCACCATTTTCTCGACCATGAAATGCCCAACCACCCGATTGTAGTGTGCATCCCAAATCATCTTGGCACGATTGCTTGAAGGAACACAAAGGTGTCCCAGGTGGCATAATAGGGCATCCTGGAGGTGAAAATATGGAACTTGTTGACCCTCCAAGAGTGTCTGGTATGTGTGGCTGAATTCTGGGTCACTTTTGTAGAGAAGTGGCCAATCAAAAGTCTCTTGCCCACAAGAGTTGAGCACGGTGGATAACACCATGATCTGTGGTCAGCTGAGGAAATCTGCAACATTATTAGTGCTTCCCTTCTTATACTTGATATTCAAATGGAACTGTTGCCGGTATGTGGACCACTTCTGATGGTGATCATTCTGCAACTTCCCTTGCATCTGTATGAATTACAGGGGCCGGTGGTTTATGTGGATGACCGTTTCCTTCCCCAAAATGTAATGCTTCCATTGTCGGCAGACTTGCACAATGGAATACATCTCTTTGTCATAAGTGGGATACTTTTAGACCGTGTCTAAAAGTGTCTCACTGTGATATGCCACTAGATGCCCTTGTTGAGTAAGGACTGCCCCAATAGCATAGTCAGAGGCCTCTGGTTCGATCTCAAATGGCTATTGCAAGTCAGGTAATGTGAGCACTGGTGCAGAGTAGAGGCGATGTTTCAACTCTATGAATACCTTCTATTGAGATTCAGACCAAAAGAATTTTTCTTTCTCTCCTCCCTTGGTGACTTGACTCAAGGGCCAAGTGATATGAGAGAATCCCAACATGAACCTACGGTAGAAATTGGCAAGACCTAGAATGTTGTGGAGCTCTGTCAGAGTGGTTGGAGATGGCCAATCCTGAATGACTTGGATCTTGGCTGGGTCCATATGCACCCCTCATTCATCAATAATGTATCCCAGATACTAAACTTGGGTCATGCCAAAAGTGCATTTCTCCAAATTGGCACATTACTTGTGTTGCCGTAGTGTTTGGAGAACCTGTTGGATGTGGTGGAGGTGCTCTTCCCAACTCTGGCTGAAGATCAAGATGTCATCCAAGTATACCACTACAAATGAGTTGGTGAATGGCCACAAGATGTCATACATCAGCCTCATGAAGGTTGTAGTAGCATTCGTCAACTCGAAAGGCATAACCAACCGTTTGAAAAGGCCCTCCTTGGATTTGAAGGCAGTCTTCCACACATCAGAGGGTTTGATTGGTACCTTGTGATATCCTGATTTCATTTCAGTCTTGCTGAATTTTTTCCCCCCTTCAGTTGGTCCAGAAGGTCATCAATCCATGGGATCAGGTACCTATTCTGGACAGTGATCTTGTTCAATGCCTGATAGTCAATACAGAGTCTCCAAGTCCCATCCTTCTTCTGTACCAACATGATCGGGCTCCCACATGGTGATGAACTTGGACGGATGTGACCTTTCTACAACAACTCTTGAATTTGCCTCTTGATTTTTTCGTTCTCCAAAGCGGAGCACCGATATATTGGTCCATTGGGCAGTGACGCACCTGGGGTTAGATTGATGGAATGCTTGACCTTGTTAGGATATTCCGACACATAGGAAATAGTTAAGTACAACTTGGTCTAGTATAGAGTTAGGTATAGAGTTAGGTAAAGTGTGTTTCTTTACCGTTGTACATTTTGTAACTTACAATCCGACGGTCACGATATGTAGTGATCCGACGGTTCATTCTCTCCTCGGTATTACCGACACTTGATCCGTGGCTTGACACCCGATTGGTCCATGAATTCTATTTAAAGCGCATGGAGGGTCATTTGTAGGGTAATCCGTGCATGAGAGAAGCTTATGTAAATTTTCATTCTTTGATTAATAAATTGCCTGAAGTGGCCGCGTTGGCTCAGGCCGTGGACTGTTTCCCTCTTTGAGGGTTTTAACCACGTCAAAAATACTGGTGTATTGATCTGTGATATGGTTGTGAGCGGTGTCCTTTTGGTGTTCTTTCTGAGGAACTTACCCTGTAAATTCCTACATGGTATCAGAGCTATTTGAGGGCCGCGTCCGTTGGTGATCCAAATCTGAAGCCGGTAGAACTGCATCCGACTGTCGTTTCCTAGATCTGCTGTTTCTGACTGCTTTCGGGCCAAGAGGACTGCTCTGTTGTGTTCAGAGCATCTGTTCTGTTATCACAAAATCATGCCCCTGATAGGCTGCTGATCAGGAAGACCTTATGTAACTATTTCAAACCAACTTTTGGCTAAGGCTTAGCCTCCTCAACCTGAGAGGGCTCTCTCAAAGGTTAATGATTTTGATAAAGATAAGATGGCTAACTCTTATAGAACAACTATAAAAAATATGAATGGTGGAAACACATTAAACAAAACTATCCATTGGGCTTATGGAGTCAACAACACCTCAACATAACAATGAACTCAACCTTACATGGAAGTCAGGGCATTCAGTGTTTAAACATTCAGAACATAACTCATATGGGACCACACAGTTTATGCATGTATACAGGAAGTCAGAGCACATTCAGTGAATTCTGAGTGATTATACTGTAAACAATACTAAGAAAAGGACAACATCACATATTCTGAACATAAAAAACCCTTCATGAATCCTGAGAAGTAAAGTCAAGCATGCATTATTGAAAATGAGTCTTACATATGCCAAATACAAGCTTTTTCATTAAAATTCCCAACCCTTTGTACATCAGCTCTTCTGCTATATATAGATCTCTTTACACAACTTAGATTCCTCCTCCAGCATGAGGGAAATTCGAATTCATCCTACTATGACACCTATTGATACTCAAAACTAACTATTAAATGCAAATGACACCTAACTAGCAGTCCTAGAGACCTAATACAACTAGGAGTGTAACTCCTTATCATGATTCAACAACCTTATCTAAGCATTTAAAGCATTATTTGACACCTAAAACTCCATGAAGTCGAATTTGATGAAGCCTCCCACGTGGTCACCCAACTGCTGATGACAAACCCTAGAAATTAGGGAACATGTTTCCCTGTTTTTAGGTTTAGATCCTTGAAAATTGCAGAGCCTTTATCTCTTCATCCATGACACATTTTACGAAACTGAAGGAGGTTTTTGTAGCCCATGTTGTCCAGAACAAAAACCTCTCCTGGTTTTTGAAAATATTTCTCCAGCTGTCCAGAAACTGTCCTTGAAAAACACGTGGCAAACAGGAAAAATCCGTTTTCTGAAATTAGGGTTTCAAAGAAAGCTTATTATCTCCCAACTGAAAACACTTATGAAGAAATTGAGATAGGTTATTGTAGTAGGAGAGTTGATGAAGATAAACCTCCTTCAGAATTCAAAAATACCCTTTCATGTGACCAGAAAATGATCTTGAAAAAGACTGCTAAAACCAGTAGACAAAGCTTGACTTTCAGCAGTTTCGTAGCGCACGTTTAACCATAAATTCCTCCCACCTCAGAACGAATTTGAAGAAACTGAAAGAGGTTTTTGTAGTGCAGCATGTTAGGAAGAAAAGCCTCTTTCAGTTTGAAAAATTAAGTTCTCAGCTGCTCAGGAAAGCTTTTGGAAATTGACTAGTAAAAGCAGAAAACAGAGTTTTTCTGCTAAAACAGGCTGCTACAGGGGTTTCATAGCGCGCTACGAAAACGCCTAGTTCAGTGATTTCGAAGCTAGTTTGAAAATTTCTCCAAAGTAATGTGAGATATGACTTCCAAACTCATGGTGAGGCTTCTAGGACATGGAATGAGGCTGTCAAACTTTGATGGAAAAGAGATATGACCTTGAAAGACTTCTAACCTTCTGACCTAACTCTTAAAGCATGAAAAGACCTAGAGACCCTTTAACACCATGACTAAAAGAAGGGTTTGTAAATGAGAATGACACTTATTGTGATGAGCTGACTCAAAACTTATAAGACTATGATTAGAAACAAGGCAACTTACCAAAGCTTAGAGACAAAGATTTTAGGGTGATAACATGTTCCAGTGAGGAACCCCTTTCATTTCACGCGAAAAGGTTTCCGGTAGCCCTAGCTGCGTCATTTTTAAGATCTGGAGGTATACAGTGTTTATTTGCAGTTTACTGTTATTCTCTCTCTGCTTATTTCGGTTTCGGTTTATTTAGTTTTTTTTTAACCGGATCTATACCTTTCATTTCTGCGTATGCTCTTTGCCCTGCGACTCTGTGCGATCTGGGCAAATCAAAAACATAAAGGAAGGATTTTTCTCATGCGTATGCTCTTTTCCCTGCACCTTAGTGTGATCTCGGAAAATCAGAAACATTGAGAAAAATATTTAGTTTTTCGGCTAAAGCTAACTTTGAGCCGCAAGGTTCAATTTTTGAAAATATTTAGTTTTTTGGGTAAAGCTAACTTCGAGCCGCAAGGTTCGTTTTCTTTGCATGTCCGTGTTGGGTTTTGTGTTTTTTGTTTTGTAGGGAAAAAGAGCTTTCTCAAAGCAAGCACGCAACCCAAAGCCCCCCCCCCCCCTCTCTCTCTCTCTCTCAAATTTTTGTATAGATCAATTGGTTCAAAGCTATTTTAAGAGAGTAGAGGTCTTGGGTTCAAGTCTCCATTTTGTGGGGGCGGACTTTTTCATTTCCGCACATTCCCGCACTTCGTCGGCAACTTCAATAACTTTTTTTCAAAAAGCCATAACTTCTTCATCCGGAAGCCTTTTTCAGAGCCGTTTTTTTTAAACCAGCCTAATTTTTCGAGATCTATCCATTGGAACACTTACTTTTAGCATCTTCAGCTTCAGTTTCTGTTGAAATGGAAAGTCAATACCAAGTTACCCTTGACAGCACCAACTACTTCCAATGGTTGTCCTACATGGAGGATTTACTTAGAAGTAAAGGTCTCTACCGAATAGCCATAGGCCAAGAAAAGAAACCGAAAGATGAAGACAAGGCTGCTAAATGGGAAAATAGACAAGATCAAGCACGTGGTTTGATAGGGATGTCTATTTCTCCAGATCTTAGATTCCATATTGCAGAACTTGAAACTCCTCATGAAGCAATGGAACAAATCAATAAAGTTTTTGGGATTAAAAATGAAATTAGAGCCCATCAACTTGAAAATGAATTGCTTACATTGGACCCTAATAATTTTTCTTGCATTGAAGATTTCTTGTCTAAGTTCAAGACCCTTAGATATCTTTTGGAAGGTGTTAAGGTTAAGAAAGAAGATAGTAACCTTATTTATTCCATCCTTACTAAGTTGGGACCAGCCTACTCTGTATTTGTTTCCACCTTCCATTCTACAAGAGAAGCCTTCATTTCTCAAGGAAAAGACTACAAGCCCCCTTCCTTTGACTCTTTTTGTGATTATTTAATAAGAGAACAAGAAAAACTCTTACACCTTGGTCTTCTTAATCTTGGAAACTCTTCCAAGAAAGCGTTAGCCGCCCAGCAACAACCAAATTCAAAGAATCCTAAAAAGTCATATCCTAAAAAGAATGGTCCTAAACCAAACAAGGGTCCTAAGCAATTTCAGCCCCAAAATGAAAAATCATTTCAACAAAATGATAAGACAAATAAAAACAAAGGGAGGAAGACTGATAGACATTGCAATTTTTGTAATCGAGATGGGCACTTAGAATCAAAATGCTTTAAGAAGATGGAAGCCTTGGAAGCAACAATGAAGAAGCATAACATCCATTTGGGGCAATCTTCAACTTCAACTTCATCTTCAGGAATGGCACTTTTTGCATGTGGTTGTCAAGCATCTCAGTCTGGCTATGCATTAAATGTATCTTCTTCTTCTCATTCTCATGAGTGGCTCATTGATTCTGGAGCTTCTTATCACATGGCCAAAAACAAAGCCATGTTTTCTTCTTTAAATGATTGTAACACCAAAATATATATGTTGGTGATGATAGATCTCTTAATGTTGTAGGGACTGGAACTGTTCATCTATACAATGGTCAGTTTAATGATGTATTATGTGTTCCAACCTTATCCTGCAACCTTTTATCTGTATATCAGATAACTCATTCAGGTGAAGGTAAAATCGTTGAATTTTCACCTCATGATGTTGTAATCAAGGACTTAAAAGATCCTAAATAGATTTTGGCTACTGACATTGCTGATGATTCTACAAGGTTGTATAAGTTTCACAACTTTGGGTCATCAAATCTTCCCTCAGTATTTGTTGCTCATAATGATGAAGTGAGCAAACTTTGGCATGAGCGATTTGGTCACTTAAACTATCGCTCCCTTCAGCATCTATGTAAAGAAAATATGGTGATAGGTCTTCCTATGGTATCTTGCAGAGATGGTGTTTGTTCCGGATGTGTACTCGGAAAACATCATCGGGACAGTTTTGAAAAACGTGCCTCTTGGCACGCCTCAGCCCCTTTACAGCTTGTGCATAGTGATTTATGTGGTCCACTTCTAGTTGCTTCATTCTCTGGCTGCAAGTATTTCTTAACTTTCATTGATGATTTCTCCAGACGCACTTGGGTATACTTCTTAAAACTCAAGAGTGAAGTATTTAACACTTTTTTGGCCTTCAAGGCCTTTGTTGAAAAACAATCTGGACATCAAATTCTTAAGTTAAGATCTGATAATGGTGGAGAATATGTTAAAAACACATTCATCAACTATTGCACTGAGAATGGAATTCAAATGCAACATACTGTTCCATATACTCCACAACAAAATGGTGTAGCTGAAAGGAAGAATCACATCTTAAAGGAAATGGCTAATTGTATGCTACAATCTAAAGGACTTAGTCTTAGTTTTTGGGCAGAAGCAATTAACTGTGCAAATTACATAATAAATCGCACTCCTACTAAGGTTCTAAAGAATATCACTCCAGAAGAAGCATGGAGTTCAATTAAACCAGATGTAAGTCACTTTCGTGTTTTTGGAAGTGAAGCATGGGCCCATATTCCAGATGAAAAGCATAAAGCTTTAGAACCTAAGAGTGAAAAATTTACTTTTGTTGGATATTCTGAAGATGTAAAAGGCTATAGACTTATTCCATTTAAGTCCAAAAATGTTATCATTAGAAGAGATGTAAAATTTGATGAAAATATATCGGCCTGCGAGCCTAGTCCGACGGATGTGCCACCTCTCCCTATCTCTTCTACCTTTGAAAACATTTCTTCTTCAGATGATGAAAGTGAGGATGACAATCCTCCCCCACCATCTTAGGATCCTCCTTCAGCTCCCGAGCTTCCAAAATGGGTTCGTGCTACTCGAGATGCAGCAGGTGATCTTGCCGGTGATCCTACAGATCAGCGACGCACACGTTCTCAGTTCGAGAGAGCCTCTTCTTTACTGGCTCAAGCTCCAGTAAATTATGATCCTGACACCTTTGCAGAAGCTTCAGGCCATCCAGATTGGGAAGTAGATATGAATGAAGAATATCATTCATTATTGGCAAATGATACATGGGATCTTGTTCCTTTACCAAAGGGACGAAACTTGTTAGATGCAAATGGGTTTACAGAACCAAGTATGGACCAGATGGGAAAGTTGATAAACATAAAGCTCGTCTTGTTGCTAAGGGCTTTTCACAGGTTGAAGGCATTGACTACACTGAAACCTTCTCCCCTGTTGCCAAAATGAACTCTATCCGCCTTGTTCTTTCCCTTGCTGCCTCTTTCAAATGGGAAGTCCATCAGATGGATGTTAAATCTGCCTTCTTGCATGGGGACTTGCATGAAGAAATCTATATGGAACAACCCATTGGCTTCATACAAACAGACTCCAGCCTTGTTTGTCGACTTAAGAAATCCCTTTATGGTCTCAAGCAAGCTCCTCGGGCTTGGTATGCCAAAATGGATAGCTTTCTTTTAGAATCTGGCTTTTCTAGGTGTCATTCTGACAATACTGTCTACACCAAGAAAGTGGGCAACTCTCTTATCATCCTTGTTCTTTATGTTGATGATCTTATCCTTACTGGTAGTGATCCCAACCTTATAAACCATGTGAAGTCTAGCCTCAAAAGGAAATTTGAAATGACAGACTTAGGACACTTACACTATTTTCTCGGTCTTCAAGTCTTGCAATCCAAGGAGGGTATTTCCCTTTCCCAGTCCAAGTATGCTTGTGACATTCTACGTCATTTTCACATGGAAGACTGTAAGCCAGCCCCTTCTCCCTTTCAGTCTGGAGTCAAACTTTCAGTCACTTGTACTTCTCCTGAAGTTGATGCTACATTATACCGTCAACTTGTAGGAAAACTCTTGTATTTAACCCATACTCGTCCTGACCTTTCCTTTGCTGTTGGCCTTGTTGCTCGGTTCATGCAAAACCCCCGTGAAAGTCATTGGAAAGCAGCTAAAAGAATACTTCGTTATGTTCGAGGTACAGTTCAGTTTGGGATTCATTACAATGCCAAAGCATCTCCTCTATTGGTTGGTTTCACTGATTCCGATTGGGCTGGTGACCCTGATGATCGGAAGTCTACTGCTAGTTATGTGTTCACTCTTGGTTCAGGACCTATTACATGGGCTTGCAAGAAACAGGGTGCCATTTCTCTTTCATCAGCAGAAGCAGAGTATCGTGGTGTCGTAGAAGCTAGTAAGGAAGCCTTGTGGCTTCGTCAGATCCTGTCAGAGTTTGGCTTTGAGCAGCAGCATCCGACTACACTTTGGTGTGATAATCAAAGTGCCATTCAGCTATGCAAAGATCCAGTCCAACATCAGCGCAGCAAACACATTGAACTGCACATGCACTTCATCAGAAATCTCATTCACGACCATGTTCTTGAAGTGCAATATTGTTCAACAGATGATCAAGTTGCAGACATCTTCACAAAGGCTCTCACAGAGGCGAAGTTCACTAAACTTCGATTTATGGTTGGAGTTCAGGAAGTTGTCACTAAGGGGGGATAGGCTCTAGTGCCTCCTTCCTTCTCCTATTGTGTCATATTTGTAAATCCTTCAATCCTATCCCAAATTGTTCTTAAGGGGGGATGTTAGGATATTCCGACACATAGGAAATAGTTAAGTACAACTTGGTCTAGTATAGAGTTAGGTAAAGTGTGTTTCTTTACCGTTGTACATTTTGTAACTTAGAATCTGACGATCACGATATGTAGTGATCCGACGGTTCATTCTCTCCTCGGTATTACTGACACTTGATCCGTGGCTTGACACCCGATTGGTCCATGAATTCTATTTAAAGCGCATGGAGGGTCATTTGTAGGGTAATCCGTGCATGAGAGAAGCTTATGTAAATTTTCATTCTTTGATTAATAAATTGCCTGAAGTGGCCGCGTTGGCTCAGGCCGTGGACTGTTTCCCTCTTTGAGGGTTTTAACCACGTCAAAAATACTGGTGTATTGATCTGTGATCTGGTTGTGAGCGGAGTCCTTTTGGTGTTCTTTCTGAGGAACTTACCCTGTAAATTCCTACAGACCTGACAGTGCAAAGGCACACTTGCGGGTGAGGTGAAGATGTCCTCATACTCCTCCACGACCTTGTCCATCTGTTGTTGTCATGTGGAGGGACCATGTCTAGAGGTCATGGTCACCGTCTTCTTCTTTCCTTGAGGGTGTATCATTAGGAAAACAAATTTCATGGTTTTGGAAATGAACTTACTACATTGTTTTGCAGTAACCAAAGAGATGGTGGTAGGCAGTGCTACATCTGGTATCCTATACAACTTATTTCCCATAGTAACAATAACAGCACGAGGCCTTGAATCATACATAACATTTCGCTTCCATAAGTATGGTTGGCCTAATAATACATCACAAACATTAAGGGGAGCAACATCACATAACACCTCATCCGTGAAGGGCTTGTTGTTGTATGGAAGGTGGCACTGCTGGCTCACGTGAAGATCCCGTCCTTGGTGAAGCCACTCGATGGTGTACAGTTGTGGATTTGCTGTGGTCAGTAAGCCTAGCTGCTTCATGACCTCTGCCGAAATGAGGTTCTTTTGGCTCTCGCCGTCGACAATGAACTATAGCGGGAAACCCTTTACCCACATCTGGGAGTGGAAGAGGCGCTCCTACTCCTCTAGATCTTTGGGTTCCTCCTTCTGGATCTTCGTGGTGGCAACGGTGGCATTGGTCTCTGCATTGATAATCTGCTTCCCTTTTTCATTCCCCTTTTTGAGTTCTGACTCAAAGTCAGAACATGCATTTGATTCTGAAGACTTTAGCTCGGTCACTAGTGACTACTTGGCCTGACACTCACTTTTGTTGTGAGTGGAGCTCGTATGGAACTCACACCACTTTCATGTGTCCTTCTTCGGCTACACGGTGTTGCTCTTTTCTTGCGACTTTGGCGAGTTTTCCTAGGCCACCCCGCCTTGGCTTTGTCCTTTGTTCTACAGTTTGGGGGCACCTTTCCCTTGCTTCGGATTCACAGATCCAAAGTCTCACTTCTTCTGTTTAAATTTTTTCTCGATCCTGACAACATATTAGTATGTTGTGCCAAGCGAGGAGATGTCCAGGAATTCAATCTTATCCTGGATGTACTTGTGTAGGTAGTCAGAGTTCTTGAGAACCAACTGCTTCTTAGAATCCTTGATACCCAACTTCGTACGAAGGGTATGAAAAACATTGGTAAACTCCAACACATCTTGGTCCCTTCCCTGTCGCAACATTGTCCACTTTATGTATTTATCCTCATAGCTCTCGACAGGGTAGTACTGCTCCTTGATGGCATCATGGAAAGAGTTCCAAGTGGGTGCAACTGAAAAAAATGAGTTCGTACTTTCATCCTTATGCTCACAGTAGGTTTACCACAAGTCCTTGACGTGTGGGACTGCTTTGAGACGTGTAAAAGTGATCTTTTCCTAGCTGGAAAAATCATGAATGGAAAAATATCCTTCTAGCAGATTTAACCATTTATCTACAACATCTACATCTATCTAACCCTCAAATATGGGAATGTCAAAGTTAACTTGTACCTTAAAGGGTGTGGCGCTTCCAGAGTAGCTGTCGGAAGTAGATGCATTGCCCTTGGGTAGCCACTGAAGGATCTGCGAAAAGTTGTCCATCATCGTAATCCTTTGTCGCTCGAGGGCTTCTTCGAGCAAGATTTGATAGGATCTCCTGCCCCTTTGTCTTTCTTTTCATTCGCTATGGGATGCTGTCGAGATTTGTGAGGCTGGTCTTGCAAAGGTTCGACTAGTTCAATCCATAACTCCTTATATCCCGACCTCGTTGGGGACATGCAAAGAAAAATAAAGAAAGAGGAGACCGCTCTGATATCACTGATCTAGATTTACACATGAACGCAACAAATTACACATATAACCATAAAACAAAGATGAAGTGGAAATAACACTTCATTTCATTAATATCAAATACTGAAATATGCTTACAAACAGAATGTAAATAAGACTAGCTCGGGCGATGGTAGCTTATCTTTGAGAAGAGATGTGGCGGATACATGCCTCTGAACTGCATTACAATGAGGCTCAATGGAATTTTTATTATTGGACAATAAGAGAAAACCCTAAACAACCAAAATCGTAACCCGAGGAGATGTAACACCAAGAGTTTATGGGCCCTGTTGGGGTTAGTTGGATAACCAACTTCCCAGGGTCACGACTTGGTCATATTATCTCCGTTTGACGCGCATGATACCCCATTGGAAAGATATCTCTGAGGAATATGACCAAAAGACAATTTTAAACTGAAAATAGTTGGTACAAGATTGCCAAAAAAACGTCGTTTAAGGCCTCAAAATGGCTCCGGAAGTTTAAGACCCGAAAAATTGCTGAAAATAGTAAACTGTGCTACAATTAAGGAAACTGAAAAAATGAAAGAAACAATGGTGGGGGTCCAAGTGGACTTGGTGGGTGGCCATGAATATCCATGCGGATCATTCCTCCGCCCTTAGGAAGAAATGTTCCCCATTGCATTGAGTTCCTGCATGAGATGGGGAAACTTCTATTGAACTTGGTCCCTAGTGAGCCACTTGCCCTGGTGAAGAAGTTGGCCTGCTTTGACAACTCGATACAGTTGGATCTTCTATTGGTGAGTGTGATTGATATCCATGTCCATGATCTGATCAGTTGTGGTTTTTTCCATGCAATTTGGATTTAACTCTGTAGGTGTGAGTTGTTCTGCAATGTCTGATGTGTTTAGCAATGGTGGGAAGTATGGTCGAAGGCGTTCCACATTGAACACTAGGTGCAGGCCAAGGAATGGGGGATTGCTAAACTCAAATGCATTGTCTCCCACAACCTTGGTAATGGTGTAAGGACCATATCAGAGTGGTCTGAGTTTCTGATAGGCTCTGGGAAGGCATTCCTTTTGCAAATGCAACCAAAATTTGTTGCCCACCTGAAACTTGTGTGGCACCTGATGTTGATCATGTCGCTGCTTGTACTTGGCATTTGATTTATCCAGAATGTAGTGGACCTGCTAGCGGATATGTTGGATGTGCTCAATGAAGCTATTTTCCTTATCGGTTTTGTAGTGGACATGAGCCAAATTTGCCTAAGTAGCTGCAAATGGCATGGCCACATTAATGGGACATAGTGGTTGGAATCCCAAGCCCACCTAAAAAGGGTTGTGGCTAGTCGAGCTATGGAGAGCCCAGTTATAGCTGTGCTTGACATAGGGGAGGCTCTCTTCCCATGTGCGTGGATGCTTTGAGTTGTACATGCATAGAATGTCTACGATCATTCTGTTAACGACCTTTGTTTGGCCATCAGTTTGGGGATGGAAAGTTGCGGACTTAGTGAGCTTGGTGTCCAGCATCAAACGGAGATTGGACCAAAATGTACTGAGGAACCTGCTCTCTCGATATGAGATGATAGACTGTGGGATCCAAAAGTGTACCCACACTCATTCAAAAAAGAGTTTAGTAGTGGCTTCTGCTGTGATATTCTTCTTGCAGGTAGCCATAATGGCGATCTTCGAGAATCTGCCGACGACCACAAAAACACAGTTAAAGCCATGCTTAGTAGAAGGAAGGCCCAACATGTAATCCATGGAGATGGATTCCCAAGGTTGACTAGGGGTAGGTAGCAACATATAGAGGCCTTGATTATTGATGTTCGGTTTGAAAATGGCGCAGGCATTGCAGGATCTGATGTACTTCCCAACATCTTGTTGAAGATTCAGCCAATAGAAATACTTCTGCAGAACTGCCACCGTTTTTGCGACCCCGAAATGCTACACACTCGCTTGAAGGAAGACAAAGGTGTCCCAAGTGGCATAATAGGGAATCTTGGAGGTGAAAATCTGGAACTTTCTGACCCTCCAAGAGTGTCTGGTATGTGTGGCTGAATTCTGGGTTGCTTTTGTAGAGAAGTGGCCAATTAGAAGTCTCGTGCCCACAAGAGTTGAGCATGGTGGTTAACGCCATGATCGGTGGTCGGCTGAGGAAATATGTAACATTATTAGTGCTTCCCTTCTTATACTTGATATTCAAATGGAACTGTTGTAGGTATGTGGACCACTTCTGATGGTGATCATTTTGAAACTTCCCTTGCGTCTGTATGAACTGTAGGGGATGGTGGTTTGTGTGGATGACCGTTTCCTTCCCCAAAATGTAATGCTTCCATTTTTGGTAGACCTGCACAATGGAATACATCTCTTTGTCATAAGTGGGATACTTTTGGACTGTTTCTGAAAGTGTCTCATTGTGATATGCCACTGGATGCCCCTGATGAGTAAGGACTACCCCAATAGCATAGTCAGAGGCATCTGTCTCGATCTCAAATGGCTGTTGCAAGTCAGGTAATGTGAGTACTGGTGCAGAGCAGAGGTGATGTTTCAAATCTATGAATACCTTCTATTGAGATTCATACCAAAATAATTTTGCTTTCACTCCTCCCTTGGTGACTTGACTCAAGGGCCAAGTGATATGAGAAAATCCGAACACGAAGCTGTGGTGGAAATTGGCAAGACCCAGAAAGCTGCGGAGCTTTGTCAGAGTGGTTGGAGCTGACCAAACCCGAATATCTCGGATCTTGGCTGGATCCACATGCACCCTTCTTTCATCAATCATGTACCCTAGATACTGAACTTGGGTCATGCCAAAAGTTCATTTCTCCAAATTGGCACATAGCTTGTGTTTCCACAATGTTTGGAGAACCTGTTGGATGTGGTGGAGATGCTCTTCCCAACTCTGGCTAAAGATTATGATGCCATCCAAGTATACCACTACAAATGAGTTGGTGAATGGTTGCAAGATGTCATCCATCAACCTCATGAAGGTTGTAGGAGAATTCGTCAACCTGAAAGGCATAACCAACCATTCGAAAAGGCCCTCCTTGGATTTGAAGGTAGTCTTACACACATCGGAGGATTCGATTAGTACCTGGTTATATCTTGATTTCAAGTTGATCTTGCTGAAATATATTTCACCCTTATGTTGGTCGAGAAGGTCATCAACAAGTGGGATTAGGTACCTATTCCAGATAGTGATCTTGTTCAATGCACGATAGTCAATACAGAGTCTCCAAGTCCCATCCTTCCACTGTACCAACACAATCGGGCTCCCACATGGTGATGAACTCAGATAGATGTGACCTTTCTGCAGCATCTCCTAAATCTACATCTTGATTTCGTAATTCTCCAGAATAGAGCACCGATAGATTGGTCCATTGGGCATCGACGCACCTGGGGTTAGATCGATGGAGTGCTTGACCTAATAGTGTAGAGGCACCCCTACAGGGGAGGTGAAGATGTCCTCGTACTCCTCCACAACCTTGTCCATCTGTTGTTGTCATGTGGAGGGGCCCTGTCTAGAGGTCATGGCCACCGTCTTCTTCTTTCCCTGAGGGCGTATCATTAGGAAAACAAATTTCCTGGTTTTGGAAATGAGCTTACTGCATTGTTTTGCAGTAACCAAAGAGATGGTGGTAGGCGATGCTACCTCCGGTATCCTGTACAACTTATTTCCCAAAGTAACAATAACAACACGAGGCCTTGAATCATACATAACATGTCACTTCCATAAGTATGCTTGGCCTAATAATACATCACAAACATCAAGGGGAGCAACGTCACATAATACCTCATCTGTGAAGGGCTTGATGTTGTATGGAAGGTGACACTGCTGGCTCACGCGAAGATCCCGTCCTTGGTGAATCCACCCAATGGTGTACGATTGTGGATGTACTGTGGTCGGTAAGCCAAACTGCTTCACGACCTCTGTCAAAATGAGGTTCTTTTGGCTCCCGCTGTCGACAATGAACTATAGTGGGCAACCCTTTACCCACATCTGGGAGTGGAAGATGTGCTCCTCCTCCTCTAGATCTTCGAGTTCCTCCTTTTGGATCTTCGTGGTCGAAATGATGGCGTTGGGCTTCGCATCGATAATCTGCTTCCCTTTGTCATTCCCCTTGTCGAGTTCTAACTCAGAGTCAGAACATGCATCTGATTCTGAAGCCTTTAGCTTAGCCACCAATGACTACTTGGCCTGACACTCACTTGTGTTGTGAGTGGAGCTCTTATGGAACTCACACCACTTTCCCATGTCCTTCTTCTGCTTCGTAGCATTTTTCTTTGCTTGC
This sequence comes from Pinus tabuliformis, assembly GCA_031772625.1. Taxonomy (NCBI): domain Eukaryota; kingdom Viridiplantae; phylum Streptophyta; class Pinopsida; order Pinales; family Pinaceae; genus Pinus; species Pinus tabuliformis. Next base: position 1,224,142,001 of record CM062811.1, read on the forward strand.
GAATTTGGTGGGTTGTCCTGGGTCGCCTCGCCTTGGCTTTGTCCTTTGTTCTATGGTTTGGGGGCACCTTTCCCTTGCTTCACATTCACAGATCCAAAGCCTCGCTTCTTCTGTTTAACTTTTGCTCGATCTTGATGGCATATCGGTATGCTGTGCTGAGCGAGGAGATGTCCAGGAATTACATCTCGTCCTGGATGTACCTATGCATAAACGCAGTACTTGAGAACAAAATTCTTCTGAGAATCCTTGATACCCAAATTCGTGTGAACGATATGAAAAACATTGATAAACTTGGTACATCTTGGTCCCTTCCCTATCATAAAGGTCTCCACTTTATGTATTTATCCTCATAGTTCTCGACAGGGTAGTACTACTCCTTGATGTCATCCCGGAATGAGTTCCAAGTGGGTGCAACTGAAAATAAAGAATTCGTAATTTCATCCTTCTGCTCACAATAGCTTTCCCACTAGTCCTTGATGTGGGGGGCTACTTTGAGAAGTGCAAAAGTGATCTTTTCCCGACTGGAAAAATAATGAATGAAAAAATATCCTTCTAGCAGATTTAACCATTTATCTACAACGTTTGCATCTATCTGACTTTCAAATATGGGAATGTCAAAGTTAACTTGTACCTTAAAGGGTGTGGCACTTCCAGAGTAGCTACCGGAAGTAGATGTGTTGCCCTTGGGTAGTCGCTGAAGGATCCAGGCAAAGTTGTCCATCATCATGTTCCTTTGTCGCTCGAGGGATTCTTCGAGCAAGATTTTGATAACATCTCCTACCCCTTCATCTTTCTTTTCATCTGCCATGGAAGGCTGTAGGGATTTGCAAGGCTGCTCTTGCAAAGGTTCGACTAGTTCAAGCCCTAACTCCTTATATCTCGACCTCGTTGGGGACATGTAAAGAACAATAAAGAAAGAGCAGACCGCTCTGATACTACTGATCTAGATTTAAACAGGAACAAAAAAAATTACACATATTGTTAGGGTCCCACCCTAACCCCCTTATTTATGTCTTGGGATCACGTCATAGTCAAGAGTCAATAAAGCCCATATTAATATTTGTAAGTGGTTAACCCGCAATTAATAACGGGACCACAGTTAGTTGCAAATGGGCGGAAGTATTAGATAGATGGAAAATAGGCGGTAGTATTAATAAAACCCACGATATTGGCTCGTGGTATTGCATGTATGAGTCATATATAAAGGATAGAGACTCCCTGCGAGGAGCATTGTGTCTTGTTTTGTAATCGAGCTCTGCTCTATTGGAGGTTGCCCCCTCGAAGAGGCCTGTGAACATTTCTCTCTGAATAATAAAATCATTGCTATTTTGTGTTCTCGGTATCTTTTCTTTGCTTGGGTATTGTTTTGCAGGTTAAGAGCATAACAAGTGGTATCAGAGCACTTTCCAGGGCTCGGTGGGATCTCCAAATTTTAGCAAAATTTTTTTAGGCTAGAGACGTGTTCCGGCGTCTTTAAACCATGGGATCTGTCGTTAAGCGCATAAACCTGCGGATTTGGGGAGGCATGCACGCAGGAAATACAAGAGGTGGTCACGTCTGTTGGACTCCCTTGTAACCCCTGTGGGTACCCCTTCGAGTAGTAGCGCATTAGACAGAACCGCGCACGGACTGTCTTCCACGTACCCTCTGGGTATATAGGAAGCCCCCTAGCTCCCTTGAAACCTCGCCATAGATAAACCTTCGGCCGTCTTGTTGCTATAGTACATCGAGAACAGCACTCGGAGAGATTACTCGCCCGTACGATAGGGTAGTCGGGTTGTACGGCTAAGGGTACGGTCGATCCTCCTTAGTTAGAGCCCTGAAACATTGGGCCGAGTACTACTGTCAGACCCTTATGTATATTGCGATCTGTAGCACCTGACACTCCCCACGACCATAGTTCCCTTTCTATCGGGGGATCACACATCATCTATTCCAGATCAGTAGCAGCAGTTGTTCCACCATTCAGATCTCTCAGATCCACCAGATCGGATATTCCAGATCAGCAGCAGCAGTTGTTCCACCATTCAGATCTCTCAGATCCACCAGATCGGATATTCCAGATCAGCAGCAGTAGTTGTTCCACCATTCAGATATCTCAGATCCACCAGATCGGAGTAGTTGCGAAGGGTTCCTGTACCTGGATATGAGTTTCGCAGGACTTTTGGCGGCATTGACAGTTTGAGGATTTGGCGACTGCAGTATTGATCAGGAAGGAGTAAAACTCCGTTAGGAGTTTTCCAAAAAAAAAAAAAAAAAAAAAGTCTGAGATCTTCCGAAGTGCTTATTTGTGACCTAGCCCATCAGCATCAGGACAACGAGCTGAGCACGGTGGTACCATTCAATTTCTTAGAAAAAATTTTTTGGCGGTCCCAAATTTTCATCAAGTTGGTGTATGGTAGAAACTAGAGCTCAAGCAATGGCCAATGAAAGACTAGACAAACTTGAAACAGATATGAACGAGCTCAAAGATTCGCTTAAAGACCTATCGAGCATGGTACAACAAGCAATCGCTAAGGGCAAGGAGCCAGCTCTTGAGGTACCATATAATGACCATATACACCTTGAGGGTGAGTCTATCCACTCTCCTCACGTCTGGCACACCCATCCACCACCTCCTAAGTTGGATAGTCAGCGACCTCCCAAGTTGGATATACAGAAATTTGATGGTTCTAACCCATCCGCATGGCTAGCACACATGGAACAGTATTTCAAATTGAATCATCTCCAAGATGATTGGACAAAGATTGGAGTGGGGACCATGTACTTGGACAATGAACGATGGCAATGGGCAGAATGGCATCAACGTCGCAATGCACCTTTTTCGAGTTGGGCCCAATTTTCCAAAGCTCTTCGAGATCGCTTTGAACAGGGAGACTCCTTTTTGGGCCGTCTCACTAAGCTCCGACAGACAGGTACAGTGGATGAATATATCACCGCTTTTGAAGCCTTGGCCTTCCGCACTGACCATCTCTCAGATGAGTTCTACACGGAATGTTTTATCAGTGGTCTTAAAGAAGCCATCAAAGCTCAAGTTCTACTCCACCACCCTCCCACATTGACGGAGGCTTGCCAGGTAGCCCGTAAGGTGGAGCGTGCCATAACAGCCCAATACAGCCGCCCCAATTTCCCCACTAAAGGTCGTCCCCCACAAGCTCATACCACGACTCAGACACTTAAGGTCCAAAAGGTGTCCCCTCAGGAAATGGCCGAGAGAAGAAAGCAAGGACTATGTTACTACTGTGATGAAAAATATTCCCCTGGGCATAAATGCAAGGAGCCCAAGTTTTTTCAAATAGATGCCACTGACTACAGCTCCACCGAGGAAGATCCACCACTTGAGGAACCGGAGCCGATCGAAGAAGACAACCAAAAGGAGATTGTATCTGATGACCCAGTTATTTCGCTCAATGCGTTGGCAGGAATCTCTTCCCCTCAAACTCTCAAAATCAGGGGTTTTCTTAAACATCGCCCAGTAATAGTCTTGATTGACAGTGGAAGTACCCATAATTTCATCCATCAAAAAATCGCCGAAGCAGCGCATTGCTATGTACGGGCAGTCTCTAACTTCCAGGTCCAAATTGCAGATGGGGGCACAATGAAATGTGAAGGCCGCTGTGAAAATGTCAAACTTCAAATGGGGGATTATCAGTTGAAAACCCACATGTTTGCCATACACATGGGGGGATGCGACATTGTCCTAGGTGCTGAATGGCTCCGCACCCTTGGGCCAATCACAATGGATTTCCAGGAGTTATATATGAGTTTTAAGCAGAAAAACTCCACACATACCCTCCGTGGACTTCAGGCAGGAGCCCCCTCTATCATCAGCTCGCATAGAATGGAAAAATTGTTAAAAAAGGGCCATCATGGAGTGGTAGCTCAATTTAATGCCATCCAGGTAGTAGACACCATATCTCCGCCAGTTCATCCTGAGATGCAACAGATTTTAAATAAACATCGGACGGTCTTTGACAAGCCTCATGAGCTTCCACCCTCGCGAGGGGAACATGATCATAGCATCACATTGGTTCCAGGGGCCCAACCCCCAAATGTGCGGCCATACAGATATCCGTTCACCCAAAAGAATGAAATAGAAAAAATCATCAAGGAATTGTTGGAAGCAGGTGTCATTCGTCCCAGCATTAGTCCTTATTCATCCCCAGTGGTCATGGTCCTCAAGAAGGATGGGGAGTGGCGGATGTGTCCCGACTTCAGGGCCCTCAATACGTTAACAGTCAAAGATAAATTTCCCATCCCAGTGGTTGACGATTTGCTGGACGAACTCAATGGGGCTCAATTCTTCACTAAGTTGGATCTTCGCTCAGGCTATCACCAAATTCGCATGAAGGAAGTCGACATTCCCAAGACAGCTTTCAGAACTCATGAAGGCCATTACGAGTTCCTCGTCATGCCATTTGGTCTCTGTAATGCCCCCTCTACTTTTCAGAGCCTTATGAATCACCTCCTCAAACCATATCTCAGAAAATTTGTCCTTGTCTTCTTCGATGACATCCTCATCTGTAGTGGCACTTGGGCGGCACATCTTCAGCATGTAGATCTACTCTTGCAACTGCTCCGAACACATAAATTATTTGTCAAGATGTCTAAGTGTTCGTTTGGCATGGAAGAAGTTGAGTATTTGGGCCACATTGTGGGGCGCGAAGGTGTCAAGGTGGACCCCAAAAAGATCCAGGCCATGCAAGAATGGCCTCAACCTAAGACCTTGAAAAGCTTGAGAGGATTTTTGGGTCTCACAGGCTATTATCGTAAATTTGTCCGCAACTATGGCCGCATAGCGAAGCCCCTAACGCAACTCCTAAAGAAAAATTCCTTCTTCTGGAATGAGGAAGCACAACAGGCATTTACTGCTCTAAAAACCGCCATGTGTTCCACTCCTGTCTTAGCACTACCAAACTTCACCAAATCATTTGTCATTGAATGTGATGCTTCGGGAACAGGTATTGGAGCGGTCTTAATGCAGGAAGGGCGACCATTGGCCTTCACCAGCCAACAACTAAGTGGGAAGAATATGGGCCAATCTACCTACGAGAAGGAAATGATGGCCATCTTACATGCAGTCGAGACCTGGAGACCTTACTTGTTGGGGCGACGTTTCCAAATCCGCACAGATCATCACAGTCTTAAATATTTTTTGGAGCAACGCCTCTCTTCCCCTCAACAAAATAAATGGTTAGCCAAAATGCTGGGATATGATTATGAGATCATTTACAAGAAAGGGAAAGACAACAGGGTAGCAAATGCATTGTCGCGCCAATTTGAGGAGGAAAGTACTCTGCTCGCAATTTCCCTCCCCATTCCAGACTGGATTGAAGAGGCTCGCAGGGAATGGTTTTCACATCCAGGGCTCTCCCAACTCATTTCTCAATTGCAAGCAAATCCTAATTCCAGCAAGGGCTACTCATGGCAGAATGATATTCTTTGCTACAAGGACAGAGTCGTAATATCACCAACATCCACCCTCAAAAGTCGCATTTTGGCAGAATTGCACTCATCTCCCATTGCAGGACATTCGGGCTTTCAGAAGACGTATGCTCGCACCAGAAGATCATTTTTTTGGACCGGCATGAAACAGGACATCCTTACTTTCGTAGCAGAATGTGACGTCTGTCAACGCCACAAAGGGGAAACCGTCAACACACTAGGCACATTACAACCGTTGCCCATTCCGGCGTCAATTTGGACAGAGGTTTCCATGGATTTCATTACAGGTCTTCCAAAGTCTGGGAACAAGTCAGTCATCATGGTGGTTGTGGACCGACTATCGAAGTATGCTCATTTCTATGCCCTACCCCACCCATTTACACCAACCTTGGTTGCTCAAACTTTCATGGATCAGATCTTCAAATTGCATGGCATGCCCACTTCTATTGTATCCGATCGTGACCCAATCTTCACCAGTAATTTTTGGCAGGAGCTCTTCAGAATACAAGGCACTCAACTCAAACTCAGTACTTCATATCATCCGCAAACAGATGGTCAAACCGAAGCCGTCAACAAATTTCTAGAAACCTACCTTAGGTGTTTCACTTCAGAAAAGCAACACCTTTGGGTACAGTGGTTACCTCTGGCGGAGTGGTGGTATAACACCAACTATCATGCCACCACCAAAATGACTCCCTATGAAGCAGTCTATGGACAACTTCCGCCTTCCCCTACTTCTTATCTCACGAGGTGCTCCAAAGTACAAGCCGTGGATCAACTCCTACAACACCGCGCAACCATGCTTGCCCATCTGCGCGAGAATCTTCATCAAGCTCAGAACCGTATGAAGCAACAGGCTGACCAACATCGCTCAGAGCGCCAATTTCAAGAAGGGGATCAGGTCTTTTTGAGGCTGCAACCATATAAGCAAACATCACTCAAAGACAAGGGTTGTCAAAAGCTCTCCCCAAAATTCTATGGACCATACCAAGTACTTCAGCGCATTGGAGAAGTGGCTTACAAGTTGGCTTTGCCACCTACAGTAAAAATCCACCCAGTTTTCCATGTATCGTGCCTCAAGAAAGTGATTGGGAACAATTGCCGAGTTCAAACCAGTCTACCTGAATTGGACGAAGAAGGGTCGATCTGGCTTCAACCTGAACAGGTTCTAGACACAAGAGACAAGCACCTGCGCGGCCGCATGATTAAGGAGGTCCTCGTCAAATGGAAAGACACCTCTCCGGAAGATGCAACTTGGGAACCAGCCACTATTCTTCAGCAGTTTCCGCAGCTTCAGCCTTGAGGACAAGGCTAGTCTTAAGGGGGAGGGCATGTTAGGGTCCCACCCTAACCCCCTTATTTATGTCTTGGGATCACGTCATAGTCAAGAGTCAATAAAGCCCATATTAATATTTGTAAGTGGTTAACCCGCAATTAATAACGGGACCACAGTTAGTTGCAAATGGGCGGAAGTATTAGATAGATGGTAAATAGGCGGTAGTATTAGATAGATGGTATTAATAAAACCCACAATATTGGCTCGTGGTATTGCATGTATGAGTCATATATAAAGGATAGAGACTGCCTGCGAGGAGCATTGTGTCTTGTTTTGTAATCGAGCTCTGCTCTATTGGAGGTTGCCCCCTCGAAGAGGCTTGTGAACATTTCTCTCTGAATAATAAAATCATTGCTATTTTGTGTTCTCGGTATCTTTTCTTCGCTTGGGTATTGATTTGCAGGTTAAGAGCATAACACATATAACCATAAATACAAAGATGCAGTGGAAATAACACTTCATTTCATTAATATCAAATACTGAAATATGCTTACAAACAAAATGGAAATAAGACTAGCTCGGGTGATGGTAGCTTATCTTTGAGAAGAAATGTGGTGGCTACATGCCTCTAAAATGAGTTAGAATGAGCCTCAAGAGCCTTTCTATTATTGAACAATAAGAGAAAACCCTAAACACTAAAACCCTAACCCGAGGAGATGTAAAACCAAGAGTTTATGGGCCTTGTTGGAGTTAGTTGGACAACCAACTTCCCGGGGTCGTGACTTGGTCATATTATCTCCGTTTGACGTGCATGATACCCCATTGGAAAGATCTCTGTGAGGACTATGAAAAAAAGGTGATTTCAAATAGAAAATCAGTGGTACAAGATTGCCAAAAACATCTTTTAGGGCCTCAAAACGGCTCTAGAAGTTTAGGACCCGAAAAACTGCTAAAAATAGTAAACTGTGCTACAATTAAGCAAACTGAAAAAATGAAAGAAATAATGGTGGGGTCCAAGTGGAATTGGCAGGTCATCACCAATATCTGCCTAGATCATTCCTCCCCCCTTAGGAAGCAATGCTCCCCATTGCGTTGAGTTCCTCCATGAGATGGGGAAACTTCTGCTGAACTTGGTCCTTGGTGAGCCACTTCCCCTGGTGAAGGAGTTGACCTGCTTTGACAACTCAATACAGTTGGATCTTCTGCTGGCAAGTGTGCTTGATCTCCATGTCCATGATCTGATCAATTGTGGCTTGTTCCATGCAATCTGGATTTAACTTTGTAGGTGTGAGTTGTTCTACAATGTCTGATGTGTCTAGAAATGGTGGGAAGTATGGTCGAAGGTGTTCCACAATGAACATTGGGTGTAGGCCAAGGAATGGGGGAATGCTGAAATCAAATGCATTGTCTCCCACAACCTTGGTAATGGTGTAAGGACCATATCAGAGTGAAATTGTACCAAGATCTTATAAGATAATGCCAACAATGCATTATTAGAAGTATATGCTCCCCCTGAACCTGTGCCAGATGATCACTGTCAGACCCATATCAAACTCTTTTCATCCTGAGTCTGGCCCACTAATATTCTTGAAACCAACATATTTGCGGCTGTATCTACAACAACCGGCGTATGTACGGGGATACGCTTCATGAAACTCGCATACAACGATTATTCTCTAAAACAGATAAGTATCAACAAAAAGATGATGCATCAACTACTCTCAGCTTCTGTCTGAGTTATTCAAATGTCTCTCTGGGCAATAGTTTGGTGAATATATCAACAACTTGTTCCTTGGAGGGAACATACTCCAATTTGACCTTTTGTTCAAGCACTTGTTCCCGGAGAAAATGATATTTGATAGGTATGTGCTTGGTCTTGGAATGCATGACTGGATTCTTTGAAATACTGATTGCACTTGTATTATCACATAGAATGGAGATGGGTGGAGTACATGTGATCTTAATGTCTTGCAATGTTTGCATTATCCAAAGGAGTTGTGTGCAACAAGATGCAGCAGCCACATATTCTGCTTCAGTTGTAGATAATGCAATTGAACTTTGTTTCTTGCTGAACCAAGACACCAATCTAGAACCCATATAGAATGCACCACCACTAGTGATTTTTCTGTCATCCACGCTTCCTACCCAAACTGCATCTGTATATGCATGAAGTGTAAGATATGTATCTCTGGGATACCATAAACCAAAGTTTTGTGTCCCTTGAAGATATTTAAAAATCCTTTTGACTGCTTGAAGGTGTGCTTCCTTTGGATTTGCTTGGAATCTTCCAACTATTCCCACTGCATGCATGATGTGTAATCGGGTACCTGTTAGATAGAGAAAACTACCAATCATGGATCTGTAGGTTGGTTGATGTACTGCTGCTGATTCATCATTTGTGCTGAGGCTGCATCCTGTTATCATAGGAGTACATACTGGTTTAGAATCTTCCATTCCATAATTCTTCAAGATCAGCTTGAGGTACTTGGTTTGTGATAGAAAAATACCATCTTTATTTTGTTGAACTTGTAAACCAAGAAAATATGTGAGCTCACTAAGAAGGGACATTTCAAATTCTTTTTGCATTACCAAAGCAAAGTTTTGACTCATGGCTTTTTCATTACTCCCAAAAATGATATCATCAACATACACAACAAGTATTAGAAATTTATCATTGTCAATTTTTATATATAGATTGCTATCAGTTGATCCTTTTGAAAAACCTTGTTGATGAAGGTATTTGTCAAGACGATAATACCAGGCCCTTGGAGCTTGTTTTAGATCATAGAGAGCCTTTCTGAGTCTGCATACAAGTTTTCGATCATTTCCAACGATGAATCTGCTTGGTTGCTCAATATATACTTCTTCTTCTGGGTCTCCATTAAGAAAGGCAAATTTCACATCCATTTGATATACTTTGAACTTTTGAAAGCTAGAAAGAGCAAGGAACATTCTTATGGCTTCAAGTCTAGCGATAGGTGCAAAAGTTTCTTCAAATTCTATACCTTCTTGTTGAGCATACCCTTTACAAACAAGTCTGGCCTTGTTTCTAATAACTTCTCCATTTTCATTCAGCTTGTTTTGAATATCCATTTGGTTCCTATGACATTCTTATCATGAGGTCTAGGAACTAATTCCCAAGTATTATTCTTTTCAATTTGCTCAAGCTCTTCATTCATGGCCTTGACCCAACATTCAGCTTTGCATGCTTCATGTACATTTTGTGGTTCGAGGGAAGAAAGCAATGCTAGATAGCTTGAAGCTTCTGTAATAGTTCTTCTTGTCTGCACACCAGCCTCTTTCTGTCCCAAAATTTGAGTCTCTGGATGATTTTTCTGAACATATCTGGATGGATTCTTTTCTTCTGTCGTTATCTGCTCTTTTGGTGCTTCATTGGTTTCTTCTTCTTCATTAGTCTGATTTGATGTGGAAGGATAATCCTCATCATCTTCCCACTCTTCAGTTTTTACTTTCTTTGGATTTTCGCCTACTTCATCAACCACAACATCAATACATTCAACAATTTTTCCTAGTATTTTATTATAACACTTGTATCCTTTACTTCGGGAAGAGTAACCAAGGAGAATGCCTTCACTTGCTCTAGGTTAAAATTTGCCAAGTTTTTCATCAGTCCTTTTGATGTAAAATTTGCTTCAAAAACTTTGAAGTATTTTACAGTAGGAGTCTTACCATACCAAAGTTCATGAGGCGTTTGAGTGTTGTTTACCCGAACATTTGTTTTGTTGAGAATAGTGATGGTAGCAAATGCAGCTTCACCCCAGAAGGTTGCAGGAGTTCCAGACTCATTGCATAGCATGAGCCATTTGTTGAACAGTTCTGTTCATCCTTTCTACCACTCCATTTTGCTGAGGAGTCCTTGCGGTATAGAATTCCATTCTTATTCCATGTTCTTCATAGAAGTCGAAGAATTCATCCGAGGTAAATTCCCCTCCTCGATCAGATCTGAGGCATTTGATTTTGCATTCTGATTCATTTTCAACCAAAGCTTTGAATGCTTTGAACTTTTCAAATGCTTTTGTCTTTATGCTTTAGAAGTCCTATCCAACACATTCTGGAAAAGTCGTCAATGAACAATATAAATTATTCTTCTCCACGAGGTGACTTTTTCCTTGATGGACCACATAAATTAGTATGGAAAAGTTCAAGCGGCTTACTAGTTGATCCTTCCTTCTCAAGGAAATGTGTTCTGGTTTGCTTACCAAATTGACATGACTTGCATATTGTATTTTCTGGAATTCTGATGTCAGGAAGATCGCGAACAACCTAGAATTTGCATGCTTTCCTTATCTGAGGGAAGCATAGATGCCCCAATCTTCTGTGCCATAGCCACTATTCATCATTTTTGCATAGATAACATTGTTGTTGTCATCCCTTGAGTATGTATAAATTATTTGGATTTCTTATGCCTTTGATCACTGTTTCTCCTGTATCAAGCTCATGAACAACGCATCCATTTGATCGAAATACTACCTCATTTCCTTGATCACACATTTGACTAACACTCAATAGATTATGCTTTAAACCATCAACATACATAACATTCCCAGCTTTGAACTTTTCTTTTAAGAGAATAGAGCCTTTACCTTTTATGACTACAGGGGTGTCATTTCCAAATGAGACCTTCCTTTCCTTTTCTAAGGCACTATATGACTGAAGTTTTTCTTTATCACCTGTCATGTGTTTCGAGCATCCACTGTCATTGTACCATTGATTTTCTTGTCTTTCTGCATATAAGGCTATACCGCATCTTTCGGTTTGCGGTTATTTCTTTTTCCATGTTTTGGGAACCAATGAGGCATGCTCTTTCTAAGGTGTTCGCCGAAATTTACTCCTGCATTCAAAGTCTTCATGACCAAAGTTGTTACAGATGGAGCATTCTATTTCTTTTTCAAGAGAAAAAAAGTTATTGTAGGTCCTTTTCATGATCCTAGTCACATTCCTTTGATTTCGTGCCTCTCTAGTCATGATGGTCTTGTAAGCAACACATTGAGTAGCTTTGTGTCCAAAGTTATGACATGAAAAACATTGACCATTAAAGAAATTCATGTGATTATCAAATCTACTGACCTGATGATTGTAGTTTCCATTGACATTCATTCTTGAAGCAAATTGAGAATGATTTACCTGTGGTTGGTTATAGCTTATGTTCATCCTTGAAGTAGATTGAACTCGATTTACTTGGTGATCTGCTTTAAGCCTTTGCCGACGATTGTCAACTTGTTCATTTGTCCTTTCTGCATCAAGATAGCTTTTGGAGGTTGATGGCTTCTATGCTTGAGATGGTTCTTCAGTATATCCAAGACCTGTCTTTATCAGAGGAGAACACTTCACTTTGATAATTTCATCTAAATTTTCTGATCCTTTAGCAAACTTAAGATTGAGAGCTTTTGTTTTCTCAATTTCTTTTCTTAGACCCACAATTTCACATTCTAACTTTTCATTGTGTTTTTCCCTTTCAGCAAGTTGGAATTTAAGAGTATATATAATCATACTCTTTTCTTCTAAACAGATTTTAAGTTTAGAACTTTCTTCATAGAGACCATATTCATTTAAAGCATTCAAGAAATCATCATATTCAAAAGCCATCAGAAGTCTATAATCATTACTATTTTCATCTTCATCACTATTTGATAAACCATCACTATCTTCATGCGTATAGTAGCTCTTCTTATTTACACTTTGTTTTCTATTCCATTTTGTTGATTCCTTACCTTTATCAAGCTTATTCTTGTGAGGAAATTTGGCAACATAATGACTTACTCTTCCACAAGAAAAACATTTGAAAGGTAGTTTACCTCTGAATCTTCCAAAACCCTGTTGAAGGTTCTTGACAAAGTTTGATTCTTCCTCTCCTTTTGACGTATGTCCTGACTCATTGAGTTCTCCTTTTCCTAAAGCTTTGAATGCAGCTTCTCTCATATCTGATGGAACCCCTTTTCTCATTTCGAAAGTAGTTAAGAATCTTTGCAGCTGTGACATAGTAATACTTTGAGGATCCTACTTTTCTTCTATGGCAGAAACTTTTGATTCAAATTTAGAAGACAAGGATCTTAGAAAATTTTCAACTAAAGTAACTTCTTTTATCTCTTCACCCAATTTTTTCATGCAATTAACAATCTCATCTATATGTAAGAAATAATTAGCTACACTTTCATCATTGTGCATTCTGAGAGTTTCATATTGAATTCTGAGAGATTGTAGTTTTTCACGTTTTACCTGATCGTCTCCTTCATAGCTTAGAATGATCTTGTCCCATATTTCTTTCGCGGTTTTTACCTGCATAATCTTGATGAATTTTGATTGTGACAGACTCCCCAATAGAGTATTGACAGCCTTTGCATTTGTTTCATACTACTTTTTACCTGCCGTATCTGTAGGAGTTGCTGATGGAAATGTGTATCCTCCTTCCACGATATCCCAAACTTCTGTTCCAAGAGATTAAAGATAGGCTGTGGTTCTTACCTTCCAATAGACGAAGTTGCTCCCATCAAAGATTGGTGGCCTGATGGATGCCTCTCTTTCGTAGTTGCTCATGATGATAGATATTCCTTCAAGCGATCAAGCTTCTTCTGAAAGACCTACTCTGATACCAATTATTGGAAATAATACTGGGGGGGGGGTGAATCAATATTAACAAGTCAATAATATTTCTTTTCACAATCAGATTTGTATACGCTACTTCAGTTAATGAAACTTGCGTATATACGCAACTATTGTTAAGAAAACTAGCGTGTATCCTGCAGAATTATAATTTAGTTAATTCATCAGATGTTGATCTTTAATCTATGTATCATAACCATATAACAGTAACCAGGTACAATAAAAACAGAGCAGACAATCACACACAAGAACACAAGATATAAGGTGGAAACCCAATGTGGGTGAAAGCCACCTACTGCAATTCGTCTCTATCTTGTTTTAATAAGAAACTTCCTTTTACAATATTTTTGTATTGGTTTAGTCTTATACCAGTACGCAGGCTTCTACCTATAGAAGGCTACAACCTTCTCTCGTTCTCCAGCTTCTCCTGGAAGGGAGCTATAACCCCCTTAGCTGTTGTACTAGCTGATGTATTAGTACGTAGGTGCTGACCTATAGAAGGCTACAACCTTCTCTTTTCTTCTAGGGACCACGTTTCATAAATTTTTAGACTGGATCCATCAATAAAATCAATCAAACATCAAATATATCTACATCAACCAATCTCCTTTGTACCAACCAAAACTGAATCAATCAATTTGTCATCTGAGTGAGTTGCCATCAAGGAAAACACTGTGTCATAGCGCCAAACCTGTGTCATAATGCCAACATTATCTCCCGATGAATCTCTATCTTCTCTATTATTTATTTACATTAATTACAACTATTCACCCAATCTCTATGATTAGGTGTCAACATTCCCTCCCTTAATCTGAAGGGATGTTGGTGAGTCCAGGCATCGTTCTGAATATTTCAAGCTTTTCTCTTCCAAGTGCTTTGGTGAAGATGTCTGCAATTTTCTCATTAGTGGAACAATGGCGGAGATGGATTGTTTTAGCCTCAACATGATGTCGAATCAGATGATATTTAGTATTGATGTGCTTTATTCGATCATGGAACTTTTGGTTCTTCGCCAACTTTATTGTAGAGGTATTATCAATCATGAGTGGAGTCGATTGCATTTGTTTTACTTGCAAATCTTCAAGAATTTTCCTGACCCACACAATTTCTTTTGTTTCCTCAGCTGCTGCCACATATTCTACCTCTGTTGTGGAATCTACTGGAACTGATTGTTTGTGTGATCTCCAGGAGAAAGCTCCTGATCCAATACTCATAGCATAACTTGAAGTAGATACCCCAGTTTCTTTGTCTCCATCGAAGTCTGAATCAGAGTATCCAATGAAGCTGAAGTCACCCACCTGTGTATACTTGATTCCAAAGTCTTGAGTTCCCTTCAAGTACTTTAGAACTCTTTTTGCAATAGACCAATGTCCCTCACAAGGCTTTTGCATAAACCTGGAGAGGATTCCAACAACAAACGAAATGTTTGGTCTGGTAGTAGTTAGGTAGTTGAGACTTCTTACAAGCTGTCTATACTTTGTTGCATCCTCAAATTCTTTTCCTTCAATGGATGTGAGCTTTAATTTTTGTTCCAATGGAGTAGTTAGAGGATTTCATTCAGTCATGCCAAACCTGTTCAACAGATCTCCAATGTACTTCTTTTGAGAAAGGAATATGGACTTTAGACGTTGAGTTACTTCAAGACCAAGATAGTAATGAACATAGCCCAAATCAGTCATTTCAAAATCTTTCCTCAATTCCTTCTTTATGGATGCAATGTAGCTTTCATTGTTCTCTGTCATCAAAAGATCATCTACATATACAATTGTTTTTCCAACCTTCTTGACAAACAAAGTTGCATCATCAAGATCATAATGTTTGAAATTGAGTTTTAGAAGATGCTCAATTAGTTTTTCATACCAGGCTCGCAATGCTTGTTTGAGGCCATACAAGGAATTCACAAGTTTACATACTTTATGTTCATGTCCTTTCACAACAAATCCTTCAGGCTAGGATATAAAAACATTCTCTTTTAGATCTCCATTCAAGAAAGAAGTTTTTACATCCATTTGATGGACTTTCCAACCGTTCTGAGCTGCTAGGGAAAAGAGTGTCTAGATGGTATCCCATTTTGCTGTGGGGGAAAAAGTCTCCTCATAATCGACCCCTTCCTTCTGTGCAAAACCTTTTTGCACAAGCCTGGCTTTGTGCTTGTCAAGTAAGCCATCAGCTTTATACTTGTTCTTGTAGACCCACTTGCAACCAATTGGTTTGATTCCCAATGGAGGATCAACCAGCTTCCAAGTGTCGTTCATTATCAAGGCATCATACTCCTTTTGCATCACTTCTTTACATTCATCATGAGAAGCAGCTTATTTGAAGGAAGTTGGTTCAAAATATATAGACAAATTCAATTCAAAATCATAAGAAACATCCATATCAACAGGTGAATCAGAGTCATCTACATCACCTCCATTTTTCCGGTTTGAACTTATAGTTCCTGTCTTTCCAACCTCATCAGGATGAACACTTTCAAGTGTTTTTGTCAACCACTTTGGGGGACCTTTCTCAGATGGTCCAGGCTGCTTTGTTGATTGAGTTGGGACTAAAACAAGATTGAGTCTCCCAATTCTATCAATCACATCACTCAAAGTATCATATGTTGTTGGAGTTTCATGCGGGGGAGAGAGTGCTTCAGAAGAAGATTCCATAGGTTGATCTAGTATAGGAATCCCCCCTTCAAGACGTGGAATCTGATTATCAAATTATTGAAATGATTTTTCATTTTCGAATCTATCTAAGCAATCAAGTTGCCACTCAACAACATTGTCAGTTTTGGACGATTCAAGAAAGATTACATCTCTAGATACAACAAACTTTTTATTGACTTCATCATAGAGACAATATGCTTTGGAGGTGTTTGAATACCCCAGGAAGATACACTTACGACTTCTTGTATCAAGTTTGTTTCTATGTACCTTTGGTATCAAGGCATAACATGTGGAACCAAAGACCCTGAGATGCTTTACTGAAGGAATATTCCCATACCACATTTAATAAGGAGTCTTGTTTCTAATAGCATTAGATGGACATCTATTCTTTAGATATACAACACATAGAACTCCATCAGCCCAAAACATCAATTTTACATATTTGAAAAACATCATGGAGCGTACCATATTTAAGATTGTCCTATTCATTATTTCAGCTACTCTGTTCTGTTGGGGATTATAAGGCACAATTGTTTGATGTTTGATCCCATGTTGGCAAAGATAGTTTTCAAATTCATTGGAAGTGTATTCTTTTCCATTATCAATGCGAATATAGCCAATATGAGATTGTGCATAATTTTCAATCCATGTATGAAAGTTCTTGAATGTTTGAAAGGCATCAGATTTGTTCTTCAATATATAAACCCAACACATTCTGGTGTAGTCATCAATAAATGTCATCATATATTTATTTCCATTTGCAGAAGGAACAAGCATTGGACCACATAAATCTGAATGAATGAGTTCAAGTTTTCTATGTGCTCTTGAATGTGAATCATGAAAAGACTGTTTGCTATGCTTTCCTAGAATGCAAGCATCACATTGCTTAAGTTTCCTAGGAATTGTAGGCAAACCAGTAACACCATTTTTCTTCAACAGGCGGAGTGTTGGGTCCCTATAATACTAGTGATTACCCCATTAATATTGTAGTTATACCCCTTATTTATATTGTTGTGCCCCTATTACCCCCATATTGTTATTTCTGTGCCCCATAGAATCCCTCTATTGTTATTTTTGTGGCTTTATATTATTATTGTTAGGTTGGCTGGATTATATTGTGACTCCTTAGACTCCTATATGTAGAAAGGAGGTTTCGTCATTTGTATCATCCAAGAATTGTTCATTTATGTAATGTAAAGGAGGTTGCCCCCTCGAAGAGGCTGAATTCTAAGGCGTTGATCTATCTTTTCTATCTTTTCTTGAGCTGGTTTCATAACATTTGGTATCAGAGCTTTGATTCTAGGGTTTCACTGCTCCAAACAGGCCATCATGGCATTTTCACTATAACTTTTTTTCTGTGATGTTTCAGAAGTCGCAAAAAAAACCCATTTGAGAAGAAATTGTGCTGAACCTTGGGTCCGAATTACAGATCTTTTTACGTGATATTTGCGGAGATATGATCTGAGGAAGTTGGTCTTTTTGCAGACTCCTGAATTACATTCAAAAACAGGTGACCTGGGGAAAATCATCATAACTTTCTCTCTGCGGATCAGATTGAAATTTCATAAGAAGGTACAGAAAGAGGACGGACTGTAGTTTCTTGTGTGTGTGTTTCAGATTCAAATCTTGAGACAGGGACTCGTGGCACATCGTACAAGTTTTCTCTACTGAACCAGTCTAAAAGCAAGTCATTGTGGGAGATTTCACATAATTCTTCCTTGGAGAATCCAATTTGGCTCAGACTTGTGGAATTGGAAAGAGGACGCAGAAGGCTACTACAGGTAGCAATTTCAGAATTTGATGATCCGAAATTATAGAGATACATCAGATTCAATATCAGGCTTCTATAAAGTGAAAAAAAGGTGTGTAGTTTTTTTTTAAATTTTTGTGTAAGCTTGGTTTAACGGAATTCAAAGGGCATAGTAAAGCATTATTATCGGTAACTGATGCCCCGAGGAAATAAAATGCAAACACCTAGTAAGGAACCTAAAAGCTCTAGCATGACTCATGAAGAAGATGAATAAATGCTACATGATATATCAAAATTACAAGAACAAGTGCAACAAATGTCACGCTCACAAAAGCTAACAGAAGCTAAGATAAGTGGCGTGGAATCTAAGATAAATGGCGTGGAATCTAAGATAAAGGGCATGGAAGCTAAGATGGATGATTCGAAGACAGATTTGAAGAGAGACATGGCAGATTTGAAGATAGATTTGAAGACAGACATGGAAGAATTGAAGAAGTTGCTACAAGAAAGGGTCACTAATGGTGAAAAGGTAGTAAAGGAAACTCATGATGAGAATAAAAGAAATGTTAATCATGATTCCATAGACGCTAATGTTGGATCAAAGAATCACCATATTCCAAAAATCGATATGAGGAAGTTTGATGGCAAGGATCCCGCCACATGGATATTACAGATGGAGCAATTCTTCGATCTCAATAATGTGCAAAACGCACAAAAGGTACGTATGGCAACTGTATATTTGGAACCAAATCAGTTTGTATGGTATCAATGGCTTTGCTCTCGTAAACAATTTATCACTTGGGCAATTTTTACGGAAGAATTGATAGCACATTATGAAGATACAAAAAGCAAAACTTTTTTTAGCCAATTGATAAGTCTCAAACAAAAGGGTTCAGTAATGGAGCACATTGAGGAGTTCCAAAAATTGAACATAAGGGTAAAAGATATTCCAGAGGAGCATAGGATTGATGTGTTCATAGGGTCTTTAAAGGATAATATCCAACATGATGTTCGCCTTTGGGAACCTGATTCATTAGAGAAGGCATTCAGGTTAGCAAGAAAAATGGAAAGCAAAATTATGGCAACCAGGAAGCATACCACTCACAACTATAAAGACGGAAGTGTTGTTGCCCCTAGTCTTCCACAACCTATAAGGTTGACACCACAACAATTGGAAGAAAAAAGAGCAAAAGGGCTTTGTTACAGTTGTGATAGAAAATACACTAGAGTTCATAAGTGTGCTGAGAAGAAATTATTCTACATAGATTGTGAAGAGGAAGAAGAAAAGGAGCAAGAAAGGTCAAAAGAAGAAGATATACTCCAGGAACAAAGCCTAGATGAAGAACAAATAAATCCGACCATATCTTGTAATGCATTGGCAGGAGGTGCTGATGTTGTACTAGGAGTCCAATGGCTACAATCCTTGGGTACAATAGCTTTTAATTTTCAAGAACTTTTCATCAAATTTTCTACGGAAGGAAAGGAAGTTGAATTAAGGGGTATTGCAGGGAAACCAGGAAAGATAATCAGCTCTAATGGCATGACAAAGCTTCTAAAAAAGGAGAAAAGAGGTGTAATTGCACAATTATGTTCGCTAGATGTTTCCACATTGGAATCATCTATTTCTCCAGATCTCCAAAAAGTCCTGGACAATCATTCCAAGGTATTTGAGACTCCAAAAGGTCTCCCACCTATGTGTGATCATGATCATGCTATTCATCTGATTCCAAGAAGTGTTCCTCCAAACATCAGGCCGTATAGATATCCCTATGTCCAAAAAAGTGAAATTGAACGTATGGTTGCAGAAATGCTAGAGGCTGGTATAATTCAACCAAGTCAAAGTTCTTTCTCAGCTCCAGTAGTATTGGTGCACAAGAAGGATGGATCATGGCGCATGTGTCCGGATTATAGGGAGCTCAACAAGCTCACTATTAAAGATAAGTTCCCCATTCCTGTTATTGATGAATTACTGGATGAATTGCATGGATCAATTTACTTCACCAAGTTGGATCTTCGTTCGGGATATCATCAAATCAGAATGAAGATTGAAGACATTCCGAAAACGACATTTAGAACTCATGAGGGTCATTATGAATTTTTGGTCATGCCTTTTGGCCTTACCAATGCACCTTCAACATTTCAAGGTTTGATGAATTCAATTTTCAAACCATTCCTTAGAAAATTTGTGTTAGTATTTTTTGATGATATACTAATCTACAGCAAGTCTTGGAAGGATCATGTTGAACATGTTGACAGGGTGCTACAACTATTGGAGGAGAAACAATTATATGCAAAAAGATCCAAATGTTTCTTTGGAGTCCAGGAGGTGGAATATTTGGGTCATATTGTATCTCATGAAGGAGTTAAGGTAGACCCTAGCAAAATTAAAGCCATTAAGGAATGGAAAATCCCCACATCCATAAAGCATCTGCGAGGATTT
Organism: Pinus tabuliformis; assembly: GCA_031772625.1. Taxonomy (NCBI): domain Eukaryota; kingdom Viridiplantae; phylum Streptophyta; class Pinopsida; order Pinales; family Pinaceae; genus Pinus; species Pinus tabuliformis. The sequence continues at coordinate 1,224,162,184 of CM062811.1, forward strand.
CTTGGGTTGACAGGGTATTATCGCAAGTTTGTTAAGAATTATGGGAGAATAGCAGCACCTCTAACAACATTATTGAAGAAAGATTCATTTTCATGGACTCTGGAAGCAACAAAGGCCTTTGAAAATCTTAAAGAGGCAATGTGCCAAGCACCGGTCTTAGCTACACCGGACTTCACAAAAACCCTTATTGTGGAATGTGATGCTTCAGGAAATGGAATTGGTGCTGTTCTAATGCAAGATGAAAGACCCATTGCTTTTGAAAGTCGTCCAATCAAGGGAAAGTTTTTAAGGAAAGCTATTTATGAGAAGGAAATGTTGGCAATACTCCATGCACTTAAGAAATGGCGACCCTACCTAATGGGAAGACACTTCAAGGTAAAAATGGATCATGATAGCCTTAAATACTTTTTAGAACAAAGATTATCCTCTGAAGAGCAACAAAAGTGGGTCACAAAGATGTTGGGTTATGACTTTGAAATCATCTACAAAAAAGGGAAGCAAAATGTGGTGGCAAATGCACTCTCAAGAAAGGATGAGGATGTGGAAGCATTGTTGTGTGCCATTTCTATTATCCAACCAGATTGGATAAACGAAGCAAGGGAGGAATGGAAGAATGACGAAGAAGTGTGGGCACTTATTCGAAAGCTACAACAAGATTCCAGTACTTCTGATACATTTAGCTGGCAAAATGATTCGTTATGGTACAAAGATCGCTTATACCTTTGTAAGAATTCCCAGCTAAAACAAAAGATTCTTATGGAATTGCACACTTCTCCCTTAGGAGGGCACTCAGGATTTTTAAAAACTTACCACAGGGTTAAGAAGGAATTTTTTTGGGATGGCCTTAAATCAGATATTCAAAAATTTGTGGCGGAATGTTTGGTTTGCCAGCAAAATAAAGTTGAAACAATTAAGACACCGGGTCTATTACAACCTTTATCCATTCCAAGCCAACGTTGGGAGGAGGTTTCAATGGATTTTATCACAGGTTTACCCAAGTCTGAGGGAAAGAGTGTCATCATGGTGGTAGTTGACAGACTTACCAAGTATGCACACTTTTGTGCATTATCACATCCATTTAAAGCCAGTACAGTTTCTACTGCATTTATGGAAACAGTTCAAAAGCTACATGGAAACCCAAAGATTATTGTAAGTGACAGAGATCCCATTTTCACTGGAAATTTTTGGACAAAATTATTTTCTTTTCTTGGTACTCAGTTAGCTCATAGCTCATCTTATCATCCTCAATCTGATGGGAAAACTGAGATAGTAAACAAATGTGTTCGTTGCTTTGTATCTGATAAATAGACACAATGGGTCAAATGGTTTCCTCTGGCTGAATGGTGGTATAACACTTCCTTCCATACAGCAACAAAATGACCCCATTTATGGCACTTTATGGGTATCAACCACCATCCATCACATCATATTTAAGAGAAAATTCTAAGGTTCAGGCAGTGGAACATCACATCGAACATCAACAACAAGTCCTCCAACTCTTAAAGGATAACCTTGTGTTGGCATAAAATAGAATGAAACAACAGGCAAATCAACAGCGCAGTGAAAGAAGTTTTGATGTAGGTGATTGGGTATTCCTACGGCTACAACCATATAAGCAAATGTCCCTAAAGCAAGCTAAGAAGGATAATAAATTATCACCAAAGTATTATGGTCCATACAAGGTGTTGCAAAAGATTGGTACTATGGTATACAAATTGGAGCTTCCTGCAGCTTCTCGATTGCACCCAGTTTTCCATGTTTCATGTTTAAAGAAGGTTATAGGGGACAAGCTCCCAATTCAAACAATATTGCCAGAACTTGACGAGGAAGGAAAATTTATATTGGAACCGGAAGCAGTCACATAAACAAGAACTCGACAGCTACGAAATCGATCAATTTCAGAGTATCTTATCAAGTGGAAGAACTTATCCGCTGAAGATTCCACATGGGAGGATGAGAATTTTATGCAGAAGTATCCAGAACTACTCAAGCGTTGAGGACAACACTTTTTTGAAGGAGAGGGGCATGTTGGGTCCCTATAATACTAGTGATTACCCCATTACTATTGTAGTTATACCCCTTATTTATATTGTTGTGCCCCTATTACCCCCATATTGTTATTTCTGTGCCCCATAGAATCCCTCTATTGTTATTTTTGTGGCTTTATATTATTATTGTTAGGTTGGCTGGATTATATTGTGACTCCTTAGACTCCTATATATAGAAAGGAGGTTTTGTCATTTGTATCATCCAAGAATTGTTCATTTATGTAATGTAAAGGAGGTTGCCCCCTCGAAGAGGCTGAATTCTAAGGCGTTGATCTATCTTTTCTATCTTTTCTTGAGCTGGTTTCATAACACAGAGGCTGTCATAGTTTAAGTGTCCAAATATTGCATGCCATAATAAACTTGATGGAAATGTACCTTCTTCATAATGAGAATTGTATGAGAAATTTTGTGCACGAGTAGAGGTACCCTACAACTTGAGAAGCCTTTCTTCTTCTATCCCCATCATGACAAGTGAGTGGTCTGATGCTTTTCTCACCTCAAGCTTGCCATCAAACATATGAATGGAGTGTCCTTGCTAGTGGATTTGGACCAAGGACAACAAGTTTCTCCTCAATTGTGGGAGATATAGAACATGATGCAGAAGAAAGTCTGGAAGACCAAGCAGTTTAAGCCTGATTGTGCCAAGCCCTGATGGCTTGAGTTTTGATTTGTCTGCAAAGTATACTGCTCCATCAACATTGTCAGTAAATTCTTCAAACAAATCTTTTCTAAAAGTCATGTGGCAAGTTTCTCTTGAATCAAGTAGCCAATCATTTTTCCAAGAAGAAAGTGAAGCATTAAATAAGTCTTCATTTACTCCAATATTGCAGTGTGCCACAACATAGTGAGCGGAATCAGGTGCTTTACCTTTCTCTCTGTCATTAGTCTTACCTTTGGGTTGGTTTCTTTCTTGCTCAATTCTGTCCCAAGGCAGCTTGCATGTGGATACATCATGTGATCCATCTCTTTTGCAGTGTATGCAGTGCAAATCTGACTTTTCTCCTTGAGAGTGTCTGCCCCTCCTGCCTCTGAAATTTCTTCCTCTTCCTCTTCAACCACCTCTTCCTCTGGAAGAATCTTGAGAAAGATTCTTTTCTCTTTGAGAAAGACACACAACCTCTTTAGAAGATTCAGGCGTTGTCTTCTTCCCAAAAGCTTTCTCTCTTTCAGCAAACTTTTTCACAAGGGAGTCAAAGGTAATATCTTTGAGGTTTCTATTTGCTTGCAATGACTCAAGATAATTTGAGTAAGTGGGACAATGTTCCTTGAGAAAAGCTATCAGAGGAAGATCCAGTTCAACATTAGTGACTTTGATATCATGCATGTAGATTTTACTTTTGATACAAGAGCAAGAGGATCATTATTTTGTAATTCAAGGGTGAGGAGTTTAATCATGAGTTGAACAACTTCAAGTGCAGAGTGTGAGTCATAGAGTTCCTTCAGTTTTTGTAAGGCTTCAAAAGCATTTGAAAATGGAAAAATACGACGACTCACCTCTTCATTTACTAATGCTGCAATCAATGCATAAGCCTTGTTGTTCTTTGTCTCCGTCTCCAACACACACTCCTTTCCACAACTCATTGAAAATGAGGGTGTGTTTTATCTTCCGGGACCACTCAGGATAGTTCTCCATGCTAGTGAGAACTACTACCACAATAGATATGATTTAATGCATTGTAAAATCTGTGTACTGTGGAAAAAAATACTTCTGCTGCAAAATTTTACTCAAAAAAATCTGATTCTGATATATGAAGACAGAGGTATTATGTGGGGAAGGTGTTATACATATCACTGTACAAAATGTAATACCATACACCGTAATATCATTCAGTGTAATAGCATTCACCATTCAATATGATACCATTCACCGACTATTCAATGCCATACACAATGCACCAACTCACAGTCACTAAAAATAAACATACCAATCGCGCAGGAGAGAAGGCTCTCACGCATAGGCCAAAATCGTATCAATTGGAGCTGCGATCCCATGCAACGTTATATCCCATGCAACATTATATCAACAGAGCATTATATTGATGGAGAGCGTTATATTGATGCGTTGTTGCTGTGAGTAGAGTGGTGTGGCGAGCAACTTATATGCAGAGGCGGAGGTGTGAGGGGACTGGTGTGTAGGGCAATGTAAAATGCAGCGAGAAGCACAGTGTGGAGGGCCGAGGGTGGAGCAGCGAGAGACACCAGGAGCACTATCGAACTCGCGAGGTGTATAGGAGACCGGAACAGGGAGAGGGCCACAGGGAATGAGGCTGCCATAAAGTGCATCAATGAAAAAAGCTACTCCTGACAGAGCCACTGTGTTTGTAGTCTACTTGAATTCGCTCCCATAGCACTGCTCTAGCTATGTATGGCAACATCGAAGGTTCCAACGATAAGGAGTATAATGAGCTATGGGTTATGATGCGTTCAGGCTAGTGGAAGTGTCAGAGCTGCCAGGCTAGCCAGAATCAACAAAATAATAGTGAGAGAGATGTCAGTCTGCATAGGATTTAGAACATAGGCAGAATAGGAATTACAAATTAAAGAGGGAAGCCAAAAATGGCACTGGCTCCGATACCATGTTTTAGAATGGACATGAGACAAATATGCTTGAGTAGCTGCAAATGGCATGGCCACATCAATGGGGAAAAGTGCCCCAAGGAGTGGTGAAGGCAGTCTTTTGTTGGTCCTCCGAATGTACAGCCACTTGATTATACCCTGAAAATCCATCCAGGAAAGACATAACTTTAGCCCCTGAAACATTCTGTAGAAAATGTTCCATTTTGGGCAGGGGATAGTTGTCCTTTTTAGAGCATTTGCTCAAGTTTCTGAAATCAACACACAGCCTGATTTCCCCACTCTTATTCCTCACAACTACTAGGTTGGCTACCAACTTTGAATACCTCAGGGGAACTATGATATTGGCCGCCAACAATTTCTTAATTTCCTTTTCAATCAAAGGGAGAAGCACAGGGCTTATGGGTCTCAGTTTCTGTTTGAAAGGAATGGTGTCTTTCTCCAGTGGGATCTTATGCTGAATGATGCTTTTGTCATGAGTCTTAAGGTCACTGTATTCCCAAGCAAAGACATTGGCAAATTACTTCATTAGGGTGCAATATTCAGAACTTTGGGCAATAGACAAGTGAGTGGACAGATTTATATACTTTGAATGATCTAGGTTCCCTATGTTATATCTATGGACTGCAGACTCATTTTCTTTTTGGGTAGTCTGGTAAGGCACATCATTATGGTCAAACAACTTCTCTAAAGACACCAACCCTTTAGGTATATATTTACTGGGTAATTGCACAATGTTGTCCTGACCAATTTTGTTTCTTAGCTGAGACTGGTGACATTCTTCTATGGCTTCATTTTCTTGATCAATTTGCATTTCAAAGAATTCATCAATGACTTTCAGGAACCTATTGACTTCATGCTAGCAGAAACAACAAGTGAATCGACAAGCTGATTTTTTACTCTAGAAATATATGAGATACAAAAGCTATTGAAAAAATATTTGAGCCTCCATACCTCGTCTTTGTACACTTTCAGCCTTGGGTGCCTTGCTTGGAATGTTGTTCACTTGCTAAATGATGAGATCAACATCTCCAAACACCTTTATGTCTCTGATTCCCATTTCTTTAGCAGCATTTAAGCCCAATATGAAAGCCTCATACTCTGCTATATTGTTGGTGACTTGAAAAGTCAGCTTGAAAGACAGATGTATGCATTCATGTGTTGGGGATACCAGCACCACACCTACTCCTGCAGCTTCCTTAGAGCAAGCTCCATCAAAGAACAAATCCCAAATCTGTGGCCCTTCTTTCTCCATGACCTGACATATTGGTTTCTCAAGCTGCACTGAGGCCAACTGGGATTCTTCAATTTGGAGAATACATGCTCCAAAATTAGTGTCCACAGCGTAAATGGGATGATTAGTGGGATTCTTTTCATCACTAATGATATATTCCAACTGAGCTTCCTTGTACAATCTTCTGCTTTCTCCCTCAAAAACCAGGACATTGGCATAGGATAGGTCATTTTTCAATGTCCCACCCAACCTCTTAATCCACCCTCTGGAAAGAAGCATGCTGAACTTAGGAGGGACATCTGCTACCACAATATCCATCATCATGCTCTTCATGGGCAGCTGAGACAAGGTGATGGCCAAGTCTTTGATTAACCCAAAACATTTCACCTTTCTTGAGTGAAGGGAGAACAAGTCATGATAGGGTTTAGTGATGTCAAGGCCTAACTCATCCATGAAATCCTTTGGCATTAGATTATGGCTGGCACCTATGTCCAGCAGACAGTTGTGAAGGGTTTTGTCATGAATAGTCAAAGAGACATAGAATGATGGGGAGCTATCATCAGAGGGTTCAGTCCTTGGGCCAAGCACAACTGCAGGTTTGTCATCTTGCAAATTCACATAGTCGTTTGATGCTTGTGTGGCCTTAAGCTCAAGGGCTTCAAGGATGGGTCTCTTAAAGGCTTCATTCTTTACTAGTTCCATCAGAGGTATAGATATTTTCAGCTTCTGGATTTCTGATTCAAAGATGAAGGGAGAAGGGGACTTGTCAGGACCTCTTACCTCTTGAGCTGGTGCTTTGAGGATAATGGGATCAAATGCTAGTCGCTTCTGCTTGCTAATCTGCTGCTCTGTGGGGACGACAACTCTTTGGACAGGGCTTTCTTTGACATTACTCATCTTTGACCTCAGGTTATATCTCTGCTGATCTTTAGTTTGCAGAATAGCTTCTCTGTCCCACTCTCAGCTGGTATGGTCCTTGAGTAATGACTCCTCATAGGCAGCAAGTGTCAAAAAGGCAGCACTGCCTTTGTCTTCCATGTAGTGGATCTCATCCTCTTCATCAAACTGCTCCTCTTCCATGACTACGTTCTGGAAAGGAGTCTTCATTTTCTGTTCTTTACTAGTCTCTTTGCCTCTTTGCATGATTTGCAATTGTTCATTTGCTGTTCTATATGGGTTTGGATTTCTAGGAGCAAATGCGTTAGGAACCCTTCCTTTTCCTGAATGCTGCTCAACCTTCAGGTTGGACATTTCCAAGGCCAATGAATTTATCATCTTGGTCATTTTGTCTATCTTGGGGTTTGAGGATGAAGAAGATTCACCCTTCTATCTCCTTCGGTCAATATGTCCCTTGAGTTTCTCTGCAGCCATGATGTTAGACTCTACCTCCAAAGATGCATCCTGCATCTCAGCCAGAGAAGCACATCTTCTTTCTCACAATAGCAGGAAGAAGTTAGAATCAAAGGCATTGACATAAGTGAGCTTGGTAGAGGTGGAGGTAGGTTTCACTTCAGCTGGTATCTTGCTGTACATGCGGTGAAACCTTTTATTGAAATCAGACAATGACTCCCCATTCTCCCTTTTTAGGTTGCCAAACTTAGAATGATAATAGAGAAGATCTTTCTTATCCCCCCAATGCTTTAGGAACACATCATCTAAGGCCTCAATGTCTGCTATAGATCTAGGGGTCAATTTTCTGAACAATTTTCTTGCTTCTCCATCTAGGATTTGGACGAATACTCTCTTCCATACATCATCTTCACTAATATCTAGGTTATCAACATAGCTATAAAATGATTCAAGATGTTCTTCAGCTGTAACCCTCTATGTCCGGGTGAACTTAGGCATGTATTTATGGTATTCTCCAGCAAGAATTGCATTCAAAGGAGTGGGTAGTACTAGAGGTCCATACCTAGCAGCTATGATTCTTTCCATTTTGGTGGGTGCTTGTGGACCTGCCATGGTTGTGGTGGATTGAAGAGTACTGGAAGTTTGGATGATAGAAAGTTGAGGGGTGACTGATAGGACTAAAGGAATATGATGGACAGGAGGTGAGGTTTCCTTTGGGATTAAAGCAAAAGGAGAACCTAAAGAATAAGGAGCTTTATGAATCTCTGAAAATTTTTCTTCACTGCTAGTACTAGAGGCTATATTCTCAATATGTATGTGCTCTGTTACAAGCCTTTCTTGCAGAGATGCATAAGATTGTTTAGGTTTACTTGATCTTGATGCTCTCTTTTGTGATGTCTTTCTTTCCTTGATAATATTCTCAGGGTCAGGTACTGGGTCAGCTAGTGATTTCTGAGGATCTCTTTGAGTGTGCCTCACAAACTGATCCAGAACTGTGATGTGGAGTCGCCAAGAGTTTTAGCCTCCAGTAGAGTCGCAGATAGATGATTACAACCAAAAATGTGTCTAGACTGTGTTTATCATCAAAGCTGGATCTGTGTCGTTCTCCCAGGGAAGCTGAGCTTCAATATCCTCTCCCCGGCAGTGACACCAATTATGTTAGCTCTCCAGGAAACTCTGCTAGGTTGTAGCTCGGAGATCCCTGGTAACATATAAATTAAACTATTTTTGTGGAAGCTTATTGGAAGGGATGATGGTTTGGTTCAAGCCGGATAACCACTTCTACTCTGTTTTCACTCCAGACATGCATGAACACCTTTAGACTACAAGGCTTTAGACCACCAATGCTCAACAATTTGGGAATTAGGTGAATATGGAGAATACTGACCACACCAATAGACACACATAACCATGTGATGGTTGGTTGTAAGTAGTAAAGAAACTTGTAGATCTAATCTATCGATGCAAAGACAAGGTGACAATTTTTTTGCATTAGACACATAAGAAAACTGAGTGGCCTACTCACTGATACATTCAATATTTCAATATAGAGATAAGATGATAGTTATCTAGTATTAAACATGGAAGCGGTCATGAATACAGTGCCACAGGCACAAGCTTAGAATAAAGAAGAAATGGACAGTGAGCATGTAATAGCAAAAGAAGCTTGAATTTCTGAAAATGAAGATGAGACGCTACAAGTTACAGAGTGTCTACAATCTCCAGAAGTTGAACCTTACATCAAATTCCAACCTTGATTACATCTTTCTGGTGGCTATTTATAATTTTTCATTACAATTTATGTTAGCCATTTTAGGGATGGAGGGGTCTTAATTGACCACCAACCACTATTAACTGTCTAATAGCATCTTCGGATGCAGTTGCTTTCTCTATTACGAAAACTCCATTAGCTCTGGTACTGTGCTGTCCTTCAGGCGGTTGGATCGATCATGGTAGAGGAGTGCCATAACTATTTAATTCGGTTGCTGAGTCGTGCCATGTCCTTTTCTCGATTTTGCCATGCTCTCCATTTAATTCAGACTCATGGTCAAACTGTCACCAGACTGACGGAGTCAGCCATCTTCTCCTTCGGGTAATAGACAGGATGTGGGACATGGAGTGCATAGGCAGATGAACGGCTGGGATGATCGTGGATGGTGGTCATCGGATCAAGGGAAATGAGTGGTGGAGATCGTTTTACAGAGGCCAGTGATCGTGGTGCGAGCGGGATGTGTCCGGGCCGTTAGATCTTCAACGGGTAGATCAGACGGTTATCGTGCGGCAGAGATGTGCGAGAGATAACAGGCGGGGTGGTTTAGCTTGGGCAGTAATGGTTTTCATCACGTGGATGTCGAGTGGTAAATGGTAAGTGTCAGAAGTAGCACAATTCCATTTAGCGACTAACAGGTAGCGGCAGATGAGAGAGAAAAACTGCCCATACCGCACGGGTATCGTCCGTGCTAGTTTTCCTCTTAATATGTGCAAGGAGCGTTAGATATGGTGGAGGTGATATGACGGTGGAGGATGATCGGGCATGTTGCCTTTATTGGGTGAAATATGGGCGGTTGGATCGGCGGCGGGAGGAAATCGACGACGGAGATGCTGTGTGATGAGTTATGCGCGCGTAAGGCACATGGGTAAGGTTTTTTGGGTAATTTAACTTTGTGCTTGGGGCTAAGGTTAGAATTGGGGGTTTTTTCGGGTTTAGAAGGTGAATGAAGGAACGGGAAGGGTAGGAATTAAGCGAGGTAAGGGGAGAAAGGGAAAATGACCCAGGTGGGACCCCTTTTGACAGCAGCAGAGTAGACCGAGCCCTTCCTTGGCCTTCCAAAAGTTAGCACTGAACCTCAGGGATAACACTAGCTCCTTCTGGGGATGAAATCATCCCCGTGAGGTTTCAAGAACCATAGACCACTTCCTTCTACATAAAGACAAGATAAAAAACATTGCCTAGTATTCCATTAGGCATGGAGTCTATTTAAGCCTACACTAAAACTTCAAAATAAAATATTTACAATGCGGAGGCCTGAAAGCCTTAAACAAAATAAACTTTCAAAAACCACCCATTTACTGGGCCATCAAAAACTGTTTCTCCTTCCAAAATTTGTAGCATGAAAGTATTGTTCCCTTGGACCTGAGAAATGACAAAAGGTCCTGTCCATAGAGCATCAAATTTACCATGATTGCCATTCTTTTCCTTCAGTGCATCCCATTTGAGAACCCCATCACCAACCTGAAAATTGTCCATCTTTTATTTTCTGTCAAAAGCTTCCTTGATTTTCCTTTGATGTATTGTAGACCTTTCAATCAATTTATCTCTGAAATGATGAACTTCAACCAACTCACTCATCCTCCTTGCCATGTCATTTTCCTCATTCTGCTCTTCTTGCAAGAATTTTGCCATAGGGAGAGTCAATTGGATTGGGAATACAACCTCAGTGCCATATAAAAACTTGAATGGAGAATTCCCTGTGGACTTCTTGGTGGTAACTCGGTCAGCCCACAATGCAAACTTTAGTTTGGAATCCCAGCTCCGCTTGTTGTCTTCCAGCAACTTTTTGATTATCCTTACTAGGATTTTATTGGATGATTCTGCTAGGCGATTACATTGAGGATAATATGAGGTGGAATGCACTAATTTAATGGCCATTGAATCACACATGTCCACCAACTATTTTTCCCTGAAAGCTGCTGCATTATTTGTAACCAATTTTTTTGGGCAACCAAACCTGGTGAAAATGTTTTCTGTCAAGAATTTCATGACAACATGGTGATCAACTTTCTTAGTGGGGATGGCCTCAATCCATTTGGTAAAATAATCAATGGATACTAAAATCCATCTATGTTGGCCACTGGAATGTGGATTAATCTCCCCTATGAAATCCATTCCCCACTGCTGGAAAGGGCCACTGGCATGTGTTGGCTTTAGGGGAAAAGATTTCAGCTGCTGTCTTCCTGCAAACCTCTGGCACTCATCACAAGATCTCACAAATGAAAACACATCAGAGAATAGAGTGGGCCAATAATACCCAGCTCTCAGAATCTTGTGGGCTGTGGTTTTCCAATAATGATGTCCTCCACAGATGCTAGAATGGAACTGGTGTGTGACTTCCACAGATTGCTCTTTGTCTAAACACCTTAAGAGGATTCCAGCTGGATCTCTCCAATAAAGTAGGTTCTCGTTGATGCAAAACTTAGCTGCTTTGAGCTTAATGGTCCTGGCTTGGCTTGAACTAAGGCCTGGAGGAACTTCTAGCTTCAACAGGAAGTGAGCTATACTGGAATACCAATCACAAGAAGCCAAATTCTCGGCTAAAGATTGGTTCTGCCCTTATTCCATTATTGCCTCCTCTGCTTGTTCAACCTCTGAATCTACACCTATGCAATTTATGCCCAACAAACCGCAATTTTCCTCAGCCATCAGCTGAGCAAAGCCTTGACCTTTGACAAGCTTAGTGGGCTTCAATGCTATGTTGAAATCAATGAGCTTTGCAATCCATTTAGCCCTTCTTCTGTCAACATCTAACTGTGTTAGGACATCCTTTACTGAGGTAGAGGGTACATAGGCAATCACCTTGGAGTGCAGAATGTAGATTCGGAAAGCCTTCAAAGACTTAATAAGAGCATAAGCCTGTTTTTCAATAATGTCATATCTTAATTCAACATCTCTTAAAGTTTTACTGAAAAAGGCCACTGGGTACTCTGTACCTTCATCATCTTTCTGCAACAAGACTGCTGCCATGGTGTCATAGGAAGCAAAAGAGAAGATATGGAACTCCTTGTTATAGTCTGGGCTGATTAGAGTGGGAGCTTCCATAATAGCTCTTTTGATGGCTTCAAAATATTTTCTTGCTGCATCTGTCCATTTGATCTTTGATCCCTTCTTCAGCATGGAGGTGATATGCTTCACTAGTTCTACAAAATTTGGAATAAACCTCCTTGCAAAGTTTATCTTACCCAAAAAGGATTGAATGTCCTTCTTTGACCTTGGAATAGACAATGTCTGTATTGCTTTGACTCTTTCTGGGTCAATCTTGACACCTGTAGTAGAAACAATGTGTCCTAAAAGTTTGCCTTCTTCTAAAGCAAACTGTGACTTCTTAGGATTTACCGAAATCCCAAACCTTCTGCACTTCAGAAACACTTTCTTCAGATGCTGCAAATGAACTTGATGACTACTGGAGTAAACTGTTATATCATCCAGGTAAACTAGGACAAACTTGTCCTTCTCTCCTACAAAAGCTATATCCATGGCCCTCTGAAAGGTGGCCCCAACATTCATCAGTCCAAAGGGCATCTTGGAGTACATAAAAGTGCCCCAAGGAGTGGTGAAGGCAGTGTTTTCTTGGTCCTCCAGATGTATAACCACTTGATTATACCCTGAAAATCCATCCAGGAAAGACATAACTTTAGCCCCTGAAACCTTCTACAGCAAATGTTCCATTTTGGGCAGGGGATAGTTGTCCTTTTTAGAGCATTTGTTCAAGTTTATGAAATCAACACACAACCTGGTATCCCCACTCTACTTTCTCACAACTACTAAGTTGGCTACCCACTTTGAATACCTCAGGGGAACTATGATCTTGGCCGCCAACAATTTCTTAATTTCCTTTTCAATCAAAGGGAGGAGCGGAGGGCTTATGGGTCTCAGTTTCTGTTTGAAAGGAATGGTGTATTTCTCCAGTGGGATCTTATGATGAATGATGCTTCATTAGGCAAAAACATCGGCAAAAACATCGGAAAATTGCTTCATTAGGATGTAGTATTCAGAACTTTGGGCAATAGACAAGTGAGTGGACAGATTTATATACTTTTGATGATCTAGGTTCCCTATGTTATGTCTATGGACTGCAGACTCATTTTATTTTTGGGCAGTCTGGTAAGGAATATCATTATGGTCAAACAACTTCTCTAAAGGAACCAACCCTTTAGGTATATAGTTACTGGGTAATTGCACAATGCTGTCCTGACCAATTTTGTTTCTTAGCTGAGATTGGTGACATTCTTCTATGGCTTCATTTTCTTGATCAATTTGCATTTCAAAGAATTCATCAATGACTTGCAGGAACCTATTGACTTCATCATCATCTTCAAAAAATTTCCAATATTTGACATTATCAGGCAAAGATGGCTTATATTTTACCTGAACTTCATAAGCCAATTTAGGGGGCATGGGAGGGATGAACATGCTAGCAAACACAACAAGTGAATCGGCAAGCTGATTTTTTACTCTAGGAATATATGAGATACAAAAGCTATTTAAAGAATATTTGAGCCTCCATACCTCGTCTCTTTATGCTTTCAGCCTGGGTGCCTTGCTTGGAATGTTTTGTTCACTTGCTGAATGATGAGATCAACATCTCCAAACACCTTTATGTCTCTGATTCCCATTTACTTAGCAACATTTAAGCCAATATCAAAGCCTCATACTCTGCTATAGTGTTGGTGACCTGAAAAGTCAGCTTGAAAGACAGATGTATGCATTCATGTGTTGGGGATACCAGCACCACACCTGCTCTTGCAGCTTCCCTAGAGTAAGCTCCATCAAAGAACATATACCAAATCTGTGGCCCTTCTTTCTCCATGACCTGGCATATTGGTTTCTTGAGCTGCATTGAGGCCAATTGGGATTCTTCAATTTGGAGAATAAATGCTCCAAAATCAGTTTCCACAACATAAATGGGATGATTAGAGGGATTCTTTTCATCACTAATGATATATGCCAGCTGCTATGGGGTAAAATGCATGGTGTATGGAGAATGAAAACTACCTTCAAAGGCCTTCCCAGGACCTTCGACAGACTGTAAGATTATTTGCAAAATCTACCAAGTTATACACATGTTCATCTATCAAATATAAGTTGAAAAAGTATGGAAATAGGATTACCTCAAGTCTCCTTCCAGATTTGTTTGGAGATCGCTATGCAGCCAAGAAGAACTCCTTGAAAGCCGGCTCCAAGACAATTCCTGCACAAAGGAAAGCAAACACAATCACAACGTACAATATTGAAAACTAATATAAGAATGCACAATGAACATATACTTGTATACAACTTAAAATACTCAACTCGACAAGTATCGAAATGAACAACTCAATGAACAATGTTACCGACATTATGGAGTAGGGAACACAACCACAGTTCTGTATTTATAATGGAAGAGTGATTACAACCATTCATTGTATCAGCCTTCCCTTGCCCCTTCTTCTTCTCTCTCTCTCTCTCTTTCAGCTCACTTCTTCAAGTGTATGACAGTTCACAACAGCTTAGTGGGCTATCCTTTCAAATGCTCTGACCCCTTTCACAATGGCCCTCTCGCTGCTTATGTAACAATCGAATTAGGGCTTCCAAGCTCCTCCTAGAGTTCATTAGGGCAAAAGAGATGAACCTGCCTTGTTTTCAAGCTTTTTCCCATTTGCCTTCATTCTTAGATTGGAATTTCCCCAAATAGTTCGATTTTTGGGACTTTCCCTGCTTTTCTTGAGCAAATGTAGGGATAAATATCTAGATATTTGTGAGCAGATTCATTGGCTTGACCCATTGATTATCTCTTAGTTTCACTAACGCTCCCCCTGGTCTAACAACTTGAGTTAGCAGGGTGACTAATGCTCCTCTATGCTTGGTAACAAGATTTATAAAGTAGGTTAGCAGTGCAAAACTAGCGTTAGTGTGGATTCAAGGCCTGCAATTGTGGTCTTTGCTTCAGTCATGCTGTCTTTCACCTCTGAGTTGATGAGGAGGTCATTTTGTCCTATAACAGATGCCCTGTAAAGTGTGAGATCAGAGGTAGAGGCGATGGCTGAAATACTTTACTAAAACTGTAATTTTCTGTCAAATTTTTTTAGAGAGAGAAGCTTTGGGCGGTAAGGGAAAACTTGATACAACAACATACATATATATAAACTGCTAAAATCATGTTCTGAGTCGAGCATTCCCATGTTCAGTAGCTATGTCAGAGTAATTTTCTCTTCTGAGATATAACAATGCTGGCCACTGATAAGCACAGAGCGGATCCAGTGTCATAATAGATCATCCTGAAATAGCTGTCCCCAAAGAACAATTTCCGCGGCTTGGGAGAGGAAACAAGGCTGAATGATGCAAGCCTCTACCCAAGGTCTTGATTTTCGCTTCACCGAATAACATAGATCGGTACATATGATAAGATGTGTTGACATCGAACATGCACAAAAATCATCTAATTACCAGTCAATAACGGAGACCGTTAATAGATGCGAGGAAGGCCAGTGATAATGGTGATGGTCTCCAAGATGCACAATACAAACTAGCGAGTGTGAAAGATTTCTTCGTTGTTGAACACCCGTAGAATTGCTTAACCAGGAGCCAATAATGAGAACCCCTGATCAAACACAAGGTAACCTGCCACTAATGTTTGCAAGTACTAAGGCACTGAATGTGTTTCTTGGTTATCTTCCTAGGTAGAGTGTTGAAGTCGATAGGAAGAAACTTGTCGAAAGGTAGGCAATGACGTGTCCTACATTAGTCGACACAAAATCGGACAAGAATGATTTTGTTTTTTAAGGAATCTTTTGAGCATTTGGGTCTAAACGACGGAGGGAATGATGAAAGGATATGTATGATCAGTTGATAGAGGAAACAAATGGGAACCCTTGAACAATAGAAGGAACGACAATGGTTTTAACCAGACAACACTAGATTCATGAACACTATAGAGTGTTAGGATACGAAGATGTAATTACATCAGGGTATATAGGCTAAAACTCATAGGTTGGTAGGTTTCATATTGAGAGGCCATCAAAATGAAGGCTTATCTGAGGAAGTGCCATGTTCAAGGGAACGACTACTACCAAACCATGCTTTCTAATACAAAATACAGTTGTATTGTCCACTTTCCCCGTCTGATTAATTTAAAGAGTCCAGACGGGTAAACTCATTGATCTTTTCATGTTTAAAGAGTCTGAAAAGGATCGAAAAAAAGAATGACTCTTTTCCCTATCTGATTAGTTTAATGAGTCCACACAGGCAAACTCATCGATTTTTTCATGTTTTAAGAGTCTGAAAAGTATCGTAAAAAGAATGACTCTATAGCTTGTCTGTGTAATTTAAAGAGTCCAGACTAGACAACTCAGTGGTCTTTTCATATTTAGAGAGTCTGAAAAAGATCGTAAAGCGAGACTCCATGGTGGTACTTTTGTCATAGTTGTTAACCGGGTGTGACAAAAGGTTAATAGTATACCCAGATCAGTTAATTTTCCGTAAGTTAATCTATTAAACCCGAATAAAGAGAAACCTATTTTCAATAGATGTCGACCTCATTTTGTTACAAGTACGAGGCGACAGACTAAACTCATTTTTCGTCGTGAATTTTTAATGAGTCACCCGACGACAAACTCTATACATTCATCAAAATTTTTAATGAGTCAAATGAAGAAAACTCAGGGTAGCTTTTTCAGTTTAGTGAGCGAGAAAACGAGGGAAAAGAATGGCCCATCCCTTATTCATAGTTTTACGAGCTCAAAGGAGGGGAAAAACTCTGGGATTTTTTGATTTAAGAGCGAGAAACGGTCCCAAAAAAGAAAGTGCTCTTGCTGCTGCTGTCTATTTTTAACGAGCCTAGTAACAAAAACTCAAGATTTTTCAGTTTTAACAAGCAAGAAAACTACCTAAAAGAATGCTCAGGTCATCTTCATCAAGTTTAACGAGTAGAAAGACTAAGCTCGAGATTTTTTCAGTTTAAAGAGCGAGAAAAAAGTGCCTAAAAAGAAATGCTCCTTTGGTCTTTTTCAGTTTACGAGTTGGAAAAATATAAAAAAAGAGCTTCTCAGAGCATCATTGCATGTATTTAACGAGTGTAATGTTGAAAACTCGAAGATGTTTATATTTTTTAAAGAGCAATAAAATATCACAAAAAGTTCTCTAACTATCGTTGCATAGATTTAACGAGCTCAATGATAAAAACTCGAAGATGTTTATATTTTTTAAAGAGTAATAAAATATCCCTAAAAGTGCTCTATTGAGAATTGCATGCAGCTTTTACTGCTTTTCATTCCTGAAATTACTTTTATCAAAAGTGGTAAAAAGGTATAAAAAGCAGCAATTCCTATTATCTGGGTGCATGCATGATAAAAAATCATGGAGAATGGACCACTTGCTCTTTAATTATTTTCAAAAAATCACGTCTCTCAAATTTATATAAGGAGATGCTTTAAGCTTTCACATGCATCATTTTCACTATTTTGAAGTCTGTGAGAGCTTGTTAGAGCTAAAGAGGAACAAATTTTCTGCGAACCATTGCAGGAGATCTGGGCAACCATTCAATGTGACGTCAGTCCCAGGTGAGAACTAAAACCTTGCTCTATGCCTTACTAAACCTTTATTAGCAATTTTATGGGTGAAATTTTGCAGATTTGAGGTGCCCTAAAGCCTTATTTGTGCATTAACGCCCTCCAGATGGCCAGTAGGGAGCATTAAATGCTCTGTATGAGCCACTGGAGGGTGTTAATCCTCCCTGTGCAGCACTAGGGGTAGCATTAGGGCTGTAGGGCACAGTTAAAACCCTCATGCATGGATTCCTTAAGTGTTTTTGCCCCATTTTAACTGTTTTTAGGGTTATTTTGTGCATGTTTCAGGCTGAAATGACTCACCTATGGAGAGAACGGGCCCATGAAAATGAGGAATTGCTGATGCGAAATGATCCAGCATGCATACTTGCATTGCGCCGTTGCGGTTTATTGAAGTATGCAAAGCTAGAGCTAATGAAAGGACAGGAGGATTTACTGAGATGGATCATCCAGCGCTGGGATGAACATGAGCAAGTGTTCAGGATTGGAGATCAGGTGTTGGCAATTGACCGGGATGACATTTACTTTTTGACTGGTTTTTCATGCCGTGGGGCACAAGCAAACCTCACCGGTGGCAGGTCAGATCCACGATCTACCTCAGAGCTGGTACAAATCTATTGCATCCCTGAGAGTGGACTAGTCAGCAACAGAGTCCCTATAGAGAGGATTCGATCTTGGTCTATGAGGGCAGTTTTATGGTTGATTGTGCGGTTGGCGGGGTCAAAAAGTCCCCACATAGTGACAAAGGCCCAACTGTTGCTTGCAGTTGATTGTGTCCAGCCGCAGATATTTAACTGGTGTGAAGAAGTGCTTCACCAGTTGAAGGCAAAATTAAAAACATTCAAGACCCGTACCCAACATAGTTTTGGGTACGTTACTATCATAGTCTCATTTTTCCTTGAGAGGGTACCTATCATGCGCCCACGGATGAGCTTAGATCCCTTTGATCTGAGGGAGCCAAGGCAGGGTCACTGGTAATCACTCGATCCTCGCACAGGAGGAGGACCGATCTGACACTCTTTTGATGAAGACTTCTTCCAGTGGCTCCGCAGCGAAATTGTGATTGTTGATGACTATGCCTATGAAGGCATGGAATTTACCGGCGACCCAAACTTGTTACTACCGCCCGGGACCAACTGGGGTCCTCAAGGTGAGAATAATTTTGACAGTACTTAAGCATTTTTGTGCTTTTGAATCTATATGTAATGTTTTTTAAAGGTGAAATAAGAATTGACATGAAACTTTTATGCTTAATACAGATGTGGCACCAGTACGACCTGCAGGCAAACCTCGCTATGTGCAACGAGGCGGCCAAATACTTGCTGGAGGGGGTGATGCCGACAGTCTCCGCGAGGTTTTGAGGAACCTAGAGGGTTTAACTATGGGTGTCCCCCCCCCTTCCCATGAGGGAGATTCCCACTCATATGTAGCGGCACAATGTTGGTGTACCTAAGCGGTTTCTGGTTCCTCTTCGGAGGGTAGCTAGAGTGGTTTTAACTTTTCTGGAGCAATAGGATCTTTGTAGCAGGTGTTCTGGCGTAGCCATATGAGTGCTTGTAGCTGGGATTTGAGCCATTTTGTACTTAAATCATCCATGTTTTGGAATATTTTGATGTAAAAAAATGGATTTCGATCTATATATATAGATAGATATTTTTGGTATTTTGGTGGTGTAAATGTGTTTTTAAATGTTTTTTGTAACAAATTTTTAACTTTAGTAAATGTTTTACTTCTCATGCATGCTGCTATAAAGAATGAGACAAATGCCAATCCAATACATAGTTAGCTAATGAATCAGCGACTATATTTAATTCTCGAGGAACATGCTCATATGTGATTATTTCAAATTGACATTCCAAGAGTCGCACCCTTAGATAGTTACGTAACAAGGCTAGATTACGAACGTGATAATGGTTTTTCAATTGCATAACGACTACCTGGGAGTCTAACCTGACCCCCAGATTGGATATGCCCCTTGATGACGCTTCCGTGAGAAGCGAAAGGACAGACATGTACTTGGAAATATTGTTGGTGGCAGTACCAAGAAAGACCCCCCAGAGAAAAATAGTTCTGACTCGTGTGTGTAGATGACCCAAGCAGCTGATGTAATGTGTTGTGTGTGACGACTAGCACCATCCTTCTATCCTACATATGCTAAGGGGAACGATGACATCTGCATTACGAGAAGAATGCATGAGACAAGTACTCCACTAAATAACAAAGCAATCCAATCACATCAAAAAAGGTAAGAAAAACTTATGAATACATAAAATTACAAAGCACATGCCCAGTGCAATACTAGGCACAATACTTTTTCAGATAGAGCCCATATCTAGGCTCCTTGAGTGGGATTCCTTCCCGGTCTTGCAGTTCATATGCCCCCATGGGGAGGACTTTCGTTACGACATAGGGACCTAGCCAAATGGGTCGAAGCATGCATGCCTCCAAGAGGTTATCTTTTGGATGATAGAGTAATACGAAGTCACCCTCTTGGAAAGAAAAAAACCTAACCTCTTTCACAAATTGGGATTGTACCCACTCCTTGTGAGATTCGAGTGCCAAATCAGCATCTCGATGGGTTTTATCTAGCTATTTAAGGTATAATAAGCATTCTTCTTCGAAAATAGGACCGGGCATGGGTTCAACAGCTATTTCTAGGGAAGGGATCGGCCACCCATTTTGTTTTGCTTCGTCGTAAAGTTGGATCTCATGCATGAAAAACGATGGATTAAAGTCGGGCATTTCCTCATGAGACCAAACAAATTCATCGTGGAATTCCTCATATAGGCAAGTGGAGCTTGCAATTTCCTCAGGAATGCAATCTACTCGCATCTGGGTGTTTTCCATAATGCGTGTCATGACTGAAATATCTATGGGTAATGACCTAGAAGTGTCGCCCATGTTTCCTTCCACATCCAAAGTTTGGATGATTGTGTATGGTGAGGAAAAAATTTCTAGTAAGTCAGAGGACAGGATTTGAAGAGGCATCATGTCTGAATTAGATATCGGGACACGATGGTGCCAATCCTCCCAATGTTTCTCTCCAAAACTCATAATTTCTTGAACGACTTCATCTGTAGGTATGAGTTGATTGAATGGATCTAAAGGAGGAGCGGTTATGGGAAGGGCGGTGGTACCATCGGCGATAACCAACATGACTGGAGATGTGGATGCAGATTGAATGCCTTGGTAGGCCGATTCAGCTGGTGACAGTGGCATCTGGTCTCCGAATGTGTCAAGGTCTGAAGGAGCCGTTAGGATCCAGGGATCGGTCAGTTCATGAGGAATTGATGAAAGCATGTTGACCGATTGTGAAACCTGGGGTGGCTGAAGAGGAAAAAAACCCATAAGGGAAGAAGCCTTCAATAGACCAGTACCTATACTGACATAACTGTCAGTTCCACCTCCTACTAGGGGTACGAAGCCACTTGGTAATGGTGAATAATCGGGGGTGCAGAAAGAAAACTGATCCACTGTAATGATCTTTTCATCTAATGGAAGTAGGATGATACGAAAGACAATGTATACAATGGCCATCATGGAATATGTCCAACTGCGACCCAGCAACAGATTATAGTCGAGTTTCTTGTCCACAACTTCTACGTCCACCGTTACTGTTTTCCCAGCCAAAGTGATGGGAAAACTGGCTAGGTATCCTTTTGGGATAAAGGTGTGGTCATCGAAAGCTTTAAGGGAGTTTGTCGAAAGCTTTAAGGGAGTTCGACGGTGGGGAAAGGGTTGGGGAACCCAGGGCGAGCCAACATGAAGCTGACATGACGCAGGTTGAAGCACCTTCGTCGATGATAGTTCTATGTATACCTTTACCTTTTGAAGTGATATGCACCTGAAATGCAAGCTCGTGGGAAAGGGGAGGTTTGCACATGTCCATGTCGAAAATAGCAAGCATGGAATCTGTAGGGTCAATACCTCCGATAGCCGAAAGCAAAGCTTTTTGTTGGGTGGGGCATGTTTGTAATACTTCAAGTGCCGACATAACCGATGACACTTGCACCAAATCCTCTACAATTTTGTAGTGTTGGGCGGCACATGCATATGTATTGTGCATTCTGTGTCAAAGTGCCCCCCTTGGGGGGTCGAATTACGAAGTCCTCAACCAACCTTTTGATATGCAAATCATTGGGCGGCAATGGGTTTTGTCCTGAGGATGGTTCTGCTGCAGGAGAAACAGGAGCTCCATAAGATTTTGCTCTTGTGGTGAGTTATACTGTTTCAAATGTGAAAATGGTAGAAGATCCTTCACCAACTAAAGGATGTTGCGAACCATTGTTGCCCCCTGGCGTGGGTTGTTGTTGGTTTGCAATAAGATTTTTTTGTTGCTGAGTGGGAAAAGGATTCATAAGGACAACGAGGGTCTTATCAGTATCTATTTTGGCAAGGTAATCTATGCATTCTTGAAGAAACGGACAATGCCAGGTTACGTGGTCTTCAGCACAGAGTTTTGCAAGGAAATCTAGCAGGTGTATCCTTTTCATCATCAGTAGGTGCAACGACCTTCTGTTTTGGGTTGGGCTACTTTGTTGACTGCTCCTCAGAAGGAGTGACATTTTTCTTATTCTTTTTTTTCTTACCACTGGGATTTTGTGTAGACTACACAGAGTTTATCGCAGTGGCAGGAAGAGTAGTCATATTGGTAGAGCGGTCCACTGCCATCTTGGCAATGGAACCACTGAGTTGTTTTACAGTGGCCCCAAAGGTTGCGCCGACAATCCCATCGGCGTGCACTCCAAGGTGCTGAGTGGCGAAAGCATTGGGGATTATGTTGTAAAGAGTGCCAGACTGTGAATATATCAAATCTAAGTGTTGGGCATGATGTATGGATTGGTCTTCTATGACCGCACCACCTAAAGCGACATCTCTAGCGATTTGCAGGAGTAAGGACCTACAGAACTAGTTCATTAAGAGAAAGTCTGGGATGGGAGCTTTGACTAACCTCTGCCTACATCCCCATTCATGTATATGATCGGAGATGTGGGTGGTGGTATCCTGACGAAATGAAGTGAGGAGCTCTGTCCCAGTCTCATAACAGATGGGTAGCTGGAAGTGCTTTAGGAATACCATCGCTAAAGTGTCAAAGGCGTTTACTGACGCGCGTGGTAACTCAATATACCATTTCACTGCAATGTTAGTGAGGGTGTGGGGAAAAATATGTAACCAGACACTATCATCCACCATAGAGTTAGAAACACTCCAAAGATGGTAGGTGGTGATATGGGTGCCCAGATCCTCTCCTTGCTTTCCATCGAACTTAGGGATGTTCATTGTTATCTTATGCGGGATTGGCGGCCATTGTAAGTTGTGATAGATGGGGTCGTTTGTCAACTTGTATAAGTCGGGTATATCCAATGTTGCCAAAAAAGGTAGAGAGTTGGGTGCCCCCGACTTGGACCATGGTGATGACAGATGACCTGAGGAGCCCTGTGCTCCTCCCATCATTTGGTTCCCCATAGTGTACATGGGTTGCATGGTGTAGCAGTTGCTTTGCAATATGGTGTTTTAGAGTGGAGTTCCATGAGGATTTTGATACTGGGGCATGAAATCACCCCTAGTATAAGCGGTGTCCCCTTGACTCATTTGAGTCTATGAGTAAGGTGCCCCCATGGATTGGTTGGGAACCCCTTGTGGATTCTCGACTAACACAGAACTAACCATTTGGCATTGATTGACAAAGGGAACACTCATGTCAATTAGCGACTGCCCATACATGCCTGAGAACGGAGGGGGAACTGTGACATTCCCTACTGACTGTGCATATTGGGAACCCCCCCAGATATCTGAATCTGGGGGTTGGAACTGTACATTGGCGGCCGACCATATTGTTGGTAAACGGGAACCACACCCATAGTGCCACATTGAGTGTTATATGGAGCACTATATGTGGCACTCGTCGAAGGTATGCAGTGTGGCACCATAGGAGTGGAACATGGCATCTGCTGGGTTCCACTTATAGAGGGTGTCATGTGAGTTGTTGTACTTGGGACAAATGAGATAGTGGGATTCCACATTACCGGTGTTGTGATGACTATCGACTGGGGAAGTGGTAGAGGACCAACAGTGTCTCTAAAATTCCACAACCTGTGAGTCATTGACTGGATAGATGGGAAAGTTCCACCTACTGAAGAAGGAAGTACAGGTACCACGGGAACCACAATAGGGTCCGACGGATTTGTGAGCGAAGTGTTAAAGTGAGGAAGAAATCCTTCCATGAAGAAATCCTTCGACAAACTTGAATCATCGGTCATCCACACAGACCCCGTGTGAGATTTAAGAGACTGATTCCTCGAAGATGAGGAATCCGAGTCAGTGGAACTCAGTAGATCTTCCATAATGAGTGGAGGAAGTCCTAACAATCATTTGGAGTGACGACGAGGGTCGGATGTAGCCACAGTGACTGTTATCACTCAGAACTATAGTTCATGTATATAAGGTTGTCCATAAGTTTCATATAAAGGTTTTAAGTCTTGTGAATAGGTTTATTGGTGTATGTCAATTTGAAATTTGAATTTCAAAAGGTATTGATGTGAATTCGTGTAAAGAAAAGATCATTAGATAGCCTCCATCATTGTTAGTTAAAGCCTGTCATGTCATTAGTACTTTGCGCAGTTTCGCAGCTCATGTTTGTTTGGTCCATTTAGCTGCGCAATGATGATTCTGTCTTTTCGCAGCGTACTGTCAGCAGCCATTTCGTAGCGCGTTTTGTTAAATTTGAACTGTCCGCGCTACGAAATCGGGGTTTCGGGGTGTTTGTATTTTCTCTTGCAATGTCAAATCCAGGACGGGTGAGTCATAGGTCCGGTCATGTTTGTCAGTTTACGTCCTCTCCAGGTCTTGATAAACCATCATTCCGCCATAAGGTCCAGAGTCATGCATTTGAGTGTCAGTTTAAGGGATTTTACAAGGGATGGTTATATCATAATGGGTTTTTCATAATGTGTAAACATGTTTGCTGTATGAGAAGCCCAAGTTCTTATTTAAAGGGACCATTGCAAGCGAGCCTGCACTCCAAAGCCGAAGTTTGTTTTCGTGCTACAAGCTACCATTAGTTTTCTGTGTGAAAATATTCAAAGCAAGATGGAAAGGAGGGAACACCGATCCGGTAAGTGTGTGAGGACAGAGCCGGAGGGGTTAGATGTTACTCTCAGGGATGAAGGTGTAGCAAGAGCCTTTCGAAATGCTGGCTGCTGGCGGTTTTGCGAAAAATTGAAGGGAGGACATGCAGAGGTGACGAAGGCTTTCGCATTAAATTTCACTGGACTGAATTCGAAGGTGGCAATGTTAGAGTTTCCGGTGTCTCCTGAAGTTATTTCCACTGTCACTGAAATTCCGAGGGGTGGCCAAGAATGGTTCAAAAACTTCAAGTTCGACATGAGTCCCTGTAAAGAGTTTTTGAACGAACCTTATGTAGATGAAGACCTCACCAAAGCGGTGCCAAGGAGTTATATAAAAGACAATTATGCTACGCTCCTCACATGCATCCAGAAATACCTGACATGCGAGGGTAGGTACAATAAAGTTTACTCCTACCACTTCAAACTTCTGTTACATTTCACAGGTAAGGTTTCAATAGACATACCTTTCTATTTGTTCAGGAGCATTAGCAAAATGTGTGATAAAATTCAGTTAAAGAAAGATAGTTGTGAAACATCCCTTTTTCACCATGGTCTAGTAAAGTTGCTGGTGTTGGATAGTTTACAAAAAATTGGTAGAGATTGGGATTCATTTGTGTTTATGGCCGGCTTCCCAAGCAAAACAGGCCTCACTCCATTGCCTGTGAGAGAAAGGGAAGAAAGGAGTGAAGAACCCACTTTGGCTGAACTTAGAAGAGAAGTGATAGACCATAAGCAGCCCAAAACTAAATCAAGGAAATCAGAGAAGTCTGTGGCAGCTAAAGAGACACCTGAAGCATCAGTGAAGAAAACTCCTAAGCCATCTAGAGTATCAGAAAAGGAAACTCCTAAGTCATCATCTAAGGAAACACCTCAGTCATCAAAGCAGAAGATTCAGAAAAAGAAGGATGAAACTAAATCAAGTGAAGTTGAAAAGATTTCAAGGGTGAGAACCAGAGGTCAACTAAACAAGGAGAAAGGAAAGTCAGTTACTGTGGAAGAAAGTCCTATTTCAAAGGGTAGTTTAAATGACTTACTTGAAGCCATTGAACTAGAGCAAGATCAGCCAGTACAAATTGAACCACTAGAATTTGAGCAAGATCACTTGGGGCAGCCAATGCATATTGACCTCACTCAGTCCTCACCTGAAAGTTCTAAAAAATCAAGGGCTTCTAAAAGGTTGAAATTTGAAGAGCCAAGTAAAGAATATGCTTTTAAGCCACGCAGACCAGTTACAAGAAGGCAAATCAAAGAAGTGGAGAAAGCGCAGAAAGAGAAGGCACCATTAGAAGTGCCTAGGACAGAGGTACTTGAGGTTTTCATCGGAATAGTTCAAGCAGCCAAAAGCAAGAACAAGAATAATAAGGTTATCATCAGTCAAAGTGGAAATGTTATTGCTATCAAGAAACAAGCTGGAGCAACAAAGGAAGAAATACCTCAGATTAAAAATGTTTCTAAGGAAAGGGCAGTAAGATATACAAATTATAAAAAGGCTGTAATGAAAGGCAGAACAAGTTTGATTAGCCAAACTGATTCAGTATCTGATGTATATGTGTGGACAGTGCCAGCTCTGAAGCAGGCAAAAATCATGAAACAAATGAATACAAGCTTAAGAGCAGAAAATAAGGTGTTAAAGGAAGAAGTTAGCAGCCTGAAAAGGAAGCTAGGCAAACTAGCTAATTGATCCAAGGGGAAATTTGCCTTCCAAATTTTGGTAAATTTTGGCTGTCATCATTTTGAAACTTTTTGAAGTCCTTACACCTGTGTAAAATAGCTGAAGAGATCACAGAGTTAAGTCATTGTTGCTTTAAGGTTCATATGCTTAATTTTGATTACCTACAGCAGTTTCGTAGCGCGCTACGAAACTGCTGTAGATGACTGTTTATATGAAAAATTTGAGATTGATGCTGAGGTCAGCGAATCTTAAAGGGATGACTCGAGGCTAGCATGGAGATTATATAAAGCCATTCAGATGTTTAAAAAGGTGCCAGGTGTAAGTATTTAAGGAAAAGGTGAAATTTTGTCTTTTGTTAAAGTTTTCACTTTATATCCGAATTTTTAGGGTTCTGTTAGGGTTGCCGAGGTGTTGAGTGGTACACATGTTCAGTTTATGAGATGGCCAGATCATAAGGTTTCTTCCATCATACGTGACTATTAGAGGATTAAATGGCTTGAAGCATAATCTTAAATGCATGAACACTAATGGGAGGCAGAGACCGTGAACATAGGGCACAGATTCTTATCAGTTGATGAATCATCCATATATCAGGCATCCGAAGCTGCTCATTCAGTGAATGTTCTTCCAGCTTGGCTTGGCTATTATTGAAGTGCTACAGGTGTCAAATTTCAAGAACACATCAATGCACACGAGGAGATAGACTTGAAGTTTCAATGGGAATGGAACCCTCTGTTTTCGCAGCACAATACCTTTGTAATTAATTAGTTTGTTTAAGATATAGATAAGATAATTAATGATAGAATTCCGAGCTCCCTTCATGCTTGTTGAGGAGTCTCAGGTAGTAGTATTTTGGTTTGCTATATATAGAAATGACTCTGATGTAAAAAAGGTTGGACATTTTATAGAAAAACAGAGTTATTTGGGCCATTGTAAGACTTGTGATAGTAATAGTAAAACAGTGTTGATTTCTTCTCAAGATTCTCGATGGATTATTGTGTTCAAATATAATGATGGTGTTTTATATTTTATGTTCTTTTACAGCCTTGTTGTAACACAATCACTCAGAATTCATAATCTTATGCTCTGACTTCCTGTGTGTTTGGCAAGCTGTGGTTTTGATGGAGTATGTTTGACATGTAATGCAAAGAGCCTTGACTTCCATGAAATGACTATGTTTTTCCTGTTTACTTAGTATATGAGACTCCATAGCCCAATGAGAACCAGTTTGATATGTTTCCAACCAGCTTTTGCTTTCATGACTGAGTAAAGAGTTAGCCATCTGTTGTAGTGAATGATTTTTATCAAGAGTTTGTGAGAGAGCCCTCTCTGATCAAAGAGGCTAAGCTTTGATCTAAAGTTAGGTTGAAAGAGTTACATGAAATCTTGCTTGGTTGCAGCCCTCAGTAGTGATTTTGTGATAACAGTGACCATTAAGTTTTATCAAATAAATTTTATCATGATATTCTTTAAAGTCTCAAAATGATAGCACTTAAGTACCTAAAAATAAAAAATACAATAAATATATGAATCAACAAATAGAGGGAAAGTACCTCGTCTGATAAGCACCGACCACTAGAGATGAAACCCACTATCTCAATGAATAACATAGAAGGATGGCCAAATGTATGGTTATGGTTACTCTAGAGCTTCGCCCGAACCTCATATTGAGGGGCCAAGTACTCTCGTGAAGACGAGCACCCTCCCAAAAATTGAAGACAGAGTAGATCCGTCCGTGTTAGGTACCAGGATAGCCCATCCCAGTCATCTTGTGTGAGTACCTAGAAGTTTTGGCCACTAGAGATACCTCAAATCACGTACATCACCAGGGGGGACATAGTCATAGACATCATGCTGTGTGGGCAGGAAACCTGAGTCCCCGACTTAGTTCCGAAATCCTCAAAGGGACCCCCAGTACACAGAATGCCTAAAGGATTTGTAAGAGAAGGCGAACTACCTTCAATTACGGTCCGATGTTGTCTCGTATTTCGCTCTGTTGTTAGTGGAGTGGTCCTGGTAATATGAGTGCAGAAGGATTTTTCACTTGTTAACGACACTAGTTTTGGTTTTCAACCTTGGGCAGTTCACTCACATGCTTATCCCAAGATCCTAGCCTAGCTAATGTTGGTTTTCTCAAAAGAGTAACTGATTGATTTTAATGTAAATTTTAAGTGTACTTGATTATTTGTCTTCGGTAGGGGTGTTGACCTATGAATGTGGTGAGACTCTTGACTCAATAAATCATGCAGAACAATGATATGAATTTTCTTTTCAATTTTTTATGCAAATAAGTCTTATTCTACATATCTTTTCACATATTCGTAGATTCGTTTGTGCATCTATAGCCTTTCAAAACTTGGATAACCAAAAGATTCTTTTTCCAATATTTCCTAACAACTACTGAAAACCAAAATGAAGCAGCTTACAACTATTTCGACAGAAGGATGAATACAATTTATCAATCTTTCTTAAAAAAAAATGTATTTTAAGAGAGAAAAACTAAAACTTTTTCCTAAAAGTAAATTTTCAGGACACCAAATTTGCTAACATAATATAGTTGCAGATCTTACTTCAGCCCATGAGAAATCCCCCCCCGCCTTTTGGTCCACAGACACTACTGGAAATCATGGAAATGGGAGACTAACGCTCTGTTTCAGTGTAAACAGAGAGTTAGTTGGTCCACTAACGCTCCCTGTACACAGGCACAATGCTTTATAAAGCTTTGTTTAGCCTGGTAACCTGCGTTAGTGAGGGAAATTGCTCAAACAGAGGGCCTTTACGATCAATTTTTGAGGAGAATGCAAACTAGTAGGATGTAACAAGATATTTGGTGGATCAGAAAGGGATTTGAAGAAGTAGAGAGCTCTTAGAAGAAAGATAAGAACTGAGAGGTGTCTAGGTAAACTGGGAACTAGATGCATAGTCCCTAGCGGAGTTGCCAATTCTGCTATGGGGTAAAATGCACGATGTATGGAAAATGAAAACTACCCTCAAAGGCCTTCCTGGGACCCTCGACAGACTGTAAGATTATCTGCAAAAGCTACCAAGTTATACACATGTTCATCTATCAAATATAAGTTGACAAAGTATGGAAAGAGGATTACCTCAAGTCCCCTTCTAGATTTGTTTGGAGATCGCTATGTAGCCAAGAAGAACTCCTTGAAAGCCAGCTCAAAGACAATTCCTGCAAAAAGGAAAGGCAAACACAATCACAACATACAATATTGAAAACTAATATAAGAATGCACAATGAACATATAATTTTATACAACTTAAACTACTCAACTCGACAAGTATCGAAATGAACAACTCAATGAACAATGTTACCGACACTATGGAGTAGGGAACACAACTACAGTTCTATATTTATAATGGAAGAGTGACTAAAACTATCCATTGTATCAGCCTTCCCTTGCCCCTTCTTCCCCCCCTCTCTCTCTCTTTCAGCTCACTTCTTCAAGTGTATGACAGTTCACAACAACTTAGTGGGCTATCCTTTCAAATGCTCTGACGTCTTTCACAATGGCCCTCTCGCTGCTTATGTAACAATCGAATTAGGGCTGCCAAGCTCCTCCTAGAGTTCATTAGGCCAAAAACCATGAACCTATCCTATTCTTAAGCTTTTTCCCCTTTGCCTTCATTCTCATATTGGAATTTCCCCAAATAGTTCAATTTTTGGGACTTTCCCTACTTTTCTTGAGTAAATGTAGGGATAAATATCTAGATATTTGTGAGTAGATTCATTGGCTTGACCCATTGATTATCTCTTAGTTTCACTAACGCTCCCCCTGGTCTAATAACTTGAGTTAGCAGGGTGACTAACGCTCCTCTATGCTTGGTAACAAGCTTTATAAAGCAGGTTAGTAGTGCAAAACCAACGTTAGTGTGGATCCAAGGTTGCAATTGTGGTCTTTGCTTCAGTCATGTTGTCTTTCACCTTTGAGTTGATGAGGAAGTCATTTTGTCCTATAACACCAGCTGAGCTTCCCTGTACAATATTCTGCTTTCTCCCCCAAAAATCGGGACAGTGGCATAGGATAGGTCATTTTGCAATTTTCCACCCAAACTCTTAATCCACCCTCTGGAAAGAAGCATGCCGAACTTAGTAGGGACATCTGCTACCACAATATCCATCATCATGCTCTTCATGGGCACCTGAGACAAGGTGATGGCCAAGTCTTTGATTAACCCAAAACATTTCACCTTTCTTGAGTCAAAGGAGAACAAGTCATGATAGGGTCTAGTGATGTCAAGGCCTAACTCATCCATGAGAGCCTTTGGCATTAGATTATGGTTGGCACTTGTGTCCAGTAGACAATTGTGAAGGGTTTTGTCGTGAATAGTCAAAGAGACATAGAATGATGGGGAGCTATCATCAGAGGGTTCAGTCCTTGGGCCAAGCACAACTGCAGGTTTGTCATCTTACAAATTCACATAGTCATTTGATGCTTGTGTGGCCTTAAGCTCAAGGGCTTCAAGGATGTGTCTCTTAAAGGCTTCATTCTTTACCATTTCCATCAGAGGTATAGATTTTTTCAGCTTCTGGATTTCTGATTCAAAGCTGAATGTAGAAGGGGACTTGTTAGGACCTCTTACCTCTTGAGTTGGTGCTTTGAGGATAATGGGATCAATTACTGGTCGCTTCTACTTGCTATCTGCTGCTCTGTGGGGACAACAACTCTTTGGAAAGGGATTTCTTTGACATTACTCATCTTTGACCTCAGGTTATATCTCTGCTGATCTTCAGTTTGCAGAACAACTTCTCTGTCCCACTCTCAGGTTGTATGGTCCTTGAGTAATGACTCCTCATAGGTAGCAGTGTCAAAAAGGTAGCACTGCCTTTGTCTTCCATGCAGTGGATCTCATCCTCTTTATCAAACTAATCCTCCTCCATGACTACATTTTGGAAAGGAGTCTTCACTTACTGTTCTTCACTAGCCTCTTTGTCTCTTTGCATGATCTGCAATTGTTGATTTGCTCTTCTATACGAGTTTGGATTTCTAGGAGTAAATGCATTAGGAACCCTTCCTTTTCCCAAATGCTACTCAACCTTTAGCTTGGATATTTCTGAGGCCAATGACTCTATCATCTTGGTCATTTTGTCTATCTTGGGGTCTGAGGATGAAGAGGATTCACCCCTCTATCTCCTTTGGTCAATATGTCTCTTGAGTTTCTCTGCAACCATGATGTTAGACTCTACCTCGAAATCTGCATCCTACATCTCAGCTAGAGAATCACATCTTCTTTCTCTCAGTAGCAGGAAAAAGTCAAAATCAAAGGCATTGGCATAAGTGAGCTTGGTAGAGGTGGGGGTAGGCTTCACTTCATTTGGTATCTTGTTGTACATGTGGTTAAACCTTTTATTGAAATCAGACAATGACTCCCCATTCTCCCTTTTTAGGTTGCAAAACTCAGTATGATAATAGAGCAGATCTTTCTTATCCCCCCAATGCTTTAGGAACACATCATCTAAGGCCTCAATGTCTGCTATAGATCTAGGGGTCAATTATCTGAACCATTTTCTTTCTTCTCTATCCAGGCTTTGGACGAATACTCTCATCCATACATCATCTTCACTAATATCTACGTTATTAGCATAGCTATAAAATGACTTAAGACATTCTTTAGCTGTAACCCCCTATGTCCGAGTGAACTTAGGCATGTATTTATGGTATTCTCCAGGAGGCATTGCATTCAAAGGAGTGGGCAATACTAGAGGTCCATACCTAGCAGCTATGATTCTTTCCATTTTGGTGGGTGGTTGTGGACCTGCCATGGTTGTGGTGGATTGAAGCGTACTAGCATTTTGGATGATAGAAAGCTAAGGGGTTACTGACAGGACTAAAGGAATATGATGGACAGGAGGTGAGGTTTCCTTTGGGCTTAAAGCAAAAGGAGAACCTAAAGAATAAGGAGCTTTATGAATCTCTGAAAAATTTTCTTCACTGCTAGTACTAGAGGCTATATTCTCAATATGTATGTGCTTTTTTACAAGCCTTTCTTGCAGAGATGCATAAGATTGTTTAGGTTTGCCTGATCTTGATGCTCCCTTTTGTGATGTATTTCTTTCCTTGATAATCTTCTCAGGGTCCTGGTTAGGTACTAGGTAAGCTAGTGATTTCTGAGGATTTCTCTGAGTGTGCCTCACAAACTGAGCCAGAACTGTGATGTGGAGTCGCCAAGAGTTTCGGCCTCCAGTAGAGTCGCCAGATAGATGATTACAAGAAAAAATGTGTCTAGAATTTGTCTATCATCAAAGTTGGATCTCTGTCGTTCTCCCAGGGAAAATGAGCTTCAATCTCCTCTCCCCAGCAGCAACGCAAATTATGTTATCTCTACAGGAAACTCTCCTAGGTTGTAGCTCGGAGATCCCTGGTAACATATAAATTAAACTATTTTTGCGGAAGCTTATTGGAAGGGATGATGGTTTGGTTCAAGCCGGATAACCACTTCTACTCTGTTTTCACTCCAGACATGCATGAACACCCTCAGACTATAAGGCTTTAGACCACCAATTCTCAAAAGTTTGGGAATTAGGTGAATATGGAGAATACTGACCACACCAATAGATACACACAACCATGTGATGGCCGGCTGCAACCAGTAAAGAAACTTGTAGATCTAATCTATCGATGCAAAGACAATGTGACAATTGTTTTACATCAGACACAAAAGAAACCTGAGTGGCCTACTCACTGATACATTCAATATTTCAATACATAGATAAGATGACAATTATCTAGCATTAAACAGGGAAGCAATCATGAATACAACGCCACAGGCACAAGCTTAGAACATAGAAGAAATGGATAGTGAGAATGTAACAACAAAAGAAGCTTGCATTGTTGAAAATGAAGATGAGACACTGCAAGTTACAGAGTTTCTACAGTCTCCAGAAGTTGAACCTTACATCAAATTCCAACCTTGATTACATCTTTCTGGTGACTATTTATAATTTTTCATTACAATGGCTCTTAGCCATTTTAGGGATGGAGGGGTCTTAATTGACCACCAACCACTATTAACTGCCTAATAGCGTCTTCGAATGCAGTTGCTTTCTTTGTTACGAAAACTCCATTAGCTCTGGTACTGTGCTGTCCTTTAGGCGGTTGGATCAATCATGGCAGAGGAGTGCTATAACTATTTAATTTGGTTACTGTGTCGTGTCGTGTCCTTTTCTCCATTTGGCCATGCTCTCCATTTAATTCAGATTCATGGTCAAACTGTCACCAGACTGACGGAGTCAGCCATCTTCTCCTTCAGGTAATATACAAGACGTGGGACATGGAGTGCATGGGCAGATGAACGGCTGGGATGATCGTGGATGGTGGCCATTAGATCAAGGGAGATGAGTGGTGAAGATCGTTTACAGAGGCTAGCAATCGCAGTGGGAGCGAGATGTGTCTAGGCTATTAGATCTTCAGCGGGTAGATCAGACAATTATTGGGTGGCGAAAATGTCTGGGCGATAACAGGCGGGGTGGTTTAGCTTGGACGGTAATGGTTTTCATCGCGCAGACATCAAGTGGTAAATGGTAAGTGTCAAAAGTCACGTGATTCCATTCAGTGGCTGACACCTAGCGGCGGATGAGAGAGAAAAACCGCCCATATTGCGCAGGTATTGTCCGTGCTAGTTGTCCTCGCAATATGTGCGAGGAGCATTAGATCTGGCGAAGGTGATCTGATGGCAGAGGACGATAGGGTAGGTTGCCTTTATCGGGTGCAATATGGGTCGTTGGATCGGCAAGAGAAAATCAACGGTGGAGATGTTGTGCGATGAGTTATGAGCACATAAGGAACATGGGTAAGGTTTTATAGGTAATTTAGCTTTGCGCTTGGGGCTAAGGCCAAAAAAGGTGGTTTTGTCAGGTTTAGAAGGTGAATGAAGGAATGGGAAGGGTAGGAAGTGAGCAGGGTAAGGGGAGAAAGGGAAAATGACCCAGGTGGGGCCCCTTTTGACAGCAACAGAGCAGACTGAGCCCTTCCTTGGCCTTCCAAAAGTCAGCACTGAACCTCAGGGCTAACAGTACCCACACTTGTTCAAAGAAGAGTTTAGCAGTGGCTTCTACTGTGATATTCTTATTGCAGGTAGCCATAATGGCCATCTTCGATAATCTATTGATGACCACAAAAAAATAGTCGTTGCCATGCTTAGTAGAAGGAAGGCCCAACATGTAATCCATGGAGATGGATTCCCAAGGTCGACTAGGATTTGGTAGCAGAGTACAGAGGCCTTGCTTTTTGATGGTTGGTTTGGCAATGGTTCAGGCATTGCAAGATATGATGTACTTCTCGACATCTTGTCGAAGATTCAGCCAATAGAAATATTTTTGCATTACTGCCACTATTTTCTTGACCTCGAAATGCCCAACGGTTCGACTGTAGTGTGCTTCACAAATCATCTTGGAACGCTCGCTTGAAGGAACACAAAGGTGTCCTAGGTGGAATAATAGGGCATCCTGGAGGTGAAAATCTAGAACTTGCTGACCCTGCGTATGGTATGTGTGGTTGAATTCTGGGTCGCTTTTGTAGAGAATTAGCTAATCAGAAATCTCATGCCACAAGAGTTGAGCATGGTGGTTAAGCCATAATTGGTGGTCAGGTGAGGCAATCCGCAACATTATTAATGTTGTGCTTCTTTACTTGATATTCAAATGGAACTGTTGCAGGTATGTGGACCACTTCTGATGGCGATCATTCTACAAATTCTTGCGTGTATATGAATTGTATAGGTGGTCTATGTGGATGACTGTTTCCTTCCCAAAATGTAATGCTTCCATGTATACACAATGAATACATCTCTTTTTCATAAGTGATACTTTGACTGTGTCTGAAAGTGTCTCACTGTGATATGCCACTGGATGCCCCGATTGAGTAAGTACTGATGTTGGGCATGGAATGTTTTGGGGCTAAGTTTTGAGTAATATTATTGTAAAAACTCAAGAATTGCGTGCGCGGAGCATGAATTGTATGTTAAAGTCATAAGGTTGTCCGCCCTAAGTTTTGAATGTAGTGTCGGCCTACCCATGGTTCGCGGACCATGGGATTGTATAAATAGAGTGAGGCTCTAAGTTGTAAAGTAGTTAATGAACGGATGGAGTCTGAAAATAGAGAGAATAGAGCAAGAGTTTATTATTGGGTCATAGTAGTAGGAATAGGCTCTACAGTTGAGTGCGTAGAGGCCTAGTAGAGTCTGCAGCTGAGTGCATGGAACCTACAGCTGAGTGCGTAGGGTGGAGTCGAGTCTGTAACAAGGAAGAAGAATAATAAAGAGAAGTTTTATCTGAATTTCGTGCATCCGTTCTTATGTTATTACATGCTTGATATCAAGTGAAATTATACTGTTTATTTACTGTGTGATTTTGTACGAATGGTGAATATTGTTAAGTATAAATTAAAGCATATAGATAAGTTAAGTTAATAAACTAATATCAGGTTTCTACTAAGGATTTTGGTAATAACATTATTCGACCCCCGAGGAGGGCTACGCAAAGGCAGCATCACCGACTGCGAGGTACTGATAAGTGCACGAGGCGACGTGCGGGCAGGGTCAAACCACGGACCACTGGAACCCATCAGACATCCCCAGGGTGCGAAACCTGGTTCTAGCACCCTCCCTACTACTTTGGGTGAGACCTCAATCTGCGCTCTACGGACTGTTGCCGAAAGGGCTAGTAGTACCAAGATTTGTTTGGCTAAATCATGTCCGAACCTGGGTCAGGCCCCAACAAACCAACAAATTATTCTGTTGCCAAGACCAGGATCTACATAAGGGATGTCTGATGTCATGTCACTAGAATCCAACGAAGAAAGAAATTCTAGGGTGGTTAGAAAGAAAGATTCACGAGTTCGCGACGCAGGAAAATAGGAATCCGCGAGTATCAAAGGAATAGTGGCTGGAGTGCGACTTATATATAAAAATCCACAAAATTTTATTTGCATCCTTTCCCTCTGACTTGTATGAGTGGATCGTGAAGCTAGCAGATAGTTAGGGAAGGTGTAGGCCCGACAAAGCAATTGTGTGGACTCCAGAATTAGTGCGTAGACTAGAAGCATAAGAAGATAAGATCATTCCCATTGTGGAACATTGGCTCGATTGAATTATAGGGGGGTTTATCACCAAGTTCGCGGTAGACATAACAGTCAGCTACATCGAGGCGAAAAGATGCTTCCTCAAAGGATCGCGACATAAGTACATTAAATCTCTATGTTGATCTAGATTGTCATTAATGTCAATATGAAGCCAGGGAGATATTAGAGCAGAGCTATCAAAGCAGAGAAGAGAAGCAAGTGTAATAGCAAAAGATTGAGGAGGAGCCATATCGGGAGTATTTCGTGTAATGTATGCCCAAGAAGAACCGAGAGGAAGAATTCATCAAAAGAAGTAAAGAGGAATCATAATGGGTCTTTGAATTTGGTTGAAGAATCAAAGTGAAGCTTAGAGAGAATCAACGATGTATGAATTCGCAGAAGGCAAGCTCAGAGAGAGTTGAGCAGCAGAAAAGTGAAAGGCTGAAACCCTGAAGAAAACCTGAAACCACAGGAAAAACACTGAAGAAATGAATCAAAGTCAAAGTGAGGATACAAATGAAGATTGAACGCACAGGAACCATTGGATCTCAAAGATCAACAGACGAGGTTGAAGGAAATTATCGGCAAAGATTAAATCACGTAGTCTGGTGTCAAGAAATGAATGGCGGAGATTGACTTAAGCAGTAGCGGAAGAGAAATCTGGAGAAGGCATCACAGCCGTCGATGGTAGAAGATCTACGATCATCGGGTACAAACAAGCTCGGACATTAGTCAATGAAGGAAGGTGGATTTAAAGCTATAAGCGGGATTTCGGGTGGATGCAAAATGGTAAGTGGTATTTAGAGGAGAGCGCCCAATTCCATTCAATGGTTGACACGTAGCAACTAGAGGAGAGAGAAAAACCGCTCATTTCGGGCAGGTAACTCTCGTGCAAGTAGTCCACCCGAAATCGCTGTAAACCGTCAGATTTTGGGGGTTGAAATCTACAGTGGAGAATGAACTCGATAAAGATTAACCTCAAAAATTCTGTCTGAGTGGGTTAGGTCATCACCATTGTAATATGCCCAAACGCTATATCGCATCCACCGTTTCAGAGGTTATGCATTGCAAGTTATAAAGGAATGGCACACTATAAACTGCAATTGCGATATATATATATATATATATATACGGACCCGAGGGAATTATTAAAAATAGCTTATAATCATATCTCATCCAGTAGGGGAAATCAACAATTGTCCATCAACAATGTTATAGGCACGATGTATAAAAGATCTCCAGAAACTTGCGATTGCGATTGAGATAGTGACATGGCTGGTGAGACCACCCATTATATATTTCTAACTATGTTAATGGGGCATCAGCTAGGTTGCGATTGCGATTGTAGGATTATTAATGCATATTGTATGAATATTAAAAAAAAGGGGGCCTCTCTGATATTTTCTTTAATATGCAACATTATTGTAATTCGACCTCTCTTCCACATTAACGTGTCCTGTGAGTATTGATGGATTCGAAGAGACATAGGAAGCCAAAGAGTGAGTGCAAAGGAAGCTGAAAGATCAAGTGAGCATTAAGGAAGACGAAGCTCAAGCGAGCAAGGAGGAAGCCAAAGGTTAGGCATATCAGGCATATAAAACAGAGAACAAGGAAAGTTTAGTGTTGCTGGTGAACCGTAAGAAAACAAAGGAAGCTGAAGTTCTGGCAGAAGTGGAAGGAACAATAGGATAGAATTAAGTCATAGGTCCAACAGGGTTGGGAGCAGAGAATTACAACCAAACAGATACAGACAGTTTACAGCAAAGGGTTGGAGCCCTTGAGGTTGGTGCCTCAGAACTGAAATGATTGGTGTCCTGGGAGTTGGTGCTCCTAAATTCAGGGTTGGAGCCTTGACAAGATAGAATTGGTGCTCTGGAGGTTGGAGCCTCACAAAGAGTCCAAGTTGGTGCTTGGAAACACACACACACACACACACATATATATATATATATATATATATATATTGTACTTGATTTATTGTAAAGATCATATTAATAAAAGCATCTATTCCTGTTATCTATTTCTGTGTTCCAAATATAAATGTTTTTAACTAATAAAAATAATGATTGAAAAGAAATACTGATTCACCCCCCCAGTATTTCCAACCATTGGTATCAAAGCGGGCTTCTTCATATCAGCCTAAAAACTTGAAGAAGGATTCTTAGTCATGATGAGAAATCAAGGTGTTAGGAAGACCTCCTCTGTTCGATGGCACAAATTTTGGTTTCTAGAAAAAGAAAATGTCCTACTACTTAATGTCCCTTGGACCTGAAGTTTGGCATTCGGTCTTAAATGAGTACATAGCTCCTTCCACTCTTCCAATAGATCAAGATGAGAGGAAATTCTACATTGCAAATGAAAAAGCCTTAAACTCCATCACTAGTGGAATCAATGATTCTAAATTTACAAAAGTCATGAATTGTAACTCTGCCAAAGAAGTATGGGATAAGCTAATTGGCTTATACGACGGGGACTCCAAATTCAAGAAGGCAAAGCTTGAAACTCATAGAAGGAAATTTGAAAATCTGAAAATGGATGATGAAGAAGATATTGCATCATACTTTCTCCGAGTAGCTGAAGTGGTCAACTCTCTTAAAGGATTGGAAGAAAAAATTGAAGAAAGCACCATTGTTCAAAAGGTATTAAGATCTCTCCGAGACAGATTTGACTCCAAAGTAAGTGTCATAGAAGAAATGAAGGATCTAGATACTCTCATGATGGATGAATTCCATGGAATCCTCATTGCCTATGAGATGAGAAAAGGTTGCCCAAGTTCCAAAGATGCAACATTCAAGGCCTCAAAAAAAAAAAAGTGAAAGAAAGGAATGTCAGTATTGATGACTCCCATGTTGAATCTGAATTGGCGCAATTTGTACGAAGGCTGAAGAAAGGATCTAAGATAAAAGGTAAATACCCTCTTATTTGTTTCAAATGTGGAAAAATAGGTCATTATGCTACAAAATGTC
The DNA here is from genome assembly GCA_031772625.1 of Pinus tabuliformis. Taxonomy (NCBI): domain Eukaryota; kingdom Viridiplantae; phylum Streptophyta; class Pinopsida; order Pinales; family Pinaceae; genus Pinus; species Pinus tabuliformis. The sequence goes on from CM062811.1 coordinate 1,224,201,542, forward strand.
CTCATAAGCGTGATAGTGATGATGAAGAAAATTCTAAAAGGATGGTAAATAAAAAGAAAGGGTTCAATAAGAAGAATTTCCTCTCTAAGCAAGATGAGTCTGATGAAGATGAATTTGTAGTCATCAAAAAGAAATCAACTAACCAGTTCCCTCACTGCAAAGGCGGTAATGAAGGATCAGATGAATAAAATGACCATGCTGGAAGTCAAGAAGTATTATTCATGGCATTCACAAATGATGATGACTCAGGGCTAGGTGGAAATGTAGATGAATTGTTAATAAGTGCTGTTACACAGTAATTTGTCACCATTTGTCACCGTCCCAGTTACCCCTTTCCCACAATTTGGAGGACTCATTCCGGGACTTGTGAGAAGTGACATAACTTGAAAACACTTGCATTATGTTCCCCTAAGTATGGAATTCATATGCCCTGAAGACATCTCCTGCAGAATATCCTTAAAAAGTTCCTTTTTTCCATTAGCGCGGATCCACAGTGTATTACTCGCGCCAATGGGGGAAATCCTCCAAACAGGGCGCACCAGTTGGCGCTCTGTCTCAGAGTTATACCCGCACCAACCGAGTTTGGAAAAGCTTTTTAACAAACGCACACCCGAAGGTTTTTTCCTTTCGACTCTTGAAGCTTTTTGAGGATAATTCCATTCTCATGGATATCGAGATTCATCGTATCTCCCCTTCCTCTATCCATAATAGCTTTTTGAGGATAATTCCAATCCCATGGATGTCTTGATTCATTGTATCTCCTCCTCCTCCTCCATCTATAAAAGCTTGTTCTGTTGCAATTGACAAGCTAGTTTTTGAGCATAGGGAGAATTATACTGTCAAAAGTCTGAGAGATTGCTGTAAGAGTCTTCTTTGCATTTATAATCAAAGAGAGAGAGGCTTGTTCCCAATCCCAACAAACTTTGCAAGACATATGTAGCTGATCACCCAACCAAAGGAGGATTTGACGTCATAACTATGGTTGTATTCTCCTTTGTTGATTATCAATAATAGATGACTATCATTATGGTTCCATTCTTGTTGTTCATTGTGATGATGTTTGAGTTATATCTTTTTTGACCGATATATAATTGCATCTATTGGATTTTATGCTTGTATTTGTGTCATTCTTTGCATGTGCAGGTGTCCATTCATGGAGATTGTGAGGATCGTGACCGGCCGGAGCAAAGGGACCGGAGTGTCAACTCTTCTACAACACTAGTGTTGGAATCCAAGTAGGATCTCATAATCCACTTTTCATTTGCAATTAGGAACTTGCGTGATAGCATTGTTTGATTGTTGCTAGACCCATTTTGGGCTAGTGGGGTTCGCCTCTGTTCGCAGAGGGGAGTTACTTCTCCAACAAGTGCCATTGAAGAAAATGAGAAATTAAGGAATAAAATCATTTCTATCAAGGTAGAAAATGAGGAAACAAAAAGAAGGGAAGATCTCTTGAAACATAAGCTAAAAGAAAAAGAAGAAGCTTGCGAAGAACGTGAAGCCGAAATAGTATTTCTGAGGAAGGAATTGGAGCAAGTTAAAAAGGGTTGGAAAAGCTCTCGAATACTTGACACTATCCTAAATAATCAAAAACCTCAACATGACAAATCTGGAATAGGTTTTAAAGGAGAATCATCAAGTACTAAGAATAATGTGAAAAGCTATGTCGACGTACTTTCCAGCAACCCAAAATAAGAAATATTATTTCATCAAAGGCTCATCCCAGATCCAAAGAATGAAGAGAGAGTAACTCCAAGGAAGAATGTTGATTCAAATCATGGCTATTACAATAGGTACAAAACTATCTTTTTTGGGCATTGTTTCCATTGTAAAAATTTTGGTCATCAAGCTAGACATTGCATGGCTCATAAGAATGACACACCAAAACTGAAGGATCAAATAAACAAACCATATGGCCGCAAATAGCAAGGACAAATCAAGACCTACAATTCTTTTGATCCCTTGGCCAAATTTGATCTGATTTGCTCATTATGTAATAATAATGGACACAATGAACAAAATTGCCCACTCAAAAGAGGAAAAGCAAGAAGTGAGAATCCCAACACGGATAAATGTGGCCTAGCTCTATGTGCTCAAAATAATGAAAATCATTGGTTTGTGGATAGTGGGTGCTCCAGACACATGACAGGGGAAAAAAGGAAGTTTGTTTCATTGAAAAAAAAGGAAGGAAATGTATCCTTTGGAAGTGGATCTACCAAAATTGGTGGAAAAGGAACTTACTCTTATTAATGGAAAAGGAAAAGCTCAAAATTATTTCCTAGTAAACGGGCTCAAACACAACCTCCTGAGTGTTAGCCAAATCTGTGATCAAGGACATAACGTTGTCTTTAGCACCAAACACTGTGAAATAAGGAACTCTTCCTCAGGGAACTTGTTGAAAAAGGGGTTAGAACACCAGACAATATCTACATTCTAAACAAGATTCATGAAGATAAATGCTACTTAAGTCAAACAGATGAAAATTGGTTGTGGCACAAGCGACTTGGACATACAAGTTTCGATAACTTGATCAATATTAGCATGATTAAAGCAGTACGAGACATTCCAAAGTTATTCAAACCAAATCAAGGAATATGTTGTCCATGTCAACATGGAAAGCAAACCAGAACTAACCACAAGACCAAGGATTTTTCTACGTCAAAGCCTTTGGAGATCATCCATGCTGATTTATGTGGACCAACTAGAACTCCGACACTCCAAGGAGAAAGGTACTTTGCTTTATTTGTTGATGACTATACCATAATGATGTGGATATATTTTATAAAATATAAATATAAAGCATTTGAGTGTTTTAATAATCTTAAAGCTCTTGTAGAAAATGAAAAGGACTCAAAGATTAAGTGCCTCAGAACAGATAGAGGGGGAGAATTCACATCAAAAGAATTTAATGAATTCTATAAAATACATTAAATTAAAAGAGAACTCTGTGCTGCCAAAACACCCAAGCAAAATGGGGTAGTTGAAAGAAGAAACCAAACAGTTCAAGAAATGACAAGAACAATGTTAATAGCAGCTGAATTGCAGCCAAAATTTTGGAGAGAAGCAGTTGGGACAGCTGTCTATACCTTGAATCAAACTCAATTAAGACCAAATAATGAAAAGACTCCTGATGAATTATGGAAAGGAAGACCTACTTCAGTAAAATACTTCAATATTTTTGGAAGCAAGTGCTTCATAAAAATAATTGATGGCTCACCAGGAAAGTTTGATTCTCGAGTTGACAAAGGGATCTTCCTTGGATATTCTAAACGGAGCAAAGCCTACAAGTGCTACAATAACCGACTATGGAAAATAGTGGAAAAAAGTGATGTGAATATTGATGAAGACCTTCCAGAGAAAGAAATTGAAGAACATGAAGTTGATCCTCTCATTGAAGAAGAAGAACCTGAAGAATAAGGAAAAAATCAAGAAATACCCAAGGAAAAAGAACCATCTCAAACTCCTTCAAAGATGAAACTTCTCCAAAAATATCACTCAGAAGAGAAGATTATTGGCAATATAGATGAAGGGATGCAAACCCGAAGAAGGATGACAAATGCACCAAAGAAAATTGATATTTCTCTTCTATCCATGATAGAACCAGAAACATTTACTCAAGCAAGGATCCTCATTGGGTAAAAGCCATGGAAGAAGAAATGTCTCAAATTGAGAAGAATGAGACATGGGAGCTGGTACCTCGTCCAAAGGACAAAAACATAATAGGAACCAAGTGGGCGTTTAAAAACAAAATGAATGAAGATGGACAAATCATCAGAAACAAGGCAAGGCTTGTTTGTAAAGGCTATTCAAAAATTGAAGGAATTGACTTTGAAGAAATATTTGCACCAGTAGCTTGTGTGGAAGCTATCGATGTTCTTGGCATTTGCTTGCTCAAAAGGATTCAAAATCTATCAAATGGACGTAAAATCAACATTTCTAAATGGGGAAGTCAAGGAAGAAGTCTACATGGAGTAACCAGAAGGGTTTAATCTAACAAAAGGAAAATACTTTGTTTGTAAGTTGAAAAAGGCGTTATATGGGTTGAAACAAGCTCCTAAAGCTTCATACGCAAGATTGGATCACTATCTACAACAACAAGGCTTCAAGAAGGGGGTGGCAGGAAGTAATCTCTACATAAAGATGGATGAGGATAAGTTACTAGTCACACTTGTTTATGTTGATGATCTAATTTTTGCTAGTAATAATGATGAGATGAGCCATGAGTTTTCTAAAAATATGTCAAAAGAGTTCGAGATGTCAATTATAGGAGAGTTATCTCACTTCCCTGGACTACAAGTATCTCAAACCATGACAGACATGTTTATATCTCAAGCCAAATATCTTAAAGACATGCTTAAAAGATATGGAATGGAAGACTGTGCACCCATGAGCACACCTATGACCACAAGTTGCAAATTGAGCAAAAATGATGACTCCCCTCTGGTAGATGCAACTCATTACAGGTCAATAATTGGAGCCCTTTTGTACTTAACTACTACAAGACCCAACATTATGCAAGCAGTAGGAATGGTGGGAAGATTCCAATCAGCTCCTAAACAATCCCATTTTTTTGTTGTAAAATGAATTCTCAGATACCTGAAAGGAACTGCTGATTTCGGTCTTTGTTACCCTAAGAGCTCAACTCTTACTTTGACTACATACACCGATGCTGATTGGGCTGGAAGTGTCGATGATCAGAAAGTACTAGTGGAAATGCATTCTTCCTGGGAGACTGTTTAGTATCTTGGCTCAGAAAAAAACAAACATCCATATCACTATCTACAGCTGAAGCCAAGTATATAGTTGCCGCAGATTGTTGTACTCAAATACTATGGATGAAGGAAGCTCTAAAAGATGTCAACATAGGTTCAAATCAACCAATTACCATCTATTGTGATAACACAAGTGCGATTAGCTTCAGCAAAAATCCAGTGATGCACTCAAAGACCAAACATATACCTATCAAGTATCATTTCCTTCATGAACAAGTAGCTAAACAAAATATCATCTCGGAATATGTCAATACTAAGGAGTAGATAGTTGATATTTTCACAAAACCTCTTCCTCGAGAAGAATTTAAACATCTTCGTCAAAATATGGGGGTTATCTCTTTAGCATCACTTAAGTTGATTCATAAAGATGTTGCAGGACAGGGGGAGCAGTGTGACAGGGGGGGTCCTTGTACACTCCTATGCCACTGATGTTAAAGGGGAAGAGAAGAAGAATATTGCGATCAATGACAAAGGGGGAGATTGTTGATCTAGATTGTCATTAATGTCAATATGAAGCCAAGGATCTATCAGAGCAGAGCTATCAAAGCAGAGAAGAGAAGCAAGTGTAAGAGCAGAATATTGAGGAGGAGCCACATTGGAGGAGCCATATCGGGAGTATCGCGTGTAATGTATGCCCAAGAAGAATCAAGAGGAAGAATTCATCAAAAAAAGAAAAGAGGAATCATAATGGGTCTTTGAATCTGGTTTAAGAATCAGAGTGAAGCTCAGAGAGAATCAGTGATGTATGAATTCGTAGAAGGCAGGCTCAGAGAGAGTTGAGTAGCAGAAAAGTGAAAGGCCGAAACCCTGAAGAAAACCCGAAACCACAAGAAAAACACTGAAGAAATGAATCAAAGTCAAAGTGAGGAGACAAATGAAGATTGAACGCACAGGAACTGTTGGATCTCGGAGATCAACGGATGAGGTCGAAGGAAATGATAGGCCAAGATTAAATCGTAGAGACTGGTGTCAATAAATGAATGGCAGAGATTGATTTAAGTAGTAGTAGAAGAGGAATCCAGAGAAGGCGTTGCAACTGTCAATGGTAGAAGATCTACGGTCCTTGAGTACAAACAAGCTCGGGTGTTAGTCAACGAAGGAAGGCGGATTTAAATCTATAAACAGGATATCAGGCAGATGCAAAATGGTAAGTGGTATTTAGAGGAGAGCACCCAATTCCATTCAATGGTTGACACGTAGCAACTAGAGGAGAGAGAAAAACCGCTCATTTCAGGCGAGTAACTCTCGTGCAAGTAGAAAACCCGAAATCGCTATAGACCATCGGATTTTGGGGGTTGAAATCTATGGTGGAGAATGAACCCGATAAAGATTAACCTCAGAAATTGTGTCTGAGTGGGTTACGTCATCACCATTGTAATACACCCAAACACTATATTGCATCCGCTTTATCGGAGGTTATGCATCACAAGTTATAAAGGAATGGCACACTATAAACTGTGACTGCGATATATATATATACGGACCCGACGAAATTATTAAAAACATCTTATAATCATATCACATCTAGTAGGGGCAACCGACAATCAGCCATCGGCGATGTTATAGGCACGATGTATAAAAGACCTCCAGAAACTTGCGTTTGCGATTGAGATAGTGACGTGGCTAGTGGGACCACCCATCATATATTTCTAACTATTTTAATGGGGCATCAGCTAGGTTGCGATTACGGGATTATTAATGTATATTGTATGAATAGTAAAAAAAAAGGGGGCCTCCCTGATATTTTCTTTAATATGCAACATTATTGTAATTCGGCCTCTCTTCCACTTTAACGTGTCCTGTGAGTATTGATGGATTCGAAGAGACAAACGAAGCCGAAGAGTGAGCACAGAGGAAGCTGAAAGATCAAGTGAGCATTGAGGAAGCTGAAGCTCAAGCAAGCAAGGAGGAAGCCAAAGGTTAGGAGTACCAGGCATATAAAACAAAGGACAAGGAAAGTTTAGTGTTGCTAGTGAACTATAAGAAAAAAAAGGAAGCCAAAGTTATGGTAGAAGTGGAAGGAACAAGAGGAAAAAAGTAAGTCATAGGTCCAGCAGGGTTGGGAGCAGAGAATTACAACCAAACAGATCCAAACAGTTTACAGCAGAGGGTTGGAGCCCTTGAGGTTGGTGCCTCAGAACTGAAAGGGTTGGTGTCCTGGGAGTTGGTGCTCCTAAATTCAAGGTTGGTGCCTCGACAAGACAAAGTTGGTGTTTTGGAGGTTGGAGCCTCACAAAGAGTCCAAGTTGGGGCTTGGCAACTCATTGAAACCATATATATATATATATATATATATATATATATATATATATGCAAATATACATTAATTATAAGCATCTATTCCTGTTATATATTTCTATGTTCCAAATATAAATGTTTGTAACTGATAAAAATAATGATTGAAAATAAATATTGATTCACCCCCCCTCTCAGTATTTCCAACACTCTGAACACTTGGATTAAGATGTTATTGTGTGAAAAGTGGGTTATGTGAATAAATTTATGTTTTGGGCTATGCAAAGTGGGAGGATCTATAGAAACGAAGGTAGCACAGAGATAGGGAATAACTGCTTGATTTCACCTCGGCGGGAAAGCAAGGAAGAGCTTGCAAAAGTTTATTCGAGAAGCGCGGTTAGTTTGATAAGGCAGCAAATTCTGCGTCTACCACCTCCACCTACACTGCCACCTGTCTCACCATCTTCACCTCCATCTCTGCCCACACCACCTCCGCCACCACCACAGTTCAATATGGTGAGCGCGATAAAATTTCTGGTATTCAGGGGAGTAGGGAATGAAGATCCGAACCAATTTTGGTTCGTGGTAAGGGCCGTATGGGAAGCACAAGGAGTCGTGGATGACAATATAAAGAAATCAACATTGGTGAGCACATTGAAGGATCACGCACTTACATGGTACATTAAGCATTCTAATGACCATCCAAACATGGGGATCGCAGATATCTAGGCCGCGATGAATAGGGAATTTAGTAGGCCAAATTCAGAGACACAATCGATTATCGGGTTTAAGGAGATTGCAATTCTTCCAGGCAAGACCCCATGGGATCTGGATCAGAGACTAAAGAGTATGATTCACGAAGCCAACATGACCTTGACAGATGGGCAACACCTTGCATGGTTTGTAACATCACTAACACCACATCTAAGAACGACACTAAAGCAGCAGAAGTCATCCACCCATGCCAAAGATTTGTAGATTGCAATAAGACTGCATGAGACCCCAATACAAGATCCTGTCTTAGGAGTCCAAAAAATCCACCCGCAACTGCAAAATTTGTGTTTGGAATTGCAAAGCTTGAAACATGACAAGACAATTCGCCCAAAAGCGTGTGAGGAGGTATGGTGCATAAAATGCAAAGGCCAGGGGCATGAAAAGGACCGTTGTACAGTCTTCGCAAATTACTTGGTGGGAGGAGGGTTGATTCCATTAAGACCAGAGGCACAAGCAGGACTAAGTGTGGCGCTTGCATTATGGTGCATGATCTGTTAGATAGGAGGAAAATATGCTATGGATAATTTTCATCTATTACAGAAGTATACGCAGACGTCCTAACAATTGTTCTATAATTTCTGCAAGTCGGTAGGACATGATGAGCACGCCTACAGAAGTTACGAGCTAATGATGGATCAGACTCCTGCCTATAGGGTGCAGGCCAAAACACGAGCCCTTGACTAAAATGTGGGAATGGCACGTGTGCTGGATTTCAGGGGCACAGACAAGGTTGAGGTGGAATGGGACCAGGAATGGGTTGTAGACAACTAATTTGTTACAATTGCAGAGGGCCAGGGAACTATGTCCGTGATTGTACAAATTCGATGAGAACATCATGCTTATACTGTACTCAGTTTGATCATGAGGCAGAGGACTGCCCTACAATGATAGCGAGGTTGCGCAAGAAAGGGGTACTCTAGCCTCCCCCGAATTAGAATTTGCAAATGATGAGGCCTGAGCCACGCGAAGGACCCGAATGTAAACATAGTGCTCAGAAGCGGTATCACGACAGGAGATGACAAAGGTAAGCAGCTTGAAGAAAGTGCGTGGGTTCGCAAGGTTCCTACAAAGGAACCTGAATTTGATTTAGAGCACGCGAAGGAGACATTCATGGAAGGTAAGAAGAGCTTGATGGAGGCCTCCACTTCAGGTAGTAAGGATCAACTAGAGCCGAAGATGGATCCTTCAATGATCACTACCTTTTCGGAGACATGTATGAAACTACTGCACGACAACAAGGCTGTGAAAGGACTACAGGAACTTGTCACTAGGTGCACTGGGTCAGGAGAACCGTTCGTAGTCCAAAAGCTCGGAATGTACACATCGTGAACAGGAAGGGAAATGAGATTGACTATGCAAATTGGGGAGTATGAAATGGATGAAGTAATTCTGGATCTAGGATCGGACATGAATGTACTACCAAACAAAACATGGGAACGCATGGGCAGAGCTATGCTACAATGATCTCCTATTGAATTGTGAATGGCGAGCCAAGGGAAGATCTTACCCATGGGAATATTGCAAGGAGTAATAGTGGATATTGAAGGTGTGAGAGCACTGGCGGATTTCGAAGTGATAGAGATTGTTGATGACAATAGCCATTATCCCGCGCTATTGGGAATAGACTGGGCCACTGATATGAACAGAGTAATAAATCTAAAGAAGCGCAAAATGATTTTTGAGAAAAAGTCACTACGCGTAGTGGTTCCTTTAGACCCTGTGGAAGGTGCATGCTACATAGAGCCAGTGTGAGACGACGAGCTAGACTGTATCTACAAGATAACCGCTTGGGAATAGGATTGGGTGAATCCTACAGCAGATGGCCAGATTTTGTGGGAGCGCGAAAGCTCCTGCACATCAAATTCGGATGAGGAAATAGAATGATGGTAGAACCAATTACACAAGGTAACCACGCTCAATTGAAACATGATGGTAAGATCACTGTGCTGCGTAACAACAAAGGTAAGGGATCTGCTTATGTATGATGGGTTGAAAACAGTGGATGAATTCCTGAGCAAATTTGAAAGTGCAGTTCTGGAACAACAATGGTTCAATGCTTTGAAATGGGCACTGCGCTTGACGCCCACAAGGTGGTGGGGTACACATCAAAGAAGTATTGAGAGCTGGCGCGAATGCAGATTTGGGATGCTTATACTATTTGGAAAACCTCAGCTACAGATGAGAGCCAGTTGTGAGGGGCGAAACAGCTTGCACGCCCACCTTTCTAGATGGGTATAGGTGTATGGTACGTCGCCCAAACGAATGCACACCACTATCATGATAGGAAACATGAACAACAAGCAGAAGCAGGCAAGACAAGTGCACAAATGACAAAGCATGATAAAACCTAGCACGCTAAACATCATACACGAGGAAGCCTTTGACAAGGTGTGTGAAGTGCTGAACAAGGTCCACCACGTGAGACGCACCGACTAGGACCTACGTACCAGTGGTTAAATGGGCTTATAGGACCATGTGAAAAACTCTAACAGCGCAAGCACTTCCGAAGTTGAAGTATGAAGCAGGGGTTGTAGTCCCTGCGGAGCATGCGAAGACGAGTCTGCGCATAACAACACCTGTAGATACGATGGTCCACACTGACTGGAATGAAGAAGTCACACAATTGCGTGAAACAAAACATATAAGACTTGAGGAAGAAATCTGATGGGGAAACTTTAGACTTCGTGAACTTGAAAAAGTCCGAGTACGACTAAGGGAGAAAAGCGTTTTAATGGACGCAGAGGTCAAGAAGCTGGAAAACAAAATAAAGGAAGCATTTCTCATTGAGAAACCGAGGATGGAAAGGTAAGGTGCTTATAGTCATACTGAAAAATTGGAAAGATATCGTCGTGAATTGGTTAGTCTACTACTGTGGCTGAGATCACATCTTGCTAAACATAGTGACCAGGGCAGTGCAGTGCAAATAGTAGAGTGCGCGATGCCGATCACTACAAGGGAAGATGGGGATTCTCTGTGAACCATGGTGGAGGACGAGATGAAGCCCTGCATGGGTGGTGCACCCACCTGACTAGCCGTAGGAAGGACAATCTTAGCGCTCCAGGCAGTTGAAAAGGAGTGTGGGACTATAAAATATTCTACCTGGGGGCTGCGCGATATGAGAGATGCGCGCAGGAGCAGGATGTCACAGGGTTCGCGACCGTGCATGGAGGGCTGCGCTGCCACGCAGGTCGGCTGGGAAGTGACCATTGGTGTCATTGTTCATGATGAGGTGTCCGATTTGAGGCCAAATGGAGCGGACAATGGGCATTTAAGGTGAAAGTTATGGGCAAGATTTGGGAAAATTTGCCGCCAAGGAATCTTTGATGGCCTGAAATGGGGGGGAACGACCGAATTTAAATTCAAAGGGCACTATAAAACTCAAAGGGCTAACCAGCGAACAACACTTGGTCATTTTAGTACTGAGCGATTGAGCAGAGCACAGAGTGTTGACTACTGAGCAATAATAGAGCCCCTGAGTTCACGAGAGACAAAATAAGGTGTAGAGATGATGATGACCACTAAGGATGGGTTGGGAATTGAGGAAGGAACCACTGGGGAGGCCACATAGACCCCCATGGTACAGGATGTTCCTGAAGGCACTAGGGTTGTAACAGAAATCCCCAAATCACCACGGATGCCGAGGCTAAAGAAGGATAAGCAGGCAATGGGACCAGTATAAATGTCCTCAAGGAATCCGTGACACAACAGGTTATCAATGGAAGAAAAAGGGAAGGCAATCACGATTGAAATAGATGAGGAGGAAGAATATTTGCAGGCCCTGATTGCCACTGCAGAAGAAGAAGAAGACGTGGAGGAGGACATCCAACCGTTGCGCTCTACTGTGAAACTACCCGCGTATGTCCCTCTGTGGAAATGAAAAGCCAAAGTACCGAAGGATTTAGATGCAACGAAGAGTTCACTCCAGACCCCAATCCTCTTTGATGGCATTGTATTTGAGGGCTCGCACCTAGGCCACTTGCCCACCATAAAATTTGAAGACCGGGACCTCGCAGGTAGTGAGAAGTTCTCACACTTAGAGATGGAAAATCTAATGAAGCAGAATACGGAGGGGCCAGTGATAGTGTTAGCCGCGAAAATGCCTGCGCGGTGTGGAAAAGGATGGGTTACTGCATTTGTTATGGATACCACATTTCCACCATGTGCCCATCACCATTTTCGTCATCAAGCAGCTGCTCTGCCTAGTGCATGATGGGTATCTATGGCTAGAGGAGCCTATTCCCATCACGACAGACCTCATCCACTGAATTTTTTGGCTTCCCTGTAACGGAAAAGACCCTGCTACGATAGCTAGGAAAATTAGCGATTTGGCTCTCGCAGAGGCCATGAAGGCAAAGTATAAGCTAGAGAAAAAGAAGAGGGGCTACTCCATCTCCAGCATCAAGGATAAGGGGGTGCGCATAGCCACCCAACTCTTGGCCAATAAAGTGATGAGAAAATGCCGCGCTGACGAGGCACCAACGCTGGTGGTTGTGTTGGCCAAACAATGCGTAGAGGGGGTCTAGTTAAAATGGGCTGAGTTCCTCTGTGAGGAGTTTTTGTTAAACTGTCGCGAAGCCCAAGAGTGGTTAAGACCTTCCACTACGCGTGGTTGCTCTTATCCATCTTGTTGGTAGCGGGAGAACTGCCGGAGGATAGTTAGTTCCCAAACATTGACCGAGACATACCAGAGGATACAAAGTACAATTCACTCTAGGCCACCAAGGATGCAAAACAGATTCATGATATAAAATTTTTTTGGGTGCTCATGGAGGCGAGCATCCAAATATGGATCAACAAGAGGTTGCGCCTGTCACCTACGGTGCACAATAGTCTGCAGATTTTTGCAAACTTCAAGTTGGATATGCACAACATATACATCAGGGCACAGAAGGATCCGACGAAGCAGTGGATGAAGCTACCATTTGTCGCCACTAATGACGCGATCTTTACGGTATTCGAGACATGGCCTCCCGAGTGGCGCGCCCCAGATTTGGCGGAACTGGAGAAAGCGACAGCACAGAAAAAGAAGTACGATGCCAAGCTGTGCGTCACCCAACTGGCCATGAAAAGGCAGAATGAAAAAGAGGCAGCTGAGGTAAGAGAAATCCGTGAAGCAGCACATGAAGCCGTGGAGCAGAAGAAGGTCGCAGAAGCAGTAGCAGTAGTGCAGATAGCAGAGGCTGCAACGGTAGAGGCAGAAGAGGGCCAAGCAACGTCCTCAAGGCAGAAGGTAGAGGACACATAAATAGCAGAAGGGAGCGCACACCCAGGGACCAAGTCCACATAGCTCAAACGACCATGCATCGTAGAGAGATCGAGTCCAAGGAAGAAGGTCAAGCCCTCAAAGCTGTCCATTGACCTGACACCTTAACTGAAGGTGATCTCCATGACATTGGCGAGACAGTCCGCGATGTCACCAACGAAGGACTCCAAGAGTTTATGACGGAGCACCATAATGTGTTGGGGGCCCTCAGCGCTCAGTTGCAAGAGTTATAGGTGCAGGCCCCTCAGGAAGGTACCCTATCTACCCACATCACAGTAGGCACTTTAGCAGCAGAGCAGATGATGCACGCAAGGATGACCAACACAATAGTGTTTCCAGAGGGAGCGTTAGTATCATCAGATGCAATGGACCTAATGACGGTTAGAATGATGAAAGGCCTTGGCCTTAATCTAGCTACCTTTCCTCGGGAAACACTCTATCAGTTACAGGATGGAATAAAAACAGAGCTGCGCACTAGGGAGAACCGTGCGATCCAAGTTCTTAGTGAACAAAAGATCAATATGGAGCAACTCAGCCTACAACCTGACGAGTTGGTGTCATAGAACCAAAGGTTGGTGCAAACGGTAGATGATGCTTGCCGATGCATCCTAGAGCTGGCTATCGTAGCAGATCTACTGATGGAAGTGCAGATCCATAGTTTGGCCAGTGGAGTTCGTGACGCGAGAGAAGAGACAACAAGGGTGTAGCTGGAGCTGAATCTCCAGATCTCTGAGCTACAGTTGAAGGTGGACCTTCCACTCCCCTAGAAATCAAAGAACAGTGTGCCAACGCTATTATAGCAGGGTTGGAAGAGATTGGAGATGCAGTGCGCGACTGTACCAACATGTTGGAACAGGCGCTTGAGGTCCTCACGACGTTGCAAGAGGACCCCAACATCCAGCGCCTAGATATAGAGGCACGCGAACTCCAGAAACAGTACGACAACATTAGGGGGACCACGCAGACAATAGTCCTTACTCAGCAACTTGCAAGGATGCAGTAAGCCAAGGCATTAAAGGAGCAGGTGGACGCTGCGCGCCATAAGGAGCAATTCTCAAAGCGCAGATCCAGCCATGGATTGACGAAGCCTTCATAATCACAACAGATATTGAAGGAAAGCTTGCGTAGATTCAGGGGATGCATGCAAAGATGTATCACAACACGCCGGAAATAGAGGGCTCAGAAGAGAGAATGCCACAGGTACAAGCAATAGCTCAGTGCACTGCAGACATCAAGACCGTTCAGGACCAGCTGGAGGGACTCCGCGCCAAGATCGCTGCGCCGACAGAGTGACTCGAGGGCAAGTCACAATGTTTCTGTTGGGGGCTTGTTGGGCATGGAATCCCCCCACAACATGGTTAGGGGCTCAAAGCCCAAGTTTTGAGTAATATTATTGTAAAAAATCCGCAAATTGCGAGCGTAGAGTGTGAACTGTATGTTAAAGTCATAGGGATGTTCACCCTAAGTTTTTAATGTAGTTTCAGCCTACCCATGGTCCGTGGACCATGGGATTGTATAAATAGAGTGAGGCTCTAAGTTGTAAAGTAGTTAAAGAATGAATGGATGGAGTCTGAAAGATAGCGAACATAGAGCAAGATTCTAGTATCTTGGGTCGTAGTAGTAGGAAGAGGCTCTGCAGTTGAGTGCACATAGGCCTAGTAGAGTTCGCAGCTGAGTGCACGGACCCCTATAGCTGAGTGCGTAGGGCAGAGTCGAGTCTGTAACCAAGGAAGAAGAATAATAAAGAGAAGTTTTATTTGAATTCCATGTATCCGTTCTTATGTTATTACATGTTTGATATCAAGTGCAATTATACTCTTTATTTACTGTGCGCTTTTGTATGAATGATGAATATTGTTAAGTATAAATGAAAGCATACAGATAAGCTAAGTTAATCAACTAATATCGGGTTTCTAGTAAGGATTTGGGTAATAACACTGTTCGGCCCCCGAGTAGGGCTGCGCAAAGGAAACATCACCGACGACAAGGTACTGATAAGTGCGTGGAGCGACGTGCACTCAGGGTCAGACTGCAGACCGCTGGAACCCATCAGACATCCCTAGGTTGTAGAAACCTGGTTCTATCACCCTCCCATACTACATTGGGTGAGACCTCAGTCTGATCTCTGCGGACTGTTGCTAAAAGGGCTAGTAGTACAAGGATTTGTTTGTCTAAATCATCTCCGAACCTGGGTCAGGCCCCAACAAGCCAACAACATAGTCAAAGGCATATGTCTCAATCTCAAATGGTCGTTTCAAGTCTGGTAATGTGAGCACTGGTGCAGAGCAAAGGTGATGTTTCAACTTTGTGAATGCCTTCTATTGAGATTTAGACCAAAGGAATTTTTATTTCGCTCCTCCCTTAGTGACTTGACTCAAGGGCCAAGTGATATGAGAGAATCCCAACACGAACCTGTGGTAGAAATTGGAAAGACCCAGAAAGCTGCGGAACTCTTTTAAAGTGGTTGGAGCTGGCCAATCTCGAATGACTTGGATCTTGGCTGGATCCACATGCACCCCTCGTTCATTAATAATGTATCCCAGATACTGAACTTGGATCATGCCAAAAGTGCATTTCTCCAAATTGGCACATAGCTTGTGTTGCCGCAGTGTTTGGAGAACCTGTCGAATGTGGTGGAGGTGCTCTTCCCAGCTCTGGCTGAAGATTCGGATGTCATCCAAGTATACCACTACAAATGAGTTGGTGAATGGTCGCAAGATGTCATCCATTAGCCTCATGAAGGTTGCAGTAGAATTCGTCAACCTGAAAGGCATAATAAACCATTAGAAAATGCCCTCCTTGGATTTGAAGGCAATCTTCCACACATAAGAGGGTTTGATCGGTACCTGGTGATATCCTGATTTCAAGTCAATATTGTTTAAATATTTCCCCCCTTCAATTGGTCCAAGAGGTCATCAATTCAGAGTCTCCAAGTCCCATCCTTCTTCTGTACCAACACAATCAGGCTCCCACATGGTGATGAACTCGGATGGATGTGACCTTTCTACAGCAACTCCTGAATCTGCCTCTTGATTTCGTCATTCTCCAGAACAGAGCACCGATAGATTGGTCCATTGGGCAGCGCTGCACCTGGGGTTAGATTGTTGGAGTGCTTGACCTGATAATCCAGAGGCACCCCTGCGGGGGAGGTGAAGATGTCGTCGTACTCCTCCACAACCTTGTCCATCCATTGTTGTCGTGTGGAGGGGCCCTGTCTGGAGGTTGCGACCACCGTCTTCTTCTTTTCATGAAGGTGTATCATCATGAAAAAAAAATTCCTAGTTTTTGAAATGAGGTTACTGCATTATTTTTCAGTAATCAAAGAGATGGCAGTAAGCAGTGCTACCTCCGGTATCCTGTACAACTTATTTCCCAAAGTAAAAATAATAGCATGAGGCCTTGAATCATACACAACATGTCACTTCCATAAGTATGGTTAGCCTAATAATACATCACGAACATCAAGGGGAGCAACATCACATAATACCTCATCCGTGAAGGGCTTGATGTTGTATGGAAGACGACACTACTGGCTCATGCGAAGATCCCGTACTTGGTGAAGCCACCCCATGGTGTACGGTTGTGGATGTGCTATGGTTGGTAAGCCCAACGACTTCACAACCTCTACCAAAATGAGGTTATTTTGGCTCCCGTTGTCGACAATGAACTGTAGCAGGCAACCCTTTACCCACATCTGGGAGTGGAGGAGGCGCTCCTCCTCCTCTAGATCTTTGGGTTCCTCCTTTTGGATCTTCGTGGTGGAAATGGTGGTGTTGGGCTCTGCATCAATAATCTGCTTGCCTTTGCCATTCCCCTTGTTGGTTTATGACTCAGGGTCGGAACATGTATCTGATTCTGAAGCCTTTAGCTCAGCCACCAGTGACTACTTGGCCTGACACTCACTCTTGTTGTGAGTGGAGATCTTATGGAACTCACACCACTTTCTCATGTTCTTCTTCGACTTCGCAACATTGTTCTTTTCTTATGACTTTGGTGGGTTGCCCTGGGTTGTCCAGCCTTGGCTTTGTCCTTTGTTTTATGGTTTGGGGGCAGCTTTCCCTTACTTCGCATTCGTAGATCCAGATTCTCGCTTCTTCTGTTTAAAATTTTGCTCGATCTTGATGGCATATCGGTATGTCGTCCTGAGCGAGGATATGTCTAAGAATTCCATCTCATCCTGGATGTACCTGTGTGGGAAGCCGTTGTACTTGAGAACCAAATTCTTCTTAGAATCCTTGATACCCAACTTTGTGCGAAGGGTATGAAAAACATTGATAAACTCAACACATCTTGGTCCCTTCCCTATCGCAGCGGTCTCCACTTTACGTATTTATCCTCATAGCTCTCAACACAGTAGTAATGCTCCTTGATGGCATCCTGGAACAAGTTCCAAGTGGGTGTGGCTAAAAATAGTGAGTTCATACTTTCATCCTTCTGCTCACAGTAGGTTTCCCACCAGTCCTTGATGCGAGGGCCTGCTTTGAGAAGTGCAAAAGTGATCTTTTCCCGGCTGGATAAATCATGAACATAAAAAAATCTTTCTAGTATATTTAACCATTTATCTACAGCATCTGCATCTATCTGACCCTCAAATATTGGAATTTCAAAGTTAACTTGTACCTTAAAGGGTGTGGCACTTCCAGAGTAGCTGCCGGAAATAGATTCATCACCCTTGGGTAGTTGCTGAAGGATCTAGGGAGAGTTGTCCATCATCGCATTCATTTGTCGCTCGAGGGCTTCTTCGAGCAAGATTTTAATAGGATCTCCTGCCCCTCATCTTTCTTTTCATCTATCATGGGAGGTCGTCAGGATTTGCGAGGCTGATCTTGTAAAGGTTCGACTAGTTCAAGCCCTAACTCCTTATATCCCGACCTCGTTGGGGACATGCAAAGAAAAATAGAGAAAGAGCAAACCGCTCTGATACCACTGATCCAGATTTAAACAGGAACACAAAAAATTACAGATATAACCATAAATACAAAGATGCAGTACAAATAACACTTCATTTCATTAATATCAAATACTGAAATATGCTTACAAACAAAATGGAAATAAGACTACCTCGAGTGATTGTAGCTTATCTTTGAGAAGAGATGTGGTGGCTACATGCCTCTAAACTGCATTACAATGAGGCTCAAGGGCATTTTTATTATTAAACATTAAGAGCAAACCCTAAACAACCAAAACCCTAACCTGAGGAGATGTAACACCAAGAGTTTGTGGGCCCCGTTGGCATTAGTTGGACAACCAACTTCCCGGGGTCGTGACTTGGTCATATTATCTCCGTTTGACATGCATGATACCCCATTGGAATAATCTCTCCGAGGACTATGACGAAAAATATGATTTTAGAGAGAAAATCACTTGTACAAGATTGCTAAAAAAAGGTTGTTTAGGGCCTCAAAATGGCTCCGGAAGTTTAGGACCCGAAAAAATGCTAAAACTAGTAAATTGTGGTACAATTAAGGAAACTGAAAAACTGAAAGAAACAATGGCGGGGGTCCAAGTGGAATTGGTAGGTGGCCACCAATATCCACATGGATCAATCTAGCTGGGAGGTCTACTTGCTTGGTAGATTTTTCATATCCATCTTCTTTAGTTGTCATAGAAGGACTTGACTCCTTTTCAAATTTTTCTTTGTAACCAAGACCGGTCTTTTCACTGCATGATCACTGGTTGCTGATGAGTTTGTCCAAAGTCTTTGAGTTGTTGGTGTAGTTTTGAAGAGTTTTTCCATTTTTTACTTCCTTTCGTAAAGAAACGATTTCAGCTTCCAATGCTTCTCTTTCCTTGTTGTTTTCCTTTAATTCTTTCCTGAGCAATTCTTCAATTCGTTTGTATTCTTCAGCCTTGATTTTAAGATTTAGGACCTGTTCCTTTTCTATCTTTAATTCGTGTTTAAGAGTGTTGACATGATTCTTCTCAACCTTGAGATCTTTGATAACCCCGATCACTTCATTTTGAAATTCAGCCTCAATCATTTATTCTTCTTCGTCTCCTTCTTTGTCAGGTGCCTCTTTCTTATTGTGCTTAGCCATAAACAATAATCTTATGTTGAATTCTTCTTCGTTATCACTATCTTCTTCAGATGAGGAGGTATATTCTTTGGAGAAGAAACTTTTCTTAAACCATTTCTTCTTGCCTTGCTTGTTGAACTTCCTAGGAATTTTATTTCCTTTCATAATAACCTCATTTTTGTGAGGAAATTTGGCTGCAAAATGCCCAATTCCACCACAATGAAAACATATTAATGGATGTTTACCTTTGAATTTTCCTATAATTGTTCTCCTTTTCCACGTGAAATAGGCAAATTCTTTATCGAATAATTCTTCTTCATCTTCTTCCTTTTCCTCATCCTTAAAATTGCAATTTTTTGATTTCGGAGTCATCTTGTCCTTACTATTCTTCTTGGATGTGGCAAATGATGTTTCTAAGTGAGATGTGCCATCCTCTTCTTCAATCCACATTTCATATGTCGTAAGAATTCCATGCAATTCATCTAAGCTGAGATTGGTCAGATTCGATCTATCTTCGAAGACAAATACCTTAAGGTTTAATCTTGCTGGCAAGGTTGTAAGGATCTTTCAGACAACAATTTTCGTTTCAACAGGTTCTCCCAAACCTTCAATTGTATTTTATGTTTCATCAACACGCTGAAAGTATGCAGCAATATATTCATCTTCCCTCATTTTTAGTTGCTCAATTTTTTCCCCGAAAATTTGAAGCTTTTCTTCTTTCACCTTTGAGTCACCTGCATACATATTTTCAAGCTTGCCCCATACCTCTTTAGTAGTTTTGAAAATTAATACCTTAAGATAAACAGATTCGATAAGCCCACTAATAATAAGATCTTTAGCCTTTGCATCATATACCATATTTTTCTTACCTTGTTCATCCTGGGTCGGTGTGAAGCCTTTTTCAACGATTTCCCATACTTCTTATCCTTGCGATAGCAAATGAACCTACATTCTTCCACACCAAAGTGCATAGTTATTTCCATTGAACAAAGGAACTCTATTCTTAGTATACTCCATGATCTATTTCCAGTTGTTAGATTGCTATTGAAGGAACCAAGCTTTGATTCCAATTGTTGGAAATACTGAGAGGGGGGTGGGGGTGAATTAGTATTCCTTAACAATTAGCACTTTTAAATCTTTTCAGAGCATTAGTTAATCTTCAATTATTATTAATGTTTATGCAGTAATAACAGTAAATAAAAGAATACAGTAGGCACAAAAGTTTTATGTGGAAAACCCC
The DNA here is from genome assembly GCA_031772625.1 of Pinus tabuliformis. Taxonomy (NCBI): domain Eukaryota; kingdom Viridiplantae; phylum Streptophyta; class Pinopsida; order Pinales; family Pinaceae; genus Pinus; species Pinus tabuliformis. The sequence continues at coordinate 1,224,221,843 of CM062811.1, forward strand.
CTTCAGGTAAAAAACCACCGAACACTTTTATAATAAATTCTTTAATCTTTAGCCCTAACCGAAATGAAAGCAACAACTTTCTAGAATTCTAGAAAATCATTCTTCTCTAGCTCCCACTAGAAGGACGCCCCAACGCCCTGGTTTCTTCAGTAGTCAACTAAATGGATGCCCCAAAATCCTATACCAACCTACCATCCTGAAGGGTTCACAGGCTCCAACCTGTACGCAACTTCATACACCAGCCTAACACCTCCATGTCACCCTATAATGATTGAAATGAGACAAGTGTGTGGATTCCCATACCAGGGATGATGATCCACGATACAATATGATTTACAATGCTTTTGACCGAACACCCAATCACACTATGACCTGCAACCCAACCATGCCATCATCCCAACAGAGACTCCTATACCTCCCAATAATGCCTTTTTGACTCTAGGCAAATTGACTCTTTTACAATAATGACTCTTCCAATGATGACACTTTTACAAATGACTCTTTTACAACTTTACATTGATGACTCTTGGCCTTGACACTTCTTCAAAATATACAGATGGCTGTCATGTTTTCAAAGGATGTCCCGCTGCAATGATTCCTTTGATTTGATACTTCTGCTCTTGAATTCTTACTTGAAGTTGTACTTGAATCTTCTTCTACCTGCACACAAAATTTTCTCAGTGAAACAAATTCCAAAACAAAACAAAATGCCCTTCAAATTACCTTTGCCTGAAAAACACATGTAAGTGCATAATAATGAATAAATAAAAATAAAAATTACAATGCATACCTAAAGTATGCTTGTCACTTTTGTTGTTGACTTGTTAGAGAAGTAGACAAAGACTCCCACTCTTGATATAGGCCTCGACTCTATGCAAGACTTTATCCAAAACTTACCTAAAGATATATACAAAAAAACTGATGACAAACCCTAGACTTATGATGGACCAAGTTCTAAGTACAATAAAATAGACCATTTTATCAACTATGACAAGACAAGTAACATGAACTTACAACATCATTAGATTTAGCAGACTTGGTGTAGCATCAAATGTGTAGTATCAAGAATGGGACATTTGAAATGTGGTATCAAAACTAACTATGACATATAGAGACATAGAGGTATAACCGAGACCCTGTATATACTTATGTTGTCCTGCAAAAACATATGTCAGAGATGATACTAAAAATTCAAATGTAAACACTTAATCATAAATACCTTGCTATAGGAGACTTACCCTTGAGTATTGATGTGTGGTCCTTACTGCAGTGATCCTTGAATGCATGCATTTTCTTGCATTCTAGGAGCTTGATATTGAATATGTTGTATCTATGTAATTACAGATCTCCAGGGTCTAAAATTTTGTCCTGTGGTATCCCTCTAAGTCCTATTTGCAACCCCACAAGTCTAATCAAGATTGAATTCTTCAAGAAATAGTTATGCCTAATATCCCACGATGACCTAATTATACCTTGTTCAGTAGAACAAACTTGTACAAAGTGCCATGTGTCACTGTTGTGACCTTCGACCCTGAAATTATAGTCAACAAACTAAATTCCATCCTATTTCTGTGACTATTTACAAAATTTGAATCCAATGCTCAGAGAGAAAGTTATGATGATTTTCCCAACATCTCCTGTTTGACATGGAATTCGAGAGCTCGCAAAAACCATAACTTCTTCAAATCATATCTCCAAAAATATAGGGAACAAATATCTAAAATGTAGTCACAAGGTTCTTCAAGATTTAGAAGAAAATGGGTTTTAATTGTAGCTTCTGAAGCTTGGCAAAAAAAAAGTTATAGCGAAAATTCCATGATGACCTGTTTGAAGCCACACAATCCCTACAAGAGGAGGATATGAGGGTCATTATTTATATGAATGTCTTGAGTTGAGAGGGTCCTCAAAAGATGAATGTTGGAGAGATTTTAGGAGAAAAAAAATATTATTAATTATTGACTAGTCAATGACCACAACCAATTATGAGTGCCATGCCACAACCCCATAGGGTTTTAGCGCACTGACTGGGGTTACTAACTTCAAACACAAATAACTCTCAAACCATGAAGAATTGGGAGGCATATCGTATATCAACGAAAAAATATCAACGAGTAGAATCCATTGAGAAGATATTTGATGCAAAATAATATGAGCATTCAAGTCAAAATTCCCTTGCAAGATCGACGTAGTCCCTAGTGCTGCTTTGGTTGACATCAATGACAACCATTGATCAACAGCATTAGGGATGAAAACCAGGTAGCTAGGTCAAAGTATCAAAGGGTTACACCAACAAATATATGGAAGAAAAAGGTAGCAATACTTTTGTGATGGCTTTAGGGTTTTGTCAATGTAGTGTAGGGTTTGAAAGAGTAAAAATGTCTTAATGAACATGTGCACCATGAATTCATTAATTAAGAAAGAAAATTGCACAAAATGATATTCCCATCAAAACAGAGCTTTCGTGAAAATAATTCTGCTTATAACCTTTAAGGAACATCACTGAAGAAATAAGATATGGAAAAGAGAGATGTATATCATTCATATAAAACTATATCAGAGAAAAAACATCATCAAAAACTCACTGCACATGAATTCCTAGATAGTAGTTGTAACTTCTCCTTTGATTTCCTGAATAAAGAGTTGAAATACAAGCTATAAGTGTTCCCACCTCTGATGTCCAACATGTTCTATAACTGAAAACTAGATACATATGGACCAAAACCATTTTCCCCTCTCTTAGGGTTGAATCATTCAGTTTAGGAACTGATTACATGAGGTGTTCAACAAAACCATAATGTCTAGGGAGGTTAAAACAAATCCTCCATTTAAACTTTGATTGAATTGCTCTCATAAATGAGGCCTAAGTTTGCATGAAAATAATTCTAACCATATTATTTACCTCTTATTACATCATAATTACATTAAAGACAAGTAATTACATCATGATAACTCGAATCTAGCTGATAAAACTGAGAAATATGAGTTTTAGGCAAAACCACAGTGAATTCAGGTAAAAGTGCAGCGTGCCAGGAGAAAGCGCAACGAAATTGGTAGAAGTGACTTTTGGAAGCCTTCCCAAGGTCCAAATCCTGATCTGAAAAGTGCTGGAGATAGATCATGATGTTTTCTACATTATATAATTCTCAAGCACTAAAACATGTTACTTATAGCCCTCCAAAACGTCATTCTCCTAGAGGTACTCCAAAAGCGCAGCAAGTTGTTCAAAAAGAGGGCAGAGAGGTGATTTTTGAGTAGTTTTTGGCCCTTTCCACTTACCAGAACCCGCTGAAAGTTTGCTCCCAAGGGCTAGAGGTGATGTACAATTGATGATAAATCTAAATATGCAAACCAAATGTCATTTGGAGCTCCCCATCAAAAGCGCATCGTGGGGCACACTACATTTTTGACCTAGTGACTATTTCAAAAATTGCCAAAAATTATGGGTTTTCTACAAAAATAGAGCTCAAATATGGAGCCATATATCTCTAACCATAACACGTTTTAAAAAACTAAGATATTTTGTTGTTATTTGGTATGTTATTAACAAAAACCTCCTCCAGTTTTCAAAATTACTTTTCCATTTCTTCAGAATCCAAGTTTTAATTTTATCACTAAAAAATGAAAAAACACAGTGTGCTGAGAGAAAGAGCATACTGAAAAGTTTTGAGAGTGATTTTGAGGTCTTGCCAGAGGATTTTTGGGCTGAAATTTGTATTATTGGAAATATATGGATGTATGATACACAATAGAGTCATCAAGCACTACAAACACCTAATCCAAGACACCTAAAAATTCAATATCCCAAGACTACTCCAGAAGTGCAACAACTCTCTTGTAGCAACTATATTTTTGTCATTTATCCAAAATAATAATACCTGTGCGTAAAATGAAGGATTTTTTTGTTCCTTGGTCTATCATTGACAAAAAACTCTTTCACTTTTGTAAAATTCATCTCCATTTGGTTAGAAACATATTTTGAAGAAAAACTGTCCCTATGTGTAGCAAATCATTTGTGAATGTCTCTTTGGCCTAGTGGAGGAGATGGCTCACTCTCTTTTTCTTTCTGCATCTTGAGACCTCTTGTCCTTTGCCTCCTATATAATTCCTCTGCTCAATCGTATTATAATCCATAGAAAACCCTAGCTCAATGGGAAGGGAAATTAGGGTTTGGTGTAGGGAAAAATAAGGGATTTGGGCAGTTTCTGAAATTGAGGGAGATGAAGGGGTTTTAGGGTCTCTAAATTCTTGGGAAAATTTAGGGGGGTAGGGATAGATGTTAGAGAGTGTATGGAAGTGAAATTTTAGGGAATCGGTGAGGGGGAAGGATGCAAAAGTGGAAAAAATAGTCCTTACCTAGGAAAGTGTCAAAAGTGTAGCAATAAGCTAGGGTTTGTGGGAAAGTAAAGGAAATGAGAGGAATGGGGATGGGAAAATCTTAGGGAAGGATTTAGGAGGTAGTTAATTGTGTTGGGAGGCTTGATTTGATAGGTGACATCAAACGTACTTGATTAGAGTAACTTGTAACTGAAAAGTACTTGCAACAATCTTACTTGAAGTGGAAAGTAAGATCTCAATGTGAACCGTTGCACTTTAACACTTTATTCCCTAAATTCACTAACTCCCATGATAGTGAAAATAATGATGACATGACTCTAATCATATATGGATAACACAGGAAAATGATGAGACTAGGTGTACTCTTAACTAATTTATGCAACTTTAGACTTTTCAACCATACATGATTTCAAGACCACAATGATGACCTAGACCAACATTTAGATTTATGATAATAAATAATGACATGACCATGATTAGGGTGGTGACTTTGAAAATTAAGGGAGTAGTGATGACCTAGACTAACACCAACCAATGACCAAATTTTTGTTTGAGGACTGACTTGAAAATATAAAAGTTTGACCTAAGACCCTAACAAAAACTTTGAAAGAGCATCTTTGATTACTGGTTACTGACATGGCTGATAGGCACTAACACCCTCCATGAAATTATTCAACCACCTTGTGAGTTTCTCCTTCTCTGAAGCACAACAACAAAATCCCCACAGGGTCCTTCCAGTATAGTTGACCATTATGTTGGAAATAATACTGAGAGGGGGGGTGAATCAGTATTATCAAGACAATTCTTTTCAATTCTTTCACAGATTTGTATACGCTACTTTAGTTAGACAAACTAGCGTATATACGCAACTTCAGTAAAGGAAACATGCGTATAACTTACAGACTTGTAAATTAATTAATCTTCAGATGTTGATTTTAAATCTGTGTGTCAGAACCATAGAAACAATAACCAGGAACAAGAAAAATGCAAACAGTCACACACAAGAACACAAGATGTAAGGTGGAAACCTAATGTGGGTGAAAACCACCTGCTGCAATATGTCTCTATCTTTTTCAATTAGAAACTTATTTTTACAATGATTCTGTACTGGTGCAGTCCTTTACCAGTACGCAGGCTGCAACCTGCAGAGAGCTACAACCCTCTCTCGTTCTCCAGCTTCTCCTGGAAGGGAGCTACAACCCCCTTAGCTCTTGCACTAGCCAAGATACTAGTACGTAGGTGCTAGCCTACAGAAGGCTACAACCTTCTCTTTCTTCCAGGGACCACGTTTCATAAATTTTCAAACAGGATCCATGAACATCAATCAATATTCAAGAATTTTTGCATCAAACAATCTCCTTTTCACCAATTAAAACTGAATCAAATCGACACTTCTCTGACAGCTGTACCCAGAACACAGTAACAATAACCACACACCAAATTCTGAACCCAAAACACTGCAGCAATAAATAGAAGCAGCTAGAACACAATTCAAGAGACGTACACTACTTCAATAACTAGAAAACTGTGTGCATACGCTTCTGTGTTTGGACCAACCTGCATATACGCTGTTTTTACTCACAAAACCAGCGTGTATACGCGCCTTCAATTCACTGAACTATTATTCAATCCTTAAGATTATGACCCATCAATAGAACTTATCCTTCTCCTTGCACTCATGTTCCTCCTTCATTCAGATCCAGATCTACACCATAACCCAATCACTAGTATTCCAGATCTAGCACTTTTTCAGATATTCAATAATTCAGATGATTCTTTGCCAAATGATCCCCTTCCTGTTTTATAGTCTTAGGCCTTTCACAATACCACGGTCCAAACCATAAAAAAACAATACCATGGACCCAATACTTGGGATCAACACTTCTGGCGAGATACCATGGCCCAAAACCATAGGTTCAATTACCAAGGACTAAATACCACAGACCAAAAGTAAGTTTTCCAACATGTACGCGCTTTTCCTTGCATGAAAGTGCGTGTATACGCATACGCACCTTTGGAACGTCTAACCCGCGTGTATACACGTCTTCGTCTTGGTGAACCTGCGTATATATCTTTTCCTTCATTCTGAGAGCCTGAACTAAGATCTGTCACCAGAGTGAGTTGCCATCAAGGACAACACCTGTGCCACACCAGTGTCATAATGCCAACAATCTCCCCCTTTGGACTTGATGGCAACCCCAAGATCCTCAAAGTCATTCTCCCCATTTGTCATCATGGGCAAAGGGTTATGCTCCCCCTGAGTACATGTTGAAATCTCTGCTCTAATGTGCTAGCCATGCTCCCCCTGACTGTAGGCAAGATATGAAAAAAGATGTTCTTCACAACGAAAAATGATTTATACATCATAAAAGACCTTCCTATCACCAAAAGACTCTATACAACATCCATCACCCAACCAAGTGGGGATCATCCACCCAAACAAGTGGGGATACATCAGAAGTTTACATATGAAAACCAAGAACATTACAACATTCATCCAAGGCATAGTGGGGAAACCAATCTTAGGCCGTTACATGACCTTGATAATAATATTAAAAGATAGAGACGAAATATCTAGAGCAAGACTATGAAAGTCAGCAATAACTAATATCAGCAGCACTATGCAGATCAGCAACAATGCTCTCCTTCTGTTCTCCTTCTGCAACTGATCCATCTGAACCCAAATAGCTTGTGTACTCGAGCCAAGGGCTTCCAATGAAATGTCAACAATGCATTATTAGAAGTTTATCTGCTCCCCCTGAACCTGTGCCAGATGGTCTCTGTCAGACCCATATCAGACTCTGTTCAACCAGAGTCTGTCCCTACTAATTTCCTTCAAACCACCATATACGTGACTGTATCTGCATAAATCAGCGTATGTACGCGGATCCCCCTCATGAAACTCACGTACACCCATATTTCTGTGAAACACACAGGTTTCAACAGTAAGATGATGCATCAACTACCCCCAGCTTTTGTCTGAGGTATTCAAAAGTTTCCCTGGGCAGTGGTTTTGTGAGAATATCAACAACTTGTTCCTTAGAGGGAACATACTCCAATTTGACCTTTTGTTCCAATACTTGTTCCCGGAGAAAATGATACTTGATCACTATGTGCTTAGTCTTTGAATGCATGACAGGATTCTTTGAGATACTGATAGCACTTGTATTATCACAAAAGATGGAGATAGGTGGAGTACAATTGATTTGAAAATCCTGCAGGGTTTTCATCATCCAAAGGAGTTGTGTGCAACAAGATGCAGCAGCCACATATTCTGCTTCAGCTATAGATAAAGCAATCAAACTCTGTTCCTTGCTGAACCAAGATAATAATCTGGAACCCATAAAGAATGCACCACCACTAGTGCTTTTTCTGTCATCCACGCTTCCAACCCAATCTGCATCTGTATAAGTATGAAGTGTGAGATCTGTATCTCTAGGGTACCATAAGCCATAGTTTTGAGTTCCTTGAAGATACTTGAAAATTCTCTTTACTGCCTGAAGATGAGTTTCCTTTGGATTTGCTTGAAATCTTCCAACCATTCCCACTGCATGCATGATGTCTGGTCGGGTACCTGTTAAATAGAGCAGACTTCCAATCATGGATCTATAAGTTGGTTGATGCACTGCTGCTGATTCATCATTTGCACTGAGGCTGCATCCTGTAACCATAGGGGTACATACTGGTTTCGAATCTTCCATGCCATACTTCTTCAAGATCTAGTTGAGGTACTTGGTTTGAGATACAAAGATATCGCCTTCTTTTTGTTGGATTTGTAAACCAAGAAAATATGTCAGTTCTCTAAGCAAGTACATTTCGAATTCTTTCTGCATCACCAAGGCAAAGTTTTGACTCATAGCTTCTTCATTGCTGCCAAAGATGATATCATCAACATACACAACAAGTATTAGCAATTTGTCATTTTCAATTTTTATATAAAGATTGCTATCTGTTGATCCTTTTGAGAAGCCTTGTTGATGAAGATATTTTTCCAGATGATAATACCAAGCCCTTGGAGCTTGTTTAAGACCATAGAGAGCCTTCTTAAGTCTGCATACAAGTTTTGGATCATTGCCAAGGATGAATCCATCTGGTTTCTCAATGTACACTTCTTCTTTTAAGTCTCCATTCAGAAAGGCAGATTTCACGTCCATTTGAAATACTTTGAATTTTTGAAAACTAGAGAGAGCAAGGAACATTCTGATGGCCTCAAGTCTAGCAACAGGAGCAAAAGTTTCTTCAAAGTCTATTCCTTCTTGTTGAGCATACCCTTTACAAACAAATCTGGCCTTGCTTCTAATAACTTCCCCATTTTCATTCAGCTTGTTTTTGAATATCCATTTTGTCCCTATGCCATTCTTATCTTTTGGTCTAGGAACCAACTCCCAAGTGTTGTTCTTTTCAATCTGCTCAAGTTCTTCATCCATTGCCTTGACCCAGCATTCATCTTTGCATGCTTCTCTTACATTTTGAGGTTCAATGGAGGAGAGTAATGCCAAATAGCTTGAAGCTTTTGCAATTGTTCTTCTTGTTTGTATACCTACCTCTTTTTTCCCCAAAATTTGTGGTTCTGGATGATTCTTCTGAACATACCTGGATGGAGTCTTTTCTTCTATCCTTATCTGTTCTTCTGGTGCCTCATGGGTTTCTTCTTCATCATGAATCTGATTTGATGTTGATGGATAGTCCTCATCATCTTCGAAATCTTCAGATCTTACCTACTTAGGAGTGTTTTCTTCTTCATCAACCACTACATCAATACTTTCAACAATTTTTCCAAGCCTTTTATTGTAACACTTGTAAGCTTTGCTGTGGGGAGAGTAACCAAGGAGAATGCCTTCATCTGCTCTAGGTTCAAACTTGCCAATATTTTCATCAGTATTTTTGATATAGAATTTGCTTCCAAAAATTTTGAAATATTTTACCAAAGGAGTCTTACCATACTAGAGCTCATGAGAATAACAACTGTAGCAAATGCAGCTTCACCCCAGAAAGTTGTGGGAGTTCCAGACTCATCCATCATAGCACGAGCCATTTGTTGAACCGTTCTGTTCATCCTTTCCACGACTCCATTTTGCTGAGGAGTCCTTGCAGTAGAGAATTCCCTTCTTATTCCATGTTCTTCACAAAAATCAAAAAAATCATTTGAGGTAAACTCCCCACCTCTATTAGACCTGAGGCATTTGATTTTGTGATCTGATTCGTTTTCAACCAAGGCTTTGAAAGATTCGAATTTTTCGAAGGCTTCGTCTTTGTGCTTCATAAGTCCTATCCAACACATCCTGGAGAAGTCGTCAATGAATAATATAAAGTATTCTTCTCCTCGAGGTGACCTTTTCCTAGATGGACCACATACATCAGTATGGACAAGTTCAAGTGGCCTGCTAGTTGATCCTTCCTTCTCAGGAAAGTTAGTTCTGGTTTGTTTACCAAACTGACATGATTTGCATATTATATTGTCTGGAATTTTGATGTCTGGAAGACCACGAACTGCCTGGTATTTGCATGCTTTCCTTATCTGTGAGAAGCTTAGATGTCCCAATCTCCGGTGCCATAACCAGTCTTCATCATTCTTGCTCAGATAGCATTGTTGTTGTCCTCCCTTGAGAATGTAAAGACTATTTGGAGTCCTTATGCCTTTGATCATTGTTTCTCCTGTATCAAGCTCACGAGCAATACATCCATTTGATCGAAATATCACCTCATTTCCTTGGTCACACATTTGACTGACACTCAATATATTATGTTTTAAGTCATCAACATACATAACATTTCCTTCTTTCACCTTTTCCTTTAAAAGAACAGAACCTTTGCCTTTTATGAGTGCAGGGGTGTCATTTCCAAATGAGACCTTCTTCTCCTTCTCTAAGGCACTATATCACTGAAGTTTTTCTTTATCACCCGTCATATGTTTCGAACATCCACTGTCGATGTACCATTGATTTTCCTGCCCTTCTGAATATAAGGCTATACCACATCTTTCTGGTTGTGGTTCTTTCATTCTCCATGTTTTAACAATTGAGGCTTGCTCCTTCTGAGTTGTCTGCCGAAACCTGCTCCTGCATTCAGAATCTTCATGACCGAAATTGTTACAAATAGAACATTCTATTTAATTTTCAAGAGCAGAAAATTTATTGTAGGTCCTTTTCGTGATCCCAGTCATACTTCTTTGCTTTTGAGCTTCTCTAGTCATGATTGTCTTATAGGAAACACATTGAGCTACTTTGTGACCAAAGTTATGACAAGAGAAACATTGGCCATTGAAGAAATTACTGTGATTATCAAATCTACTAGCCAAATGATTGTAGTTTCTATTGACATCCATTCTTGAGGCAAATTGAGAAGGTTTTACTTGTGGCTGGTTGTAGCTCTTGTTCATCCTTAAAGTAGATTGCCCCCGATTTACCTGGTAGTCTTTGTTCATTCTTGAGGTAAATTGTCCTTGATTTACCTGGTGAGCAGCATTGTGCCTTTGTTGTTGATTTTCAACCTTTTCACTTCTCCTTGTTGCATCAAGATAACTTTTGGAAGTGGATGGTTTCTGCGTTAGAGATGATTCTTCATTATATCCCAGACCTATCTTGATTAGTGGAGAACGCTGCACTTTGATAATCTCATATAAAGTTTCAGATCCTTTAGTAAATCTAAGATTAAGAGCTTTTGTTTTCTCAATCTCTTTTCTGAGTCCCACAATTTCACATTCTAACTTTTCATGATGTTTTTCCTTTTCAGCAAGTTGAAATTGCAGAGTATCTATGATCATATTCTTTTCTTCTAAGAAAATTTCGAGTTTAGAAATCTCTTCATAAAGACCTTCTTCATCTATAGCATCCAAGAAATCATCATCTTCAAAAGCCATTAAAAGTCTATAATTGTTACCTTGTTCATCTTCATCACTATTAGAAAGTCCATCACTGTCTTCATGAGTGTAATATCTTTTCTTATTTACATTCTGTTTCTTGTTCCATCTAACAGGTTCCTTACCTTTGTCAAGCTTACCTTTATGAGGACACTTGGCAGCATAGTGACCGACTCTTGCACAAGCAAAGCATTTGAAAGTTAACTTACCTCTGAATCTTCCAGCACCCCGTTGAAGGTTCTTGAAATTTTTTATTCTTCCTCTTCTTCTGACATATGTCCTGACTCATAGTAGTCTCCTTTTCCTGAAGCCTTGAATGCAGCTTCTCTCCTATCTGATGGTCCTCCTTTCCTCATTTCGTAAGCAGTTATAATTCCATGCAGCTGTGACATGGTAAGGTTCTGTAGATTCTATTTTTCTTCTATTGCAGAAACTTTTGATTCAAACTTAGAGGACAAAGATCTTAGAACCTTTTCTACCTCAACAACATCTTTTATTTCTTCACCCAAGTTTTTCATACAATTAAAAATCTCATCTATACGTAGGAAATAGTTAGCCACACTTTCATCGTTGTGCATTCTGAGATTTTCATACTGAATTCTGAGGGTTTGAAGTTTTGCTCGTTTTACCTATTCATCTCCTTCATAGCTCAAAACGATCTTGTCCCATATTTCTTTTGTGGTTTTATACTGCATAACCTTGACTAATTCTGTTTGAGAAGACTCCCTAATAGAGTATTGACGGCCTTGGCATTTGTTTCATACTGCTTCTTCTCAACCGGATCTGTAGGAGTAGCTGAAGGAAATTTATGTACCAAGAGATTGAAGATAGGCTGTGATTCTTACCTTCCAATAGACGAAGTTGGTCCCATCAAAAATTAGTGTCCTGATTGATGCTTCTCTCTCGTAGTTGCTCATGATGATAGATCTTCCTTCAAGCGATCAAGCTTCTTCTGAAGGACTTGCTCTGATACCAATTGTTGGAAATAATACTGAGAGGGGGGGGTGAATCAGTATTATCAAGACAATTCTTTTCAATTCTTTCACAGATTTGTATACGCTACTTTAGTTAGACAAACCAGCGTATATACGCAACTTCAGTAAAGAAAACCTGCGTATAACTTACAGACTTGTAAATTAATTAATCTTTAGATGTTGATTTTAAATCTGTGTGTCAGAACCATAGAAACAATAACCAGGAACAGGAAAAATGCAAACAGTCACACACAAGAACACAAGATGTAAGGTGGAAACCCAATGTGGGTGGAAATCCAATGTGGGTGAAAACCACCTGCTGCAATATGTCTCTATATTTTTCAATTAGAAACTTCTTTTTACAATGATTTTGTACTGCTGCAGTCCTTTACCAGTACGCAGGCTGCAACCTGCAGAGAGCTACAACCCTCTCTCGTTCTCCAGCTTCTCCTGGAAGGGAGCTACACCTCCCTTAGCTCTTGCACTAGCCAATATACTAGTACATAGGTGCTGGCCTACAGAAGGCTACAACCTTCTCTTTCTTCCAGGGACCACGTTTCATAAATTTTCAGATTGGATCCATGAACATCAATCAATCTTCAAGAATTTCTGCATCAAACAATCTCCTTTTCACCAATTAAAACTGAATCAAATCGACACTTCTCTGACAGCTATACCCAGAACACAGTAACAGTAACCACACACCAAATTCTGAACCCAGAACACTGCAGCAATAAACAGAAGCAGCTAGAACACAATTCAAGAGACGTATGCTACTTCAATAACCAGAAACCTGTGTGCATACGCTTCTGTGTTTGGACCAACCTGCGTATACGCTGTTTTTACTCACAAAACTAGCGTGTATACGCGCCTTCGATTCACTGAACTATTATTCAAGCCTTAAGTTTATGACCCATCAATATAACTTATCCTTCTCCTTGCACTCAGGTTCCTCCTTCATTCAGATCCATATCTGCACCATAACCCAATCACCAGTATTCCAGATCTAGCACTTTTTCAGATATTCAATAATTCAGATGATTCTTTGCCAAATGATCTCCTTCCTCTTTTATAGTCTTAGGCCTTTCACAATACCACAGTCCAAAACCATAACAAAACAATACCATGGACCCAATACTTGGGATCAACACTTCTGACGAGATACCATGGCCCAAAACCATAGGTTCAATTAACAAGAACTAAATACCACGGACCAAAAGTAAGTTTTCCAACATGTATGAGCTTTTCCTTGCATGAAAGTGCGTGTACACACATACACGCCTTTGGAACGTCTAACCCGTGTGTATACGCGTCTTCGTCTCGGTGAACTTGCGTATATATATTTTCCTTCATTCTGAGAGCCTGAACTGAGATTTGTCACTAGAGTGAGTTGCCATCAAGGACAACACCTGTGCCACACCAGTGTCATAGTGCCAACACATTATATATGATAAAATTTTGAGTTTAAAGTCTCATCGTTCGACATTTAGACTTATCCAACCCTATTGGACACCTCAGGAATAAGAGATAATGGATGATATTTTTATACCAAGGTGAAATTTCATATTTGGTGCAGATTTTTTGTTTTGAGGTTTTGACATCATTCTGTTGGACTTCTGCTTCACCTTCACGAGTGATTAGATTTATCCCCAAAGCTTAGCAGTTAGAATCTGATAGGATATTTGCTAGTCCCTGGCCTTTTATGGGCTTAGTGGGTTTTATGTCTAATTCATATTCCTGGATCTTAGCGATCCACCTTATCCTTTTTCTCTCACTATCCCCTTGCACCAGGATATCTTTGACTGCTGTTGTTGGAACATATGTTGTAATTTATGATTGTAATATATATACTTTGAATACCTTCAAAGCTTTGAATAGCGCATAGGCATCTTTCTCCAAGATGTTTTATTTCAACTTGACATCCCTCAGGAATTGGCTGAAGAAGGCAATGGGTTGTTCACAACCATCTTTATTTTTTTTTGTAACATAACTGTGGCAATAGTATGTGGAGAAGCAAAATAAAATATATAGAAAGGTGTTGAGTAGTCAGGGATAACCAATACTGGGGCTTCGGTAAAAGCTCCTTTGATCCTACCAAAAGATTCCGAGAGACACGACTTCATTTGAATCCATTTTATTTTTTTTAGCATATCTGTAATGCGCTTCACTATTTCTACATAATTAGGTATGAACCTTCTCAGAAAGTTGATTCTTCCCAAAAAAACTTGGATCTCCTTTTTTTTTTTGGGTAGGGGAATGCAGCTGATGGCCTCTACTCGTTTAGGGTCGATTTTCACAGCTTCTTGTGCCACTATGTGTCCTAGAAGTTTTCCTTCACTCAGGGCAAATTGAGATTTCTTCAGATTTAGAGATAGCCCATATCTCCTACAATTTTCAAAGGTGAGTTTCAAGTGCATGATATCTTCTTCATAAGTCTTAGAAAAGACTGTTATATCATCCAAATATACCACTACAAACTTGTCTTGTTCCCCCACAAATGATATATCCATATCTCTTTGAAATGTGGCTCCTATGTTTATAAGGCCAACAAGCATACAAGCATACATGAAAGTTCCCCAAGGGGTGGTGAACACCGTTTTCTTCTGGTCATCTGGGTGAACTACCACTTGATTGTAACCTGAGAACCCATCCATCATGGACATTCTAGATGATCCAACCACTTTCTATAGTATGTAATCCATCTTGGGAAGTGGGTAGTTATCTTTCAACGATGCCCTATTAAGGTCCCGAAAATCTACACATAACCTTATTTCCTAGTTCTTTTTCCATATTGTGACTAAGTTTTCTACGCACTTTGAATACCTTATATGCACTATGATTTTAGCTTGTAGAATCTTCCTCACCTCCTTTTCAATAGAGGGGAGTAAGAGAGGATTAATTTGCCTGAGCTTCTATTTACATAGTTTTATACCATTTTTTAAAGGAATATTATGTTGTATAATGTTAGTGTCAAATGTTTCAAAATCATCATAAGACCAAGAAAAACTTCTTTATAGACTTTGAAGAGATTTAAATACCTTTTTTTACATTGCGAGGGGATTCATTTTGATAATCTGACCATCTGGGGTTCATCTTTTGAGCCAATATTACAATATTCTACCTGTTATTCCACCTCTAGAGATGTTGGTTTGGAAGCTACATCATTCTTGTCAAATAATCTCTCAAGTGGAACTAGCCCATGAGGAATGGTATTCCCCTTCATTTGTAGGGTTGTGTGTCCATGCATTGTGTCTTCCCATGAGGTTGGTCCTTGGTCTGCCTCTTTTTCCTCTTCTTGGTCAATAGTCTAGCTAGCAAATTCCCCAAATAATTCTATAAAGCGTTTGATCTATTCGTCATCCTTGAACACCTGCCAGTGCTTAACATTATTAGGTATAGAGGGTTTGTGCCTGACTTCCACCTCATACCTGAGAAGTAGATTTTGAGGAGGTTTGAAGTTTCTTGCTGCTATAGCAAGGGAATCAGCCATTCTATTTCCTTCCAAGGGCAGAAATTGAACATCAAAATCCAAAAAGAAGTTTTCTATTAAGTCCCATACCTCATTCCAATAAGTCCTCAATTTGGTGTGCTTAGCCTCACACTAATTTTTGATCTACTTCGAACACCAACTCAGAATCTCCATATACAGTTAAGCATTCAATATTCATGTTCCTTGTTGTTTGAATTCCAAGGAGAAATGCTTCATATTCAGCCACATTGTTGGTTGCTTCAAGTTCCAGCTTAAATGAAAGCGAGATTAGGCTACCGTCAGGGGATACCAACAATACCCCTGCTCCATTTCCTTCTTTAGAATTGGCCCCATCAAAGTATAATTTCCACACTTTGCATTTATCTTTGTGTTGATCATCTAACTGGACTGCTAGTTGTACTTGTGTTTCTTTTGATATGATTTCATCTTCTTTTAGTAGCAGAAAAAAAGGTCGCTATATTTCCCGTATACAGGGGAATTCTTTGAACCTTCAACTTGAGTGACTGTTTTTTGAATCTTGACTCTCTGTATAGCCTTCTTTCTTCACCTCCAAAAGTGGAAATGGTGGCATAAGTCAAATCTAACTTGATAGAACCCCCCACTTTGGAACCCCGTGACCTAGATATGAGCATGCCAAATTGAGTAGGGATATCTGCTACCACTATATCCATTACTACACTCTTTACAGGAATCTAAGCCAAATTCACTACCGGGTCTTTTATCATTCCTGAGCATTTTACCCTCTTAGAGTTGAAGGAGTAGAGGTCCTTGTAAGGTTTGGTGATTTGTAAACCAAGTTGCTCCATCACAGTCAAGGGCATGAGGTTATGCGAGGCTCTAGAGTCCAACATACAATTATGCAATAAGAGGTCATGAATCACCAGGGTCACATAGAAGGGTGCAGTGCAAGGATTTATCTCTTTAACATGAGGCCCAAAAACAACCATTGGTATTTCCTCCTGAAGGTTTAAAAAATAATGAGATGGTACTGAAGTCAATGGAATCATGAACTGAGAGACTTGGGGTTTATAAGTGGGCTTTTTTAGGAGTTCAATTAGAGGAACGATTATTTTTACCTTTTTGAGTTCCCTATGAAGATTGAAGGCAAATTTTCCTTTCTATATGCAGCCTGATTCTATTTCTCTTTCTTTTTCACAGGTAGATTTTACCTGAACTTGTTGCTTCTCTTCGATGTGTTCTTTAGATCTATTGCCTCCCTTAATTAAAGGGACTTTTACCTTGGATGTGTCAAGATCTAACTTCCCTTTCCCTTTATCAGGTGCTGGGGGAGTATCTTGGGGAGAAACTCCCTCTTGTTGTTCAGGTTCCCTCAACCTCTTCCTTGAGGATCTGAGATCATACCTCCAGTGTAGCTGTGCTTGCATGAAATTGGCGAATTGTTTACAATAGTCACCTATGTCCTCCTCATTTACTGTTGCATCCATGTCGTGACCCGTTTCGTGATGAATTATGTTTTCTTGTTCTCCTTCTGAGAAGGAAGAGTACAAGTTACCCTGCATCTCATGGGTATCTTGTGGTTGTTCATCTAGGTCATCTTCTATGTATAATGGAGGGGGAATCTGATCAAGTTGATCTTTTCTTTCCCTTTGTAGTATCTGCAAAGGTGGTCTCCTGTATTGTGGATTATAGCCTTGATTGGTGCTTTGAGCATTCTGTTTAGGGAGACTTTTGTTCTCTAGCTCAAGCTTCACTAACTTGTGTGATAAATTCTTAATCAGTTTATCCATTTCTTCCCACTTTAGATCTTGTGATTCTTTAGCCTGGCTAGAGGAGGATGTTTCCTCTTTTCCATTTTTCTTTTCAACAAGATCATTCTTTCCTCTTGACTTCCCTGCCGAGGTGAAGTTTTCCTCTACCTCAAGAGAATCAACCTGGAGTTGATCCAACGTGCGAGACTTCCTCTCTCTTAGAGTAAAACCAAATTTTGACTCAAATTCTTTCGCAAATACCATGCAGGCATCAACGAGGAGGTTTTATCTCAATAGGCAGATTGTTATACTACTTGTTGAACCTTTTTATAAATTCTGAGATATCTTCTTCTAGCTTCTTCTTTATAGCATTGAATTCTATGAGGACATATTCATGATCTCTCTTTTCACCCCACTTCTATGTGAAAGAGTTTTCAAGCTCTTCCTAGGTGGTGATGGAAGCATTGGGCAAGGCTTTAAACCATTTTCTAGCTTCACCATTGAGGGATTGAACAAAAAGTCTCCGGATGACATCTAATTTTTCTACATTTAGATTCTCTGCAAATGAACAAAAGGTTTTGATATGTCTTTGTGTCGTGTTCTCGTCCTCCCCGTTGAACCTAGGTAAAATATTTAGATAGTCCTGAGGCATGGCACTCAGTGTTTGGGGAAAATCAAGAGGAGTAATACTTATTCATTAAGAAACCTGAAACTTCCATTTGTATTAATGGGAGCGGAGTGAGATTTACTAGAGGAACTTGGGTCAGGATAACTACGGTTGGAGTACCTAGACTCGGAACAATGGGATTGAAATTGTACTAAATATGGCTTTCAGTGAGGATGGATTTACCTTTTCTAATCTCAGGAGGAGGAGGAAATGAAACAAACGAAGTTGTAACTGAGACTTCTTCTTCTTTAACTTTTGATGGGAGAGTATGGTGTCCTAGATCGTCTTCCACGGGATATATTAGGACCTTAGGAGTATAATATGAAGAATGAATGATGGCATGATAATAATTGGATGAGGAGGCTTCAAAGAATGACGAAACAATGGCGTTTGTAGCAGGGGTTTTATCCTTCCAGAGTCTTCTGAAAATTAGTTTCTCTGGGTCATATACAAATTTATTTCTCTCTTGAGAGGTATCTAAATGAGTGTGGGGCTTTCTGAAATCCAGGATGATAAGTTAGAATGATATTAGTGGAGTCACCAAGGTGATGAATGTGAAATCGAGACTTCTTTGCTCACATTTACAAATAGTTCCTCAATGTTGTATCCTAGGGGAAAAGTCCTCTTTTTTCATTCCCCGACAACGACGCCAAAAGTTAATGTCGATTCTAGAGACAACCTTTGATTTCTATGATACCAGTGCCTAGAACATCTAGATCTTAGGTGTCTCTGGCAGTTCTTCAAAGAATGGAGACATCACATATAACTTCCCTTATATATATATATATATATATATATATATATATATATATATATATATATATATATATATATATATATATATATATATATATATATCTATATATCTATATATATATATATATATATATATATATATATATATATATATATATAGATATATATATATATAGATATATATATATATATATATATGTATATATGTATGTATGTATGTATGTATCATAAGCAACACTTGATTGGTTCATTCATCAAAGAAAGACATAGTCCATATATTTATTTGTACATTCTCATACACATGTAACACCCAGAAACATTAAAGATAATCACGAAGGCCAAGAAACTCAAGGATTTACATATCAATTACTTTAGCAGAGATATGAAACAAGATAAAAGAGAGAATAACCCATCATGTAGAACTCAAGATATCGAGAATTCTACACTTTTATAAGTTAGGAAAGACATAATGGATCAGAAAAGGAATGAATGCGATGATTCACGGAGCACAATTAAAGAGTTAGATTTCGAGGACTCATACAAGAATTTGCATTAATATCTTAATTCAAATGAATCTGTAAGAACACATGAAACATATCTGGCAACTGCATGACGTGAAATCAGAGAAGAACATGAACATAATGGAATTGCAACAGAGAGAAAACATACTGTAATCCTGGAACGAAGGAATCACCATGATTTTCATTAATAATTTGAGAGATACCTATTCAAAAAGAAAAAAACATTCTCCAAAATAACATAGAGTTTCTTTCACCGAATTCTAAACCTGTTTTCCTTTTTCAAGAATGTATATATATAAAGACCTTAAAATCCTAGGTTGTTAAAGAAATATTCCTTCTTGATCTTTTCCATCATTACAAAAATCACGTAGAAAAATTAGAGCATTCACAAAGGCACTGCCTTCTTAACCATAATAAAATGTCTTATTAAAAGCATAGTAAACATAAGGTAAAAATAACTAAAAGGTAAAATCAAAGGCCATAACTGGTGCAATAAACATGATCTTCATGGACGACAAGAAGACGTGGATGCTTGGTGCGAAGCTGTAGAACCCTGTGG
Source organism: Pinus tabuliformis (assembly GCA_031772625.1). Classification (NCBI taxonomy): domain Eukaryota; kingdom Viridiplantae; phylum Streptophyta; class Pinopsida; order Pinales; family Pinaceae; genus Pinus; species Pinus tabuliformis. Next base: position 1,224,241,713 of record CM062811.1, read on the forward strand.
ATGAACCATTTGAAGCATTAGAGGATTGATAAACTTATTGCATCACTGCCACAAGGCTAGAGGAGGAGGTGGAATAGAGTTGAATTGCCGATAATGAAGTCAGAGATTGATCACCCCTGCATAATCCAGTTTGCACTGAGAGATACCCTTAACCATCTCAAGAAGGTGAAATTCTTTCTCCAAGAAGTTTGTTATGGTTGTTCCTTTAAGGACTGATGTTTTCTTGGGAGCTACACCTGTCTTGCTCTTAATCTCAGTCATTTTCTAGTTGTACACTTCTTGTGTGAGCAATTATCCATTTTCTCCCCACCAGTTAGGTAACCTGGCTTCGAGAAGCTGATTGAACTTGACATCAAAGTTTGCCACCTCTTTCTGTAGCTTTGCCAAACTTTGTTTTGCTTTAGCCTTGGCTTCTTCTTTCGAGATAACCTTGGAAATATCTACTACTATTTCCATTCTATCATATATGTCAAGTGGCCTTAACTCCCCGATTGTTCTCTTAGTCAAAAACTGAATATACTTCTTAGCATACTGTGAGTTAGTGATACTAGCTTGCTTGTCATTCTAGAGAGAAGGGGAATATTCGTTGCAGAGCTTCTTTTGATCATGTATCAAAGCTATTTTCTCCCAGCTTTGGTCAATCTCATGGATGATCTTGTCCCACACCACTTGCCTGGATTTTATAAGGGCCACATTTCCTTTTAGTCTGGTCTTCAGCTCCTTGTTCTCTTGAGTTACACGCTATAAATATCTTGTGAGTTTATCGATGTTTGCATTTGCCACTTGGAGTTGTTTCTCTTTCTAGGTTAGCTATAATTTAGCTGCATCCAACTCCTCGGAACCTTTATCAACTCATTCGAAGAAATTTTTAGCTATGTTAATGCCTTAGTAAGGCAATTGGTGGGGTTTTGAGAATCATTGGGGACGAGTATTGTACAGACATGTGAATTGATCCAATTTTGTAAATTTGCCACTGTCAGTTCCAAGGGAGTAACTCTATCTCTGCTTTCGTTCAGCTCCTACATTATCACCTATTTTTCCTATCCACTTCAGATCATCTTGGGGGTTTGAATATCCTCACCCCCAGGCATCTTTAGTTGTTGCCTCAACTCCATATTCTCATTCTTGGTGTCCTGTAGGACAACTACCACTGCTGCATCATCTTCGGGATCCATTCCCATCTTCATGATTAGTTCTTTGTAGAATTATTTCTATTGAAAAATAGCACGAGACCTGACCTTCTCAGTCTTTACCTTCTCGACGATTTTGTCTATATAGACCTGAGCCCAATCAATGGTCATCTAGTGCTTATTGATGTCATTGTATAACATTTATCCCACCTGCCTATGTAGATTGACTTTATCTGCTAGAGGGACATTAGTCAAATCCAGGGACACATCTAGTTCCTGAAATTGGGAACCCGAAGACAAGGTTTGGATGGATGGCTACTTCAATCTGATATTCATCTCCTCCCTCTCTAAGTCCATTGCAGCTAATACCTGAGTGTGCTCAGGGGTGCTTTTTGAGGCCATTTCTTAATGTAACTTAAGAAATGGATGATCATGCCTTGTGACCAACCTATTCCTGTAGCATAAAGGTTTTCCTCAAACTCTGGGATGGCTACCTCGATCGAGGATGTCGATGAGGCCATTGGTGGTATCTCCAAGTTGACCTGAAAACCTGGATTATCAGACACTTGTGCTTGGAGATGAATGGACTATTATTCCTCCTCCTATTCCTATACCTATTCCTTCCCTTGACTTCTAGCCCTTTTATGAGTCGGTCCTTCTTCCATGTCAGCTGTCTTTGAAGTGTCAACATCCCTCTTTTGTGTCTTGTCCGTGTTGACTGGGGACTTATTCACCATGTGTTTATTAAGAGGCTAGGAATCAAAGTTAGCTTTTCATTCGACCTTAGGCTTAGGATCATGTACATAAGTTGAGGCTTTAATCTTTTCCCTTCTCTGAGCAAGGAGACCTCGGGGATCGTAATGCCAAATTTGTCCTTTCTCAAACTCCATGGCTTCAAGCATGGCCTCAACTATCTTGAAGGATTTCCTGGTACTTATCACAAAAGGACCTACCCGTTGTCCCATTTTAAATATGTATCCTTTCTTGGCCTGTACAAAGTGAATTAGGTCAACATTGAGGATTTCCTGATGAACTCAAGGGCGGATATCCTCATTGGCAGAAACAATGGAAAATTATAAAGAGGGAGCTCACACCCGTAAAACCGAATCTTTGTATGGTCCTCATAGAGGTACTAATTGTTATAAACCGGGTTGGTGGGGGTCGGTCTATGTCAACCTTTTAACCCAAAGTAACTATTTCAAACCATCTTTTGATTGGAAATTAACCCTTCCAATCTAAGAGGGCTATCTCAATATTTTTTTCTGAAATGCAGATAGATAACTCTGTCTTTCTATGTGCTTTTTCAAGTGAAAAAGTGTGAGGACAACCACCATTGGGCATGGAGTCAATTAAAGAAAAACAACAACAAACAATATTGTTTTATGGAATATGAGGTATATTTGGTTTACTAAGGTGGATAAGGACATTCACAGTAATCATAACAAATTGAAGGAAGTTGGAGCAATGCAACATTGAATTCCAAGTAATCAAATAAGCTCTGAAAACTAATGGCAAAGGAGCATGATAGGATAGGACTGAAACCATAATGAATCTCAGGTTAAAACATAGTATGTTGCAACTGTATTTTCTATTAATTGAAAATAATACAACAATGGTTCTCATATCATCGATCCCCCCTGTGGAGAGTCAAAAATTTACCTATTTATAGAGAAGAGATCCATTTACATACTCGGCCACCTGGGCTAGATTCAATCAACAATTATGAGATTTAATAAAACCTTGAGCCTTCAAAGGGATTTTCTGTTACAACAGATTTAGAATACAAATGGGATTCGTATGAATTGTTACAATAATTTAAAGCGCGACAATGTATTGGTGGAAACTCAAACATCTATCTCTTTGAATCTACTGTGTTGTTTGCTATTGAAATGTGTTGAAAAATGCGTCATTGTCTCTATGTCTTACTGTCTCTTTGTTTCGATGCCTTCTATGTCTTGATGCCCTATGTTCTGCATGCTCCATTTAACGACCAATCTGCTGAAGAAACGTTGAAAAACACCCTTGTTGTCTCACATACCCTTGTTGTCTCACATCACAATTGCAATATAGGAGAGGGTCCCTTTAACATTGATTTATGATAAATCCGATATGTTTTGGACGTGGTGGTTTATAGAATGCATCACATAAAATATTGCATCCGGAGAGGCTTCTCGCACATTACAATCGCAAGTCGAAACGTTTTCGGGGATATGGAACTTATGACTGTGTGATGTCCAATTGCGATATCACAATCGGTGAGTGGGGAATATCGTAATTGGGAGGCAGAAGATAATCACGATCGGTGGGGAGGAGGAATAATCATGATATCACAATCGACAGGGAAACTTGCGATATGCAATATTGGTGGAGGGGTCCAATTAGAGAGTGGGACGATATTGCAATCGGCGAGCGGAAGGGTTTTGTAATATCGGCGGGCTGGAGAATTTGCGATATGCAATATCACAATCGCAATTGATAAGGGGAATGAGCGGAGATGTATTGTAAAGGAAAAAGGGAAAAGCCAATAGTGATATGATTTGCGGGTCCAAACTTTATCAAAGGACTGCAACATATTGTAATTTTTTGAAGTATTTCAAAGGGGGAATTTGGAAATGTGGCTAGAGCTGGAAGTGTGGCTAGAGTTGAAAATAGGAAACACGACTAGAGTTGGAAATGGGTGAATGTGACTAGAGTAGGAGATGGGTCTGCGGCTAGAGTTAGAAAGACAAAGGATGAAATATGATGAGTGAGAAATGGGTTTTTAAGAGAATATGGGAATTTCTACAAAACAAATATACTAGACTTGTTTCTCCTCCTTAAATCTTCAAATATAAAGCACAAAAACATCTTTCAGAAAAACAACAGGTAGATGCAAAGATTAGTGGTGGAAAACCTTGATTAATAAAACTAAAAATTATTTTTGGTGAGTTATCATGGATAACATTGGCTCAAATGGGGATGTTGCACCCCTTTGGTGCAACAAAGAACCAACAGACCAGTTGCCTGACCATTGGGCTGATCCCATATGAAGACTGCATTCAAACCCACTTCACCAAACTAAAAAGAAAACTACAACATGTAATCTAAAGTTGAAGGAAATACTTGCCCAACAAGCTTATTTATGTCCTACTCTAACATTTGAAAATCCACTTGTTTAATTCAAGTAATATAAAATCTCCAGTATAACCAGTCAAACAACAAATCCAACACCTGGGCTTCTTGATTGTGTTTGAACAAAATTAGTAGTGGATCATCTATGGGCAACTCAGAATAAAAACTGAATCCATCACCTGAGCTTGTAAATGGAAGCAACTTCACCTTCACTGGTGACTAGAATACACTTGCGGTAGAACTCATCTTGAAAAGTCTTCAAGCTACTGATCTGCAAGAAGTGGAGTCACCATGAAACTTTAATCTTCTGCATCTTTAAGAGTGGAATCACCAGGGTAATATCACAACCTTCAGAACTTCTGATTTCCTATTACTCTCAGGAATAAGAAAGAAGAGACTCAAAGAGAATCCCGAAAAAGGAGATTTTCGACTCCCAGCAGATGCACCAAAATTTGATCAATCGGGCTGGTGGGGATCGGGCTGTGTCAACCCTTCAATCGGGAGTAACTATTTCAAATTAGGTTTTGATTGGAAGTTAGCCCTTCCAATCTGAGAGGGCTCTCTCAATATATATATTTTAAAATTCATATGGATAACTCTGGTTTTCTATGTGATTTTTCAAGCAAAAGAGTGTGAGGACAACCACCATTGGGCATGGAGTCAATTAAAGTAAAACAACAACAAACAATATTGTTTTAGGCATCTTTGATTTACTAAGGTGGATAAGGACATTCACAGTAATCACAACAAATTGAAGGAAGTTGGAGCAATGCGACATTGAATTCCAAGTAATCAAATAAGCTCTGAAAACTAATAACAAAGGAGCATGATAGGATAGGACTGAAACCAGAATGAATCTTAGGTTAAAACAAAGTATGTTGCAACTGCATTTTCTATTAATTCAAAACACCATGATGGTTCTCACATCATCGATCCCCCCTGTGGAGGGTCATAAATATACCTATTTATAGAGAAGAGATCCCTTTACATAATCTACAACTTGGGCTAGATTCAATCAACAACTATGAGATCAAATAAAACCTTGAGCCTTCTAAGGGATTTTATGTTACAATAGAGTTTGAATACAAATGGGAGTCGTATGAACTTTTACAATAATTTAAATCACGACATTGTATTGGTGGAAACTCGAACAATTAGCTCTTTGAATTTGTTGTATTGTTTTATGTTGAAATGTGTTGAAAATGCCTCGCTATCTCTGTGTCTTGGTGTCTCTTTATTTCATTTCCTTCTGTGTCTTGCTGCCCTTTGTTCTTCGCACTCTGTTTAATCACCATGTTGCTGAAGAAACACCAAAAAATACCCTCGATGTCTCATGGAGTGGAAGCATAATAGATACTTTAACATTCGTTGATCTGAGCTTGTTGTCATCACAATCGCAATACAAGAGATGGCACCTTTAACATTTATTTATGATAATTCTAGGATTTTCCAGATGTGGTAATTTATAGAATGCGTCACATAAAATATCACATCCGGAGAGGGTTCCTACACATTGCAATCGCAAGTCGGAGAGTTTTTCGGGGATGAGGAACTTATGACTGTGCGATGTCCGATTGCGATATCGCAATTGGCAAAGGGGGAATATTGTAATTGGGAGGCAGAAGATAATCGCGACCGACAGGGAGGAGGAATAATCATGATATCACAATCGATGGGGAAATTTGCGATATGCGATATCAGCATAGGGGGAAAATCAGCGAACAAAACGATATCGAAATCAACGAGTGGAAGGGTTCTACGATATCAGTGGGTTGGATAATTTGTGGTATGCGATATCACAATCGCAATCAGGAAGGGGAATGAGAGAAGATGTGTTGTAAAGGAAAAAGGGAAAAGCTGATAGGGATATGATTTGTGGGTCCAACCTTTACAAAAGGACTATGACATATTTTAATGTTTTAAAGTATTTCAAAGGGGGAATGTGGAAATGCGGCTAGAGTTGGAAGTGTGGCTAGACTTGAAAATAAGAAACATGACTAGAGTTGGAAATGGGTGAATATGACTAGAGTAGGAAATGGGTATGCGGCTAGAGTTAGAAAGACAAAGGATGAATTGGGATGAGTGATAGAAATTGGTTTTTAAGAGAATAAGGAAATTTCTCCAAAACAAATAGATTGGACCTATTCCTGCTCCTTAAATCTTCAAATATAAAGCACAACAACCTCTTTCATAAAAACAATAGGTAGATGCAAAGATCAGTGGTGGAAAACCTTAAATAATAAAGCTAAATTTATTTTTAGTGAGTTGTCATGGATAACACCAGTATCTAATGATAGCTTGCTCGTGGAGTTGGAGGAGTTCCTTTTGCTTAAGGAAGATTATGTGGGGTGGGACTCCATGAGTGATTTGGTAAGAAATAGTGTTGGCTTGATGGGTTCTGACCCAGGTTCAAAGTTAAGCTTGCCAAACAAATCCCTACACTACTAGCCCTTTCGGAATCAATCTGTGAAGCGCAGACTGAAGTCTCACCCAAAGCAGTATGGGGGGATGCTGGAACAGGGTTTCCACACCTAGAGATGGTTATGATGTTGTTTTATGCTCTAAATCTAGCTTCACGTAGATCAATAAGCCTTTTAGAGCTTATCAATATACTTATCTTAATCACCCTTAGACCTTTGCGAAGGTCTACGACTATCTTCCGCGGACCCTGAACAAGTGAATCTACAACTTACACGCCTTTGTAATCACTCCTAAGTCTGTTATTACCCAGATCGGCTTAAGTATCTGATAACTTTAACATGCATTAAGATATTCTTCGCGTAAACAGATATTATGACTTGCGTTCGTATAACAATGTAAAACATACAGATTCACGCATCCACATAACATTAATTCATAAACCCATTATTCATCATAACATAGTCACATTTATTCATAATAGAAGTAAAAGGGAAAAAACATAGATATTTCTGGAACAATCTCTTTATTAATGCTTCAGATATTCTCACAGACTCAAACTACCTTGCACACTCAGCTACAGGGGTCTGCACACTCAGTTGCAGACTCTACTCTAGGCCTCTGTGCACATAGCTGCAAAGCCTCTCTTCTACTCTAAGACTCTTCACTCTTCACTTCTAATGACTCCTTGCATCAACTAAGAACTTCACTTTTTATACAATCCCATGGTCCGTGGACCATGGGTAGATCTCCAAAACCGACACAACTTATCTAAACTAAGGGCGGAAAACCCTTCTATCTTTAGACATCTTCACGCTCCGCGACCACAAAATGCGGAGACTTTACATTTCTTTACACAAAATTCAGGCCTTCTGCCCCAAAACTTGGGTGTTTAACCCAAAATTGACCCCTAGGGGACCCATTCCCAATAGGCCCCAACACAAACATGGTGACTCACCCTCGAGTCACTCAGCTGGTGCAGAGATCTTGTTGTGTAGACATCCCAACTCGACCTGAAAAACTGCTACCTTCGTGACACACTGAGTTGCTATCTACTGCAGCTCCTCAACCAACTGTTATGTCATTGGCCCTGCGCTAGTAGTCTATAGTTTTTGCTGAGTCTCCTGCAGACTGGCCAAATTTCCTTCAATGGTAGTCATGATCTCATAGGCCTCATCTAACCGAGGCTTCAAGGGAGCCTTCAACACAACTTCCTTGTGCTGCGTTGTGTCTACCTATTCCTTTAGTGCCTTGGCTTCCTGCAACTTCATGAGCCTTTGTGTGATGACAATAGTTCACACTTTTGCGTTAACCTCGTCGTAACACTGCTATAGTTCCCGCGCTTCTGTCTCCATCCTCTGTACATTTGGGTCTTGTAGGCTGGTGAGGACCTCGAGCAAATGCTCAAAAAGTTCCATGCAATCCATCACTACACTTGCTATCGCTGCAGCGCACTGCTCGCTAACTTCTGACGAAGTGGAAGGCTGGGCCTTCAACTGTAACTCCGCAATCTTGAGATTCAGCTCCAGCTGAACCATGGCCAACTCTGTGTGTGCGTCACGCAGTCCTGCAGTGAGTTTTTGAACCCGCACATCGACTGGCTCAACCGTGGGGATGTCCAACTCCGAGATAGTCCGACATGCTTCATCTACAACCTTAGTGAGGCGTTGGTTCTTCTCTGTGAGGTTGGTCACAAGGTTGAGAGTGTAGTGGCGTTGTATTTCCATCTAAGCATTATTCACCTTTTTCTCATTGATCGCGAGCCTGAAGTTGGAGATCACACCATCCTGGAAAAGATAAAGCACTTCACTAGGAAGCAATGCCAAATTAAGGCCCACGCCCTTGAGGTCATTGACAGTAGGTCTGTCAACGTCAGTCGTCATTGTCAATGCTCTGTCTGGTAGTATTATGGCTCGGGGGTCCCTAACACATAGCATCTCTATGGCTTTAGAGGTGCCAATGGCCACACTAGTGGGCACCACGTCGGTCTACATCTATGAAGCATGGATCTGCAACTCGCACAGACCCATCTGAATAACACCCAACGCCTGTTGCTTCTGCTACTCGAACTATTGTAGCAGTTATGTGGTGGCATCCTGCACCCTATCCCCTATGTCGTTTATATCCCTGTCTGTCAGGGTGATCGGATCCAAAGACGTCTTGCTCACTTTGGACTTCTTCCATGGTCCTAGCTTTTTTGGACCCCTAATGCATTTGATACGGAACAAAGTTGTTTCTAGGTCTGCTCCTCCCTACTATGTTGGTTCATCTGCTTCTTCCTCTATCTCTGGTGAGGGTGATTTCTCTTTTTCAGAGCCACGCTCCTCTCCTCCTTCCTGTCCTACATATCCTCCTACCTCTTGCATGACAACCCGCTCTACCTTAGCTTTAGCATCGACCTCCTTTTTCTGTTTCACGACCAGCTACTCCATCTTCAGCTTGGCTTCTTCTTTCTTCCACTGCACGACAATCTTGCTAGATTCCACAGTCAAGTCTGAGGCAGTGCACCATTCTTCCGGCCAGTTGTCAAGGACCACTTCAATCGTGTCATCCATCACCAAGTAGGGCAAGTCGTGCCACTTCTGCTTGGGGTACTTCTACGTCCTTATTGGTACATGGTGGAAATCAACCTTTAATTATGTGTACTTCTACAATCTGTTAAAGTTGGTAGGTGACAGCAGCGGCTTGAGGTTGATGGCCATGAGCACGTTCATCTTCATTAGGGTCCAAAATATTTTTCTGTCCTTTACCCGCTGAGGATCCTTCATCGCCCACAACAAAGCATACTTCGCAGCCTCTAGTAGGTTTGGCGTGACCGAAGGGAATTGACTGCCTTCGGGTAGCTCCCATGCTATCAGCACTATGGACAGAAAGAGCCATGCATACTAAAATGTCTTGCTAATATCCTATGCCTCTCGATAGTTTGAGAGGAACTCACCATAGAGGTAGGGCATCCAATTAAACTGAACTCCCTCAGCACATTGGGCTGCCAAAGCTACGACTAGTGCTGACACTTTGTCTATGCAACACTTCCACATAACCTTCCCTGCCAAGAGTTGTGTGGCTAATTTGACCGCCGGCTCGCAGATGCTTGAGATGCCTAGCCGTGCGACTTCTTCATTAACTTGAATTTTTCCTTCATGGCCTCCACGAGGACATGTTCGCGAGTATTTCTGTCAAATGCCATGGCCAGATTTTCATCTATGTATGGCAGCCTTGTGATCCTATGGATTAGTCTATCAGTGATGGGTATTGGCTCCTCCAACCACAAACACTCATCATGCAACCAAGTATAGTAATTTCTTGATTACCACCATTGTGATGGGCCCGCGGTTGTAACGCGACACCCATAGCAGGTTGCACAGTCCTGCCTTATCCACGCCTCTCAGCCACTTCCGTGGCTCGAACGTGGTTAAGCCAGTGGTCTTGTGGAACACGCGGTGCATGAATTGATCTGTTGTTAGGTGAGGAAACTGCTCTGTGTCTGCTAAATCCCAGTCTTCTAATTTCAAAAGGGGAACACACCCCAAGCGCGGTCCTTCAAACACAATTTGGTCCGGTAAGAGGGGTGTATGCAGGGTGACCTTACTCTTGTCAATGTCTTTGGGCACCTTGGTCTTTCCATTCTGCGGAGGAACGTACTCAAGTAGTTTAGTGATGGGGTCAGACCCCACAATTTCAAAATCTTCCGTTTCCATCCCAACATCCTCATCATCCATTGGGATATCCTCAAACTCCTCTTCTTCTGGCTCTAGGTTAATTGTCTTGCCCTTTTCTTGTGTAGTGGGCTTAACCTTCTGGGGGTGTTTCCTAGGAGATGCGTGCACCGGTTGCGATGGCGCGACTTGATTGCCCTTCTTGATCTCGGGACCCTCCAAGGTCGGGGTAGGCCTTGGCCTAGGCGTTTGTGGAGAATTGGTACTTCTACTAGTATTTCTGTGGGCGCTCCCTCCAAGGTAGCTCCTTTTGCTTCCATAACAACCTCTGGGACAACTCCCTCACCTATCGCTACTTCCGCGCTCATAGATTCAGTGGGCGTCGACATAATGCTATGCAATAACTCTTGATTTTCCTATGGAAATGTCTCAAACACAGAACTTGCTAGCAAAAGCTTGAAGGTTTCACGGTTCATGTGCACCTGAGAGCTCAACAACTCAATTCTCAAAATGCCAAGTGTTTTTCACTGGGCAGCCACCTGTAATTTATAGGCACTTTCAAATTCAAATCCGACCATTCCCCCCAAAATCAGTTCATTAATGCTAGATTGGCGATAGATTTTCAGAGATCTGGTCCATAAAGTCTGACTTAAATGCTGCCCCCCACTCCATTTGGCCATTTTTTCATCGTCAAATCATGAACAGTGATTTTAACGGTCACTTTCCAGCTGCTCTTCACGCTTGCTCCCTTGGTAGTGCACACCCCTGCATGCTTCCATAGGCATTATGACATATCTTCATTCTGTGTAGTTCCTCGATCGCGCAGTTCTCTGACTCGGGCAGTGTAGTTTATAGTCCTGTGCTTCCTTTCAGCTACCTGGAGTGCTAAGATTGTGCTTCCCTCATATAGTCACCTAGCTAGATCACCGATGTATGGCTTCAATCGGCTTCCATTCACCTTCCCTGGGAAGGGTTCTCCATTAAATTTGACCAACTGAACTGCTCCACCATCGGTAATCTCCTTGATGACATATGGTCCTAGTCAATCCATCCTGAATTTCCCTATAAATTTATCAAATTTACTATCATATAACAAGACCAGATCATTTACCTTGAAGGTGCGCAGTTTGATGTGCCGATCGTGCCATGCATTTTCGCGCTCCTTTTGAACTTGTTGATGAAATCCAGCTAGAAATCAATCCTCCTCAAGCTCTACTAGCTGCACGAGCATCTCTTCCAAGGCTCTGCACTCCACCATTCCTATGGGTGATAAGGCATGCTCTTCTGATGATACACATGAAATTCTTCTGTCAACGTGTTGATTGTTTCATTAAGAAAGTGTGTACCGCGATCACTCATCAAGATCTTTATACAACGAAATCTTATCAATATGTATTCAAAAATAAACTTCGTTGTTGTTGCACCTATACAGTCCTTCATAGGCTAGGCCTCTGCCCACCTGGTCAAGTACTCAGTCACGGTGATGATGTACTGTGCACATGTCTTCTTTCCTGAAGGCTGAATTGGGCCCATAAAATCGATCGCCCATTTCTCGAATGGTTGTAACGTCACCTACGGAATCAAAGGCAGCTCATCCCTCTATAATGGCCTGCCAGTCCTTTGACATGAGTCACAAGCCCTACAATATGTGATCGCATCCTTATGCAGAGTTGGCCACCACAACCCAGAATGAAAAACTTTCTGCGTTGTTGCTTTTCCTGCATAATGTCCTCCTGCAACTCCTCCATGAGCCTCCACGAGGATGCTTCTTCACTCAAAGTCAGGTACATAATGTCGCAATATTTCATCTGACCCCATTTTGTACAAGTGTCCTGCAATGACGGAGAAGTCTACTACACGCACTACTAACTCCTTCTACTGGCTTGTATACCCTTCTAGAGCAATTCCCATTGTCAGGAAATGTATGATATCTTCAAAGTGACTATCTGCGACGCGTACTACAAAGATTTGTGCGTCAGGTATCCCCTCTTCCATATTAGTAGGTTCCTCTCCCGTTTCGATGCATGATAGATGATCAGGTCCCGAATTTTGTCATCCTAGCTTCACAATAACTTCAAAGTAATACTCCTAGAAGAACAACAACCATATATAGATTCCCCCCCCAAACACAGGCTTATTGACCAGGTATTTCAACGCAGAATGATCCATATACATCTTAAAATGTCCACCCAACAAATAGTGCCTGAACTTTTGGAGCGTGTATACCATGGCTAGTCCTTCACGCTCTGTAGTGGAATAGTTCTTCTCAACCTTGGACAACTTCCTACTCGCAAATGCTATAGGATGGTCCAATTCCCCCTCGCCTGCCTGTGTCAGCACAGCCCCCAGTGCAATACATGAGGCATCCACGTGCACATGAAATTCCTTCTTCCAATCCGGTAAGACTAGGATTTGCGCGGTGACCATTTTCTTTTTCAGCACATCCAAGTTCATCTGGCATTCATCACTCCAATAGAACGTAGCATCCTTTTTCAACAATTTCCCCATGGGCGTGGTGATCTGGGCATAGCTCTTAATGAACTTCCTATAGTATTCGGTATGCCCTAGAATTGCACGCAACTGTTTCAATTCCTTAGCGTCTCCATGTTGATTATCACCGCGATCTTCACAGGGTCTACCATCAATCCTTGTCTGCACACCACATGACCCAGCAAGATCCCGAAAGGGACACAAAACAAACACTTCTTCAGATTGAGTGCAATCTAGTATCTCCGACATGTTTCTAACATCAAGCGTAGACTTTCCTCATGACACTTGAGCAATCCAAACATTGTCTAATTGTCAAAGTATACCTCCAAAAACTTATGAATGCAATATTTGAATGTTGCAATGACTAAGCGTGAAAATATTGCTTGTGCATTCTTTAGCCCAAAATGCATTACAATGTACTAAAAAAATCCCCATTCAGTCACGAAGGTCGTCTTGCTTCTATCCTCAGGTGCGATTTTGATCTGATGGTACCCCGAGAACCCATCAGTGAAAGAGTATGCTTCTTGACCGCCTACATTATGCAAGACCTCGTCAGTGAACGTGGTCGGGAAGGGATCATGCACGCAAGCATCATTCAACTTCTAGAGATCCACGCATATCCTTATTTATTCTTTCTATTTATTTTCCTGAACCACTATTGGGCTTACCCAATTGGATTCTTCCACTGGTTCAATAATTCCTACCGCTAGCATTTTATCTAACTCAACGTGAACCATTTCCTTATACTTAGGATTAAGGCAGTAAGGTCTTTGTTTTATGGGCTTAAATTCTATCTTCAGGGTGATATTCATGACACCAAGGACTCCTATTATCCCTTTTAAATCAGAAAACTTTGTGGGGAACAAATCCTGATATTCACGGAGGAGCTCATCGACGTTGCCTACTGTCGCATCATCCCAATAGTCCCCAATCTTTACAAATTTTGGTTCTGCCTCTATGCCAATGTTGACCTACCTAGTTTTCAACGATGCGGTTATGTTAGGATCCTCTATTTGTTGACCTTCAACCTCATGGTGATCTTCAATTTCCGGAATATTAATCTTTTGGGGATCCTCGTATTCTTCTTTAGCGGTCACGTTATAGCATTCCAGTGCGTGGCTCAACTAGGTATTCCAATAAGGTTGGACCAGGTCTAAAGGATCTTGTGGTATCCTAAAGATCGCTGCTTTAACCTCTTGTAGCACCGCATCAATACAGTCAAACCCATCCTCAAAGCTGAACGTCATTATAAATCCCTGGCGCAAGATGTCCCACTCTTTAGTGCCATGGCGGAGCTCGATTTCCAAGCACCAATTCATTGGTATGACACCCAAGGTATGGAAAAACAAATGCACCCATTTAGGCTGGGACTCCACTCCATAAGCCTTAGTCCATTTGGCCAGGTGATCGCGTGGATCATCCCTTCCATCATACTTATCTGTCATCCACACTTTTGGTTGCGCAAAATGTATTCTCATCATCCTCCTATAGTCGCGCCAATCACTGAAACTATCCTTGTATGTACCCCACCATCTTATGTGCGTAGCGCAGTACCCAGTCCAAGGCCTGGAATTGATGTTTCTCTGACACTTCTCTTTCAAATGCATACAAAAATAAATCAACATCAGTTAGCCCATCATAATGAGGTAGACCCCTGACTTCGGATGACACACAACGCAATGACTTGGTCATCATATTACAATGCATCGTAGATACATCATGCAGCCGGTTCTGTCAGTGCTCTAATTCTTCGTCCGGATTTGACGTGCAGGAGATTTCACGGTCCCATGAAATACGTTATTCTGTTGCTGGATTCACCCAATCCTGGTCTCACACCGTTATCTTGTAAATCTAGTCCAGATCGTCATCACTTTCATAATCTCGGACTGGTTCTGTATAGCGCGGTCCCTCTGCAGGATCTAGTAGCACCACCACCCAGAGCGACTTCTTTTCAAATATCATCTTTCGTTTCTTCAGGTTGATCACCCCATTCACGTTAGTGGCCCAATCAATTCCAAGGAGCATAGGGTAGGGATTGCTATCATCCATAATCTCTATTACTTCAAAATTCACCAGTGCGCTTGCACCCTCGATGTCAATTGTGACCCCTTGTAGCATCCCCATTGGGATAATATTCTATTGATTCATCATTCTTAACTGTATCAAAGACCACTGGAGCACTGGTCTCCCCATTCTTTCCCAAGTCTGTTTTGCAAAACATTTGCGTCGGACCCTAGATCCAGGATAGCTTGGTCCATCTCGTACTCCCCTATCTGCACGATGAGTCTCATTTCACGTCCGGTCCTTGCCTTTTGCTTGCTAAGAATAATCTCTCATTCTTATTATTTCTATCTTGTCCTGATGATGGACCCCCTTTGGGGTTTGAAACGTTGGCAGAATGAACTGAAGACTGTGGTCAATCCGGATCATGAATCAAAAAACTCCCACAGAAGCCTTAAATCTAACTTGCTAAGCTTCCTGACCACGCACGGTTCACCAGTAGCGCCATCCTTACCAACGCACCGATTGATCAGTTCCTGCAGGCCCTTCACAACCTTATTATCATGGAGCAGCGTCATGCAGGTCTCCAAGAATGTGGTAATCATGGATGGGTCCATTTCTTCAGCTGGTTTCTCCTGAATTCTTGAGGTAGAGGCCTCAGTGAAGCTTTTCTTTTCCTCCATAAATGTTTCTTTTGCGCGCTCCAGATCAAACCCAGTCTCCTTTTTTGGTGCTTTGCGGACCCATTCGCCTTCTATAGGCAACTTGCCTTTATCCTCCCTTGTCATGGTTCCACTTCGCAACATAATGTTTACCTTACGGTCTTCCTCGCAGGGCTCAACCCTCATCATTTGGAGGTTTTGTGTCAGTTTTGAAGGTTGCGCCCTCTTTTTGTGAATCTTAGCCAATAATATTGGGAAATCCTCAGTTGCATGGTCAAACTGAGTAAAGTAGCGACATGACAATCGCGTCGGATTTGGACACTCCCTCGCGTAGTGTCCTCAGCCTCTGCAATTGTAACAAATCAGCTGCCATCAGCCCCTCCGAGGCCCTCCGCCACCTCGGCCTCGGCCACGCCCCTGATACTCACATAGTGTTCCCCCAATGCCTTGGTCTGGAGGCCGCGTTTTTTTTGCACCCTGTATGCAGGTGCCCTGCCCATCATCAATTCGTAACTTCGGCAATTGTGCTCATCATGGCCTACTAATTGACAGAATTACAAAAGAGTTGTTGTGGTGTTTTCACAAATTTCTGCAGAAAATGGTAATTGTTGGTTGCATGTTTCCCAGCCACTTAGCATATAGCGCATGATAGCGCAGACCCTACACTTGGCCCTGCCGTGGCCTCCGGTCGTAGAGGCATTGTTCCTCTTGCTGCAACATAGTTCGTGAAGACTAGGCAATGATCCTTGTCATTGTAGAAATTTTGAATAATAAACACTTATTCACAAAGATTATCCTGATTATACACTATTGCAAAATACATGCACAATACATAATCTCCTCTACGTTGATCATCAATTTAGCAGCATCAAAAACAATGAAACATCAATCGCATGCACACATTAACACAGTATGTAACCCGGGGAAAGCATTCAGCTGAAAACCCCACACTATCTATATATTATAATGATTGAGAACATGTAACAATACATAGTACAATACTCCTCACAAGTACTCAGTACTATCTCCACCTGTTACACAGTACTCAGTACTCAGTACTCAATAGTCATAGGTTCAAATCTCCACCACTGCTTTTCCTGCCTCCACTGCACAATACCAAGTGAAAATCACGTGAGCACAGGCTACAATTACCTTGGTATTGGCCCACACTACGCAGTCCTCATTGGCATAACTCAATCCCATTAATTGTGCAAGATCTCATGCACAACTATAGTCACAACTGATAGCAATCTCAACCTCTAACACCTGTCTCCACTAATTTTTCCATGCACTAAGTTAACTGATGTATTCTTCAGTTGCTTTATGAGTTAATAATTAGTGAATTAATTAATATTTAATTCACACAACTCATTACTAGAGTATTCTTTAGTTAGACTGAATACAACTAGTTCAACCAAGTCAAACTCAACACAACTCTATCAACTCCACAATCAACTCCACCAAACTCAACCACATGAGTTCTAACTGAAGTCCTGCATACAATAGCTCAACTGATCCACAAGAAAATAGTATTTCCTTCTGACAGTTGCATGTGCCACATCCGTAGCTCAAACTGAAGTGCTCCAAGAGGATAAGATAAAGTTTATAGTCCAAATATTATTATGAGACAATAATATTTGACTGTTCTATTTTTAGCCTGGCAGTCTAAAAATAGAAACCTGCCCATATGTCTAAAAATAGAAGTCCACCTATTTTTACCAACATGACCAATCATCCACAAATAACATACTACAACTCATAGACCATGATCCATATGTCTAAAAATAGACTTTGCGCCAAAAATAGCCTACGGGCCCACGTAGTGAAGGCGACTTCTTTCCACTAAGCTCCATCATCTTGTTGCATTCTCAACACTCCCTCTCAACAAGATATGGATTATCAGCAACCCCTATCTTGCCTCGGTGGTATTCGAATTTGCTCCTGGTGAGCGCCTTCGTCAAGATATCAGCATCCTAATCCTCCGTTGGAATGTATGAAAGTAACATGATTCTCCGCTGCACACAATCTCTGATATGATGGTACCTGATGTCAATGTGCTTAGATCTATCATGAAATGCTGGATTAGCCGAGAGTTTAATGCAACTCTGGTTATCACAGTAAATCACTGTAGGCTCCAAGTAAGAATTGAACAAACCGACCAGGATCTTCCTCATCCATATAGCCTCGCATGCAGCCAAACTTGCTGCCATATACTTGGCCTCTACTGAACTGAGTGCCACAGATCTCTGCTTCCTACTGTACCAAGAAACTGTTGTCGACCTGATACTGAAGACCCCTCCCGATGTGCTCTTTCTTTCCGTTGGGCTCCCTGCCCAATCTGCATCCGTAAAGACACATAGCTTCACCTCATCCTCCTGTCTGTACCACAATCCATATCCCGATGTGCCTCTCAAATAAAGCAATACATGCTTGCCTACCTTCCAGAAGAGCTTGGTTGGATTATCCATATCTTGTGAAAGCTGGTTAACAACATAGCATATATCGGGTCGTGTATTGACTAGATACATAATCGACCCCACCAACTGTTGATAAATAGTGGCATCCACTTCTTCTGTTGAAGTGGCATCCTCCTTCCTCCAATCTCCAGGAAGAGTATCAACAGGCTTGCAGCCATGCATTTTGAACTTCTCCAGTATCTCCCAAGCATACTTACCCTGAGAAAAAAATAGTCCATCACTGCGCTGCCAAATTTCCAATCCCAGGAAATAATGAAGGAGGCCCAAGTCCTTCATCTCAAAATCCTTAGCAAGATCATCCTTGCATGAAAGTATCAACAGCTCATCACCTGTTAGAATCAAATCATCTACATAAAGTACAATGATAAGCAACTTACCCTCCACCACAATATTGTATAGGTTAGGATCCGCCTCACTCTTGGAGAATCCAAGTTCGGTGAAATAACTGTCTATCCGTGTGTACCAAGCACCTGGTGCTTGTTTCAACCCATACAATGCTCTCTTGAGCCTGCACACATGCGACTCGTTGTTGAAGATCTCAAAACCTTCGGGCCGTTCTATGTACACCTCCTCCTCAATGAATCTATTGAGGAACGCAGTCTTCACATCTATATGATGAATGTGCCATCCCATCTACGTTGAGAGAGCAAGAATCGTCCGTATGGAAGAATACCTTGCGACAGGTGCAAAGGTATCCTCATAATCGATCCCCTCTATCTGTGAAAAGCCTCGGGCAACAAATCTTGCCTTGTACTTCTCCACACTCCCGTCAGCTGCCTGCTTAACTTTGTAGATCCATCTCGAACCCACCACTGATTTCCCTTCCGGTCTTGGGACAATCTCCCATGCACTGTTCCTGACAATCGAATCATACTCTTCCACCATGGCATCTACCCATGCGAGATCCTCCACAGCTTGCTCAAAAGAGGATGGCTCAGTCACAACACATTTGCTCACAAGATCCATGTATCCAGTGTACCGATCGGGTGACTGTCTCTGTCTACGTTGAGCTGTAGGTGGTCCTACAACCTTCTCTGCATCTTGAGCCAGTCACTCAGCTTCTGTCAAGCGCTTTCGCCCTCTGATGGTTGGCGTTGCATGAGTGGTCTCTTCCACTCCATGAACTTCGTCCTGTGGTTGATCCACGTCCTAAATCTCATCCTTAGGAACTAATAGCTCCTCATCTGCATGCAATTGTGGCTCCCTCTCAAGCGAACACTTCATGGCTTTCTCCTCCTGAAATTTTATATCCCGTCGCACAACAGTCTTGCCACTGTCTGGAAAATACACACGATAGTTGTGGGCATATCAGTGTAACCCACAAATATCCCAACCTCTGTGGTCGGCTCCAACTTCTTCCTGGCATCCTTCGTCACATGCATGTAAACATTAGCACCAAAAATCCTCAAATGAGAAAAACCAGGCTTCTTACCAGAATAAGCCTCCTCGAGTGTACTCATGCCAAGTATCCTGTGAGGACAACGGTTCTGCACATATACTGCTGTATTGCATGTTTCCGCCCACAAGTGAAGGGGTAGGCCCTGATTATGCAACATCGCCCGCACCCACGATCATTCTGTTCTTCCACTCATCAACCCCATTCTGCTGTGGGTTATGGGGAGCTATGAGCTCTCTTCGAATCCCTTCTGCACTATAGAAATCCTTGAACTCTCCAGAGATGTATTCACCACCATTATCGCTCCTAAGAGCCTTCACTTTCTTCCCCGACTCCTTCTCGACCAATGCTTTGAACTCACAGAACTTTGAGTATGTCTCGATCTTCTTCTGCATGAAGAAGATCCAACACTTACAAGAGAAATCATCAACAAATATCACATAATACCTGTGCTTTATTTTCAAAGCTATTGAGAAAGGTCCACACACGTCTGTGTGAATTCTCTCAAAGATCTTCGTGGCGCAACTATCCTTCGCGTGAAAGGTGGCTTTCACAAACTTTCCTAAAGTACACCCCTTGCACTGATCTGACTGTGCAAGTGTGCCCTTAGGAAGCCCAGTAGTGATCTGCTGCAGTATCTTCAAGGCTCCATGGTGAAGGTGACCCAATCTCCTGTGCCACAGCTCGCCATCATCCCGGCTCACCAATCTTTCTGCCTTGCATGCCATTGCTGCGCAGCCATCTACATGCAACTGATAAAGGTTCCTCACTCGAACCCCTATCTTCCGGGTTTCTCCAGTTGTCTTACTGCGCAGGAAAGCCTTTTCCTCGCTGAAAACAACATCATATCGCTTGTCTTCTAACATCGCCACAGAGATAAGATTATTCTTCAATCCTGGAACATGCATCACTTCCTTCAATACGAAGGGTTTACCAGACTCCCTCTCAAAGGAAATGGTACCGATATTGGTCGCACTGTATCTACCATCAATTCCCATCTCGATGTGCACTCCAAGATCTTTCTCCTCCATATCAGAAAACAAATCTCGATCTCCTGTCATGTGAAAAGACGCACCACTGTCCAAGAACCACACTGATCCCATCACACTTGAAACCAAGCATGCGATCAATGAAAAATCAAGCTCAAACTGCGAGGCTAGAGCCTCTCCTGCTGCAGATCCAACAGGTGCTTGTTCTTCTTCTTCTGCGGAAAATTAGTGGCATAGTGTCCGTGCTGGTGACAGTGAAAGCACTTCACCTTGGACATGTCCTGCTTCTTGCCTTTCGCACCGGAATGAGAAGCTTTCTTGCTCTTCCCCTTCTTTGCTTTGGTAGCCAAAGCGCAATTTTCTTCATCAGGTCCCTTTGATGAAGATTCGTCCCTGGTATTCCGCCTGATCTCCTCCTGCACAAGATCTGACCAAAGTCTCTCCCATCCTGGCAATTTATCTCAACCATTGACAGAGTCCTGATAGGAATGCCAACTCTTCAGAAGACCAAGGAGAGCCAAGCTCACCAAGTCCTCATCATCGACAGTCACCCCCACACTTCCCAGCTCATCCCTGCACTGAGTGAACTTCGTGAGATACTTGGGCATACTGTTTCCCTTTTCGCATTTAATGTTTCTGAGTTTTTCCTTGAGCGCCAGCTTCCTCTGATTGCTCTTGCTTTGGAATAGATCTATCAATGCTTTCCACATCAAGTATGGAGAATCCTTTCCATGCATGCTGGACACAATATGATCCTTCATGCTCTCCAACAGAATCCTTCGACACTTTGCTATCTTCTTTTGCCAAACCTCAGCTTCGGCAGCATTAGTAGGCTTTGGGGCCTCAACCTCTATGAACTCCTTCAGCCCATTATCATCTAACACTGCCTCCATCCTGTCCTTCCATGCAATATAGTTCGAGCTGCCCTCAAGAGCATACTCCAATCGCAATCCATTGAAAGACATTGCCACGTTGATACCAAGAAAACACTGCTGCAAATTCGAATTCCACCAGCTCCAAACTCAACCGCCTCTGATCTAGAATTCGTGAGAACAAAGTATTTCTCGTACAGAGATTGACTATATGGGCTTTTACCGGATATCTCACCTTCCAAAGGAAGGATGAATCTAGAGGCTACCTGGCCTGATTACAGACTCTGCCTGAAGAAATAAAATGTAAACACTTTCTGAATAGTAGATCTGATGATCAACAGCTCTGATACCATGTATAAATTTTGGATAATAAACACTTATTCATAGAGATTATCCCAATTATACACTATTACGGAATACATGCACAATACATAATCTCCTCTACGTTGAACATCAATTTAGCAGCATCAAAAACAATGAAACATCAATCGCATGCACACATTAACACAGTATGTAACCCGGGAAAGCATTCAGCTGAAAACCACACACTATCTGTATATTATAATGATTGAGAACATGTAACAATACATAGTACAATACTCCTCACAAGTACTCAGTACTATCTCCACCTATTACACACAAAACTAGCTCAGATCCGAACAAGTCACAGGTTCAAATCTCCACTGCTGCTTTGCCTGCCTCCACTGCACAATCCCAAGTGAAAATCACGTGAGCACAGGCTACAATTACCTTGGTATTGGCCCACGCAGTCCTCATTGGCATAAATCAATCCCATTGATTGTGCAAGATCTCATGCACAACTATAGTCACAACTGATAGCAATCTCAACCTCTAACACCTGTCTCCGCTGAACTGTCCATGCATTGAGTTAACTGATGTATTCTTCAGTTGCTTTATGAGTTAATAATTAGTGAATTAATTAATATTTAATTCACACAACTCATTACTAGAGTATTCTTTAGTTAGACTAAATACAACTAGTTCAACCAAGTCAAACTGAACACAACTCCATCAACTCCACAATCAACTCCACCAAACTCAACCACATGAGTTCTAACTGAAGTCCTGCATGCAATAGCTCAACTGACCCACAAGAAAAGCGTATTTCCTTCTGACAGCTGCATGTGCCACATCCATAGCTCAAGCTGAAGTGCTCGAAGAGGATAAGATAAAGTTTATAGTCCAAATATTGTTATGAGACAATAATATTCGACAGTTCTATTTTTAGCCTGACAGTCTAAAAATAGAAACCTACCCATATGTCTAAAAATATAAGTCCATCTATTTTTAGCAACATGACCAATCATCCACAAATAACATACTGCAACTCATAGACCATGATTCTAAAAATAGACTTTGCGCCAAAAATAGCCTGCAGGCCCACTTAGTGAAGGCGACTTCTTTCCACTAAGCTCCATCATCTTGTTGCATTCTCAACAGTCATGCCCCTAACTCTTGCATTTTAGGCACCAAACTTCTTCACGCGCCTTTGGCCGAGCTGTTCTGTCCTGCTTCAGACTTTGCATTTCGAGACAAAGGTTTTGCAACTGCGCATGAATCTGTAGAACCCCCATATTAACATCCTACATTGGTGTATCATGCAGCCTGATCTCAATTTCCAGAGGTTCTGTCTAGGTCCCAATCTTCTGTTGTGATAGTGCAACCCTTAGGTGGGGTAGGAGTGAGGCCACAAACCATTCGTGGTGCTACCCATCAATTAGGTTCATGTTGGCTTCATGGATCATACACTTTACTCTTTGATCCAAATCCCAAGGCATCTCCCCCGGCTTCATCATGATCTCCTTGAATCCTACAATTGACTATGCTTGAGACTTAGGTTTAGTGAATTCTCTATTCAGCGCGGCCTATATATCTGCCAATGCGGACGTTGGGTTATCAGTACTATACTTAATGTACCACATTAGTGCACGATCTTGCAGAGCACTAACCAACGTGGCTTTCTTCATTTGGTCATCCATGGTACCCTGGGCTTCCCATACAGCCTTCGGAATGAACCAGAAGTGGTCCGGATCTTCATTCCCTACGCCCTTGAATACATGTATATTTATGAAGTTCACCATATTGAACAGTGGAGGTGGCGGTGGTGTGGGTGATGGGTTGAGCGGTGGAGGCGAGTATGGAGGTGGTGTAGATGGATGGGATGAGGGTGGAGGCGGTGTAGGTATTCGTGGGAACCCTTGTCTTATCAACTGACTAGCGCTCAGGGGAGAAGTCTACGGTGCTCCTTTGTCATCACTCAAAGGAGGCCCGAACAATGGGCTATACTCAGGACCTTTTCTTCCTCCATCCCTAAAAGGATTTCCACTTCGCATAGCTCCAAACATCAAGGTAACAACATAACTCGTTGTTCACACAAGAGCATCTTAATTCAAGTATTCAACTACTTTAAATACTTACCTCGCGGTCCTTTAAAGAAGTGGCACTCTACTTCCCTGTAACTAACATAGGTATCGACAGTGAACTCTGTCACAAATCCTCTTATGATGTGGTCAAGCCAATAGTCGACAACGCACGTGATCTTATCTTCAGAAGTTTCCAACCTCTATACTAACTCCGGTGTCCAAACAATCAAATTGTGAAGCCTCCACCTTCCTTAGCCGTCTTCCAATTTCACGATCCACTCATATAACTCAACCGGGAAGGAACAAAAGAAGATTTCATGTATTTCTGTGTACAGTATGTGTCCAACCACTGTTTATTTCATCAATCGCGGATTCTTATTTTCTTGCGCCGCGAATTCGTGGATATTTCTATCCAACCAGGTTTCGATCTCTTTGTTTGTTGGATTCCAATGATATGACATCACACATCTCATTATGCAGATCCTGGTTCCAGCAAAGGAACCATTTGTTGGCTTGATGGGTCCTGATCTAGGTTCATAGTTAAGTTTGCCAAACAAATCCCTACACTACGGGCCCTTTTGGCATCAATCCATGAAGCACAGACTGAAGTCTCACTCGAAGCAGTATGGGGGGATGCCGGAACCATTTCCTTCACCCAGATATGGTTATGATGTCGTTTTATGCCCTAACTCTGCCTTCACGTAGATCGATAAGACTTTTAGGGCTTACCAATATACTTCTCTTAATCACCCTTAGACCTTCGCAAAGGTCTACGACCATCTTCTGCGGACCTTGAACAGGTAAATCTATTACTTACACACCTTTGTAATCACTCCTAAGTCTGTTATTACCCAGATCGACTTAAGTATCTGATAACTTTAACATGCATTAAGATATTCTTCATGTAAACAGATATTATGACTTGCGTTTGTATAACAATGTAAAACATACAGATTCGCGCATCAACACAACATTAATTCATAAACCCATTATTCATCATAACATAGTCACATTTATTCATAATAGAAGTAAAAGGGACAAAACACATATATTTTTGGAACAATCTCTTTATTAATGCTTTAGATCTTCTCACAAACTCAAACTACCCTGCGCACTCAGTTGCAGGGGTCCATGCACTAAGCTGCGGACTCTACTCTAGGCCTCTGCGCACACAATTGCAAAGCCTCTCTTCTACTCTAAGACTCTTCGCTCTTCACTTCTAATGACTCCTTACATCAACTAAGAACTTCTCTTTTTATACAATCCCATGGTCCACAGAACATGGGTAGATCTCTAAACCGACTCAACTTATCTAAACTAAGGGCAGAAAACCCTTCTATCTTTAGACATCTTCGTGCTCTGAGACCACAAAATGCGGAGACTTTACATTTCTTTACACAAAATTCGGGCCTTCTGCCCCAAAACTTGGGTGTTTAACCCAAAATTTACCTCTACGGGACTCGTTCCCAACAAATAGCCATGAAATATGAGAGGAGTTGAGAGTATCCACCTAAACCAAGCCTTCTCCTCACAAAGATATTCCAGTCAAAGAATGAATTTCTCTCTTCATTTAGGGTGAACACATCCAGGTGAAGACATTGGAATTCCTCAATATGGGCATAGAGGAACAAGTAAAACAATAATGAGTAGTAACAAAAGTAGGAGGAAACTATGATATAGCTGAATTAGAAGTGAATGGAGGTCGAGATGTATTCTGGGATATTTACCTGGCATCCAGGCTACTTCATCTTATCCAATCAATCTAGGGCCACCCTGATTAATTGTAGGGTGGTGTCTCCACCCAATATACAATCAATAGCAGCTAAGACCAGTTTAACATCCGTTTTAAAGAGAGTTAATGGGAATTGAATGTTCGAAGGCAGGGCTTTGGCCTCTGGAGCGAGAATTTTCTCTAGGAATGCTTGCTGCTCTTTCCGTGGGAGAGTTATGAAATAACTAGCTAGGGCTACATCAGTAAATGTGCACATGGTGGGAGATGCAGGGAAATTGAGAGCTCTTTGAATTAAAAGGGGGATTATATTGAGAATTACCATGCCAAAGGAAGAAACAAAGCGGGTTTTCTCACTTTGATAAGAGTCCGCCAGCCAAGTTATGAATTCAAGGAGGTGATGGACTAGAGGGGAAATATGATAGTAAGACCTAGAAGTCACAACCCTAAATGGGTCCTCGTTCCTCACATGGTCTATGAATGTTTCATAACGAAGGTCAGAAAGAGGAAAGGGACAAACATGATCAACAATTTGGGCTTCGGTGTCTGTTAAAGGCTCGACATCGGTGTTTTTGACCTCACAGGTTTTGCAGGCACCGTGTTCTTCATCCCTTTGAATAAAACAAAAGAAAGAAAACAATGAGGTTGGGGTGTCAGGTTACCTGGAGCCTGCAGGGGAAATGAAAATGACTTGGGAGGGCATCTATGACCTTTGGGAGAGTGTACAGAGGAATCCTGCACTGCTGTCCAAGTGAGAGTCTCTTTGACTGGGCTAAATGATCACTATCGGGCGATAGCTTTAGGGCCTTAGGTATTTTATGTAAAGACAAGGACGTATGCCTAGGTGGTGGGAAATGAAGGCAAGAGGGGGAGACACGTGACAGTTGTTGTTTAGTTAGGGAGGACAGGGGATGAGCTCATGCAAATAAGTAAGCGATTTCTCATTTCACCACTTACTTACCCTTTACTGTCATACTTTATGTGTGCGTCGTTGGAGAGTGAATGGGAGGAAACCACCTGTCGTGTGGTCCCTGCCTATTACAATGAAGCGTAACATGGAGTGAAGGAAACCTTCGTCAGGTGCTAGAATGGATCTGGGACATTCAACGAGCATTAACCATTCAATGCCAGGGCCCTGTGGTAGTGTTAACCTATTTGTACTTGCACTGCTGGAGTTGTGATTAGATGTCAATTGGTTCAGATCGCGGGGGGGAACCGGCCCTTAGTTTCATAGTTTATAAGCCATGATCCATCTCCAACCATAACTCCAAACCTCAGATCATCACCTGAAGCTTGTTCTCTAAAATATTCCTGTGTGGACTTATTATACTTAACCTTTGTAGGATAAGGTGCTTGCTGCAGACCTCATTTTCCACTTTTAGCGAACAACATCTCATCTCTTATCTCTTATCTTTGAAGAGGTGTCAGTGCAAGATGGTGATAACATCGTGATTTGGTGGCATTGTAGCAATTGTGTTGCATGAGAGTTGAGATTATTGTTGCAATTGTGAGAGATCACTGTAGCTGGAACATATGGGATGGAGAGAGGTCATGCTGGTTGGACGGTTTCCACATTACAAAGGATTACTTATTGGATAAAGTTTTTTATAGACCATCATGAAGTTTGTGATGTCGTGGGAAAGAATGGTCATGAGAATGAACAAATAATTTAGTGTTTTCATTGTGTGAAGAAGCAATGAGGATAGGGTTGTGAGGACCCCATGAGAGCCAAGTTTTTGTAAGTTTCCCATTACTGAATAATTTCAGTACAAATGTAAAATAAATGAATTTTTGAGCATGTAATGTGTTACAACAATGGTATTTTTTTTTAATTCCTTTTTAATTCTTGTGCATCAGTTGATGGTTGAAGTGGCCCAAGTCATTTACTAAGTGAAGGCGTTGTCAAGTAACTTGTCAGATTTGATTCTCATTATAGCATATCTAATTTATGAATGAGTATAAATCTGGTTCAAAATGGAATTTTTTGTCAAATAGAGGAATTTATTCAACTATTATGGTTCTTGCTGAAGTTTGAAGATCCAAAAATTTCATAGATCCATTATGGAAGGAGGCAAGGAGTTTGTACTCTTGCTGCCTCTAGCTACCACGGTTTTTTTTTTTTTCAATATTTAACGGTGTTGGAATGTGCTGGAATGGAGGTAGAACAACCATCCACCTGTGACTTCCAAGCGAGGAAGCAACTTCAAAGGATCTATAGAACAACCTCCGTGGAAAAGAAGTACTGTTAAAGAGCCTTGCATGAAGCTCTGTGGAAAAATTTGCGTTGAATTTGTTGTCATGAAGGACTTGCATAAAGGTGTAAAGGTGTGCGGATAAGTTTTTTCAAAAGTTTTCATATGATACATATTATTTCAAACAAGTGGATTAATTCACTTATGTTGCATACATATGGATGTTTAAAAAACAAAGTTACATTTACTTATTTATAAAGTGTTTTTAAAATTTATTATTTTTTTCGGGGAGAGATAAGGTGTGTGGGTTTTTTTTAATAGTGATGTAGTAAGGTAAAAAAAATTAGTGGAGTAATGAGGTAATTTTGTAACAGTGGGGTAAATTTTTGGAGAGATAAGTTGTGTTACAATTTTTTTTAACTTTGTATTAGTGAATTTTATATGAGGAGAAGATATTTTTCGAGTGATAAGGTGTAATATTTTTGTAAATTTGGAGTCATAGGTTTGTAATTTGAAGTAATTTTTTTTACTTCGAGGGGGTCTAAATGAACATAATGTTAGTTTATTCAAGTCTTAGCTATGAATAGTTTAATTTTTTCAACTTGAGTGAAGTCCACAATTTTTAAAAATAAATGTAAAAGTCCAAATTTGAGTCCAAGTTAACTTCTGAATCATTAGTGGAGATGAGTTGAAAGTCCAATAAATGTTTGTGTTGTAAAAAAAAGCGTGCATTCTCGGTTGAACCAAACACCCAAGCCTTGTTTGAATCATTAAGTCAGAGTTGATAGGGGGTTGATTTCTTTCAAAGTCAAATAAGAAGTCATATACTCATTACATTGTAAAAATCATTAACTTGGGTATCTGACACTCACATCATGTTGAAGCAAAGATCAAGAGAGAAAGTTCAAATGGAGAAAAGTATTCAAGTGTTAGAGTTATTAAATAATTTGATACTATCTACAGTTGTGGACATAATGAAAATAAACAAAGCCACTATTGTTGATATTAAAATCTATCTACATCATGCACAGGAGATGATTGAGTTTCTCCAACTTGAGTCACAACTACAACAAGAGGACCTATAGCAGAAGAGTCATGTTTCCGAACAGGTTCTAGTTCATAACAAACCACTATATAAGGATAATTATAATACTGATGAAGATGAAGATGATGAAGGTCATCCAACTTCAGATACAGAAAATGATAATTCCAAGCCACCTAATAATACAACTACAAGTGTGGAAAATGTACATGATAAAGTTCAACCTTCGCTTTCCAAGCCAATCATCAAACCATGGGAAGAAATCTAGTACAAAAAAAATTGACATGGTTTAAGATCTGACAAAGATGAAATTTTTTTTCATATTCTTGATTATTCAAAACCAATCAAGTTCATCAATGGAGGATTTCTTAATAAAGCAACATTAGAAATCAATGAGAAAGTTGAAGGAAAGCCAAAATGTTAGCATTGTCAAAGAACTAGTCATATGGAAAATCATTGTTTTGATTTCCATTATTGTGGAAGACGAATTGTTCATCAGAGAGTTGTTATAAAAGAAAGAAATCGGCTAGATTGAATATTAATTATGAAAGGATTGTGTTGGAATTATGGTGTGTATAGTTCCAGCTAGTTGATGTTGGCATTGGTTCATGATGGTAGCTAGCTCATGTTGGTATTGATGTCAACCCTATATAGCCTAGTTGTTGCAGTGATGCCATTCTTGTAGTATGGTTACAACTAGTCATGTTAGCATTGATGTCAACCTCATGATGTCACAATCATGATGGTCAAATGATGGCATTGGTGAGGTTGATGGTTCCTCATATGCTAGTGGTGTTCATGACCTAGTGTAGGAATTGGAGGTCAATTGCAGGACATATTTTGATGGTTTGTTGATGTTTCTATAGATATAGTTTGCTGCTACATGTGTTGGAGATGGTTTCTCAGGTGATCTATGTCCTTGATTTGGAACACTAGATGAGTTGACATACTAGGTCTTCATTATTATGCTCATGGAGAGGACTTGTTGCAGCAATATGTTGGTCTAATGATGATGATGGAGAGGTGCTACAAAGTGTGTTCAGATGTGTTGCAACTTGTGTAGGTGGTTGAGGAGAGTTGAGGACTTTTTGGAACTCATGCAAAACTTTGTTTGTTGGTTTCTAGGTCCATTTGGTAGTGACACTTGGGAGACATGCTTAATCTATTTGGAGAGGTGTCAATGGACTTGACAAAAGGTTTGGAGACTTGTACATGAGCTAGAGGGGAGTTTCCAACAAGTGGTTGAGGTCTTAAGCAAAGGTTTCTTTGGTTTTGACCATCCTTTGCCCCAACCACACCCATTCAAACTTCACGTGAGTGCGGTTGAAATGTTCTAACCGCATAGAGATAAAGATATGCATGTGGTTACAATCAGGATCAAACTATTTTGTGCATGTAGTTGAACTTCCATGAAAAAATCTTCGGATTGCTAGCACAGACCATATGTATTTCAACATGGAAATTCCTAAAGGCTTCTAGGTTATTTGAAAAAATTCAGGAATGGTTTGCAAAATTCCTCCAATGATGTGAACACCTCTAGTGCACAAGTAGCAGTGATAGTGGCTTGATTTTGTCAAATTTGTGCACCTTTGATCCTAGTCCAAAAGTGCAATTCGCCCTATATGTTTTATATTCTACATTTTGGAGTTGGGTGGAGGTCATTTGAGTGTGATAGTGAGTGAGAGAAGGCTGCATAGACAAGGAATGTTTCAGAATTAGTTGAGAGCATATATGCTTTAGTGTATGAATGTAGATGGTAGTGAATGGAGTAGATTGTTGAAATAACACATCAATATTCAGATCAGATTTGAGTCTATTGTAGCAGAGTTTTGTTTGGAGGATTGGAGCAGAGATTATGTTGTTGGATGACCATAGTATTATAGTTTTGATGCATGGATGTGAGCTACTATTTTTCTTGTGTTGAGAGCATGTTTATGGTGGCATTTTGTTTGTTTTTGTTATGAAAGCAGCTCAAGAAAAAGATAGAAAAGATAGATAAACGCCTTAGAATTCAGCCTCTTTGAGGGGGCAACCTCCTTTACATTACATAAATGAACAATTCTTGGATGATACAAATGAAAAGACCTCCTTTCTATATATAGGAGTCTAAGGGGTCATAACATAATTATAGCCGACATAACAATAATAATGTAAGGGCACAATAATAACAATAGTGGGCTTCTATGGGGCACATTAGTAACAATATGGGCACTACATGGGTACATCAATATAATAAGTGGGTTGTACTAATAACAATAAGGGGTTACACTAGTAGAATAGGGGCCTAACATGCCCCTCACCTTCAAAAAGCGTTGTCCTCAACGCTTGAGTAGTTCTTGATGCTTCTGTATAAAATTCTTGTCCTCCCATGTGGAATCTTCAACAGGTAAGTTCTTCCACTTGATGAGATACTCTGAAATTGATCAATTTCGTAGCTGTCGGGTTCTTGTTTTTGTGACTGGTCCAGGTTCCAATATGATTTTTCCTTCCTTTTCAATATCTGGCAATATTGTTTGAATTGGGATCTTTTGCAACTTTTGAATAAGTGGCCATACTTCTTTGTCCTTCTTCCGTTCATCCCTTGCTTCGTTTATCCAATCTGGTTGGATAACAGAAATAGCACAAAACAATGCTTCCACATCCTCATCCTTGAAGAGTCTTCCCATTAGGTAAGGTCGCCATTTTTTAAGTGCATGTAGTATTGCAAACATTTCCTTCTCATAAATAGCTTGCTTTAGATGTAGCAGTAAAAATACCCAATCGCCTACATCA
The DNA here is from genome assembly GCA_031772625.1 of Pinus tabuliformis. Taxonomy (NCBI): domain Eukaryota; kingdom Viridiplantae; phylum Streptophyta; class Pinopsida; order Pinales; family Pinaceae; genus Pinus; species Pinus tabuliformis. Next base: position 1,224,273,034 of record CM062811.1, read on the forward strand.
AAACATTTTTCACTATGATGTTGATCTACATGTTGTTTCATTTGATTTTGCATCGAAGTGGTGTTATCCTTTAAAAGTTGGAGAACTTGTTGTTGATGCTCGATGTGACCTTTCACTGCTTGAACCTTTTTCTTCTTGATATGTCCTTCTATCTTTAGAGTTTGAGGAGTGGTAATTTCTTCCAATCCTTTACAAGATATGGTCAGATTCATTTCTTGACGCTCGATGTGATCTTTCACTTCTTGAATATTTTTCTTCTTGATATGTCCTTCTATCTTGATAATTTGAGGAGTGGTAATTCCAACCAGTGAATTACAAGATATTGCCGGATTCATTTCTTCTTTCTCGATGTGATCTTTCACTTCTTGCACCTTTTTCTTCTTGATATGTCCTTCTATCTTGAGAGTTTGAGGAGTGGTCATTCTTGCCAATAGTGTACAAGATATGTTATGATTCGTTTCTTCTTTCTCTGGGGTTGGGTCTTGGCATATATCCTCTTCTTTTGATGTTTCTTGATCCTTTTCTTCCTCCTCTTCATACTCTATGTAAAATAATTTCTTCTCAGCACACTTATGACTTTTAGTGCATTTGCTATCACAATTGTAACAAAGCCCTTTTTCTCTTTTTTCTTCCAATTGTTGTGGTGTAACCCTTGTAGGTTGTGGAAGGCTAGGAGAAACAACACGTCCATCTTTAAAGTTGTGAGGGGTAGAATTCATTGTTGACATAATTTTACTTTCAAATATGTCACAAAGCCATTTTACTCTTTCCAATTGTTGTGGTGTTGCTCTAAATAAGGTGTTGCTCTTTGTATCCTCATAATGTGCTATCATTTCCTCTATGAGAATTGACCACGTAACAAGTTGTTTACGAGAACAAAGCCCTTTATACCATAAAAATTGATCCGGTTCTAAAAATGAAGATGCAATGCATACCTTTTGTAACAGTGGTACACCATGTAGATCAAAATATTGCTCCATCTGCAATATCCAATTTACTGGATCCTTGCCATCAAACTTCCTCATCTTGCTTTTTCTTGATTTTAGGACCTCGATCTTGAAACCACTATAACTTTGTACTTGCAGATATTTAAGTTCTGAAATTACTACCTGTAGTATCCCTCTGTGTCCTCCTTCCAATGCAACCAGTCTGATCCAAATTGGATTCTCCAAAAAAGAGTTATGCACAATCTCCCAAGATGACCTGATTATAGACCTTTCCAAAAGAGCGAACTTGTATGAAGTGCCACGTATCAATTTTTCGACCTTTGGCTCTGAAAAAGATATACAAGAAACTAAAATCCGTACTCTTTCTGTACCTTCTTACGAAATTTCAATCCAATGCTTAGAGAGAAAGTTATGACTATTTTCCCCAGGTCACCTGTTTGGAATGTAATTCAGGAGTTTGCAAAAAGACCAACTTCCTCAGATCATATCTCCGCAAATGTAGCGCAAAAAGCTCTGAAATTCGGACCCGAGGTTCAGCGCGATTTCTTCTCAAATGAGTTTTTTTTGCAACTTTTGAAACGTCGCAGAAAAAAAGTTATAGTGAAAATACCACGATGACATGTTTGGAGCAGCAAAACCCTAGAATCCAAAGCTCTGATACCAAATGTTATGAAACCAACTCAAGAAAAAGATAGAAAAGATAGATCAACGCCTTAGAATTCAGCCTCTTCGAGGGGGCAACCTCATTTACATTACATAAATGAACAATTCTTGGATGATACAAATGAAAAGACCTCCTTTCTATAAGTAGGAGTCTAAGGGGTCATAACATAATCAAAGCCGACATAACAATAATAATGTAAGGGCACAATAATAACAATAGTGGGCTTCTATGGGGCACATTAGTAACAATATGGGCACTATGTGGGTACATCAATATAATAAGTGGGTTGTACTAATAACAATAAGGGGTTACACTAGTAGTATAGGGGCCTAACAGTTTTATTGATGTGTCTTGCTACTAGAGATTGTATTACAGAGCCGAGTCTAGTTGAGAAAAGTATCTTGGATCTAGTATGAAAATAGATGAAACGAGGTTCGAATAGTTTAGAGGAGTAGTGACTTCATTAGAGTGGGGTAGTGATTTCAAAGCTTCAGTGAACAAAACAATTTCTCTATCCAACCAGAGTTGGATAGTCCAATCAAATTTGGGAAAGAATTGTTGATCACGGTGACTTTCAATGGATGGTAGTCCATAGATCCATGTGAGAACAAAGTCTCCAAAGCTGATCAATAGAATCAAATCTCTAGGCTAATTTGTGTTACCCTATTGTATATGAGGTCGAGTCTCCAAGATGATGGGAGTCAACTAACTATGTAAAGACAAATTGCTTGACATAATAGAGATTCAGAGCAGTGCAACAACAACAAGGGTGGTTTTTCTCCCTGAAGGGTTTCCTCCAGATATCTTGTGTCTCATGTGTGATGATGTGATTTTGTGCATTGTTTATTTTTTTATGTTGTTGCTTATGGTTTTTAGTTTCTTCTCATATGGTGAAAACGTTATGATTTGTTATTAGTTGTTGGTTAATATATGTGTGATTTAGTAAAGAAGTTATAATTAGTAAAAAATATTAAGAAGTCACACTACTGATTCACCCCCCCACCCCCCTAGTAGTCCTCAAAGGTTTCCAACAATTGGTATCAAAGCAGGGCTCTTGGTTGTAGCATGATTGCTGGAGAGAAGACTCTGGGGTTTGTTGGAAAAAAAATTGATTTTTTTTTTAGAATGGATACACATGGAATACATCTTCTTATTGCTGCAAACTTCAAGGTATGGAAAGAAAGCGTGAGATACAAATTATCCTCTTGTGGCTCTAAAATTTGGAGCTTGGTTTGTGAAGGATATAATAGAGATTTACTTTCATCTAAAGTATTGAAGCAAAATGCTAAAGCAAGACAAATTATTTTTGAAAATCTCCATAATGCAGACTTACAGAAAGACAGAGATTTAAAATATGCCAAGGAGGTTTGGGGCAGATTGCATATGTTATATGGAGCAAGTTGTAGCAACAATAATGAAGAGGTTGAGAAGAGAAACAAAAGGAAGAAGAAGAAAATGAGATCCAAGAAGAACAAATCTCTAGTTGAACCAGTTGTGAAAGAGGACAACATATCCGAAGGTATAAGCCACATTGATTTACTTTCGAGTTATATTTTTAATAGCAGTGGTGATAATAATTCAGATCTAGGTAGTGAAATAAATGATGGTCATACTTTCATGCTCCTTAAGGCTAAATATGAATCTGACATGGTTGTTATTGAAGAGTTTTCAAGTGAAATTTGTAGACTAACATATTTATGCAAGGAGCATGAGAAGAAATTGCAGGTTTGTGATGAAAAGGAGAAAAGTCTCAAGGAAGAGATCACTGCCTTTGGGAAATAGGTGGAAGAATCGAAAATAATAGAAGAGGCCAATTGCAACAAGGAAAAACATAGGAAGGATTATGTTGAAGTGTTTGAAGGTGTGATTGAAAACTTGAGAAAGCAACTTGAAGAAAAGAACCAACAGTTGGAGAAAGTGAAGAGCACCATAGTAGTGAATAAATCTAACAACATTTTTAAAAAAGGAGAGACAATCTTGCATGCAAGAAAGAATAATAAAGAGGAACCAAAGAAGCATGCAACAAAGAATGTGACCAACAATAACAGTAATAAAGGAAAGATAAAACAAATTCACCAACACTAAAAAAGTATAAAACCAAAAGTAGTTTTCACATCTATAAGATCTTTTGCTCCTATGGTTGAAATAGCATTTTTTAGAGGAAAAGTAAAAACTCTTTCCCCCCCCCTGATGGACAAGATTGAGTTATTAAACGATCACAATTTTGGACATGTGGTCGCTACTTTTAGGAGGAGAATGCACACTTCTATGCAACAATTTGATCAACCAAGTAGAGGATATACCTTCAGGTATACAAGTTCATTTAATGGTTTTTGTTTTTCTTGTAACTTGTTTGGACATAAGGCCATTGACTGTAGATCTAGCATGAGGAGATGGAGATTTGACATGAGTAGTAAAAGATCAGATCCTTTGGCTACATATCTTGATCATATAGAGTGTTATGTGTGTCATAATTTTGGGCACATGGCCAAGGATTGTAAGATGCCTAGATCCTTGAGGCCTTCAGTTCAAAAGCAACAGACAAAGGAAAATTTACAACCAAGGAACCAACCAAGGAATACACGGAAGAAGAAGGATGCAGCTAGGAAGGTGTGGCATTGAAATTTATTCACACGATGAGGATGATATATGATATATTGATAGGATGTTCACACCATATTTCAGGAGATAGGAGAAAATTTCATTTTCTCGATAGAACCAAGAATGGTCATGTTGTGTCTGAAGGTGATGAATCAGCAAGAGTATTAGGAAGTGGTAAATCCAATATTGGTGAGAAGAGGACCAATTCATATGATGTTTGGCTCATTGAAGGTCTAAAGCATAGTATTTTGAGTGTGAGAGAAATGGTTGATGGAGGAAAGGAAGTGATCTATAATTCCAAAGGTTGATTCATCTTAAAAGAAGGTTCATAGAGAGTGATTTCCAAGGGAATCAAGACACTAGATAATGTGTAGGTGTTAGGTCCCTATAATACTAGTGTAACCCCTTATTGTTCAATTTTTGGAAGTCCTCAATGTGCTCCATCATTGAACCCTTTTGTGTGTTTTACACATTATTCGAGGGGGAAACCTCCTTGACATTACACAATGAACAATTCTTGGATGATACAAATGATAAGACCTCCTTTCTATACATAGGAGTCTAAGGGGTCATAATATAATCATAGTTGACATAACAATAATAATGTAAGGGCACAATAATAACAATAGTGGGCTTATATGGGGCACAATAATAACAATATGGGGACTACATGGGCACAACAATATAATACGCGAGTTGTACTAATAACAATAAGGGTTACACTAGTAGTATAGGGACCTAACAATATGTGTTGAAGGGAAGAGTGGTTAGTAAGAAGATGTTAGGTCCATATACTACTAGTGTAGCCCCTTATTGTTATTAGTGCAACCCCCTTATTTTATTGTTGTGCCCATGTAGTCCCCATATTGTTATTTTTGTACCCCTTAGAAGCCCACTATTTTTATTTTTTTGCCCTTAGAATGTTATTATTCGGCTCTGATTATATTGTGACCCCTTAGACTCCTATATATAGAAAGGAGGTATTGTCATTTGTATCATCCAAGAATTATTCATTTGTGTAATTTAAAGTAGGTTCCCCCCCAAAGAATCTGATTTTTAAGTCGTTGATCTATATTTTCTTCTATTTTGTGAGCTGGTTGCATAACATTTGGTATCAAAGCTTTGGATTCTAGGGTTTCACTGCTCCAAAAAGGTCATCGTGGAATTTTCTCTATAACTTTTTTGATACGAAGTTTCGTAAGCTGAAATTAAAACTTGTCTGAGAAGAAATATTGATGAACCTTGGGTCCAAATTTTAGATCTTTCTCACTATATTTGCGGAGATATGATTAAAGGAAGTTAGGATTTTTGTAGGCTCTCCAATTACATCCCAAACAGGTGACCTTGGGAAAATAGTCATAACTTTCTCTCTGAGAATCAGATTGAAATTTCATAAGAATTTGAAGAAAGAGGATGGACTGTAGTTTTTTGTGTATCGTTTTCATGTCCGAAGGTCAAAATAGTGACATGTGGGATGTCGTAAAAATTCGCTCTACTCAACTAGTCTATAATCATATCATCGTGGGAGATTTGGCATAACTCTTTCTTGAAGAATCCAATATTGATTAGAATGGTGGAGTTAGAAATAGGAGAAATAAGAATCAAAGGGCTACTACAGGAAGAAATTTCAGACCTTAGAGATCTGAAATTATAGAGATACAATAGATTCAATATCCAGCTCCTACAAAGAGAAAATAGGTGTGTAGTTTTTTTTTTTAATTTGTGTAAGTTTGGTTTGAAAAATTAGTTTGAAGTGATTCAAAGGGCATAGTAAAGCATAATTCATTAATTTATGCCCAGAAGAAATAAAATGGAAACACCTAGTAAGCAACCTGAAAGATCTACCATGACTGATGAAGAAGAGGAAGAAATGCGACACGATATATCAAAATTACGAGACCAAGTGCAACAAATTTTACTCTCAGAGAAAGTAACAGAAGCTAAGATGGGTGGTTTAAAGAAAGGAATGGATGCTAAGATGAATGGCGTGGAAGCTAAGATGGATGGTTTAGAAGCAAAATTGAAAGAAAACATTGAATATTTGAAGAAATACATGGAAGGTTTGAAAGGAGGTTTGGCAAAGTTTTACACGAAATGCTTCCTAATGGTGAAAAGGTAGTAGAAGAAACTCATGACGAGAACAAAAGTAATTCTAATCATGATTTCATAGAATCTAACGTTCGATTGAAGACTCACTATGTTCCATAGATCGATATGAAGAAGTTTGATGGAAAGGATCCCGTAACATGGATACTACAAATCGAGCAATATTTTGATCTCCATAATGTGAAAAACACACAAAAGGTACGCATTGCAACTTTATATTTGGAACTCAATCAGTTTGTATGGTAGCGATGGCTTTGCTCTCGTAAAAAAATTGTCACTTGGTCAATTTTTATTGAGGAAATGATGTTGAAAAGTGTGCAACAAGAAATGCTTGTTGAGAATGCAACAAGATGATGGAGCTTAGTGAAAAGAGTCGCCTTCACTAAGTGGGCCCGCAGGAAAATTATGGCGCAAGTTCTATTTTTTATCACAGTGTGGATGATCACAGTGTGGATGATCACAGTGTGGGTGATCACAGTATGAGTGATCATAGTGTGGGTGACCACAGTGTGAGTGATCATAGTGTGAGTGATCAAAGTCTATTTTTAGACTGGCTGTCAAAAATAAAAAATTCAAATATTATTGTCTCATAATAATATTTGGACTATAAACTTGATCTTATTCTCTTGGAGCACTTCAGGATGAGCTACAGATGTGGTACATGCAGATCCTAGAGGGAAATACGTGGTTACCTATGGAATTACTAATATTTTCATGCAAGACTTCAGTTAGAACTCAAGTGAGTTGAGTTTAGTGGACTGGAGGTGCAGTTGATGGAGTTGTGTTCAGTTTAACTTTGTTAAACTAGTTGTATTTAGTCTAACTGATCAATAGACTAGAGATGAGTTGGGTGAATTAGTTATTAATTAATTCACAAGTTATTAACTCATAATGCAACTATAGAATACATCAGTTAACTCGGTTTCATGTCAGTGCATGTTCAGTTCAGCAGGGACAGGTGTTAGAGGATCAGATTGCTATCGGTTGTGACTATAGTTGTGCATGATGATTTGCACAATCAAAGGGATTGAGTATGCCAATGAATTGGCCAATATCAAGAATTGTAGCCTGTGCTCACGTCCAACAGAGTGTGAGTGATTATTTTCAGGTCAAATACGATTTTGGTAAGCCATTCTCATCAATTCTTGACCAGGTATTGAGCTGGAGAGGCAGGCAAGCAGTGGAATAGATTTGGAGATCAGATCTGAGTTGTATTGTGTGTAACAGGTGGAGCTGGTACTAGATTGCTTGTGATAAGAATTTTACTTTGTAATGTTACATGTTCTCAATCATTAATATACAGATAGTGTGGGGTTTTTAGCGAGATGCTTTCCCCGGGAAAATACTGTGTTGATATGTGTGATTGATGCCTTCTATGTGCACCTGTGAATGTTTCTGCTTCTGTAAATTGATGATCAACGTAGAGGAGGTTATGTATTATGCATGTTCCGCTTATAAGTGTATAATCAGGATAATCTCTGTGAATATGTGTCATATTATTCAAAATTTCTACATGGTATCGGAGCTACTTGATTTGTAGAAGAGATTTTTACAGGATATCAAGCAAGGATTGATCATCGGATCTACTATTCAGAAAGTGTTTACAATTTATTTCTTCAGGCAGAGTCTGTAATCGGGCCAAGTAGCCTCTGGATTCATCCTTCTTTTGGAAGGTGAGATATCCAGTGAATTCCCATACAGTCGATCTCTGTACAAGAAATACTTTGTTCTCACGAATTCTAGATCAGAAGCGGTTGAGTTTTTGAGCTGGTGGAATTCGAATTTAATTCCAAAGCAAGAGATAAAACTCAGAAACATTAAGTGTGAGAATGGAGACAGTATGCCCCAGTATCTCACGAAGTTCACCCAATGCCGGGATGAACTGGGAAGTGTGGGGGTGACTGTTGGATGAGGATGGTGAGTCTAGCACTCCTTGACCTTCCTAAGAGTTGGCATAGCTACCAGGACTCGGTGAATGGAAGGGATAAACTGCCAGGATGGGAGAGACTTTGGTCGGATCTTGTGCAGGAGGAGATTAGACGAAGCACCAGAGATGGTTCTTCATCCATGCAGGATGAGGAGAACTATGTCTTAGCGAGTAAGGTGAAGAAGGGTAAGGAGAAGGGTTCTCTTTCCGAATCTTGTTCTTCCAGTGGTGGGAAGAAGGTTGACAAATCGAAAGTGCGATGCTTTCCTTGTCATGAGATTGGTTCAAGGGTCAGGAACCTGTATGCTCTTGAGGTTCAAGATGCATGTGAAGCCTTGAGTAGCGAGGCAACTGATGGAGACTTGGTGGTTGAGAGGGAGCGTATATTACTTCTCAACATGCAGAGCCAGAAGAAGTCTCAAACGATTGTGGAGGAGCCACGATTGGTGCAGCAGCTTCAGGAGGTTGTGGAGGAGCCACAATAGGGGAAGCTGAGAGGAGATCGAGTAGAGACATATACTCATCCAAAGACCTCTAGTAGGGGAAACTTCGAGCTAGGTGGGCTGAGGGATCGCATGCAGCCATACCTCCAGGTAGGAGGTGGGGTGATGTGGATTGATTGTCCCAAGGTGGAGGGGCAGGATCCTTGAGGTACCCAACCTCTTGGATGAGACCTTGCTACGGGAGCCCCAGATGTGTAGTAGCAGGAACTGACTGATTGGGTAGAGACAGATGCGGATGGAGCGGCAGAGAGAGCAACAATGCAGGGAATCCCAGGACAACGCATAGCTAGCAGGCTGCAGCAATGCGAGAGGCACAAGTGTTTTGCACAATGCTAGGTGGCACAAAGAGGTGTACAATGGTGCGAGATGCATGGAGATGTTGCAGTAACGCAGATGTCAGAGAGGGAGCACTTGTCAGCAACAGGTAGAGCTTCAGCATCAGAGGGTGTTTCTAGCCAAACAGGGAGGTCATTTGGGAGGTGCAGTGTGGATGCAATGCTGGGAGATAGAACCAGCAGCAGCACAAATGCAGTCAGAGATCAAAGTGACAGAGGCTAGAGCATTTAGATACTGAAGAGCACAGAGATGTAGAGTTTCAGTCGATAGAGGCAATAGCAGTCAGAGACTTTGATGACAGAGCAAGTGGATCGGCCAGATGTGTTGCATGGAGAACATTCCAAAGTTACAGGATCGGGCTTGAGAGGAAGCCTTTCTTGTTGAGAGGGAGTGTTGAAAAGTATGCAACAAGATGATGGAGCTTAGTGAAAAGAGTCGCCTTCACTAAGTGGGCCCGCAGGCAAATTATGGCGCAAGTTCTATTTTTTATCACAGTGTGGATGATCACAGTGTGGATGATCACAGTGTGGGTGATCACAGTGTGGGTGATCACAGTATGAGTGATCACAGTGTGGGTGACCACAGTGTGAGTGATCACAGTGTGAGTGATCAAAGTCTATTTTTAGACTCGCTGTCAAAAATAGAAAAGTCAAATATTATTGTCTCATAATAATATTTGGACTATAAACTTGATCTTATTCTCTTGGAGCACTTCAAGATGAGCTACGGATGTGGTACATGTAGATCCCAAAGGTAAATACGTGGTTACCTATGGGATGACTAATATTTGCATGCAGGACTTCAGTTAGAACTCAAGTGAGTTGAGTTTAGTGGACTGGAGGTGCAGTTGATGGAGTTGTGTTCAGTTTAACTTTGTTAAACTAGTTGTATTTAGTCTAACTGATCAATAGACTAGAGATGAGTTGGGTGAATTAGTTATTAATTAATTCACAAGTTATTAACTCATAATGCAACTATAGAATACATCAGTTAACTTAGTTGCATGTCAGTGCATGTTCAGTTCATCAGGGACAGGTGTTAGAGGATCAGATTGCTATTAGTTGTGACTATAGTTGTGCATGATGATTTTCACAATCAAAGGGATTGAGTATGCCAATGAATTGGCCAATATCAAGAATTGTAGCCTGTGCTCACGTCCAACAGAGTGTGAGTGATTATTTGCAGGTCAAATATGAGTTTGGTAAGCCATTCTCATCAATTCTTGAGCAGGTATTGAGCTGGAGAGGCAGGCAAGCAGTGGAATAGATTTGGAGATCAAATCTGAGCTGTATTGTGTGTAATAGGTGGAGCTGGTACTAGATTGCTTGTGATAAGCATTTTACTTTGTAATGTTACATGTTCTCAATCATTAATATATAGATAGTGTGGGGTTTTTAGCGAGATGCTTTCCCCGGGAAAATACTGTGTTGATATGTGAGATTGATGCCTTCTATGTGCACCTGTGAATGTTTCTGCTTCTGTAAATTGATGATCAATGTAGATGAGGTTAGGTATTATGAGGAGGGAGGAAGGATTCATGAGTTCGTGGCACAGGAGAATAGAAACCCACAACTGTCAAAAGAACAGTGGTTGGACCAATACCTATATATGGAGATCCACGAAATATTTTTCGCATCCTTTCCTACTAAGCTATACTAGTGGATCGTGAAGCTAATAGAGAGCCAAGGGAGGTGGAAACTTTACGGCCCTATTGTGTGGACCCCGAAGCTAGTGCAAAGGTTGGAAGCATCAGGGGATAAGATCGCGCGTGTTGTCGATCATTGGCTCGATCACATCATAGGGGGATTTGTTACTAAATTTTAAGTCGACACCTCAGTGAGCTATAGTGAGGCGGAGCAACAATTTTTCAAAGGACCGCGAGGTAAGTACGTAAAATCTCTGAATACTTGGATTAAAATGTTGTTGTGCAAAAAATGGGTTATGAAACTACCTTGATGTTTGGGACTATGTGAAGTGGAAAAAGTTACAAAAATGAAGGAAATAAGGGTCCGAAGTATAGCCCCTTGATTTCACCTCCACGAAAGGAGGAAGAAGGATAGCAAAGGTCTCTCTGTAAAGTTCTATTCAGTTGATAAGACAAGGGTTTTTGCGAATCTTCACCCACACCACCTCCATCTTCACCGCCATCACCTCCAACTTCACCCGTACCACCTCCACCACCACCGCAATTCATTATGGAAAACACAGTGAAGTTTCCTTTGTTCAAAGGTTTGGGAAATGAGGATCAGGACCAATTATGATTTGCTGTAAGGTCTGTATGGGAAACGCGAGGTGTTACAGATGACCATATAAAGAAAGCAACACTGGTTAGCGCTCTGCAGGATCGCGCGCTAACTAGTATATTAAGTACTCCAGTGATAACCCAAATGCGAGAGTAGCAGATATCCAAGCAGCACTAAATAGGGAATTTAGCATGCCTAAGTCCGAGTCGCAATCGATTGTGCGATTCAAAGAAATCATGATGCGACCAGGTGAGAGACCATGGGAATTGGATCAAAGATTGAAGTGTCAAATCTGCGAAGCCAATATGAATTTGGCAAATGGACAACATCGTGAGTGGATTGTGGCTTCGCTACTACCCCACTTAAGGAGCGCGCTATCGTAGAAGAAGCTAACAAATCAGGCAAAGGCCTTGGAGATTTCCATGAGACTACATGAGACTCTGATGCAATATCCTAATCTAGGATTTCAGCAGATCCACACGTAGCTGCAGAATCTGTGCCTAGAGATGCAAGGCTTGAAGCAGGACAGAACGGTTCGGCGAGAGGTGCGCGAGGAGGTATGGTGCTTGAAATGTAAGAGTCAGGGTCATGACAAAGACCACTACCTGGTCTTTACAAATTACCTTGCAGGAGGAGGACTGGTGCCTTTAAGGCCATAAGCTTAAGTAGGACCTAGCATGATGACTACTTTATGGTGCGCTATTTGTCAGGTAGCTGGAAAACATGCCACGGACAACTGTCACTTGCTTCAGAAGTATGTGCAAATGCCGCAACATTAATTTACAACTTTTGTAGATCAGTGGGACATGATGAGTGTACCTGCAGGAGCTATGAATTGATGATGGATAGAACTCCCACCTACAGGGTTCAGGCCAAAACATGACCCCTTGACCATAATTCATGGATGGCGCAGAAAGGATTTCAAGGGTGCAGACGAGGCCGAGGTGGAGGAGGACCTGGTAGAGGTCACGGACAGTTGATTTTCTATAGTTCCGGAGGTCCAAGACACTATGCCCACGATTGCACTAATCCAACGCGCCCATCGTGCAAGTATTGCACATTGTTTGATCATGAAACAAAATATTGTCCTACACTAATAGCTAGGATACATGACAAATGGGCGCTACTACCTCCCCCGACTCACAACCTACAAATGATGAGGTTTGAGCCGCGCGAGGAAGACCCGAATGTAAATATAGTGCTTCGGAGTGGAATTGCGAAGGGGGATGACAAGGGGAAACAACCGGAAGATAGTACATGGGTTCACAAAGCCCTGATGAAAGAGGCCAAGTTCGATTTGGAGCGCGCTCGTGAAGCGTTCATGGAAGCTAAGAAGAGCTTCGCTGAGGCTTCCACTTCAGGAAGCAAGGATAAGCCTAAGCTGGAGATGGACCCATCTATGCTCACAACTTTCCAAGAAACCCGTATGAAGTTACTGCGCGACAGTAAGGCTGTGAAAGGGTTACATGAAATTATCAATAGATTTTTTAGGGTCGCGCTATGTGAACCACGCGTAGTCCACAAGATCAAAAAGCATAAAACAAGGAAGGGGCGTGAAATGAGACTCACCGCACAGATCAGAGAATACAAAATGAATCAAGACATTATGGATTTGGGATTAAATGCGAACGTTCTACCGAAGTAAACATGGGAGAGAATGGGGAGACCTATGCTACAATGGTCTCCAATTCAACTAAGGATGGTGAATCAGCAGAAAATAATACCCATGGGGTAGCTGCAGGGAGTGACCGTGGATATTGAGGGAGCGAGCGCGCTGGCAGATTTTGAAGTAATAGAGATTGTTGATGACAACAATCCCTACCCTGCGCTCTTGGGAATTGACTGGGCTACTGATATGAACGGGGTAATCAATATAAAGAAGCAAAAAATGATCTTTGAGAAGAAATCACTGCGCATAATAATACCCCTGGATCCTGCTGAAGGATCGCGCTATACGGAGCCGGTTCACGATTATGAGAGTGATGATGATCTGGACTACATCTATAAGATAACAGCGTGAGACCAAGACTGGGTGGATTACATGGGAGTGTGAGAGCTCCTGCACTTTAGATTCCAATGAGGAAATAGAACGTTGGCGGAATCGGTTACATGAAGTGACTACGCTGAATTTCAATATGATGACCAGGTCGCTGCGATGTGTGTCATCCAAAGTAATAAATCTGCCTACTTATGATGGACTGAATGAGGTAGATATTGTTTTGGGTGCATTCAAAAGGGAAGTTTTGGACTGGGCACTGCGCGCTACACCCGCAAGATGGTGAGGTACGCACAAGGGGAGTTTTGATGATTGGCGCGAATGTAGGAAAATGATGAAAATATGATTTGGGAAGCCTAAGATGCGACTAACAGACAAGTATGATGGGCAGAATGATCCACGCGTGGATCTGGACAAATGGATGGAGGATTATCAAGAAAAGCCACAACCTGAGTGGGTTCACCTGTACTATCATACCCTAGATGTTATCCCAATGAATTGGTATGTAGAAACAGAGCTTTTCCATGGGACAGGTGAATGGGATATCCTGCACGAAGGATTCATGATGACATTTAGTTTTGAGGACAGGATTGACGTTGTTGATGAAGTGTTACAAGAGGTGAAAGCAACCACCTTTAGGATACCGAAGGATTCTTTAGACCTGATGCAGCCTGAATGGGCTACTCAGCTAAGTCGCATATAGGAATGTTATAATGTAACTGCTGATGAAGAGGATGAGGATCCGTGGAAGATTAACATTCCAGAGATAGAAGGCCACTGCGAGGTTCAGGGACCACAGATTGAGAACCTTGATATAACCGCGCCAGTGAAAACTAAACAGGTGAACCTTGGTACGAATGCAGAACCCAAGTTCGTGAAGATTGGAGACTATTGGGACAACGTGATGGTGGACAAGGTCGCTAAATTGCTCTGCGAATACCAGGGCTTATTCCCTACCAAGTTTATGGATTTTAAAGGAATAATCGGAGATCTAGGAGTGATGAAGATCACATTAAAATCTGACGCGAAGCCAGTTAAGTAGAGACCTTACCGCCTAAATCTGAAATATAAGGAAAAAGTCCACTTAGAGCTAGACAAAATGCTAGCAGCAGGCATCATTGAGCCTGTGGAAGAGTCTGATTGGGTAAGCCCAATGGTGGTGTAAGAGAAGAAGCAGAAGGATGAGATAAGGATATGCGTGGATCTTAGAAAGTTGAATGACACCTGTGTGCATGATCCTTTCCCAACTCCATTCACATATGAAGTGTTGGACAATGTAGGTGGCCAAGAAGCATACTCCTTCACTGATGGGTTCTCAGAGTACCACCAAATCAAAATCGTGCTGGAGGATAGTAGCAAGAAAACCTTCACAACTGAGTGGGGTTGCTTTCAATATACTATAATGCCATTTGGGTTGAAGAATGTGCCTGCTATTTTTTCGCGTGTGGTTGTTGCAGCATTCAAGGAATTGATTCATAAGTTCCTTGAGGTATAATTTTATGTCTGGAATATATTTGGGCTAGTTAAGCACCATGTAGCAAGCTTGCGCTTGATGTTGGATACCTGTCGAAGATACCAGATTGCACTCAACCTCAAGAATTGTTTGTTTTGTTTTCCTTTTGGGAACCTATTGGGGCATGTGGTTTGCAAACAAGGGCTAATGGTAGACCCCGTGAAGATCACGATGATTCTGAACTTGGAAGCGTCGAGAAGTGTGAAACAGCTGCGCACTACCTTGGGACATACAGGACATTACAAAAAGTTTATCAAAGGCTATGCCCAAATCACTACACCAATTGAAAAGTTGTTGAAGAAGGATGCCTCTTTCTGTTGGAATGATTACTGTAAGAAAATCTTGGATATATTGAAAGAAAAGATGGTTACCGTGCCAAGAACGAATTTCATGTACATGTTGACGCGTCATGCATAACACTGAGAGTGATCCGGATTTAAACAGGAATGCAACAAATTACAGAGATAACCATAAATACAGAGATGAAATAACCATAAATACTGAGATGCAGTGGAAATAATACTTCATTTCATTAATGTAAAATACTAAAATATGCTTACAACAGTAATGGAAATAAACTAGCTAGGGCGATGGTAGCTATCTCTGAGAAGAGATGTGGTGGCTACATGCCTCTAAACTGTTCTGAACTCTATTACAATGAGGCTCGAAGGCCTATTTATTGTTGAGAAACAATGGAAAACCCTTCACATCCCAAAACCTAACCCTAGAAGATGAAACACCAAATTGTGGGCCCTGTTTGGGTAAATTGGTACATCAATTTCCCGGGGTCATAACTTTGGCATACGATCTCCGTTTGATGCGTACGATAGCTTGTTAGAAAGATCTATCTGAGTACTACCACTTTGGGAGGCAACACCCATGTTGCCCCAGATTCCCCAAAAAACATCGTTTAGGGCCTCAAAACGGCTCCGGAAGTTCAGGACCCGAAAAACTGCTAAAAATAGCAAACTGCTACAATTTAGGAAATTGAAAAAGCTGAAAGAGACAGTTGTGGGGCTCCAAATGGGATAGGTGGGTGGCCACCAACATCCACCTAGATCAGAGAGCATTACTAACACAAGATGGTGGAGAAATCTTAGACCACCATATCACGTTCACAAGCCTTAGATTATCCAAAGCAGAAAAGAACTATTCCACCACTGAATGCGAGGGGCTTTCTATGGTGTATGCACTCCAGAAGTATCGACACTACTTGCTAGGGGGTCACTTTAAGATGTATACAGATCACTCCGCACAGAAGTACCTGGTCAATAAGCCTGTGTTGGGGAGACGAATTTGCAGATGGTTCTTATTGTTCCAAGTGTACGATTTTGAAGTTGTTGTGAAGCCTAGACGATTGAACGCAAGAGGAACCTACTAATTTGGAGGAAGGATTACCTGACGCACAAATATTTGTTGTGCGCGTCGCGGATGGACATTTCGAGAATATAATACACTTCCTAACAACTAGAATTGCGCCGTAAGGATACTCTGTCCAGCAAAAGAAGGAGTTAGTGGTGCATGCAGCAAACTTCTCTGTCATTGTTGGGCATCTATACAAAATGGGGAATGATGAAATACTACGAAGGTATGTACCTGAATTTGAATGAAGCAACATTCTCATGGATGCTCATGGGGGCGCTGCGGGACGACATTATGCAGGAAGAGCAACCGCACAGAAGATTCTACGTGCAGGGTTGTGGTGGCCAACCCTTCATCAGGATTCAAAATCATATTGCAAGGTGTGTGATGTATGTTAGCGAATAGGTAGGCCATCGCAGAGGGATGAATTTCCTTTGAATCCCCAAATGACATTGAAACCTTTTGAGAAGTGGGCATTAAATTTTGTAGGACCGATTCAACCACAAGGAAAGACAGGCGCGACGTACATTATCACTGTGACAGAGTACTTGAATGATTTGGCAAAAGTGCAGCCGGTGAAGGATTGCACGGGTGCGAAAGTCGCGAAGTTTCTATTTGAACATGTTCTCACGCGATTTGGATTCCCAAAGATTTTAATGAGTGATCGAGGTATGCACTTTCTGAATGAAATGATCAGTGCACTGAAGGAAGAATTTCAGGTGTATCATCAAAAGAGCACACCTTATCATCCATAGGCTAACGAGACAGTGGAGGCATCAACAAAGTGCTTGAAAATGTGCTAACCACGATATGCAATACTCAGTGAAAAGATTGGGACCTATGCATACCTGCAGTATTAAGGGCTTATCGGATGACATGTAAGAAATTAACAGGACAGACACCCTTTAGGCTGGTATACGGGGTTGAGACAGTGATTCCTATGGAATACATTGTGCCTAATCTGCGTATAGCAGCGCTCGTAGGTATGACAGATCGCGGAGCCCTGGAAGAAAGGATTGCGCAATTGGATGAGCTCGAAGAAAAGACATTTTTCACTAGCAGGTCGAAAAGCAGCGCAAAAAGGCATGGCATGACCGACATATTAAGCTACGCACCTTTAAGGTGAATGACTTGGTGTTATTGTATGACAATAATTTTGATAAATTTCCAGGGAAATTCAGAATGCATTGGCTGGGGCCCTATGTTATTAATGACATTATCGATGGTGGAGCGGTCTAGTTGGTTAAGTTGAATGGAGATCCCTTCCCAGGAAAAGTGAATGGCAGTTGTTTGAAGCCACACATAGGTGGTCTGACCATTTGACTAGCCGACATCAGCACAGTCTTAATGCTCCATGCATCTGAAAGGAGGCACAAGGCTATAAACTACACTACCCGATTTGGAGAGTTGCATGATTTCAAGACTGCACGATGCAACGAAGTGTCACAATGTCCACGACAACACGAAGACAGTTGTGCTTGTGCGCAGGTCCACCAGAAAGTGATCGTTAAAGTCTTTATTCATGATTTGATGGTCAGTTTTAAGCCAACTGGAGCGGGCAACAGGAATTTAAGGCAATATTATGGGTTAGATTCTTGAAAATCTACCGCCAATCTAGCATTAATGGACCGAATGTGGGGGGAACAGTCAAATTTGAATTCAAAAGACCCTATAAATTACAAGTGGTTTTCCAGCAAAAAAAACTTGGCATTTTGAGAACCGAGTTGTTGCGCGTTCAAGTATACATGAACCGAGACCTATTCGAGACTCTAAAAGCGAATTCATTGTTTGAGCAACTACCAGATACACTGTAAGAATTGTGGAATAGTGCTATATGTCAGAGCCCGCAGAAGCCATGGACACGGGAGTAGTGACAACTGAAGAAGCCGCACAAGAAATTGCAGTAGTAGAAGCCCCAGAAAGTGCTAGAATAATAGTTGAGATCCCTAAATCACCCAGAACACCGAGACCTAAGAAGGATAAGCAGGATATGATACCGGTGCGCATCTCACCAAGAAACCCACAGAGGACCAAGCTCACCCTGCAGGAAAAGGGGAAGGCCATTAATCTGGAGGCCGACGAGGAAGAATTTGAAGAAATCCTGGTGGAAGAGGAGGGTGAAGAAATGGAATTTGAAACCCAGGGTGTGGACCCTATTACCAGGATGCCAAAATAGATTCCTCCACGCAAGGGCAAAGCCAAAGTGTCGAAGGACATAGATGATAGAAAGAGCTCTCTGCAAACTCCATTGCTCCCTGACGATATTATTTTTGAGGGACCGCACTTAGGGCAAGTTCCTGTACTAAAGTTTGAATATTAGGACCTCACGGATCATGAGAAATTCCCACATTTAGCGACTGAGCAACTAGTGCACTGACGGATTGATGCAATAGCTGGAATTATTGAATTGGAACTGCGCAAATGGCTCAGGGGTGTAGAGAAAGCCGGGTTGCTAAACCTGCTCTAGGTGCCACATTACCACCACACCCCAGTGACCATCTTCGTCATCAGGCAGCTGCTCTACTTGGTGCATGATGGGTGTTTGTGGCTAGAGGAGCCCATTCCCATCATAGACCACTTGATTCATTGAATCACATGGCTGCCTTACTTAGGGGAGGATCCAGCCAACATTTCAGAAGGAAAAGGTGGCGAGTTGGCCCTCACAGAAGCGATGAAGAAGAAGTTCAAGTTGGAGAAGAAGAAGTGAGGATATGCCATCTCTAGCATTAACAACCCCGCAGTCAAGGTCGTGACACAAATACTAGCAAGAAAAGTGATGCGAAAGTGCCACGCAGATGAGGTGCCCGCGCTTGTGATTACACTAGTGGCCCAATGCGCGGAAGGAGTCCAGTTCAACTGGGTGAACTATTTATGCAACGAGTTCCTTGCGAACTATCGTGAAGCACAGGAGCAGGGAAAAAAGTTTCACTACACGTGGCTCCTATTTTCGATTGTATTGGTGGCATGGGAGCTTCCCGAAGACAACCAATTCCCTTCAGTCGCGCTGGACCTTCCAGAGGCAGCGAAGTATGCTTCGCTATGGGTGACCAAGGACACAAAACAGATAAAATAAAGCAAGATATTTTGGGTCCTAATGGAGATGAGCATCAAGATGGGGATCAATCGCAAGCCGTGGTTGTCGCCCATAGTATATGCCAGTTTGAAGAACTTTGCGGAGTTTAAGGCGGATTTCCACCATGTTTTTATCAAGGTGCAATAGGACCCTACAAAGACATAGCATAACCTCCCATATTTGAGACAGATGATGTGATCTTTGCAATCCTCGAGTCTTGGCTTCCAGAGTGGCATGCTCCAGCAAGCTCTGCAGTGGAAATGGATAAGTCCACTGCACAGTGCAAGAAGGAAGAGACAAAGGTCTAAATGGCACAATTAGTGGAGAAGCACAGAAAGGAGGGAGCAATGGCTAAGGCCCAAGAACTACATGACGTCGCAAAATTGGCAAAGTAGTAGAAAACAGGAGGAGAAGAGCACGAACGACATTAGTCACCTTCGCTTGGCACTGAGGCAGAAATAGAGACAAAACAAGGTGGCTCAGACCTGCAAACGACATCCACCCAACTCAAGCGTCTGTGATCGCGAGAGAAGGTAGTGCAACAAAAGAAAACAAAGGCATCAAATACATCCTTTGACCCAATCACCCTCACTGAGGGGGATTTCATGATATCGAAGAAACAATGAGGGATATCACCGCAGAGGCACTCCAACAATTTGAAGAGCAGCAACAGTTGGTATTGGGGACTCTCCGGACAGAGTTGCAAGAGTTGCAGGTACGCACTCCACAGGTTGGCAGAGTGTCCACCAGCGTCACGATTGGCACTTCAACTAGCGAGGAGATGCACACAAGGGTAACCAACATGAGAGTGCTACTAGATGGGGCACTTACTACAGAGAAGGAGGCCGACAGGCCCACGGTTAGCAGTTTGAAAGGGGTCAGATTGAACATGGTCACGCTTCCTCAGGAGATGCTCTACCTCTTATAGGATGGAGTCACCACAGAACTCAGGGTTTGGGAGAGTCACACTCTATAGGTGATGAGAGAGCATCTCATTAACATTGAGCAGTTTGGTCTGCAACGCAATGAGGCAGTGGAGCAGAATAAGCAGATTATGCAGGTAGTAGAGGAAGCCTGCTGGATGGTCCCGAAGTTGGAAATTTAGGCAGAAGAACTGGTGGAGGAACGCATCTGAAATTTAGCCTTCAACTCTGCCAGAAGTCAGGGAACAACGTACCACTGTTGTTACAACAGCAACAACAACGTTTGACAGTGCAGTGGCAGACTGCATGTAGTTGTTTGAACAATCATTCGAGGTCCTAACCACCCTGTAGGAGGACCCGAATGTAGATCACTTGGAGAAAAAGGTGCGTGAACTACAACATAGGTATGATGAGGTAAAAGAGACCACACAAATAGTTTCCCTTACACAGAAGCTCACACAGATGCAGGAGGCAAAGGAATTCAAGGAACAGGTGGATGTCGCTCGACATAAGGAAGCAGTCTTAAAAGTTTGCCTACAAGCATTATTTAGACGAGGCTTACGTGATCACAACCTCAATTGAAGGGAAGTTCGCGACACTGTAGGCAACTCAGTAGAAGATTCAGAGCAGCAATTCAACAACAGTCACCGAACAACGAGTGGAAGAAGTCCAACAATCGGTCGCTCAATGCACTACCGACATTGTGGTGATCCAGACAGAGCTGGGAGGTCTTCGCGCTAAGATCTCCACAGTTGCAAAGTGACTCGAGGGCGAGTCACAATGTTTGTGTTGGGGGCCTGTTGGGCGTGGGATCCCCCAAGGGAAGTTTTCAGTCTTAAAGCCCAGATTTTGGTCCAATTTTGTAATCCAAATGTAAAGACTCCACATTTTGTGGTCGCGGAGCACGTAGATGTTAAAGAGTCATAGGGTTGTCCGCCCTTAATTTGAAAATTCAATGTCGACTGTAGAATATCTACCCATGGTCCACAGACCATGGGATTATATAAATACAACTAAGCTCTAACTAGTAAGGGGATAGATAAGATTATTGACTTATGGAATAAGATATGATGTATGAGAGATAGCTCTAAGTAGAAGTCTAAGTTTCGGGTCATATCGTAGGTAGAGGCTCTGCAGCTAAGTGCGCAGGGCGGGTCGAATTTGTAATCGTTCGAAATTATTAATAAAGAGAAGTATTCTATAACTTTTGTGTCCTTGTTTCCTGTTTATGCATCTGTTATATTGGGTATAAATTTCACTTATAATGCTTATATGATGCTAGAATATATGTAATTGTGTTGAATAAGTGACCGCAAGTAGGAACATCTGTTTACATGAAGCTAACTAATATCTGATAATAAAACACTTAGCCTAGTTAGGAATATATCACAGTTCGCTGCCCTAGCAGTGCGACAGGACTTCAGCCCCTGTTTATGGATGCGCGGAAGACGATTGTACCCTTTCGCGAAGGTACTGAAGGGTGGAGCAGAGGGTTAAGCAACCTGCGTGAAGGTAGGTATAGCTAGAATAAAATGACATCACTTCCACCTCAAGGGTGCAAAAACTTAGTTCCAACATCCCCCCATACTGCTTCGGGTGAGACTTCAATCCGCACTCCGTGGGTTGATGCCAAAAGGGCTAGTAGTGTAGGGATTTGTTTGGCTAACTAACACTGAACCTGGGTTAGGCCCCCACAAGCCATCAGAAGGATCATGTTCAATATGTTGACAGGGTGCTCAAACTATTGGAGGAGAAACTCTTATATGCAAAAGACTCCAAATGTTTCTTTGAAGTACAAGAGGTGGAATATCTGGGTCATATTGTATCTCATGAAGGTGTTAAGGTAGACCCTAGAAAAATTAAAGCCATTAAGGAATGGAAAATCACCACATCCATAAAGCATCTGCAAGGATTTCTCGGGTTGTCAGGGTATTATCACAAGTTTGTTAAGAATTATGGGAGAATAACAGCACCTCTAACAACATTGTTGGGTGCAGGAATTGCAGTTAAGCAAACTCTTTCAACACTTAATTGTCAACCCGAGGGTTTTGTAAACTTAGAGGTGAAGCACGGGAAATGGCATAAATGATCTGAACTTTTCCTAACTCTATTCCTACTTCCTTAATTACAATATTGCATAATCAAAAAGAAAATATCACCCGACAATTTACACCAAAGAAATTAAAGTGTTGGAATATGAAAGAAAGTACTTTTGGGAAGAAATAAATAAAATGAACTTTCAAACTCTTGTAAGAAATCCTGATTAATTGAAATGGAAATCCATGTCTATCTTCAGTATAGTTGTATGTCAAATTAATAATTGGACCCTTGATGATATCTGACTTCTTTATAGATCTTTCTCCCTGCACTGAGTTGTTATTCCTGTACTCTTGAAATATTCTTGCACCATTACCAGAACAAAGTTTATATGTTGGAAGTATATTCTACACTTGTACTGAATATTTTTGTCCTCACGCACGGACTTTAAGTCTTAGGACTAGAGCACTCTGTTCTCGTATCACGAATTTGATTCGTGTACCGAAACAGAGATCCCTGCACCAAGTTTTCAACTTTCTTTCATAAAAGAATAAAGATTGTGTTAACTTAAGAAAATAATCTGCAAAGGTGAATAAAACTTTGAAATAGATTTCACAAACAGAAAGATGCTTCAACCCAACTTAACTTCAAAATAATAATTAACTTCGAAAGTCAAAGCACACTTTCTTCAATTGAGGAACTCTTTCATGCAACTAAAGAAATCATCTAATTGTGACATTAGGCTTTATCCCTGTAATAGTTATTCACATAAATCCGATTCCTTTTTAATATTTTTAATTCAAAAAGGTTCACTTTGAATAATTATATGTGGAGTCTGATCCTTTCCTTAAAAGTGTAAAGTGCAGGTACAGATGAATGCGTTATAACAAAATTCATTCCTTAATTACCAAATCATATTTAATCCAGAATATCAAGAATACTTCTAAAAGATGAAAATTCACTTCCAGAAACACATCCAGATCCCTATGACAAAAAAGAACGAAAGACTTTGCTATAATGAACCAAATAAATCAAATCGTAGAACTGTAAATGCACTAGTGCAGGAATAACGTGCTAGCACGATCCAGGTAGTTGTAATAATAATATTCAAAAAGAAAAATTACAAAAAGGTAAAATCAAACTTAGTTAAGAATGCACACCACGGATCCATCACACAATGGCTATTAATGAAATCGAACTTGAACTTTGTGAAAGAATAGAAACATCTACTTAATTCACGCCTTGCATTAAAACAAAATCAACACATCTTTAACAAGAAAGAAGAATGTGAGGGAGAACGAGCTGGGTTGGTTGGGCCCTAGCCAACCATCTCGTTTCCCTGTTTAGGAAACTTGGAAACTTAGCTCTCAACAACGCATCAACATAGAATTAAAACACAAGATTGAAATAACATGTTGCAGTCCCTTTATATTAAATTTTAGAATCCACAAATGTACATGAGGAAATTGAATCTAACCTAGAATGAGGGCGATACCAACAAAATTACAAAATACCATAGTTAGAGTAGCATTTCTATCACTCCCTATTTCCTATATGAATCCTACATTATATACATCCCTTTAGGCCTATGGTTGTAACAAAATTACATTTAGCATTATGATATAATCCTTTTGGTTGTAATGAAATAACAACAACACTACATTCTAAGCTTTTCGGTTGTAACAAAAAACTAAACTTAAGCATTTGATTGATAACTTGATCTCTATCATATCCCTGACTTATCTCTACTCGGAACTTCAATGTTATCAAGGGCCTCAATACCCTGCACATTCACCTTACCAGGGGTTTCAGCACCTGAAACTTCAAAATTATCTAGGGCTTTAGTGTCCTGCGCCCCATCACCTATCTGACCCTCCACCGGGTCTTTGCTTGCACTCGGCATCGTTGTTCTCTTCTTGATATTACCAAAGAGGACTGACAAGGGTGTGTCGTCTTCCTTCTTTGCATAGTCTTCGTTGACCATTGTATCGGCCACCACCTCAGCAAGTGTTAGGGTCCTATAATTTATAGGATCTCAAGGTGATTAAGCATTTCACAGTTTGTAGGTTTCAAATTGTTCATAAGATGTCAATTTTCAATATATTTCATTAAAAAGAAAAAAAGAAAAAAAAAGAGAAAAAGGAGAAAAGAAATGAAAAGAGGGTATATAAAAAGAAGAAAAAGAAAAAAAAAAAAAAAAAGAGAACCCCAAATGTTGTTCAAATCATACAATTTAAGCATGATTGAACAAATTTCAATTTATGTTCATAGGTTAGAAAATAAAGATTTTCCAAATAGTTTAACCTTGGCAAATTAGTAGCTAGGTAGAAATTGAATTTGGTCCAACTGTGTAATTCGGACCAAAGAGGAGAAATAAGTGATAGAGTAGGCTAGATTTTTAAAGAAAAAGAGATGTAAAAATAAATAAAAAAAGATGAAAGGGTTTTCAAGTCTAAGTTCACCCTGCAAATGGAAGAGAAAAAAAAATGTTAGGCTATGGAATAAGGAAATTTATAAGGAAAGGGGTCTTTTATCCTATTAATAATCATTCCCCCTTAAAAAACTTATTCATTTACCCCTTTGTCTATGGTTCACCCCCAATTATCTCCCGATCCCACAACCATACTCACCTGTCACATCATCGTTAATCAACCTACCAACTTTCACCCCATCTCCTCTCACTCCGCCCGATCTAACGGCCCACATCCCTTTCTTCCCCCCCTCACCCTCCAAAAGTTAATCCTTGGGGGGCGGGGGGGGTCCAAAGTCGGCGGTTTTTGCCCCCATACGTGTCACTCCCTTGTAAGCTCGCACCCCCCCTCTCATACCACCTACCACTCCCCAGGCCCCCTGAAAATATGTATTCCATATCAGCCAAACCACTCATATATTCGACCATTAGACACTCGCCACTTCACGGCGCCAAGCCGTCCCATCCACCCAATCACTTCCATTCCAGCCGTTGGGAAATAAATGGGTTGGGTTGTTAGCCAATGGACCCACGCCAAATCATTCGAATCCAACGGCACGATTACAAATCATAAAACCACCAGTATGCTGATTTCGAATTTTAACTGTTATTGTGCACTTGCAGGCGTTTTTCCACTCCATTTAGCCATTACCAAGAACGCACAGTGAAGCCAAAGCACAATAATACAGTGCAGGATTACTCCTTTTTTTGCAGCGATCATCATTTCCCACACTTGAATCCCATTTCTGTTTAAATCCCTATTCTTTCTCCCTCACTGAAATCCCACCTCTTTTATCCCTTTCTGTTACAGATTTCGCATAGAACAATTTTCAAAGGAAAGCTGCAGGGAAAACAACGATGGCACAAAAGAAGAAAGAACCAGAAGTATTCAACCCAATGGTGCACCCACCACTGGATTTAGATCATTTACTGTTGGCCGATAGGGATTACAAGATCCATGAAACCCTCTCAGAACTTGATATTTTTAATATATATTGCTGGTGGGAGGACAAATTAATGGAGGAAATAGATGACATAGGCCTTTGGGACACCAACCTGCCTTTCTATATCCTCCATAAAACACATAGTTGCCCAGAATTTATCAAAAGTGTCATTCATGTTACAATCCACGACAAAGAGCAGTGATGGCCCCAACATGACACATTTTATTCACAATTGGTGCTCAATCCATCATGCAGATGATGCAAGCCCTGGTTATTGAAGGAGTTGTTCCTTTTTCACATGAAGTTCTGATTGAAATGCACTAAAATATTGATTTCTCAAAGAGATTTAAAACATTATGACTTTTCATGACTGGGAACACACTGCCAAGCAAAAACCATCCTTATTCCTCCTCTGTTTTCCTTGACAGAACCAAACATATTGCCACAGTTCTTTCCTATTTACTTGGCTATTATTCTGACCAATGGATTGATGAAGCTATTATAGCTTTCCTATCTATCTGTTAGCCTCACTCTCACAATAAAACAATTATAAATCCAAAATTATAATTAAATAAATCAAATCTTGAGAATTAGGAGTTAGTTCCTCAAACTAGGGAGTTTAGTTAGGATGAGAGATTCTCTCCAACTAGTTCTCCTAGATTAGTGTTTTGTTGAGAAAATATCTCAACCAAGTTTGTTCAAGATAGATGCACTATCTTGAGACAACTTCCTCATGTATTTATATGTATCATAAACATTATTTTAATAAAGAAATTCACGAGAATGATAGACTACAGGAAAGTCTCTCATGCCTTTTCCGATATGTCTGGTTTTTCTATATTTATGATATTTATTTTATGAGTGTGAGTGTGTATTATTTGTTTATTATTTTTTTTTAATTGGTATCAGAGCAAAAAGATCTACGGAGCATGCAACCTGTTGTGTGAATACCTTTTGCGTGTGGGAGGAATGTTGGAGCATGGAACTCTTATAAGGGCTCAGAAATCTTGATCTCAGCAAAAGTTTGACAATGCAGACTAGGTTTGCATGTGGGTGACCAATTTAAGTACATATAACGTCGGGCCATTCAACTTGGCTAGGCTAGCTAAGGCCACCCAGATGACCTGCGAAGCCTTAAAGATCCATCGGTTCAAGGGATGGTTGGTGTAGTAATTTGGGGGTTTATGTTGAGAATTCTGAGGGGAATATGTGTGCGCCATTGCTGCTTTTGCTTCATGGGCCTCTGATAAAACAAATTCCTTGTACTGCCTATAATGGTAAGGCACATGGTGGCACATGATTCCGAACTTATTTAAACAAACCGTATTTGTCCATTCCCATGTGATTCTAGTTGGCTCTGCTATGCTTCAATCCGTGCACGGGGCAGTCAGCATCCTCGTGTGTGTTGCACACGCAGCCATATCGATATGTATTATATAGGATCATTTTGTTTGTAAGAAAGCTGCTCCAGCGAAGAAAATGCCAGCAATAACAAAGAATGGATCAGTTACGGTTTGGTGCATATGATTCTATCCGAGCTTGTCTTTTCAATTTCATATTTATTTGGCACAACTAATTATTTAGCCGTTCCAGTTCAAATCTTCTTTGTCTTGCAATCAAGCCTCCAACAACAACTCCTATCAGGGCTATACCAAACAATATAGGCATGTTGAACATTGACGCAGTATAATCTGTGCATGTTTCAGCCAATGCCTCATAAGGGCACAATAAACCCAAGATGAGTGCAGCTAATGCACTAAATATTTCTTTAGTAAATATTGACAATGATGTAATCTCTTGTTCTCCTTGATGTCGTCTATTGCATTGGATAACCGGAAATTGCTTGCAGAAATTAGTTCTTCCAAGCTCCAAAAACTCTTTTCTGGAAATTTTTGAAAACTTGGGCGACCTGAAATTGGAGAATAGATGCAATCTCGTTTTATGGGTGGCACCAACACATTGGTGATTGAATAGAGAGCTGAAAGGCTAACGAGAAACCCATCTCCATTACGTATGGTGACATTATTCAAACCATCAATAAAGTGTTGAAGCAGCCGCAACGCAGTGGAAGCGTGGTGGAGAGATTTGTGCATATGAAGCCGAGGCTTGCAA
This sequence comes from Pinus tabuliformis, assembly GCA_031772625.1. Taxonomy (NCBI): domain Eukaryota; kingdom Viridiplantae; phylum Streptophyta; class Pinopsida; order Pinales; family Pinaceae; genus Pinus; species Pinus tabuliformis. The sequence goes on from CM062811.1 coordinate 1,224,300,791, forward strand.
CTATCAAGTGCATTTGAAAAACGTCCAACACATTCCAGTGCCCTTTTAGAATCCTTCACCCAAACAAAGTTGTCAAAGTTGTGGAGCATCCAACAAGAGTAGTTGTGACAACTGTCTTGTCGGTGATCCCGCCCACCATGTGAATGACCCCGCTGCCGGCGAAGTCATAGACTCCGCTCCCGAAAAGCAAACCGCTGGCTATGGAAGCGCTGAGCCAACCATCTGGCGACCACACCCAATGCGATACCACAAGGTAGACGAACCCCGTGAGAATTGAAATTGGTAATTTTTTGTCCCACACTCATTATGCGTGATTTTTTTTATAAATAGCTAGTGTTGTTTTGCAAGAGAGAGCCCACCTTGGTCTCATAGACCAGTGAGTAAGCCATCGTGGAGGAATGGAAAAGCAATGAAATAGAATGTGGTTTCAAATTGTAAGTGATATGGGCATGTTTTGAATTACAAGTACTTTTTATTTTGTAAGGGTGGGATAAAGTTTTGGAGTGGTAAGTGAGGATTTTTAAAAGGGAAGCTCATTGTTGTATTTTGAAGAAAGTTTTTTAGTAGAGTGTACTTTTATTTTTGAAGACAAGTTGCTTCAAGGGGCTATGAGCTTGGCATTCTCATTGTTGGAGAAATTTCATTCATGATGTTGTGAAATTGAAGGTTGATGTAATTCACTATTTAAATAAAAACATATCTTTTTAGTATGGGGGATTTTCGCAATGCATTATATTAGATATCATTTTTGGGATTCAACTGCGTTAAGTAAGTCATTCAAACGTATGACCATTTCCATGAGAGGTAGTCGTAACTGACTAATTTCTCATGATTTTTGAATAGTTCACTTAGCACTCATTGCATCGGGTGATGCTCACAGGGGTGAAGAAGTGGGATTGAAACTAGTGAAATGTGGAGAACGAATCACATAGCATCAATCATCACTTTCGGGGCTTGCACCCGGTAACCAGGACTTCCCAGGAGGTCACCCATCCCAGAACTCCTCTGGCTCAAGCGCGCTTAACTGTGGAGTTTTTCCCCACAATCAAGCCCACTTAGCTTGCTACCCCATTTGCAAAACCTTAGCAAGTATTGTGCCTCATGAACCATTCAAAAAGAGTCAAGGGATCTCTACTTTTTGACTCTTACTTGAATGGTTCATGAGGCACAATACTTGCTAAGGTTTTGCAAATGGGGTAGCAAGTTAAGTGGGCTTGATTGTGGGGAAAAACTCCACAGTTAAGCGCGCTTGAGCCAGAGGAGTTCTGGGATGGGTGACCTCCTGGGAAGTCCTGGTTACCGGGTGCAAGCCCCGGAAGTGGTGATTGATGCTATGTGATTCGTTCTCCACATTTCACTAGTTTCAATCCCACTTCTTCACCCCTATGAGCATCACCCGATGCAATGAGTGCTAAGTGAACTATTCAAAAATCATGAGAAATTAGTCAGTTACGACTACCTCTCATGGAAATGGTCATACGTTTGAATGACTTACTTAACGCAGTTGAATCCCAAAAATGATATCTAATATAATGCACTGCGAAAATCCCCCATACTTAAATTCAAAAAGAGTCAAGGGATCTCTACTTGAATGGTTCATGAGGCACAATACTTGCTAAGGTTTTGCAAATGGGGTAGCAAGCTAAGTGGGCTTGATTGTGGGGAAAAACTCCACAGTTAAGCGCGCTTGAGCCAGAGGAGTTCTGGGATGGGTGACCTCCTGGGAAGTCCTGGTTACCGGGTGCAAGCCCCGGAAGTGATGATTGATGCTATGTGATTCGTTCTCCACATTTCACTAGTTTCAATCCCACTTCTTCACCCCTGTGAGCATCACCCGATGCAATGAGTGCTAAGTGAACTATTCAAAAATCATGAGAAATTAGTTAGTTACGACTACCTCTCATGGAAATGGTCATACGTTTGAATGACTTACTTAACGCAGTTGAATCCCAAAAATGATATCTAAAAACATATCTTTTTGGTGGTGATTGTGTCCTAGATCCGCCCGAAATTGAATAAGGGGATCTTAGGTACACCATGTGTATGTTTTTGATGGCGCATGATTCTTGATATTTCTTTTTTTTTTTGTCCAGTTTGACACTAATCTTCACGTGGTATCTTTATAATATGTAAACATGTAGCATACAACACATGAACGACTTGCATGCACATAATCAATTCCATTCAAGCTTATGTAATCAAGCAAACTACAAGTAATCAAGAAACACCAATACATAATCAAGTTGTCAAAGACATTTCTACATCAACATCCAATCAAGTTGTCATCTACATCAACAATTTTTGCAGCCATTCAACAACAATTTTTTTTGAAATTACACTTGCACCATTTATTTAATAAGCTCACTACAAAACTGTAACTTGAAAATCATAATTTGTAAGTTAAATTGTAATCAAAGTCAAATTCAGTTGAATTGTAAGGGTGCATTCTCGGTTGAGACCGACACCCAAGCTTTGAATTGCTAGGGAATCAATTAAACCCAGTGAATCCATTGTTTTTAACTAAGTCATTCAAATCATTGTAAGCATTTACCTTAGGTGCATTTTCGATAGTATTCGACACCCTTCTTTTGATTAATCAAGAATGTGAGTTCAAACAATCAATTGTTAAAACAAGTGCAAGCGAGTGTGCAACAATCAACCAAACATCAAGCAAGCAAGTTCTATAAATCCAACAAGTATTAAAAGCAAGCGAGCGTGAGTTCCAACAAGTTCACATGGCGAAAAGCATTCAGTTGTTAAAGATTCTTAACAATTTGATCCTCTCAACCACTGAAGACATGGTACAAATCAACAAAGCGACTCTTTATGATATTCAAGTGCATCTTCAACATGCACATGAAATGATTGAGTTTCTTCAACTGGAGTCGCAACTTCAAAGAGATGAGTTGCAACGGAAGAGTTATGTTTCCAAGTCTTTCATCCATACAGATGAAGATATAGATGTTGATTCCAAGTCATTGATCCAACCAAATTCATGTGTCGAAGTGGTTCCTGATCCAGTTAAACTTTCTTCCAAACCAATCATCAAGCCATGGGAAGAACTCCAATGTAACAAAAATCGATGAGGATTAGGATATGACAAAGATGAAAACAACTTTCACATCCCATATTATTCTAAGCTGATCAAGTTCATGAGTGCAAGATTTCTTGATCCAATAACATCAACAAGCCATGAGAAATTTGCAGATAAATAGAAATACACGCAAATTGAAGTTGCAGTCAAACCAAACTGCCTTCATTGTCAAAGTACCGGTCATCTAGAAGATCAGTGTTTTGATCTCCATCCTTGTCACCATTGTGGCAAGTCAAATCATTCATCAACACAATGCAGCAAACAACAACAATTAAGCAGATTGAAGATCGATTATTCATGGATTGATCCCTAGGAATGGTCATCCACAGTTAGAAGATTGTATAAGTTTTACAATCGAATTCTATTTCGAGGAAAACTAGTGTCGCTATTTAATCTGCTAGTCCCACTAAGACGGGTAGCTATCTTGGAAACAAACAATTCAAAGCAACTTGTGTTTTCCTTTATGGATGATAGATAAGAGAGAAGTAGAGAGCACCAACCTCAATCTTTTGCTTGGCTCCTTGCTTGTTTCCTCTCTCCTTTGATAGAGCTTCGCCACTCCTTTCTCACTTGTCCTGCTTCAAAGAACACCTATAGAAGCAAAGCAGCAAAATACCATGAAAGCATAGAGATCTATAATACCCTAAACAATGTAGAATCAGAAGTACATTAACCATACAATGGCATTCACAAATACAAGATTTACAAGTACACAAGTATATGGAGGAAAACTCAAATAGCTTTATTGATAGTAGAAGTAGAAGAGAGGATTACAACCCAATTTTCTGATCCAGCATCATCCTCCCAGCATGAAAGCCCCCTTCACCTCATGAAAAGCAAGATCACCCAACAATATAATGTCTCGAAGAGAAACCAACAGCACTTCCTTACAAATTACAAATTTCCAGCCTCTGGATCTTTGGGATGAGGGTTCCATTTATAGATATTTGCAAAGGGGTGAGTCAGCTTCTGGGTTTTTTATTAGTGTTATTTCACTGATAGTTCTTGGTTCCACTTGGAGATTTCATTGATCTCTTACTCATCCCTGGGCGAATTCTGAGAGGCAAGTGTCATATGAGAAGTCTCTAGAAGATTCCTTGATCATCCACTTAGCAAAATGTCTCTGCCATTTGTCTATTCTCGCTCATCGCACCCTACAAAAGACCTTTTCAGTATGCATCGCACCCCTTGTGTGTAACAGGTGAGATGCATCACACCCTCAGCATGGAGCAGTCTGTATGGTCTAGTTTTGACCAGTTCTGAGTAGTTTTTCAGGGAAAACTTCTAGGAAATGATGTAATCAGTTGACCTTGATCCTTTAGGGTTTGAAACAACACTTTTAGTGGTTTGAGAGCCCTTGGTTTATTGACATATGTGATTGGTGTTGCAGTGCCCAAATATGTCTATAACAGTTGCCCCCTAAAGCATGAGGTCGTAAATCTTTTGATGTTGGGTGAAATTCTTTATCATGAGGATCTGAGGTTTTTCGAACTGGAAGGTGACCTGTATAAAATAAAATACAATACATTATCTTCATATTAATTTCATGATCTAGCTAAGGCAGGCATTCCCATGCTCAGCTTTATAAATTCATTTTCATGTACATAGGACAAACAATCATCTGTGTGGCAGACTGATGATTCTTATAGAGTCATCATCCCTTAGCTTGGATGATCATCTTTGCAGCTATGGAGTATTTTTATGTCTTTATTTTCCTGAATATATCGTAGCCTGGATGGATGAAACTAGATCCGGGGTCTTCAAACTCATTCAATCTTCGCCCGATGTACAAGTTGATCCATGTGAAAAGATGTCCTGAAGTCGGACACGGAAAGACATCGCCTGATTACCAGCCAATGATGTAAGTTGTTAACAGACGCGAGAGGAATCATCAATAATGATAATGACCCTTAAGGTACTACAGTACAATTCACGTGGTGTGAATATAGGATCTGATGTCGAACACCACGCAAAATTTTTGGTCGAAGGCCATTGATGTAAACCTGTCGCCGGAAGTGAGAAACTTGCCATTGAGGCATGCAAGCTTCAAAGTACTAAAAGGGTTGTTCCTAAGTCAACTTCTTGGATAATGAGTTGATGTTGACAATAAGTGACCCGTCGTATGAGGGCCTTAATGAATCCCACATCTACGACACAAAACAAAGCAAATGATTTTCTGGAGGTGAAACCGATCTGATGATACAGGGTTCAGGAATGGCAGTCATAAAAAATCGAGAGTGAAGGTATTGCAGTGTATGAGGCGTTAGCTCAGTTGGTGAATTCTCTGAGCGACTTCTCTTGAACATATTGGTGACACTGTGATGGATCGGTAGCGTTAACCCTATGGATGGTACGAAGGACCAATGGTGATGGTGAATGGAATAACCCAACCCGACTCAATCATGGTGAAAGTGTCATGTTCAAGAGCGACCTGCTACCAATGAAGTTCTTCGTGTTTTCTTCCCTTTTTCCCCAGTCATTGCTGACCAGTACCTCTTTATTTTTTTCAAGCTTGAGGAGGATAACATACGCTTGTTCTATAATTTTCCCTTCAGGAAAACCTGTCGCTATGTTTGAGCAAGCCTAGCGATAGTGAAACTCGCTCTTATCTGGATGGACAAGTTTGCCACTATTGTTTTAACGAGTTTAACGACAAAGATAACTCGGTCCTTTTCATGTTTAGAGATTTTGAAAAGAGACGGAAAGGAAACTCCAGAGGTCCTTTTTCGTGGCATAATCCCTTAAGTCCGAAAAAGTATAAAATAATATGAAAGGGAGGACTTTTCGATAGCTTTAGCAAGCCGAAAAAGACAAGCACTCGATCTTTTTGTGTGATAATCCCTCAGGTCTAAAAAGATTAAAGTACAGGAGGGATGGCACTTCCAATCACTTTAGCGAGCTGGAGAGTCCAATTGCTCGACAATCTTTTCATATTTAGCGAGTCCAAAAAGAGTTTAAAGTAGACTCATTATTTCCAAACACTTTAACGAGCTGGAATGCTTGACAATCTTTTCATAGTTAACGAGTCTGAAAAGGGTTTAAAGGAAACTTGGTTTTTGAGGAACGAGTGATGTTTTCGGGTAGCAACTTGTTCCGAGTAAGTTTGGAACTTTTCAAAACATGGCAGTGTGAAGAGGGTGGCTAAGAGAATCACTCGTCGCAGCTATTCCTCAAAAGGGTAAACAATCAAGTGGAAGCGTATGATCGGCCAAACGGATGGAGGTGATGGAAAGAAGACAACCAAGGTTTGAAAGGCAGATAGAATGGCAATCCCGAAGGTTATTTACCGAGGGTGGATTCGTTTTTTAATGAGCTTGAATCAGAAGAAACTATGCTCAGCTTCGGTTTCATGTTTACACAAGCTTAAAATGAAAAACTATGCTTGTTATAATTTCGCATGCCCCCAGCATAATGACGCAAATTGAGGTCAAATCGAGGTGCATGCCCCCCAAGCTTCATTGCATTCAATGTGGTGGTTGGAATGAAGCTTTACCTTCGAGATCTTTGAAAGACTTGACTTGGATTTTACAATATCGTAATCAAAGACTCAATTTGGAAATGGAGTTGTTTCATTTTTTAATGAGGTTGACACAATAAAAGAACTATCCTCATAGCCCTTGTCGACACAAGATAAGAACCATCCTCGGTGACCCATAGTATCAAAATGGTCAGAGTTCTTCTTAATCTTTGATGATGTAGAAGATATCATATGACAGGCTTCCACTGTGGCCACTGCTGCCAGATTACTTGGAGGCGGGAGGGAAAAAGTACCTATTAAGGAAGGGTCTTTTAGGAGACCTACTCCGACATTTTGAAGCAATTGAGAACTTCCATGGGTCATTGGAATGCTTCCCGTAGCTTGTGAACTGTTGGGGAGAAAGGATAGTTGGTCAATGATTGTAATTCTGCCTTGGAAGGGAAATGCAATATTTCTAAAATATGTTGACACAACAGCAGCCATAGCATAAATCCAAGGCCTTCCCAATAGGATATTGTAATCAAGGTTTCCATTCATAACTTCGACTTAAATTTCTACTGTCTTGCCCCCCAGTTCTACTTGAAAGTTACTTAAAATCCTATACGGCGTGTATGTTCTCCCATCGAACGCTTTCAATGTCGTTGATGATCACGACAAGGGTGGTGACCCTAAATTTTTCCAACAACTCATTGACATTATGCAGGTAGGTGCCCCCCATCAATAATTGTTCCATGAACAATTTTGTTGAGGGTTTTTACCTGTATAAGGAAAGCGAGTTGGGCCGATAACTGAGGTTCATATCCTTTATGGTTGAAGGTCACAAGATTGGAATCCGTTGGGTCAATCCCACCTATTGCTGATAATAGAGCCTACTTTTGGGAGCGGCAATTCTGCAGTACTTCAAGTGTTGACATAGCAGATGGCGATTGAGCCAGATCCTCCACTATATTATAGTTCTGTGTTGCTCAGGCACGGGATTAAATGTCGATTTATGTACTACTCCCTTAGGTGGCTTTATAGTTAATTCAGGAATGATGGGTGGAACAACTTCTGGCGAAGTTGTTTTCGAACTACTAGGTTGATCAGTAGCCTTGTTGTTGTTCCTAGTCCCACTAAGATGAATAGCTATCTTAGAAACAAACAATTCAAAGCAAATTGTGTTTTCCTTTATGGATGGTAGATAAGAGAGAAGTAGAGAGCACCAATCTCAGTCTTTCGCTTGGCTCCTTGCTTGTTTCCTCTCTCCTTTGATAGAGATTTGCCACTCCTTTCTCACTTGTCCCGCTTCAAAGAACATTTGTAGATGCAAAGAAGCAAAATACCATGAAAGCATAGATATCTATACTACCATAAACAATGTAGAATTAGAAACAAGTACACAAGTATATGGAGGAAAAATCAAATAGCTTTATTGATAGTAGAAGTAGACGAGAGGATTACAACCCAGCTGTCTGATCCAGCATCATCCTCCCAGCATGAAAGCCTTCTTCACCTCATGAAAAGCAAGATCACCCAACAATACAATGTCTCGAAGAGAAACCAACAACACTTCCTTACAAATTACAAAATTCCAACCTCTGGATCTCTGGGATGAGGGATCCATTTATAGATATTTGCAAAGGGGTGAGTCAGCTTCTGGGTTTTTGATTAGTGTCATTTCACTAATAGTTCTTGGTTCCACTTGGAGATTTCATTGATATCTTACTCATCTCTGGGTGAATTCTGAGAGGCAAGTGTCATATGAGAAGTCTCTAGAAGATTCCTTGATCATCCACTTAGCAAACTGTCTCTGCCATTTGTCTACTCTCACTCATCGCACCCTACAGAAGGCCTTTTCAGTATGCATCGCACTCCTTGTGTGTAACAGGTGAGATGCATTGCACCGTTAGCATGGAGCAGTCTGTATGGTCCAATTTTGACCAGTTCTGAGTTGTTTTTCAGGGAGAACTTTTGGGAAATGATGTAATCAGTTGACCTTGATCCTTTAGGTTTTGAAACAACACTTTTAGGGGTTTGAGAGCCCTTGGTTTATCGACATATGTGATTGGGGTTGCAGTGCCCAAATATTTCTATAACAAATTCACTCACACATAATGCAACCAACAGTAAAAATGAAGATGGTACTCTCATGCAGTTGAATGGGGGAGTACACCAGTGAAAAACTCCTACACCTAAAGGGGGGGAGTTCAACAATAATTTGAAGAAGATTGTCTCTCCTTTCAGCTGACAAAGGGGTGAAAATGTCAATGAAATTGATAGTGGTTGTCATACTAAAAGTCTTGACAACATCAGTGAAGCAGCCAGTGGACATTTTCAGTGGTTGTCAGACTGAAAGTCTCGACAACATCAACAAAGCAGCCAGTGGGTATTTTCACCAGCGAGTGAGCATCAAAAAATTCGCTAGTGGGAAATCGACAACAAATTCAACAGTGAGTAGTTTTCAAACACAACAAAAGCAACAATGAGTTGTTTTTCAACGTCATCAGCCAATGGACGACCATCATCAGCAGATTCGCCAATGGGCATTCATCAACTTTTGTCAGTGGACAAACAAATACACCAGTGGGCGTTCATCAAATTTTTTCAGTAGACACAGGATGCTAATTTCAAGCAAAGGGCAGTTGGATCCTTTTGCAGCTTGAAACGTGATGGAGTTTTCAAGCGACATTCATAGATGAATCAGACATGCATCTGATTCATGTTCTCTTCAAATTTGATCTTTTTCAGCATCCAGCTTTGGCGGTTTTTTAGGCAATGTTTTTTTGAGGATCAACTTGAGAACTTGGAAGAGGGTTCCTTATTCTTATTTTGGATTTATCATTGAGGGGGGGAAGTTAGCCTCACTCTCATAATAAAACATTTATAAATCCAAATTTATAATTAAATTAATCAAATCTTGAGAAATAGGAGTTAGTTCCTCAAACTAGGGAGTTTAGTTAGGATGAGAGATTCTCTCTAACTAGTTGTCCTATATTAGTGTTTTGTTGAGAAAATATCTCAACCAAGTTTGTTCAAGATAGATGCACTATCTTGAGACAGATTCCACATGTATTTATATGTATCATAAACATTATTTTAATAATGAAATTCACGAGAATGATAGACTACAAGAAAGTCTCTCATGCCTTTTCCGCCATGTCTGGTTTTTCTATATTTCTGATATTTATTTTATGAGTGTGAGTGTGTTTATTTGTTTATTAGTTTTCTTCACTGTCCTCTCAACTGAATCCAAGCCTTTTGTCCTTTTCAACTTCAGCCAGTTTCTAGTAGATGCAATCCATGAACACCTGGTCAATTTCTTCACAAATAAAATTTTTCATTACTCCTCAGTGTTGGTTTACATGCTTTTTTATTTTCAGGCAGACAGGTTCCAGTTTTAATCAACCAAAATGAATGATGAAGGTGAACCTCAATTAGTAATATTTTGGAAAACATTGGTAATGAAAGATCAAAAGTATTTCAGCTACAAGACATTTTTGGAATTGTTTGTCCACCCAACAATGAGCCTCCTCAATGGCCATGTTAGCAATATCCTACATGAAACTATACCTGATGGCAGGCGAGTGTTAACCAAGGATAAATGAAGATATAAAGAGAATTATGCAACTGTATGATCAAGCCAGAATCAGTGATTGGTACTTGTACCAAAACAACACTAAAATAAGAGTGTATTCCTGTGAGTTAGACCCCTACAAACTGCCAAAGTTCCTCCCCAGGAAGATCTTTGCATTGGAGTACATTAGACATATGATTAGTGTAGATGAGATGAATTTTGTATCAGCCAAGAAGGAATCCCAATTCAGGATCAAGACCCAAATTTGTCCCTTCATTTGCAGCAAAAAAGCTGCAGGAGAGCAGGCAGACAAAAGATTAAGAGAGATGAATTTTACCCATAGCTTCACATGGTCTTATGACCCATGGGGCATTATTTCTAGGAAGAGGGTGGAAAACAAGTCCACTGCCTACATCCACACTCAAAGGCCCGAAATCGAGAAATATATGAATCAAATAGACTAGATGTCATATACCTTACAGGAAGCCGAGGAGCAATTAATTTCCTCTTCCAATGCACAAACTCCATGACAGCAAGAGAAAAAAATTACTGAACAAAGGTCCAAAAAGGGGAAAAAACAAGAGCAAGGAATAATAGGGAAGAGATCCAGAGAATATCAGTCACGAGGAACTAATATTACCATGAAAGAATTCAGGTTGAAGTACAAGAAGAAACCTAGAAAACACATGGATATAGATAAAGGGTCACCACAACAGATGGTGATCAACATAATTGATATTCCAGATTCCTCCCCAACTAGAGGAAAATCATTCCTTCTACTTCGATTTTAGAAAGACAACAATCTCTTCAAGTGTCCTCATTTTCAAAGGTGGATGAAGAGAAAGAAGAGACAATTTTTTATACCTTCAGAGAAATCAAAATCAGAAATGAAATACTAAAGAAGAGCACCTATGCTCAGTTTTGGAAGCAGAGTGCAACTGCACAAGGCAGACTTCTCTCTGCCTTTGACTCAGAGAAGGGAAAAATGCATATGGCATTTTTGGAGGCACAAACATCAGAGCCCAAAACTCCAGCAGACTAAAAATAAACTTCCTTTGAGTTGATATCAAGAATTTCCATCTAATATATCAACTGGAGATGCACAAGCAAACAGGGGAAATGATTTCATCTACTTTAACCAACACTTCCATGAATTTATTCAAAATGTAGGTGGCCCTCTCAAACGCTCAGTCTCAGTTGAAGATGGAGAGAATTTCATCATTGTCAAAGGACACTAGGATTAAGTCTTTGGAAGACTTAGTAATAAAAATTGGATATGATCCCTCAGATACAAAAGCAGCTGAAGAAGTAATAAAGAAGAAAGAGTTAGACATTGCAGCTCTGAAGAAGCAGCTCAAGCTACCTACTACACATGACCCACTGACCAAGGAAATAGAGGAAACAGAGAGCATAAAGGCTGACATGATGAAACTAATAGTGGATCAATCCATCCAAATCAAATAGATGGAGACATAGATGGAAAAGATGGTGCAGGAGAAAGAAAAAACATCATATATGGCTAGCACAGCAGTGGAAACCCTTAATTTAACAAACCTACCCATAACTACTCCAACAGGTGCAGTCATAGGAGTAGGAAGCAGTGCAGAACAGTTGGCAAGATCTATGGAAGGAATGAATCTGCATAATGAAGAAATCAACAGGCTTGAATCCCAAGTTGGTGTGCTACAAGATCAAATTAAAAGAGCTGAAAACAATCACTTGGTAGAGATGTAGAAAGGCATTGATAAAGAAGCTTCAGAAGTCAAAAAAAGAATCCTCCATTAGAAATACTCTAGGGAGGGTTAAGGAGATCATTTAGCACAAAATAATAGATTGTGTGAATGAAATTTGGCCTAGCATCCAAATTATTTTTGAGCACAAAGAGTTAGTAGAGAAAGCCAAAGAAGCCATTTTAGCCACCAATACAGAGTTGGGAGATATGCCAGCAACAAAAAACAAAATTATCAAGTTTCTGAATGCAAGAAATAGATATGAGCTGGAAGAATTGGGAGTAGCAGATAGGACAGAGACCATACTACAAGTCAAAAAGGTGCTGACAAAGAAAATTTTAAATGTGCAACTTCAAGAAAAATGCCAAGTTCTAGAGCTGACAGTCAACAGGTTTTTTTAACAGAATGCAATCTCTACATCAAAAAGGCCTTACCTCTCTGTTTGTTATAAATGAAAAACTCATGGATAGAGGGGATTATGTTAAGAAATTATAGGGCATAGCCACAGATGTTGCAAATCTATCCAACATCAAATGAAACATAACAGGAAAGACTTTACTAGAAGCAATCAACAATCAAATTTACATTGAACATGAGTTGAAGCGTGTGTTTTTGGTCAAGCCATCGTTTACCAAATACACTGATGCTAATGAGGTTTATCGAAGATTAACTAAGATCACGATCCCAAAGGGGGAAGCGTGGAGTGACTTATGTGACTACTAGGAAGAATGAGGCAAGGATGACTAGAATGAGAATACATGCATGATTCAGCACCAGCCACGTCAGCAGAACCACTCTAGTCAAATTAATACTTCAGGAAACAACATCCCAGAAAAGAGGGACACCTGTCCCCGTTTTCTCACAGTGACCACTACTTGGCTACATTAGTCAAATTTTCCTTCATTGTAATAAATAATAGATTACCAAAGTATACAAGGCAAATCGTTGTAGTTTTTGTTTAAATACTCCATGCATTGGGAGTATTATGGGTTGGACCCTATCATTGGAACAATTTTTCTATTTGAAGCATTGTAAATTTGAGCTGGAGCATCAATAAAAAGGATAGTTTACATGATACTTGATCTGTTTTGACCTGGTGATGTTTTTCTTTCTATGTTTAATGTATTTATGTTTTTCCATCTATGCATCTTTCATTCTTATCGTGAAGCAGAAATTATAGTTTAAGATATGTTGTTGGAGCACCTTACTACTATCTATGTTTACAATCTATATGTTTTCCTCTAAAGTATGATTAAAAAATACTTGAATGCTTTTTAATCCTAACTGATATCATTTTTTGGTCATTCCATTTATCACTCTGCTTTTAAAGATCTAGTAGGAACAATTAGCTTTCCCTGCAAACACTCTGTATGATTGATGCTACCACCCAGCATGTGACTCCATAGCCTAATGGAAAATATTAAAAAATGGTCTTTCTCCAACCAAATGAACAAACAAACAAACAATATTTTTATTCTTAATATCTAGCCTAAAACATTATATCACTAAAAACAAAGTTAAATTATAATTACATAGAGAGAGCCCTCTCTGAGTCCAAGAAGGCCTGGTCCTAGACTCATCAGTGGTTTGATGTATATTTTGTGACTTTTGTCTTGCCAATCTTCAAAATCATAGAACGATAACATAGTGGCAACCATACTGGGGACACATTGAAAAATTATCCTTTCATTCAAATTCAGAGTACCCAGTTAAATAGATTTGTATGATATTATAACTCCTAAGATTGGTTTATCTTTTGTTTTTGAATATTCAATTTGTCTGTGTGTTAGATCTGAACACTGGCTCCTAAAAGAATCTCTACTAGATCCCATCCAGATCCCAATCCTCCTACCATAGTAGATAATCCTGAAAAGATCCTAAGGAAAACTCCTAGAACTGAGAGTCAGACAAGTAGTAGATTTCTTCATAGAGCCAACTCACTCCCTGAAGACTTTGTCACCTTCCAAGATATCCAGTTTGATTTACACTTTGAACAAGGCTTATTCAGGACTAAATCAGAGAATTGGAAAGACCATATCATTTTTTATCCATCAATCTTACCTAAGAGCCTAGTAAGAGAACTTTCCTCACAGACTGAATCAGATCTTCAACTCTTACAACATTTTGATACACTGCAAGATCTAGTAACATATCTCACCTTAGAAATTGATGATGCTTACCTTCGACAGTCAGTAGAATTAAGTGCTTTAAACCTCGCATCTTCCTCCTTCACATCTCCACATGCATATATTCAATCACCAAGTCCTACTGCCTCCATAATCCCCACCCCTTCTTTTATCCTTCAACATAAGGTTGCTCAGATTCCCATACTCTCATTACCGCCTAGAACTAGTCCAAATTTACCCACTGTTCAACCTACTTCATCCACTATTCAACTTCCTTCAAGTGGTCCTCCACCACCACCACCAGTGGTGGCTGCCAGATATGTTCCTTTGGTTCTACCTCCACCATTGGCCAATATGCCACAAGACTCTCAATCCAAAATTGTATTGTTTGATGGGACAGGTCCTTTAACAACCCAACAACATGTCGACAAAATGAATGACCATTTTGACCTACAAGAGGTAGATGATGAAAGTATAAATCCTAGAATGTGTTGAGGCCTCGAAAATCGCTGCAACAACATAGGGGAAACCACCCGGTCCGGACCTTAGTACAGCTCCTTTTCCGTTTGGAATAGTGGCTCCGACTGGGGATAATGGGACCAGTTTCCCAAAAATGGATAAAAATGGGATGGATGAGTGACTTATAGATTATGCTAGTGATAAGCGAATAACTACAACTATAGGCAGGAATATAATAACTATAATCTACCCCCGGGGTTTTATCGATCTCTAAAGTGTAGCGTTTGATGATCTAGGCTTTCAGACAGGCATATAGATGACTCTGTCCTCAAACGTAGATATTAAATTGCTCAAGATTGCTGTGCATAAATAGTTACACAAAGCGATAACAGCGAAATTACTACACTATCATTTATATCATTGTTACATACATGATTAAAAGAAATGCAAATCACAAAACATCCAATAGTGGGCTGAAATAGAGATTTGCTGTTATAGCGCATTGCATGTATTCAATAATAGCAAGAAGTAATAACACAGCAATTTATATAAGAGGAATGAATACAGATGCAGATAAAAGTACCATGTAAGCTGCTTAACACTCCCAAATATTAATCACTACGTCGCAGTCCTTCCTTCAACTCAGAAAGCATTCCAAACAACAGACAATAGTGCGTAATTGCATAAAACAGCTTTCCCATTAAATTAAGAACCATTGGTCGAGTTTCACAAAAGAATATAGGCTGAAGCACAGTAGTGCAAACTTCAGCCCTTAAGTCTGTTACAAAATTTTACGACCCTTTCCAAAACAATGAAAGGGTCTATAAATACATAATCTAATTTAAATATCTACTTAAACAGAAATCCTACTAAGCTGGTATCAATAACTTTTGATCCTGTTTTGGCTGGCGATCTGGCAAGCGGGAGGGTGACTCATTAAGTCGGTTGCTTTCCTTTGAATCTGAGTTGATTAATTGCAAGCATCGGCTCAACTTCCGGAGGTTTGTTGAGGCGCGAACTGAGCTGTGCAGCGTAGGTGGCATCTTGGATATCGGGAATTATACACCCGATTGCGTCTGTAAGGCACTTTAGGGCAGATCTCTGTGTATGTGGCTTGATCAAAAAGAGCCAATATGCATCTAAGGATAAGGTTTTAACTCCAGCGATTAATCTTCCTTTTTCTTCTAATTCAGGGTAGCATGTTAGCTCTAATGCATTTGGAGTTGTCATCTTTCCCGGTGTACATTGAGAAATCATATTGGCCAGGTAAAGAGTGTTATTGACTAAATCCACTAGATTGCTGGCGGTTGTTTTACATCTTGAAGCCGCCCTTTCTGCCTTCATCACTTGAGTATGCCATTCTGTGAAAAGAATATCTTTCTGTGTTTCATTAATCCTGGGCAATTTTGCTGCTTTTCCCAAATCAGTATCTTTCCAGTCAAGATGTGCAGTAATGGCTTCGTCCGCTTGATCTAGTTCAGTCCTGGCCTTTTCTACCTGTTGATTTATCGTTGTAGTTAGCTCGCATAGGGACTCAGCCTGATCCATCTGTTGACATAAGAGTCTGACCTGAGCTATCAACGCATTGTTTATCAATAATGCCTCTGTCTTAAACTCTTTTACCTGCGATGTACCCTTCATTTTTTCTAGCTGCGATGACATTTGAGTAATCTGCTCGTCTTTGGTCTTTATCATTTGCTCATTCGCCACTTTCAAATTCTCCAATGCCTCTGACAATTCCTTTTGTTTCTGGATCGCATCCTGATCGATCCTTTGCCTTTCCGCTTGCAATTGCTGAGTCAACTGATTGTTCTCTTGCTGTTGCGCCAGCAACTATTCTTCAGCTTGTGCTGCTTTTTGCCTTGTTTCAACCAATTCTGCCTGTAACGCAAGGATTTCTTGATCCTTATTCTTCAATAGAAGGCTCACCTCCGATGCTTTGTCAATTGTTGCCGCCGAATAAGCGCCTGCATACTGTGATAGATTTGTTAAGTCATCGGAGGGATCCAATTCCTCCTTCCATACTACATTACCCATGACCATTTGTTCGGGGAAGATAGAAGGTTGATCAATCCTTTGTCTCTTCCTTGACCGCCTTACAACTGCCCTGTGTTTTGGGCTGTAGAAAACATCCAATGGCGGAATGTCTTCTATCTGTAGAATAACCTGGTCGGAGGGATCTTTTGGAATAACTTCAACTTCTTTTGGACTTGGTGGGCCGCTGGTTCCACTTAGAACCTGAGGAGAGGTAACATCCTGAGTATCACCTGTCTTAGAGGTATCCCCATTTTTTGAACATTCCAATCCACTGATGATGGAGTGAAATTGTTGCCATTCTTGTAATAAATTGGGGTCTATAGTAGTGTCTACATTGGTGGTTTGCTTCTGCTGCTCTTCCTCCTGCTCTTTCCTCTGCTCCTCCTCTTTTTCTCTCCTCTGTTTTTCTTCCTGTTCCTTCTTTTGCTGTTCTTCTTGATCCCTTTTCTGCCTATCTGCCAGTTCTTTCTTCCTTCTTTCTTCTTGTTCCATTTGTGTTCTATGTTGTTTCTCGGCTTGTTCTTTCTCTAGCCTTTCTGCTTGTTCTTTTCTCTGCTGCTCTTCCTGTTGCTTCTTTTGCTGCTCCTCCTGTTCTTAAACAGGTCGGCTTGATGATGTTGCTGGGGATGTTGCCAGTAAATGCAGAGGCAGAGTTTGCAACCTTTGTTCTCTGAGTTTATTGAACTCAGTTAATCCCACATCGTTATATCACATCCTAGCGAGTTCTTTAACATGACCAATTGTCTCAGCGGCAATAAACAAGTCATCAAACATATCCTTCTTATGCTCAAACCTTGTTAACTTGGCCTGCTCTAATGCATTTTAAGCAGTCTTTTTTGGGTCGTATGGTCTGTTTGGGATCGTGGCCAGCGTTAAAGACTGGAGCTTCATGGCTTCCTTTTCTGCATGTTTAAGATCATGCAGAGTATAAACGCCACATCTGAAGGGAAAAGATGGCCATCCTCTCTTCTTTTCTATTTTGAGAGTCTGTGTAGTACTCTCAGCCATGATCTGATATGCAATCTCCCTTGCTAGCAGCTTATCTGGAACATAAAGAGGAAGAACATGTGGGTCGGCTTTGCTGCCGAAAACTCTGATATAGTTGAAATTTTCTTCTCCAAACCAACTTGCTACTGCTGGTAAATCAAAGGAAGCTAGATAGGAAATTTTTGAAATGGGTTTATCAAAAATGGAATAGTAAATGGGCACCATGAAACCATTACAGATTTGATACAGGTGGTCTTTATAAGAAGACTTCCACAATTTTTGATGATATATATGAATGGGTGAAGGGTCCTGTGCAGTCCACCTCCACCCGAGAACAGGAAATTCGGAATTGAAACAAAGAGTGTCTAGGATATATGCACTATAGTAGAACGGGGGCATTTTTCTTTCTGAAACAACAGACTGAGACCTAAAATCATGAACAGCTACTGCTAATTTATCCGAAAGGATAGTAGCCCAATCCATAATCCAACTGTTTACTGCTGCCTCCATTAAAGGAACCATTTCAATGGTAAAATTGGCAGAATCATGCAATCCCCATAGCCTACACATCATAATCCCCGCATAACAATAAGGAGAAGCTAAAGAATCGACAGAGTACCTACCGGAGGATTCGTGCTTGTGTTTGTTGGGATTTTGCCTCCAATCCTTGATAGGTTCAGATTCGATCTCATTCTCGCTTTCGAACTTCTCCAAGAAGTCTTTGTTATATATTTTCTCAGGTTCAGGCAAATGATACATTTTCCTTAGGTCTTCTGGCTTGAATGACCCGAAAATCCTCCCATCTCTTGTATTAAAAGTTCTGTCCAAAATGGGGATTTCTTCAATCGCCCATCGCACAACATCTGTATAAGGAAGAATTTGATCTCTGGCCGCTATCCTGTGAAGGAAAGAGTCGGCCAAATCTTTGAGAGTTGCATCAGACTTCTTGAGTAAGTCCAAACTAACTTGCGACACTATCTTTTCTGGTTGCTCAGCTTCAATTAGGTTATAAGTGCCCTGCCAAGTCACTCTGGTGAGCCCCGTGCATGTGGTATCGGAAATCAGTCCCTTCTTCTTGTTTGCGGCCGCTTGTCCCGCAGATGGTGTTGCGGAAGCACCTGCAGTCTTCTTGGACTTCTTTCCCATCTTTTCTGGTCTAGCTTCTGTGAATGAATTCTGCACAAGGAGGCAATTGGGCGTAATACACAGAGATAGCAATGAAAAACTCTTTAAGTGATACAGCACATATGAATAGATGCGTAACTAAAAGATTTAGCTTTTAAAATGGGCGCGTATACAATCTGTGAAAAGATTTTAAGACATGATCTTATTAATTAGCCGTTTTCGCTCCGTCATTCCTTAAATGCCCATTATATCGTTTATTCGGGTGAACGATTCACTTAAGCATGCAATGGACGTTTTGGCGGTTGAGCGTGGATGAAGGATTGCGTGAGAGATCAAGCCTTTATTACAATTGAATTGTGCCATCCCATCACTTAACGGCTCTTCGTTGAAAACCGCGCTTTATCGGATCGCAATCGGGGATGTAATTAATGTGCTTTAATGGCATGTTATCGGATATCACCGATCACCGAATGCGATATTGCATCGGCGAAAAGCTTTGAGCGCGATAAGACTTGGGTAAGATTGCCGCGATACCCGACTCCCGATTGCGCATCGCATCGGGACAAGTCTTCGGGAACATCACAATTGTGGTAGCGTGTCGCCGATCGCCGATTGCCGAATGCGCACCGCGTCAGGACTATTGGCAAGGAGCATTAAAACATGTAATTGGAGTATCGCCGATCGCCGATCGCCGAATGCGCATCGGCGAAAAACTTTGGGGTGTTTAATTATAATTCATGTGTCATTGCGATATGCGATCTTGCGATCGCTTTATCGCAATGATAAATCATTACATGATTTCTTTTAAGGTTTTGCCCATAAAGTTTTATAAAATGCACTTATTCATTTTTTGGACTTTTTTGGATTATAATAGCATTGATACCAAATCAAATTTTAAAGGGACCCATTTCATACGTTAATGTTTATAAGTAGAAATGATATGAAATGGGGGGTTGTTGTAGAGCACAACAATTGGCGATTCGCTGGAAGAACCAGTTATCTCTCTCGAGAATAGAAACACTTAAGCTTTTTCAAAAATAGAGTTTCAATCAATGGGGAAATTTCTAATATAACTAGATTTCAATATATTCTGAGAAAAATGAAACTATTTTGTTGACTCCCTCTTTTCTATGAAAATAAAAACATTCTAAGCTTTGAAATAGGTCTTTATTGGTTTGTAATGATAAAATAGAATATCTTTCCAAATCAGCCTTTTATAGTAAACTCATCTGTCACAGGTAGAGCCTCTGCTGCCAGCAAACATCTATAGTTTCGACAGGGATACCTTTTAACCATGTGATTGCCCACTGTCCCATCCAATTAAGATTGTGATTAACATAATGAATTCAAAATATTTTTTACATATTTTGTATTTCATTTCTTTTTTCTTTTCTGTCAATGATAAGATAAAAAGCCATTGTCCTGGTTTGGTGGCCAGCTGTTTGACAATGCCACTCACTGATAGCAGCTTAGCTGAACAAGCTGGCTCGTGATGAGACCCCTTGTCTTGAAATTTCAAGCCATTACCCTGTTTTGGTTTGCAGTATTGGTAATGTCAGATAAACTGTTTCTCGATGATTGTGGTAAGCAGGCTTGTAATAAGACCTCTTATCTTAAATATCTTATATTTTAGAATTACACTCTGAAAAATCATAAACTTGAGTGAATGGGGTGAACAATCTTCTTCTTAAGAGTAATGGATGACAGAGTAAGAGTTGAAGATGCT
Organism: Pinus tabuliformis; assembly: GCA_031772625.1. Classification (NCBI taxonomy): domain Eukaryota; kingdom Viridiplantae; phylum Streptophyta; class Pinopsida; order Pinales; family Pinaceae; genus Pinus; species Pinus tabuliformis. The sequence continues at coordinate 1,224,321,106 of CM062811.1, forward strand.
GAGATTGGATTGATTCCTATCTTAGTATGGATAACCTTTAGAGACCAATTTGAAAAACAGAAAATGGTTTACAATATTTCTATGATTTGAGAGGAGTTGACAAAAATTTGAATTGTGATTTCAGAATACAAAGACATCTAATTTCTTAGAAATTATCCTTTTTGAAAAATTTCTATCATTTTAAAAGCATATGTTCATATTCATTCTGTGGGACAACTTTTTAAATACAGCAAAAGGTCAATGGAAGACATCTCACAACCTTATTTCTTAAAATCCTACAAACTATTAAAAATCCTACTGAAATGAAAGGAGAAGGGGTTACCTCCTCAGTGAAATAATTTCTTCAAGACAAGGCCATTAACAGGGAGAGAATCTCTCGAACCTGCAAAATCTTGCAATATAAAGGTTGAATGGCCTATCTTCTCACAGATCTGAAATGGTCCAAGCCACAACTTCTGGAACTTAGAGTGCTTACCCTTGTCCTCATGGGTTTTGTCCCATTTCAGAACTAAATCACCGACTTGGAACTACTTTGAACTGGATGAGGCTAAATCAAAAGCTGCTTTGATGACTTGCTGGTGTTTGGCATGAGTAACCTTGGCTTTTTCTCTTTCCTCTTCTAATTTTAGGATCTGGTCATGTCTGAGCTGAATAGAAGAGGAAGGAGTTTCCTCAATGAACTGTACTAGGGCTAAAGAAGGAAGGATAAGATTTTTGGGTAAGATTGCTTCTTTTCCATAGACAAGATTAAATGGAGAAGTTCCAATAGAAGCTTTATGTGTTATCCTATCAGCCCATAATGCGAACACTAAGGATTTATGCCAATTCCTCTGATTTTGTTCGATAGTTCGCTTAATAATTTTAATCAGATTCTTATTAGTAGATTCTGCTAAACCATTTCCTTGAGGATAATAATTAGCAGAATATTTTAACTTAAATCCTCTTTTAATAGCGAAATCAAACATAGCATTGCCTGAAAAGTAAGATGCATTATCAAAAACAAGAGCATTTGGGACACCAAACCTGGTAATGATGAATTGATCTATGAATTCAATGATTGCTTCAGAGTTTGCTGTCTTTAAAGGGATTGCCTCAACCCATTTTGTGAAGTAGTCGGTAGCAGTAAGGATATACTTATGTTGTTTGGAAGATGCTGGAGTAATCTCCCCAATAATATCCAATCCCCATTGCTCAAATGGTTGTTCAATGTTGATTGGTTGCAAGGGGAAAGCTGATTTACGTTGTCTTCCGCTAGCAGTTTGACAATTTAGACATTTCCTTACGTACTCGTGAGCATCTTTAAACAAAGTAGGCCAATAGTAACCAGCACGAATAATTTTGTGAGCTGTTGTGTCAGCTCCGAAATGTCCTCCTGCTGGTCCGTCATGTAGCTCCTGCAAAACCTTTTGGGCTTCAGGTTTTTCAAGGCATCTTAACAAGATAGAATCGTAATTCTGTCTAAAAAGCACATCATCAACGATTGTAAAATTCTTTGCTTTTAATCTAATGGCCCTTTTGTTTTTGTAAGACAAATTCGGAGGTGCATAACCATTCTTTAGATAAAAGATTAAATCGGCATATTGAGATCCAGAATCAATAACACTTATCTAATTAATTTCTTGAGTTTGATCTGCATCGCTTGATTCTGGAATGTTGGATGCTCCCGCCAATATCCTGCAAAAACCTTGGCCCCTAACAATCTTTGCTGGCTTAATATCTAGGTCATATTCTTGAAGCGCTGTGACCCAATTTGCCCTTTTTTCACCCAGCTCTTTCTGGATTAATAGTTGCCTAACTGCTGGGAAAGGAACTATTATTTTTGTATGGGTTTTTAAAAGAAAGGGTCTATAATGTTTGACCGCTTTAAATACATCAAAGGCTTGTTTTTCTACATCGGAATAATTTAATTCGGCACCCTGAAGATTTGAACTGAAAAATGATATTGGTGCCTCTAAATTGTGAGCATTTGGCTGCGTGAGAACTGCAGCATAAGATACATCGGACGCAACAGTATACAATGTAAAATGATTAGAAAAATTGGGAGTATTCAAGGCTGGGGCATTGATTATTGATTGCTTGATATCATCAAAAGCTTGCTTTTCTTCTGATCCCCACTTGAAGACTGAATTCTTCTTGATCATTGTTTGAAGTGGTAATACAATTTGAGAAAAATCTGGAACGAATCGTTTAACAAAATTGATCTGGCCCAAAAATGACTGCATCGACTTTTTATTGTGTGGGAAAGGGATTTCAGAAATTTCCTTGATCCGATCAGGATCAATATAAATGCCATCTTTGGATACTATAAAGCCTAAGAGTTTTCCTTGATCAAGAGCAAAGAAAGACTTCTTTGGGTTCAGAGAAATACCATATCTTTTGCATCGCTGAAAGATTTGATTTAAGTCATGCAAATGATTATATCTCTTTTTAGAATATACAGTAATATCGTCTAGATAGATGACTACTGATCGATTAATCAACCCTTTAAAGGCTATATCCATGGCTCTCTGGAATGTCGCTCCTGCATTTATGAGTCCAAAAGGCATTTTCTGATATGCGTATGTCCCCCATTTTGTTCTGAATGTGGTTTTAAGTTGATCATCAGGATGAACCAAAACTTGGTTATATCCTGAGAATCCATCAAGAAAGGACATCAATTCAGAGCCTGCTACTGATTGGAGGATTTGCTCCATAGTAGGTAATGGGAAATTATCTTTCAAGCTCGCTTTATTCAAGTTCCTGAAATCAATACAGATTCGAATGTCGCCATTTTTCTTTCTGACTGGCACCATATTAGAGACCTAGTTTGAATGTCGGACTAGAAAAATAATCTTGGCTTTCAAGAGCTTGTTAAGCTCCGACTTTATCTGGCTCTCCAAATTTGGATGTATTTTTCTTAACTTTTGCTGAATCGGTTTCTGATCAGGAAGCATAGGAATGGTATGCTGGATAATAGATGTATCATATGTCTTCAAGTCATCATACTTCCAAGCAAAGACCTGTTTGTTTTTTCTTAATAGTTTAATAAATGCTTCCTTTTCTTCCTGGGAAAGTCCTATTCCTAAATTGATGTTTTGAGGAGCATCGTCAGTGCCTAGATTTATCAATTCAAACCTAAGGGTAGAACTTTGAAGCTTTGCATTAATTACAGGTTTAAACCTATCTTTGATATCATAAAGGTCTTCAAGCTTCACCACTGGTTTGGGAATTGAATTTTCTTGAGGCGTTTGTTTCATCTGTAGATCATGATCATCTTCCTCAATAACTTGATTGTCATAGGATTTTTCCGAAGTTAGAAACTGCAATATATCTTGGTCATGGTTAAATACTCTCCAATTAGTGACGTTGTCAGGAATTGAAGGCCTAAAAAGTAATTCTACAGAAAATCTATCAAGGCTGTAGTCTTCAGAAGGTAGAAGCTTAGAAGCTACATTGGCTAGTAGGTCGGCTGCCGAATTTTGTGACCTAGGAATGGAAGAAATGTTGAATGCTGAAAAGTGTGAGGTAAGACCCTGTACTAGCGATTGATAATGCTTGAGGTGACTTGAAAGACAATGAATTGCATTCCTCACCTGTTTGACAATGATTTCCGAATCGTCGAATACTTTTAGATATCGCACTTCAAGGCCGATTGCTTTATATAATCCCTGGACTAAAGCTTCATATTCGGCTGTGTTATTAGTGCACTCAAATTCTAACCTACAAGACAGCATTGTCTTTTCTCCTTGCGGACTAACCAAAATGCAACCTGCTCCTGAGCCTTCGCTGGACTTAGAGCCATCAAAATATAAAGACCAAAATAAAGGAGTATTAACAAAAATATTTACATTTTTCTCAGCATCATTAAAACATCTGGACTTATCAGTTTGTGAAAAATTTTCAATCTCAGATGTAAAATGATTGACTGAAAAAGGAGATGGTTGGGCAACAAAGTTGCCAAAGAATGATTCTAACGAATAGTTCCCCAAAATGTTGTTGTTGAATGCCACATGTTGGTTTTCTTGCTCAAATTCAGTAACTGTGTGGATCATATGCTTCTCTCGATCGATCCTTATTTGATTTGGCTTTCCCTTGTAGGGAAGCCACATATGTGACCAATCTGTGGAAATATACCCATGCAGTTTTTCGGACCAATCTCTGCTCAAAATTAAACCATAGAATTCAGGTATGTCGGCAATTAGGATATCTATCCTTTGTACAATCTTGGGATCGGTAGACAACCTGATGGTTACAGAATTAATTTCTCCCACAACCTGCACCTTGGTCCTGTCCAACTGTACAATATGAATAGCATACTTCTGGGGTTCAATGTTCAGTTTAGAGCAAACTGAAGCTGGCATTATATTAGATGATGCCCCTGAATCAATTAAACAGTTGTGCAGGTTTCTGTTATAAATCTCGTAAGTCAGCAGGAAGGGTGGAGTGTGAGAATTCGATTTATCTCCAATTAGAACTGAATCGGTAGCTTCAACCATACCTGCAGAAGGTTGGCCTGAATCGTTGGCAGCTCTTGCACTGGGAAGGGGAGTAGAGGGAACAGCGTTCAATTCCTTAAGAAGTAATTTTTGTTGATGCTTTAATTTACTAAGCTCAAACATAGTTATATTTGCCTTAGTTTTCTTCATATCATCAACAATATTATATTCCATTGAATCAGATACCACTAATGTTTTGGATGTTGAAGGAGAATTAGAAGTTAAAGGTTGGTTTTGGGGAACTACTACAGGCGACTTCTTTGGGAGAACTTTTTCCTTTGTTGTGGTAGCACCTGCGCTCCTCTTCTTTGAAGTTGCCTGAGCAGGTTCAGAAGTACTTTTACTTCTTGTAGTGACCGGAAAGGCTTCTTCTTCATTCTCGGTATCAGAGTTTGGGAGTATAAAATCCCACATTCCGTGGCATTCAGCTACTTCTTCTTCATCATCGGTTTGTGAGGTTGGTTCCTCTTCCTCTTCTTCTTGCTCTGAATCTGCGTTAGATATAACATTGGGCGGCTTTGATTCAGTTTTCTTATAAGTTCTAAATGGTCTTTTGTTTGAGGTTTCGGCCACCTGCTTCTTTATCTCGACCATTTCGTTAGACAACGTTTTAAGGACCTTTTGTAAACCTTCCATGTCATACGGGTCCTTTGGGGTTTTCTTCTTGGAATCTTCTTTAAATGAGACTTTTTTAGCTTTTCTATCTTCCAAAGCAGCTTTCTTTTCTAGAGCATTGATGCGCTTTTCAACAGCAAGTGCTTCTCTCATGTTTTCAGCTAAGGTAGGTTTCCCAACCCTGTCCACAAAAATAGCTATGTTGGCAGGTAGGGCAGTAATATACCATTCGCTTCAGATTTGTTCACTTGGTTTAGAAGCGGTAGGGATTTTATTCAGGAGTTTATTAAATCTGGCATTAAACTCCTTTATTGGTTCCCTGTGCTCTATTCTCAGATTGGAGAGGTCGTTTATTAAAGTAGCTAAGGACCTATCATCTCCATATTTGGTAAGAAACTGCTCTTGGCATGTGTTCCAACTGGTAATTGAACCAGAAGGTAAGGAAAAATACCAGGATCCTGCTGATCCTTGTAAGGTGTAGGGGAAGAGTCTTACAACAACATCTTGCTCTGTCACTCCTTTTAAGTTAACTGCTAACATAAAATTTTTAATGTGTTCTTCAGCCTGGGTTCCGTCATCTGGATTAAATTTAGGCAGCCATTTTTCGGGAGCATCTGGTAGATCATGCAATGGTGCAGGCATGTTGACTGCACCTGGCCTAGTCCATGGGTCTGCCATTATGATAGCGACAGTGGTTGACACTACTGTTGGGATTCCAGATGTATGGGAAGGGATCAAAGATGAGGAGTGAATAGGTTGGGATATTGAGGCTTCTGATCCCTGATGAACGACAATTTGTAATGGGGGAGTGGATGGTTGACCTCGCAGAGGGGAAAATGCAATGGAAGACGTGGATGAGAGCTCTTCACTATCAGATCCTTCAGTAATTTTCTTTGCCCGTTTCCTTTTAGGTAAAGGAAACTCAGTGGGTTCAATACCTAGTTTTTCGCTCTGAAGTCTGGTGAGAGGGTGAGTGAGATTGAACTGCGAAGTCGCACTGCTTTCTGATACCTCATATTTCTGTGGTGAAATCGAGAAGCTCTGAAGTTTATGGATTAGAGACTGGACTTCAGGTGATTCAAGACTTAATTGTTCTGTGGTATGATGGGTTTGAGCAGTGGTAGTTGATTCCCCTTCTCCTTGTTTGGATACCGGCGAACCAGTATGCAAATGGGAAGGTCGAGGGGATTCGGAGGGGGAAATACTCTTGGAATGGCTTATAGGTTTGGACTTATGTGCCATTCACAGTTGAGGCCCTGCTTCTAGCGCCAATTATGTTGAGGCCTCGAAAATCGCTGCAACAACATAGGGGAAACCACCCGGTCCGGACCTTAGTACAGCTCCTTTTCCGTTTGGAATAGTGGCTCCGACTGGGGATAATGGGACCAGTTTCCCAAAAATGGATAAAAATGGGATGGATGAGCGACTTATATATTATGCTAGTGATAAGCGAATAACTACAACTATAGGCAGGAATATAATAACTATAATCTACCCCCGGGGTTTTATCGATCTCTAAAGTGTAGCGTTTGATGATCTAGGCTTTCAGACAGGCATATAGATGACTCTGTCCTCAAACGTAGATATTAAATTGCTCAAGATTGTTGTGCATAAATAGTTACACAAAGCGATAACAGCGAAATTACTACACTATCATTTATATCATTGTTACATACATGATTAAAAGAAATGCAAATCACAAAACATCCAATAGTGGGCTGAAATAGAGATTTGTTGTTATAGCGCATTGCATGTATTCAATAATAGCAAGAAGTAATAACACAGCAATTTATATAAGAGGAATGAATACAGATGCAGATAAAAGTACCATGTAAGCTGCTTAACACTCCCAAATATTAATCGCTACGTCGCAGTCCTTCCTTCAACTCAGAAAGCATTCCAAACAACAGACAATAGTGCGCAATTGTGTAAAACAGCTTTCCCATTAAATTAAGAACCATTGGTCGAGTTTCACAAAAGAATATAGGCTGAAGCACAGTAGTGCAAACTTCAGCCCTTAAGTCTGTTACAAAATTTTACGACCCTTTCCAAAACAATGAAAGGGTCTATAAATACATAATCTAATTTAAATATCTACTTAAACAGAAATCCTACTAAGCTGGTATCAATAACTTTTGATCCTGTTTTGGCTGGCGATCTGGCAAGCGGGAGGGTGACTCATTAAGTCGGCCGCTTTCCTTTGAATCTGAGTTGATTAATTGCAAGCATCGGCTCAACTTTCGGAGGTTTGTTGAGGCGCGAACTGAGCTGTGCAGCGTAGGTGGCATCTTGGATATCGGGAATTATACACCCGATTGCGTCTGTAAGGCACTTTAGGGCAGATCTCTGTGTATGTGGCTTGATCAAAAAGAGCCAATATGCATCTAAGGATAAGGTTTTAACTCCAGCGATTAATGTTCCTTTTTCTTCTAATTCAGGGTAGCATGTTAGCTCTAATGCATTTGGAGTTGTCATCTTTCCCGGTGTACATTGAGAAATCATATTGGCCAGGTAAAGAGTGTTATTGACTAAATCCACTAGATTGCTGGCGGTTGTTTTACATCTTGAAGCCGCCCTTTCTGCCTTCATCACTTGAGCATGCCATTCTGTGAAAAGAATATCTTTCTGTGTTTCATTAATCCTGGGCAATTTTGCTGCTTTTCCCAAATCAGTATCTTGCCAGTCAAGATGTGCAGTAATGGCTTCGTCCGCTTGATCTAGTTCAGTCCTGGCCTTTTCTACCTGTTGATTTATCGTTGTAGTTAGCTCGCACAGGGACTCAGCCTGATCCATCTGTTGACATAAGAGTCTGACCTGAGCTATCAACGCATTGTTTATCAATAATGCCTATGTCTTAAACTCTTTTACCTGCGATGTACCCTTCATTTTTTCTAGCTGCGATGACATTTGAGTAATCTGCTCGTCTTTGGTCTTTATCATTTGCTCATTCGCCACTTTCAAATTCTCCAATGCCTCCGACAATTCCTTTTGTTTCTGGATCGCATCCTGATCGATCCTTTCCGCTTGCAATTGCTGAGTCAACTGATTGTTCTCTTGCTGTTGCGCCAGCAACTGTTCTTCAGCTTGTGCTGCTTTTTGCCTTGTTTCAACCAATTCTGCCTGTAACGCAAGGATTTCTTGATCCTTATTCTTCAATAGAAGGCTCACCTCCGATGCTTTGTCAATTGTTGCCGCCGAATAAGCGCCTGCATACTGTGATAGCTTTGTTCTTCTTGCTCCCTTTTCTGCCTATCTGCCAGTTCTTTCTTCCTTCTGTCTTCTTGTTCCATTTGTGTTCTATGTTGTTTCTCGGCTTGTTCTTTCTCTAGCCTTTCTGCTTGTTCTTTTCTCTGCTGCTCTTCCTGTTGCTTCTTCTGCTGCTCCTCCTGTTCTTGAACAGGTCGGCTTGATGATGTTGCTGGGGATGTTGCCAGTAAATGCAGAGGAAGAGTTTGCAACCTCTGTTCTCTGAGTTTATTGAACTCAGTTAATCCCACATCGTTATATCGCATCCTAGCGAGTTCTTTAACATGACCAATTGTCTCAGCGGCAATAAACAAGTCATCAAACATATCCTTCTGATGCTCAAACCTTGTTAACTTGGCCTGCTCTAATGCATTGTAAACAGTCTTTTTTGGGTCGTATGGTCTGTTTGGGATCGTGGCCAGCGTTAAAGACTGGAGCTTCGTGGCTTCCTTTTCTGCATGTTTAAGATCATGCAGAGTATAAACGCCACATCTGAAGGGAAAAGATGGCCATCCTCTCTTCTTTTCTATTTTGAGAGTCTGTGTAGTACTCTCAGCCATGATCTGATATGCAATCTCCCTTGCTAGCAGCTTATCTGGAACATAAAGAGGAAGAACATGTGGGTCGGCTTTGCTGCCGAAAACTCTGATATAGGTGAAATTTTCTTCTCCAAACCAACTTGCTACTGCTGGTAAATCAAAGGAAGCTAGATAGGAAATTTTTGAAATGGGTTTATCAAAAATGGAATAGTAAATGGGCACCATGAAACCATTACAGATTTGATACAGGTGGTCTTTATAAGAAGACTTCCACAATTTTTGATGATATATATGAATGGGTGAAGGGTCCTGTGCAGTCCACCTCCACCCGAGAACAGGAAATTCGGAATTGAAACAAAGAGTGTCTAGGATATATGCACTATAGTAGAACGGGGGCATTTTTCTTTCTGAAACAACAAACTGAGACCTAAAATCATGAACAGCTACTGCTAATTTATCCGAAAGGATAGTAGCCCAATCCATAATCCAACTGTTTACTGCTGCCTCCATTAAAGGAACCATTTCAATGGTAAAATTGGCAGAATCATGCAATCCCCATAGCCTACACATCATAATCCCTGCATAACAATAAGGAGAAGCTAAAGAATCGACAGAGTACCTACCGGAGGATTCGTGCTTGTGTTTGTTGGGATTTTGCCTCCAATCCTTGATAGGTTCAGATTCGATCTCATTCTCGCTTGCGAACTTCTCCAAGAAGTCTTTGTTATATATTTTCTCAAGTTCAGGCAAATGATACATTTGCCTTAGGTCTTCTGGCTTGAATGACCCGAAAATCCTCCCATCTCTTGTATTAAAAGTTCTGTCCAAAATGGGGATTTCTTCAATCGCCCATCGCACAACATCTGTCATTGATCTCTGGCCGCTATCCTGTGAAGGAAAGAGTCGGCCAAATCTTTGAGAGTTGCATCAAACTTCTTGAGTAAGTCCACACTAGCTTGCGACACTATCTTTTCTGGTTGCTCAGCTTCAATTAGGTTATAAGTGCCCTGCCAAGTCACTCTGGTGAGCCCCGTGCATGTGGTATCGGAAATCAGTCCCTTCTTCTTGTTTGCGGCCGCTTGTCCCGCAGATGGTGTTGCGGAAGCACCTGCAGTCTTCTTGGACTTCTTTCCCATCTTTTCTGGTCTAGCTTCTGTGAATGAATTCTGCACAAGGAGGCAATTGGGCGTAATACACAGAGATAGCAATGAAAAACTCTTTAAGTGATACAGCACATATGAATAGATGCGTAACTAAAAGATTTAGCTTTTAAAATGGGCGCGTATACAATCTGTGAAAAGATTTTAAGACATGATCTTATTAATTAGCCGTTTTCGCTCCGTCATTCCTTAAATGCCCATTATATCGTTTATTCGGGTGAACGATTCACTTAAGCATGCAATGGATGTTTTGGCGGTTGAGCGTGGATGAAGGATTGCGTGAGAGATCAAGCCTTTATTACAATTGAATTGTGCCATCCCATCACTTAACGGCTCTTCGTTGAAAACCGCGCTTTATCGGATCGCAATCGGGGATGTAATTAGTGTGCTTTAATGGCGTGTTATCGGATATCACCGATCACCGAATGCGATATCGCATCGGCGAAAAGCTTTGAGCGCGATAAGACTTGGGTAAGATTGCCGCGATACCCGACTCCCGATTGCGCATCGCATCGGGACAAGTCTTCGGGAACATCACAATTGTGGTAGCGTGTCGCCGATCACCGATTGCCGAATGCGCGCCGCGTCGGGACTATTGGCAAGGAGCATTAAAACATGTAATTGGAGTATCGCCGATCGCCGATCGCCGAATGCGCATCGGCGAAAAACTTTGGGGTGTTTAATTATAATTCATGTGTCATTGCGATATGCGATCTTGCGATCACTTTATCGCAATGATAAATCATTACATGATTTCTTTTAAGGTTTTGCCCATAAAGTTTTATAAAATGCACTTATTCATTTTTTGGACTTTTTTGGATTATAATAACATTGATACCAAATCAAATTTTAAAGGGACCCATTTCATACGTTAATGTTTATAAGTAGAAATGATATGAAATGGGGGGTTGTTGTAGAGCACAACAGAATGTTTGCTCAAAGTTTAGGAGGAGAAGTCAGAAAGTGGTTCAAATCTTTGCCTGCAAATAGTATAACTAATCTCCCTGCATTTCACCAATTTTTTCTCAATAGATGGGAAGTCAAGAAGAACCCTTTACAGATTCTATCAGAATATGAAAATATTAAAAGGGAGGTAGGTGAAAGTGTACAGGATTATTGTACTAGATTCAAAAATACCTATATTGAAATACTTGTAAATCTCAAACCACCCCAGGATTTAGCCCTGATAAAGTTCCCAGATGGTTTTGATGTAGATATGTGGTACCAGCTTAGGGAAAGAAATTCTCCAACATTATAAGCAATGCAAAGAGACATTGTGAGTGTAGAGATCAATTTACAAGCTAAAAGAGCTAGGATGAGAACTGAAAGACAAGTGACTTTTAAGGAAGAAGCTTGAACTTATGCTGCAGAAGCTAAAATTGATTCCCTAGTAAGGACTATGGAAAGGATGATGGAGAGAATCAATATAAATGATAGGAGTGTTCCTAGGGAAAATACACCTGCCCAACAAAACCAAAATCCCAACCCTAGGAGAAACACTCCATAGATTAGACAAAGAGATCAAAGAGGCCCAGATCAACAAATTAGGCCACCATTTCAAGAAATGCTGATGATACAAGTGTAGTTGAAGAAGTGGAGGAGAATCAGATAAATTTAATTGGAACTAATGAATAGGATTCTATTTTTCTTACACAAGAAGAACAAGAATTATTTTTGTTGACTCAAACAGAAGTAGAATCTGAAGAATCTGACAATTATAAACATGGTTTTGAAAATGCTATACTAGAAGTCCACAGACAATATAATCTTAGGAGCAAGAAAAACAATGATAGCTCAAACAGAAAAGATTTGAATAATTATGCTAAGAAAACTTTAGAATATGATCCTAAGAAAACATTTGAAAGCTCAAAGAGAAATGACAACAACTCATAAAAGAGAAATACAGAAAATTTTATCAAGAAAACAATTGACGTCTCAACAAAATATGTCCAAACTGAAATACCTACTACAAGTAAACAAGATGAACTTGTAACAAAGACCATAGCTGACAAAACAGATTTCTCAAACTTGCTAAAATGTCAAGCACCCGTCAGTATTGAGAATGAAATTGAAAAATTCAAGATCTCTACCCCCCTTACGGAATTGGTGAACAAGAATATCTATAGGTCTCCAGTCCTAAAGGCACTCAATGTAGGAGAGAACACAAATATAATGAATTTAAATGATGACTAGCCTGAACTCTTGTTTGGACCAAAAGTGGATGGCAAGCCTCAAGAAGTGGGTGTTCCTCCATTTTATGTCAGTCTTAATATTCATGATAAGATCCTTCATAATTCCATGTTGGATTCAGGTGCATCATATAATATCATGCCAAAGACTGTTATGGAAAAACTTGGACTGGAAGTTAATAGACCATACAAAGATCTCTATTCTTTTGACTCCAACAAGGTTATATGTATAGGTCTAACTAAGGACCTTCACTAGACCATATACCAGCCAAAAGTTTAGTGATGGATATTGTAGTAGCAGATATTCCTCTGAAGTATGGTATGTTATTATCAAGGTCTTGGGGGGCCTAAGTTGCAGGGAACACTTCAAATGGATATGACATATGCCACAATACTAGTATTTGGTCAATCAAGGAGACTATATAGAGAAACATTAATGAAGTACATGGTGAGTAGTCAAGAAAGACCAGACAATTATCCCCTCTACTAACTTCACATTGATCTCGATTCCTTTATTCTGTAAAATAGGCAGAAAATGAATTCAATGAAAAACATGATACTCAAGTGCCTATTATGCAGCAAAACCCTAAAACAGAACCTCTTTGGAATATGACTTTTGATGGCTCATGTGGTAAATCAGGATCAGGGGCAGGAATCTAGTTATATAATCCAACAACTAATTAGGCTCAAGGTTGCTCTTATAAACTGAATATTCTGTGTACAAACAATATTGCAGAATATTAGGCATTATTGTTAGGCTTGAAGTTGCTTAAAAATATAGGTGCTAAAAGGATTTATGTCTAGGGATACTTTGAGCTTATCATTAGACAAATTAAAGGAAAATACTCAGCTAAACACCCTAGATTGAGAGAATATTGAAATGTTGTAATTGATGTGCTCAAAACATTTGAAGAGTATGACCTTGCTATTATCCCTAGGCTCCAGAATGCTCTGCCCAATGGACTAGCTTTTTTAGCCAGCACCTGCAAATTACCTCATCCAAACAAAAAATACACAGTTGAAGTAAAACATCATCCTGCAGTGCCTGATAACATGAGGTATTGGCAAGTTTTGGGGAATGAAAAACAAATTGAAAGCTTTTTGCAATCAAAAGATGAATTTGAAGACTGCAACATAGATTTGGAAAGTGAAATAGATAGTCACATTGTTGTACATAGTGATTTGGATCAAATTGCTACTGATTTAAATCAAACTACTGTTTATGAGGAGAAATTTCCTGTAAATAAAACTGTACAAAAAACTGAAATACATAAAGATCCAGAAAAAGAAGAATTCAAAGTATTGCAGCTCAAAGATAATGTTCTTCCTAGAGGACTTGCTCCTTTAGAGGAACTATTTGATTTTAATGATGTTTCTAGAAAACCAAAAATGGAACCAACAGGGACAAACATAGAGGAATGCAAACATAGGTAGTGAACAGAACCCAAAAAACATAAAATTTTCAAAAACACTACCTCTCATGGCCAAAAGAAAATATATAGCTCTATTCAAAGAATTCATAGATATATTTGCATGGAGTTATGAAAATTTAAAAGCCTATGATACTAACATTATACAACATAAGGTTCCAATCAAAGAAGATCAAAAGTCCTTCAAACATAAATTACGTGGGATAAACCCTATTTTAATGCCTCTGGTAGAAAAAGAAATCAAAAATATGTATGAAGCTAAGATCATAGTCCCAATTAGATATTCTAAATGGGTATCGAACATTGTGCCTGCCAGAAAGAAAAGTGGTGAAATATGGCTATTCATTAACTTTAGAAATTTAAACAAGATTTATCCTAAGGACAACTATCCCTTACCGAAAATGGATCACATATTGCAAAGGGTAGTAGGTTCTAGTAGGATTTCCTTGTTAGATGGTTTCTCAGGATAGAATCAAGTTTTAGTACATCATGAGGATCAAGATAAAACTACTTTCACTACCCCTTGGGGAACTTTCATGTATGTCAAAATGAATTTTGGATTAATGAATGCAGGTGCTACTTTTTAGAGAGCAATGGACATTTCTTTTTTAGAATAGATTGGATATTTCATTGTGATTTATCTCAATGACATCACAGTCTTTTTGAAAACTGATGAAGAACACTTAGCACATCTAAGAAAATTATTTGAGAAGTGCAGAAAGTTTGGTATTTCACTCAATCCTAAGAAATAATTATTTGGTCTTGAAGAAGGAAAGATTTTAGGCCATAACGTCTCTAAATATGGAATCAGGATTGACCCCAGTAGGATTGAAGGCATCCTTAAAATCAGTCATCCAAGAAACATGAAAGAACTTCAGTCTTTTATTGGAAAAATCAATTTTTTAAGAAGATTCATACCAAATCTGGCTGAATTACTCAGGAATATAACAAACATGCTAAAAAAGGACACAAAAATCAAATGGAATGTGGAAGCCAAGCAATCCTTTGACCTAGTCAAACATGCATTAACACAAGCTCCAGTTTTAATCAGCCCAGATTTCACTAAGGATTTCATAATATTTTCTTTTGCATCTGAACATACTATTGTTGTTGTGTTATTGCAGAAAAACAATGATGGACATGAAAAACCAATAACATTCTTTAGAAAAGCTCTGAGAGATGCTTCTTTGAAGTACAATATCATGGAAAAACAAGAATTTGATTTAGTTAAAGAAATCAAAGACTTCAGGGTTTATGTTTTACATTCTCATATCATTGCTTATGTGCCCAATGTAGTGGTCAAAGATATTATTACTCAAAATGGACCAGATGGGAAGAGAGGCAAATGGATAGTTGTAATATTGGAATATGATATAGAAATCAAGTCCACCAAGTTGATCAAAGGATAGGGATTAGCCAAATTGATGGTTGAATCAAATTTCAATGCTTTAGACATCAACATGGTGTTTTCTTTGGATGATCTTGAGGAACTGACGACTCCACCAATAGATGAGGCATATTTAAATTCACCCTGGTATGCAAACCTTTTATATGTTCTTTTCAATTTAAATGCTCCTCCTGGATTATCCAAAACCAAAGTTATATTTCTCAAATTAAAAGTTGTCAAATTTTGTATTGTTGATGGTATATTGTATTGGAAATATGTTGGAGGTGTTTTACTCATATTTTTGTTAAAGGATGTTGCTAACAAAGTTATGCAGGAATTCCATGAAGGTGATTGTGGAGGCCATCTTTATTGGAAGACAACTACTAAGAAAATCCTTAGAGTTAGTTATTATTGGCCTACATTATTCCCAGAAATCCATAATATGGTAATTGCTTGCCACAAGTGCCAACTCTTTGAAGGAAAAAAAAAAAATTACTACCTCCGCCCTTGAAACCCATCTCTGTTGAAAGCCCTTGAAAACAATAGGGATTGGATTTCATTGGTGAAATTCATCCTTCATCCTCTGCCCAGCATAAATGGATCCTAACTGCCACATATTACTTCACCAAATGGATAGAAACCACTCCTTCAAGAGTTGCTATTGATTCTGTCATAATAAAGTTTCTTGAAACCAATATCCTTTCTAGATTTGGTTGTCCTAGGAAACTAATCACTGATAATGCTGCAGCTTTCAAGTCAAAAAATATAGTGGATTTTTGTCACAAATTTCATATCTCTTTGGGAAATTCAACAACTTATTACCCTCAAGGTAATGGGTTGGCTGAATCTTCTAATAAAATTTTGGTAAACATTATTAAGAATATATTGGAAGACAATAAGAAGTCATGGCACAACAAATTGATCTATGCATTATGGGATGACAGATTAACTACAAAGAAATCAATTGGCATGTCACCATTTCAGTTGGTTTATGGTATAGATGCAGTATTTCCTTCTTCCATGGGAGTACTAGTTTTGAAGATCTCCAGGAGATATAAAGTGAGCCTAATGATATACAAAGGAGGATATATCAGACTATTCAATTGTAACAATCCAGAGAAGAAGTATACAATAGAACTCAAGTTGTCCAAGAAAATATAAAGAAATTTTTTGACAAAAGAACCAAGGCTGATGATTTCAAAATGGGAGACAAAGTGTTAAAGTGGGACTCAAGAAGAGAAGACAAAGGAAAACATGGAAAATTTGAGAATCTTTGGAAGGGTCCATATATCATTTCAGCTTTAAGAGGGAATAATGCATTTTTTCTCAAATAATTGGATGGAACAGAATTATCAAGAGGTCTTGTCAATGGCAAGATGTTGAAACATTATTTTTCATAAGCACAGAGATTTCCCCACTCCATTATTAATATCACATTTTTTCAGGTTTAGTTGGTTAATTCATATATATATATATAAAGGAAATCAAATTGAACACAAAGCAAATTTGAAGGACTCAAGGCTATTGGTCATGTGTTCTTGACACTTCAAGCTGAGAAGTTCCATCCCCAACTAGAGCCACTGTTAGGGTCCTATAATTTATAGGATCTTAAGGTGATTAAGCATTTCACAGTTTGCAAGTTTCAAATTGTTCATAAGGTGTCAGTTTTCAATACATTTCTTTAAAAATAAAAAATAAAAAAAGAGAAAATAAATGAAAAGTGGGTATATAAAAAGAAGAAAAAAGAAAAAAAGAAAAGAAAAGAGAACCCCAAATATTGTTCAAATCATACAATTTAAGAATGATTGAACAAATTTCAATTTATGTTCATAGATTAGAAAATAAAGATTTTTCAAACAGTTTAACCTTGGCAAATCAATAGTTAGGTAGAAATTGAATTTGGTCCAACTATGTAATGTGGACCAAAGAGGAGAAATAAGTGATAGAGTAGGTTAGATTTTTAAAGAAAAAGAGATGCAAAAAAAAAGAATAAAATATGAAAGGGTCTACAAGTCTAAGTGCACCCTGCAAATGGAAGAGAACAAAAAATGCTAGGCTATGGAATAAGGAAATTTATAAGGAAAGGGGTATTTATCCTATTAATAATCATTCCCCCTTAAAAAAATTATTCATTTACCCCTCTTTCTCTAGGGTTTGCCCCCATTTATCTCCCTACCCCACTACTGTACTCACCTGTCACATCATCATTAATCAACCTACCACCTTGCACCCCATCTCCTCTCACTCTGCCCAATCTAACGGCCCACGTCCCTTCCCCCCCCCCCCTCTCACCCTCCAAAAGTTAATCACGAGGGGGGGTCAGAAGTTGGTGGTTTCCACCCCCATACGTGTCACTCCCTCGTAAGTTCGCACCCCCCCCCCCCCCGAAAATTTGTATTCAGTATCAGCCAAACCACTCATCTATTCAACCGTTGGACACCCACCACCTCATGGTGCCAAGACGTCAGATCCACCCAGTCACTTCCATTCCTGCCGTTGGGAAATAAATGGGTTGGGCCGTTAGCCAACGAACCCGTGCCAAATCAGGCCAATCCAACGGTACGATTACAAATCATAAAACCACCAGTATGTCGATTTCAAATTTTAACTGTTATTGTGCACTTGCAGGTGTTTTTCCACTCCATTCAACCATTACCAAGAACACACAATGAAGACAAATCACAGTAATACAGTGCAGGATTACTCATTTTATTATAGCGATCATCATTTCCCACTCTTGAATCCCATTTATGGTTAAATCCCTATTATTTCTCCCTCACTAAAATCCCACTTCTTTTATCCCTTTCTGTTATAGATTTAGCACAGAACAATTTTCAGAGGAAAGTTGCAAGGAAAACAACAATGGCACCAAAGAATAAAGAACCAGAAGTATTCAACCCAATGGTGCACCCACCACTGGATTTAGATCATTTACCATTAGTTGATATGGATTACAAGATACATGAAACCCTCTCAGAATTTGATATGTTTAATATATATTGTCGGTGGGAGGACAAATTCATGGAGGAAATAGATGAAATAGGCCTTTGGGAGAGCCTTTCTATATCTTCCCTAAAACACATTGTTGCCCATAATTGATCAAGAAGTGTCATTCATGTTACAATCCACAACAAAGAGCAGTGATGGCCCCAACATGACACATTTTATTCACAATTAGTGCTTAATCCACCATGCAGATGATGCAAGCCCTGGTTATTGAAGGAGTTGTTCCCTTTTTACATGAAGTTCTGATTGAAATGTACCAATATTGATTTCTCCAAGAGAGCTAAAACATTAGAACTTTTCATGGCTGAGAACACACCTCTGCCAAGCAGAAACCCTCCTTATTCCTCCTTTTTTTTCCCTGACATAACCAAACATATTACCGCAGTTCTTTCATATTTGCTTGGCTATTATTCTGACCAATGGATTGATGAAGCTATTATAGCTTTCCTATCTATCCTCTCAATTGAATCCAAGCCTTCTGTACTTTTTAACTTCAGCCAGTTTATAGCAGATGTAATCCATGAACAACTGGTCAATTTCTTCACAAATGAAGTTTTTCATTACTCCTCAGTGTTGGTTTACATGTTTTTGTATTTTTAGGCAGTTAAGTTCCAATTTTCATTAACCAAAATGAATGATGAAGGTGAACCTCAATCAGTAATATTTTGGACAACATTGGTAATGAAAAATCAAAAGGATTTTAGCTACAATACATTTGTGCAAATGTTTGTCCACCTAGTAATGAGCCTCCACAGTGGGACCTTAGAACCAAGGATAAATGAAGATATAAAGAGAATTATAAAACTATCTGATCAAGCTAGAACCGATGATTGTTACTTGTACCAAAACTACACTGAAATAAGTGTGTATGCCTATGAGTTAGCCCCCTACAAACTACCAAAGTTCCTCCCCATGACGATATTTGAATTGGAGTACATTAGATAGATGATTAGTGCAGATGAGATGTATTTTTTATCAGCCAAGAAGAAATCCCAATTCAGGATCAAGTACCAAATTGGTCCCTTTATTTGCAACAACAAAGTTGCAGGAGAGGAGGCAGACAAAAGATTAAGAGAGATCAATTTTACCCATAGCTTCACATGGGCTTATGACCCATGGGACATTATTTATAAGAAGAGGGTGGAAAACAAGTCCACTGCCTACATCCACACTCAAAGGCCAAAAATCGAGAAATATATGAATCAAATATACTAGATGCCAGATACTTTACAGGAAGTCGAGGAGAAATTAATTTCCTCTTCCAATGCACAAACTCCACGGTAGCAGGAGAAACAAATTACTAAAGAAAGGTCTGAAAAGGGGAAAGAACAAGAGAAAGTGATAACGGGGAAGAAATCTAGAGAAGATCAATCACCAAGAACTGATATTTCCATGAAAGAATTTAGGTTGAAGTACAGGAAGAAAGCTAGAAAACACATGGACATAGATAAAGGGTCACCACAACAGACGGTGATCAACATAATTGATATTCTAGATTCCTCCCCAGCTGGAGGACAATCATTTCCTTCTACTTCGATTTTAGAAAGACAACAATCTCTTCAAGTGTCCTCATCTTCAAAGGTGGATGAAGAGAAAGAAGAGACAATTTTTGATACCTTCAGAGAAATCAAAATCAGAAATGAAATACTAAAGAAGAGCACCTATGCTCAGTTTTTGAAGCAGAGTGCAATTGCACAAGGTAGAATTATCTTTTCCTTTGACTCAGAGAAGGGAAAAATGTAGATGGAATTTTTGGAGGCACAAACATTAGAGCCAAAAACTACAACATACTACAAACAAACGTCCTTTGAGTTTGATGTCAAGAATGCCCATCCAATAGATCAACTAGAGATGCACAAGCAAACAGGGGAAATGATTTCATCTACTTTAACCAGCACTTCCATGAATTTATTCAAAATGGAGGTGGCCCTCTCAAATTCTCAATCTCAGTTGAAGATGGAGAGAATTTCATCATTGTCAAAGGACACCATGATTAAGTCTTTGGAAGACTTAGTAATAAAAATTGGATATGATCCCTCAGATACAAAATTAGTTGAAGAATTAATAAAGAAGAAAGATTTAGACATTGCAGCTCTAAAGAAGCAACTCAAGCTGCCTACTACACATGACCCATTGACCAAGGAAATAGAGGAAACAAAGAGCATAAAGGTGACATGATGAAACTAATAGTGGAGCAGTCCATCCAAATCAAACAGATTGAGACAAAGATGGACAAGATGGTGTAGGAGAAAGAAAAAGCAGCACAGATTGCTAGCACAGCAGTGGAAATGCTTACTCTAACAACCCTACCCATAACTACTCCAACAGGTGCAGCCACAGGAGCAGGAAGTAGTGCAGAACATTTGCAAAGATCTATGGAAGAAATGAATCTGCAGAATGAAGAAATCAAGAGGTTGGAATCCCAAGTTGGTGTGCTACAAGATCAGATTAAAAGAGCTAAAAAAATCACTTGGTAGAGATGCAGAGAGCAAAGCCATTGATAGAGAAGCTTCAGAAGTTAGAAAAATAATCCTCCATTGGAAATACTCTAGGGAGGGTTAAGGAGATCATTTGGCACAAAATAATAGATCGTATGAATGAAATTTGGCCTAGCATCCAAATTATTTTTGAGTAGAAAGAGTTAGTAGAGAAAGCCAAAGAAGCAATTTCAGCCACCAATACAGAGTTGGGAGATATGCCAGCAACAACAAAAAAATTATCAAGTTTATGAATGCAAGAAACATATATGAGCTGGAATAATTGGGAGTAGCAGATACGACAGAGACCATACTACAAGTCAAAAATATGTTGATAAAGAAAAGTTTAAATGTGCAGCTTCAAGAAAAATGCCAAGTTCTAGAGCTGATAATCAACAGGTTTTTTTAACATAATGCAGCCTCTACATCAAAAAGGTCATCCCTCTCTGTTTTTCATCAATGAAAAACTCTTGGACAGAGGGGATTATATCAAGAAATTACAAGGCATAGCCACAGATGCTGCAAATCTATCCAACATCGAAGGCAACATAACAAGAAATGCTATACTAGAAGTAATTAGCAATAAAATTTACATTGAACATGAGCTAAAGCATGTGTTTTTGGTCAAGCCATTGTTTGCCAAATACACTGATGTTGATGAGGTTTATCAAATATTAACTAAGATAAAGATCCCAAAGGGGGGAGCATGGAGTGACTTATGTGACTACCAAGAAGAACGAGACAAGGATGACTAGAATGACCATACAGGCATGAGTCAGCACCAGCCACGTCAGCCTAACCACTCCAGTCAAATTAATACTTTAGGCAACAACATCCCAAAAAAGAAGGACACCTGTCCCATTTCTCTCACCATGGCCACTCCTTGGCTACATTAATCAATTTTTCCTTCATTGTAATAAATAATAGTTGACAAGTGTACAAGGAAAATTGTTTTAGTTTTTGTTTGAATACTCCATGCATTGGGAGTATTAGGGGTTGGACCCTAGTCATTGGAACAATTTTTCTATTTGGAGCATTGTAAGTTTGAGCTAGAGCATCAATAAAAAGGACAGTTTACAGGACACTTCATCTGTTTTGACCTAGTGATATTTTTATTTCTATGTTTAATGTATTTCTGTTTATCCATCCATGCATCTTTCATTCTTATTGTGAAGAAAAAATTATAGTTTAAGATATGTTGTTGGAGCACCTTACTGCTATTTGTGTTTACAATCTATATGTTTTCCTCTGAATTATGATTAAAACTTGAATGCTTTTTAATCCTAACTGATATCATTTTTCGTTCATTCCATTTATCACTCTACTTTTAAAGATCTATTAGGAACAATAACCTTGCCTGCAAACACTCTGTAAGATTGATGCTACCACCCATCCTGTGACTCCATAGCCCAATGGAAAATATTAAAAAATGATCTTTCTCCAACCAAATGAACAAACAAACAAACAATCTTTTTATTCTTAATATATAGCCTAAGACATTATAGCACTAAAAACAAAGTTAAATTATAATTGCATAGAGAGAGTCATCTCTGAGTCCAGGAAGGCTAGATCCTAGACTCATAAGTGGTTTGATGTATCTTTTGCGACTTTTGTTTTTCCAATCTTCAAAATCATAGAACGATAACATTGAGGACCAAGATGTTATTATTACCTGGTGAAGTAGGTGGTGAGTCATCCAATATTATCGGGGAGGTCGACTGAACATGACCCATCCTTGAAGAGGCAGTCCTTTTCATGGCCGATCTACTAGTCTCGGTAGGGCGTGGGGTCAGGATTTTTGATTTTCCTTCATTTCTTGCACTCTTCTTCTTGGATGACTTCCCTGCACTCGTCCTTGAAACTCCTTCAAAAATTATTTTCAAGTCACGTTTTTAACCTCCAGTTCCTTCTTAATTAAAATTGTGATCAACCCGTGGTGGTATAACTTGTGTGCAACCTGGGTTGACTTCCCTCTCTGAACATCTTTCAACATTTTCTCTAAGCTCGTGAGGAGATAATAGGGAAAATTAATGAGCTTACCAAACTCAAAATGCAGGAGAAATCGTATGTGATATAGGAAGGTCAGTGAATAACAACCCTCGTAAGTGAGAAAATTTTGCAATACGTAAATGAGGTCCTTCCATTTCCCAAGCATAGCACTATGCTGGAGACCTTTATTTCATTCCACCTTTTGCTTTGGGTCGACCACAAATCGGCACCACAACTTCTTCTCAATCTTATCCTTCTTAAACCATTGTTATCCCACTACTGCTAAACATGTAGCCTAAGATATGGACTCCTATGTGACCGCAAATTCCAACAAACCCGCCTTGGCTTGCTTTCCATAAAAATTTCGGACAAATGCTAGTGCCACAGTTGAGTCTAATCAATCAATTTTTTGCAGAAACAGGAAGAACCCGGATTCCTGCAATATTTTAAGGCTATTTCTATACTCATTCATTTTCTCCATCTCCTTCACGGATCATGGTTAAATCCTTACAGGCACCATTTCTCTATTTGAATTCACCCAATCTTTGTCTAAAACTTTCGAAAAGTATTACAAATGAAGAACTGAAAGCTTTAGCGAGGGGTTTATGATGGTCGAGCTATACATCCGTTAATATATTGGCCACCTTCCAAACGGTCATGCTCCATCATTAACATTACCTCCCTAGGATGTGTGTGAATATGAATTGGTTCAAGTACAGGCCGACGATGATGATTGGGAAAGGCGGTAGTTTAGATAATGATTTGATGTAACAGTTGTGTGAGGTCAGATATGAGGTAAGGCCATCATTGACAAGTGATGAGTCTTTTCAAGAAGAAGTAACTATTGGATTTCAAGAAAATCATACCATCCGACATTCACTTCATGATGTCACATAAGTTGTACTCAGTACTCATTAAAAAGATGAGATTTCATAATCTAAAATATCTTTGTACTTAAACAATTTATTCCTAATTTAGTAAATGATAAAACAAAGTGTTAACCATAATACAAATTATTGAATGCCATGATCTATAGGTGGTGCAATCATTCTTCCTGTACAAAAAAATTTACAAAACAAAGATAAGATTTTCAATACACATTTTTGCACCAAGTGTTCCTGCACTATATTTTCATTGAGACCATTGATCCTGCACCAAAACATGTGTTTTCATAATTGGGCATGCTCAGCGGTGCAGATTCATATACTGAACATGCCTGCACTGAACATGCTTGCACTAAACATGCCTGCACTTAAACATGCATGCACTGAACATGCCTACACTTGAACATGCTTGCACTCGAACACACATTCCTACACAAGGGATATTTGTAGCATATCTAGAAAGAGAAAGGGAATAAAAAAAAAAATCTGATAGGATATAATTCATAGGTTGGATTTGAAAAATTTGTTGGATATACAAGGGAGGTTTTATTCGCCATTATTTGGTGTTGATATATGCCTTCTGATCTGACTTGTGAGTTCACATCAAATCCTGCAATCGATCCATGAGGGAAAAAAAGAAGTGGGAAAAAGGGTAAATTTTAGAATGGGAAGGAAATTACGAAAAGGGATTTAAGAGTGAGATCACCAAGAGGAACAAATCAAAAAAGGATTTTGGGGAAAAAATTTCAAGGGGAAAAGAGGGAAATACCAAATCAGATAGGGAAAGTTTCCTTGAAGAAAGGGATGGTAAACTTCATGGGATAAAAATAAGAAAATAAAGGGGATTTTTTACCAAAATGGGAATAGAAGAAGGGCAAAATTTCACCTGAAATCTGCCTATATAGTGCTGATCTAAAAAGTAAATTTAGCGGGAATTGAGTGTTGCTTGGATAAAAATTTCCGTGCCAGCTATCCCAAACTTGGATAAGGTTTGGTTCCTGCACTTGAACCTGCTTCTTCTTGGTGACAGTGAACACATCTAAAAATCAAGCAAAATTCCCATATTATTAGAATTTTATCTCCCTACCAGCAAGCTAGTTTTCAGGTTGATCCGTCTGCAATCATGTCAGTAAAACTGATTTTCACAACCACAAGAAAATATTTTTTCTTTACCTTTCTTTTTTTTGGATTTTCTTTAAAATTTATTCCAAGAGAGAAGAAATTATATCACAATAGGTCGGCATAGCCACCTACCAACTGCAGTTTAGACTGTTGTTTCACTCGCTTCATGAAATCTTCCTTTGTGAGGGGCTAAAAGTATGCTTTAATCCTATGCCCATTCACAAGGAAAACTGAATTTCGCCCATCGATAGTTTTGAATTTAATAGCCCCATTGTCGAAAACTTGAATTACCTCATACGGTCCCATCCAATGAGTATGGAACTTCCCTTTAAAATGTTTAAATCTAGAGTCATAGAGAAGTACCCAATCACCTGGTTGGAACTATTTCTTCTTGATAAACTT
Source organism: Pinus tabuliformis (assembly GCA_031772625.1). Classification (NCBI taxonomy): domain Eukaryota; kingdom Viridiplantae; phylum Streptophyta; class Pinopsida; order Pinales; family Pinaceae; genus Pinus; species Pinus tabuliformis. Next base: position 1,224,346,027 of record CM062811.1, read on the forward strand.
GTCATTCCACTTCTTGCGTTGCTGCTGCACTAAAATATTCTGTTGAACAACATCCGTCTGAAATTCATCCAACTCGTTTAACTAAAATAGATGTTGTTGCTGTGCTTCTGAGAGATCTAGACCCAATTGAACTATAGTTATAAAAGTCTTTATCTGAAATTCAATCGACAAAAGGAATTGTTTTCCGTACACCAGCTCATATGGTGTATGCCTTGTGCTATTCCTCCAAGTGGTTCGATAAGCCCATAAGGCTTCAGGAAATCGACTGGCCCAATCCTTTTTGTGCATGTTTACTGTTTTGGTGAGGATGGATCCGATCACCTTGTTTGTAGATTCCACCTGGCCATTTGATTGCGGGTGGTACGGTGTAGATTTCCTGTGATGAATCTTATATTGATTCATGACTTCCTGTCCCAAGTTAGAAACAAACCATGGTCCATTGTCAAAAACAATTTCTCTCAAAACACCAAATCTAGCAAAAATTTAACTAAATAGAAAATCAACAACAACTTTCTCAGTGGCAAAAGAAACAACTTTAGCCTCTACCCATTTAGTAACAAAGTAAATACAAACCAAGATATGCCTTTTATTTAAATATGTGGGGTTTATGGGTCCTACGAAATCAACAGCCCATTTTTCAAAGCGCTTAATCATAAGTTGAGGACATAAAGGCATTTCATTGGCTTGAACAAGTTGACCCATACGTTGACAACTATCACAACACCTAACATATTGCTTGGCATCCTTAAAAAAAGAAGGCCAAAAATAGCCAATGCCTAAAATTTTATATGCAGTTTGTTTATCAGTCAAGTGGTTATCGCAAGGTTCAACATGGGTATATTTTAAGATATCACACATTTCTTCCTCTCTCACACATCTACAAATAATAAGATTTGGTCCAGTGTAAAAGAGGTCTCCTTATATCCAAGAATGCGAAGCACTTTTCTGAATGATATTCCCCTTTTCATGAACGGATAAGTGAGGTGGTGTTTTTCTAGTGACTAAATAGTTAGCTATGTCATCAAAAAATGGGGATTTTTCTAACATAGAAAAAAGATGTTCATCAGGGAAATCATCATCAATATGAATTACTTCACCGGGATCATTTAATATAGAAAGATAATCAGCTACAACATTAGACTTTCCTGGTTTATCAATAATTGTAACATTGAATTCCTGTAATAAAATAAATCACCTAGTCACTCTATCGCTAGTTAAAGGTTTATTCATTAAATATTTTATATCAGAATGATCAGTATGCACATAAACTTCATATCCTGTAATGTAATCTCTGAATTTATTAATAGAAAAAAGAACGGCTAAAAATTCTTTCTCAGTCATTGTATAGTTAAATTCGATAGGTGACAAATATTTATTCATGTAATAAATAGCATAGGATTGTTTATTCTCCTCTTGTCCTAAAGTTGCGCCAATGGCAGTGTTTGAGGCATCAGAAGAAATGTGAAATGGCAGGGACCAGTTTGGTCCTCTCAAAACTGGTGCATGTACTAATTTTTCTTCAATGTCTCAAACAACTGTTGGCAAGTTGTGGACCAGGAGAATTCACTATCCTTAGCTAATAATCGAAAAAGGGGGGTAGCAATCTTGGAAAAATTCTCAATGAATCTCCGGTAATAACCAACATGTCCCAGGAAGCCTCTCACTTCCCTTTGTGTTTTTGGTGTAGGTAGACGAAAAATAACTTCAACTTTAGCGAGGTCTACCTGGATACCTTTGTCAAAAACCAAATGACCAAGAACCACTCCTGCTTTGCACATTAATCTACATTTTTTATCACTCAAAGTAAGATGAGCCTCTTGGCAATGTAAAAGCACTTTTTCTAGATTTTTAAGAGCTTCATCAAATGAGTTACCAAACACAGAAGAAGCATCCATTAAAAGCTCAACACATTCAATATCAGCAAAAATAGCCAGCACAACCCTCTAAAAGGTGGTGGGTGCATTACATAACCCGAAAGGAAGCACTCGATAAGAAAATGTACCCCAAGGGAATGTAAAGGTAGTTTTGTCTTGATCCAAGGGTGTGATCTTGATTTGGTTATACCCACTAAATCCATCTAAAAATGAAAAGTACTTTTTACCGGCAAGGGTATTTAGAACCTGATCAATTAAAGGAAGGGGAAAGTAATCCTTGAGAGTGGCTTTGTTTAATTCTCTGTAATCAATGCAAATACACCATTTCCCATCTTTCTTAGGGACTATCACTAATGGAGAGACCCACAGACTGTCAGAAATGAGATAGATGAAATTAGCGGCTAAGAGTTCTTGTAATTCCTCTTTAACAATATCTCTTAGCACAGGATTCATTTGTCTCTAGGGTTGTCAAATAGGTTGGGCTCCCTCCTGAATATAAATATGATGAGTACATGTCTCAGGAGGAATGCCTTTCATGTCTTCGTAACTCTAAGCGAATGCATCCAGGTGATCTCGCAACAAGGTAACAAGATGCTCTTGTTGAGATGAATCCAGGTCTGAGCTAATGTGTAGAGATTTGCCTGGACTAATTTCAACAAGAGTGGTCTCGGGCTCAAGAGTATAGGAAGATGATGCTACAGTATGGGATGAGGAAGGTTGGGAATCAGAATTTTCTTGAAAATCCAGACTAAATATCTGATGAAGTGTGTCAAAGTTAGGCATAATGTCTAAATTGTTCAAGAAACCTCGTAATTCACCCTCTTGGGTAGACTCGATATGATGACGAATCAAAGAAACATATCAGGTATCCTCATCACTGTTGTCATAATCAAACCATAAAGTGTCCTTGATTTCCCAAATATATCTAGCAGGTGGATATAAGGTGACCTTTTTCCTAGAGGAGTCTAAGTGAGATGTACATATCATCAGAGAAAAATCCAATATATGCATCATCCGTGGCAAGCCATGGCCATCCCAGAATCAAAGGATGTCCTCCCACTAGATTGTTTGGTTGAAGCACAATGAAATCTATGGGGTATTCCCATGAATCTATAGATACAACCAAATCATCCAATACTCCATCGGGCTTGATTTTAGATCTGTCTCCAAGTTCAAGCATGGTGGGTGTAGGAGGAATATGGTCCAACCGAAGTTGTTCCATGGTTTGCCTGGTCATAACATTGATGGATGCCCCCATGTTTATTAATACATTATAGACAAGGATATCACTTATCTGGACAAAAACAACTGGGTTTCCAGTATCTATATATTTCTTCATTGATACACATCCTGTCATTAACTCAGTTACTCTACCAACAAACTGAATGGTCTGAGGTTCTACTCTCTTCCACCTTGGATTTTTAAGACATAACTCCCTAATTATATTTGTACATATGGAATTTATCTAATAGCCTGAAGTAAATGAACCTTTATGCAAAGATTCCTTAACTCTGAAGCCAGAGTGGACTCAGGGTCACTCTTCTCCATAGCCAACCTTTCTGGATAAGGAGGCTGGTTTTGAAGAAGATGGTGAACTTGAAGCTACGGGAATGGGCTGAATGGTGACATTGTTTTTCGAATGATCAAGAGTTTCCTCCCTCATTTTTCTCCTCAATAATCACCATGGGTTTTTTTTGTTTTTCTGGTTTAACTACCCTTCCCGATCTCAATTGAAGCTCATTTATCCCAATCAGCAAGGTTTGATAAGTAGGAGAAGGGGATGGTTCAACCGAGTGAATCAGTTGTACCACCTTATTATTAAGATTCGGTACCAGTTGAGCAGGTAGTTGAGGTGGTCTAAATGGTGGTGGAAACAGAAATGGTGGCATTGGTTGACTTTGCTGAGGTAGAGAGGGAAAATATGGTTGTGACATATGGTGTGTGCATATGAAAGAGGATATGATGGCATCTGAGTAGGATAGGAATTATATGAATGATTTGGCCCTCTCCATCCTTGTTTCCAAGGTTGAGAGGATTGTCCATGGTGAAAATGGTTTCCGTGCTGCCAATGTTGAGAGTGATTATTATTATTATGATAGGAATATGGAGGTGCATTATAACCATAAAAATGTGGTTCGGGAACCATACCTGCACATACCTGTGGCCAGTTCCTTTGCACTCCCATGGCATGTAATGGATCAAGTTAAAAATGCTCTCGTTCAAATACAACTTTTAATCCAGGTATGGAGGGGCATTCCTCGGTGGCATGGTTCTATGCACAGATCACACATTTATTAACACTCTTTATATCAACATGACACTCTCTTAAAGGATTTTTTTCCTACATTTTGGACAAAAAATAGACAATGACTCTTGTTCTTTTTCTAGTTTTTGATGAAATTTCAAAGAGTCTATTTGTTTTCTAATAGTATTCATTATTTCAATTTTCATATTGTCCATTTTATTCTCCAAGCCAATAATCATAGCATCTGTAGATCCCAGTTTGTTAGTTCTGCTTCGACTTCCTCTAGTGGAATTAGATTGATTTCATGAGAACTTCCTAGACAAGTCACAAATTTGTTCAAAAGTTTTCTGAGCAATATATCATTGTCCCAACAAATTCAAATTATGTCTAGAATCCTCAGTAAGCCCTCATAGGAACAATGTTTGAATGGTACTTAAATCAAATTTGTGTTTGGACCTTTGGAGTACATACAAAAATCTCTCTAAGTAGTCCTCCAAAGTTTCATCATCACCTTGTGCAATGGTGAAGATCTTGTCCTTAATTTCTCTAGTTTTACAATATTCCTAATATTTATTCAGAAACACTCTCTTCATTTGCTCCCAAGAACTTATAGTGTTTCCTCCTAGTCCCATGAACCAGCGCAAGGCTGAATCCTTGAGAGTTGCAGGAAACAATTTTAATTTCTAGGCTACTGAAGAATAATCAAAACTCCTACATAGTATATCAAACTGTTGGCCGGATAAATCGATCTTGCAGATAAGACCGATCTCCCTAGTATCAGAATATAGTCTAGCAACAAACAGACAAACAAATCTATCTTTCTCTAGACATATGCGATTTATAAATAAATACTATAAAGGTGTTAAGACCCTACCTTAGATCCAATGCTTGTTCGTAGTAGCCATCTTTCAATCGTTCGAAAGAGTTACCTTTGAGAACCTGCAATCACAAACAAGCAAACATTAAATAGCACCTGCATAACAAATATCATAAATCATGTCTATTATGGTGATCAAGGAATCCATAAAATAAACCATGAATCAACAGCTTATTGAGAAAAACAAACTTATTTGTATTAACTTTGAAGTAGAAGAACCTTACAACCTTTCCAGCCTTGATGTTGAACAAACTCTTCCTAGGGTCCAAAATAGGAATTTCCTTTACTTTGACAAGCCTTGCACTCTTCCAAATGAGATCATAGAGGTATGTAATCTCTCCTCATAAAAACTCAACTAAGAAGACTAAGTTCCAACAGCATTTCACCTCAAAAATATTCAGCTTCTAACCTCCTCAATAACCAGCCCAATGCTTCCTTTTATAGTGCAGAGGAGGAGGTTACAGGTCCACCTATGAAGGGATAGAATCCTCCTTCAAAGGGATAAGCTCCTCACATCAAGGGGTTAGCTCCTTAAGGTATGAGATGCATGAACCTTAAGAGAGCGAACTTGCCACCTCAAGATTCCTTCCAGAAGCTTCTAGAAATGACTGAAAGTGATTTTTTAAGAATATACTCGCGCCTTTTTAACTTTTACAGGGGTCCGCACCTTTAACACAGAGACAAAGCGGTCAGGTGCGCAGGAGACATGACCATTAAGTGCGAGATCGCAGGTAAGACAAAGAGAAAGTGTGAAACCAGAGTTTTAAAGACTTTGAGGGCTTTTATCTTACTTTCAAGGCTTGATATGAGGAACTGATGCTTCAGACTTGCAGAGGGGGAAAATATGAGTGGTAATGAACTCACACAGATAGCAGAATGTTAAGGTGACAATTTTTAGTGCAACAAATTACCCCTAAAGTGCGAAGTTTGTAATAGATGAAGATAGAATCTGTCATTTATGAAGAGTGAAGTACTTTATGATTTCAAGGATCATCTTGTGGACACCCTAGTCGGAACCTGTAAAAACATTCAAAGCAAAATATATATATGTAGACATATCATCGCTGAGGTAGGCATTCCCATACTCAGATCAAAACTAACTAAACTGTTCTGATACAGGGATGATTTTGTAATGCATCAAGAGTATAGACATGTGTAGACACAGTATGGGCACAGCCATCTATTTATGAATAGCCCACTGTAAAATAACTAACAAAATTCCTCGCAGCTTGGATGGAAGAAACTAGATCCAGGGTCTTGATTTTTGCTTCCCAAACTAGTACGATTTTATCCATGTGAATGAATGCGTCAAAGTCGAACATGGTAGAAACCACTTGATTACCAGTCAATGATGTGAACTGTTAACAAGTGTGAGAGAAACCACTAGTAATATCAATGGCTCTCAAAGTACCCAGTACAATCCATGAAACGTGAATAAATGAGCTGAAGTCGAACATGTCATAGAATCATTCGATCGAAGCTCAATGATGCAACCGATCGTTGAAGGCGAGAAACCTACCATTAGGGCATGCATATTTCAAGATACTGACGATTTCCAGATAATCTTCCTAGATAATGAGATGAAGTCGATAGAAAGCGATCCATCGTAGGCAAGCCCACAACATGAAATCATAGATCAAGTTTTGAAGAAATATATTGGCAAGGACTGACTCAGGGATGGTCAAAATGGATGACAGATATCTTGCAAATGAATGGTTTGTTTGAAATGATCTCTTGAACACATAACGACACTGCAGATGGTTTGGTGACAATTGACCCAAAGCTAATACTCAGAAACCGGCTGAAGACTTTCAATGTGGTTTGATTAACTGTTAGGCAAAGGATTTCCCAACCCAGGTGAATAAAAAGTGTTGTATTCAAGAGTGGTTAACGACTTTTCTAAAAAACAAAGTGTAACAAACAGGTTCATTTTTCTCTCTTTTCCCCCACCATTTCTGGCAAGTACCTCTTTATTTTTGACAAGCTTGAGGAGGATAACATTTGCTTGTTTATAAGCTCATCCTTCGGATGAGTCCAACTTAGTTTAAAATTTGAACCCTAAGAAGGAGTGGTTCATTCCTGTTTAAAATTGAACAAGTCCTTTAGTGTTAAATTTTAACAAGTCCAGTATAGGAGATGTTAGCCTCCTGTTGCAACAGGTGTTCATCTTTCATCATTAACAGTTTTACATGCCAAATATGTCATACTTTGCATCCTGCAATGCTCCATATTTCCAGAAAAAGGCCAAAGAAGAGGCCATGAAAATGTGCCAGTCTAAAGGCCACTGTTGTATTCCAATTTTGATGACTTAACCATTTTTGAAGAATGTTCTGTAAAAGGGAAGTCCAAACAGCTTAATCTTGGCTTCCTTAGGTTTCAATTTCTTGTTTTAGAATGTAGAGAATTGATATCTGTCCAAACAGTTTAATCTTGGCATATTTATAGATAGGTAGAGAATCAAAGGAGCCCAACTGCTTAATCTGGGCCCTTGGCAGAAATAAGTGTAGATTTAGATAAGAGGGCAGTCAAAAGAAAAATTGTAAAGCAGGGTCTGCAAGTCTAAGTGCACCCAAAACAAAAAGAAGAAAAAATGCTAGGTAAGTAGGCTGGGTAGGTAGCTTTTGAGGTTGCAGAATGTTGATATGTGATCAGTTTTTGTGTTTTAAAGTGATATTGTACTTCAGATCACAGGTACAAGGCAGTTTTCATTTGTAGGGGCTCAAACTGGACATCTCTAACCTCCCCTTCTTCCTCTTCCCCAAAATCACTCACTGATTTCCCTGAAGGGGTCAAGATCTGCTTCATTCCTTTTAGTTTCATCATTTTCCATATCATTTGCCTAGTGAAGATCTTCTTCACTCAAAGATTTCCATTCTTCCTCTATGAGTCACTTTTCCCCCTTCGATAACCTAAGATCCACATACTTAGCGCTTTCTTGTCATTTCCATATTAACTACTGACTCTATTATGTAAATCCCTATCTGTGTTCCCCTTCCCCTACTAAAATTATGTTAATAGCTCCCCTATATACTTATCCCCTCCCCCTGGTTGAAACATAACCATAAGTTCATTGCGAATTGCTAAGTTTATCTGAAACTCAGCAAGAACCCTCATCTCCACCTCAAGCTATCTCTTTATGCAGATTACTCCACCACACAGTATAAAATTCCTATCATGTGTATAAAAACCATCTTATTTGACTTATTTTCACCCTCCCAAGGCATAAACCCTTCGTTTTGCCTTAAAACCCTTCTCAAACTGCACAAATCGACTGTTCTAGGCTTTCAGACCCCTTCCGATGCCTTAAAAACCTGTTAAAAACCCCCCAAACTCCGCAAACCCAAGGTTTTGGACCCCCGCGACACTGTATTAAGATTCGAATATTCGTGGGCCCCATCCTTAAACCTTCGCCGCCTCATCTTTGCTGCCAACCGTCTGGCGCACCGCAGATCAACAGTGGGCAGGTCCTTTCCCCAGCGAAGCCTCCGAGGGTTAACGCCTGGGAGATCGGTAGTTTTACCGTCGTACTCCCGCCACGCGTCACCCTCTTGGCTGTGGTGGAGCCCCCTCTACCAATACCACTTTTGCCCAAAGGTGGTGCGCCCAAAACCAAAAACCGCCTCCGCCCTGAGACGTCATCAACCTGCGTCAGGCCTCCTGCCACCATACTGCCAAGTCGTCACTGCCACATCACTGCCACCATGTACCGTCACCTCATCGGCCGTACTGCTGACATCATCTGCTGACGTCACCCTACCACGTCACCTCCGTACTAGGACCCACTGCTGACGTCATGCTGATGTCATCACTCAAAAAGGCGCGAAAGGCAAAAATCGTACTTAGGAAAGCCCAGATTCAAAATTTGAGGCAGTTTTTCATGCGGCTACGGGAAATGGGCAAAAATGAAAAGCCCCTCATCGCGCGGCCCCCAGCAAGCCCGAAAGGCGCAGAATGACCCGATTTTCTTCATGAAGCATTCAGAAAGGGGCAAACAAAGTTTTTAAAGCAACAAAGGGCCGAACAAATGCCATGAAGGATCGATGGGACAGTCTAAACCATTCAGAAGATATTAAAGACTCAAGGATCAGCGCCAAAGAGTATCAGGAAGCGGCAAAGAGTATCAGTTCAGCAACATCAAATCAGATGAAAATTAAAAACCTTCATCAAGGTCAGGAAAGCAGTTAAGGCCATTTAAAAGCCTATCCGGTCGGGATTAGTGCACATTAATGCCAGCAAAACAGCAGCAAAACCAAGTTAGAGGTGGAGATAAAGGACAAATCACAGTTATTACAGGAGGACTGCACCGAGCCACCCAGGACAGACATTAACTCAGTTTTGATACAGTTGGCCTCAGCGCAGCTCAAAGATATTTTCATGCATTTATTTCTGGATAATATTAGGTTAAAGTAATCATTTTCTTTCAGACCTGTTTAGGTCGGTTGTAATAGATTAGTTTTGGGATAATTTTCCCTATATATACCGACCCTCTGTATTGTTTAAAGGGTTGGTTGGTTGATAATCCTCATTAGAGACTCGCACTGGATATCTGAGATGTTTTACTTAATCAAATATTGTTGAAAAGCTTTGGAGGAATGACTGTCTGCTCTGTGTCTAATGGTTTGAAGAATTGAATGTGGAATTCTTGTGCTGCTATATGAATCAATAAGTTTTTCTAACCTCTGTTATTTCAATTTCACATATGCTCAAGTCACAGAACAAAGGATTGGTTTAGAATTTGCTTGGTTGCACTCTATGCTCAGTTTCTGTGGCTTCTTAATGTTTTCCTCTTGAATTAGGCATAAATATGAATTCTGTTATGGCTCATGTTTGACCTATTTTCATATATGAATGACTGTTATCCAGGAATAACTGCTCCTAGATAGGGCTCATTTGTCTTCTTTCTGCTAATCTGAATGAGAGATTCTTAATTGCCCCTCATTCCTTAGCCTTTACTCCATCTCTTTTACCTTGAATGATTGTTTCATACGCAGCTAGCTTGCTCCATATTCCTTCTTGTGACCAAGAAAATGCACCAGCAGTCCTACTCCTTGACTCCACGCCCAATGGTTCTAAAACTGTCATGCTGTCCCTGCCTCTTTACTTGAAAGCATCATCCTTCCCACCAAAAAACAAAACAAAACCCCTTGAACTCAATAACTAGCCTAAAAACATTATCAACAAAGCTAAATCTGAAAGAGAGAGCCCTCTCTAATTGCAGGTGGGCTAGAACCTGCAGTCCAAAGATTGGTTTGTGGTTACCTCGGCCGCATCCTTTTGATGCTGACCAGAAGGACAACCTGAGTGCTAACATAATGGTGACTCCACTAGGGAAATCCTCAGTTATTTTCACAAATCAAGTTGTAAAACACCTGAGGAACAAAAATCAGTGCTGTCTGTTCCTTAAAACTACAGATGAAGTCTGAATGTCGGCCAGGAAGCCTTTGAAACTGTTCTTGCTTTGCAGTTACAGGAGTAAATAAATGCTGCTTCAGTCAATCTTCATGCTAGTTTTAAACTACAGATAATTGTCCCCGAAATTTAATCAGTTCCTTGCCAATTCTAAAAACATTCACAGAAAATACCAAAACAAATTCAGAATTTGGCTCCTAGAAAGAATTCTCGTTATACTAGGTCAAATCCAGACCCAAATCCACCAGCTGCTTTTGAAAATCCGAACTTAATCCAAAAAATCCTTAGGAAGCAAGAACAAAGAGAAGATTTTGCTGATAATAGTCCTCAAGTAGTTCGCCCAAGCAGTGTTCCAACCCGTGTCAAAGTCTTATTTCGTTCAACCCCTACTTCCCCTTGTTCATCATCTAATTCCCAAAGCACTCCTTCCACACCTCCATTCACTACACATACTACCATTACCACTATTGTTGTTCCAATTGTCCCAGTTGTTCCACTTATCCTTGTTGTTCCGGTCGTCCCTGTAAACATGGCCAATAGATATGCACCCCTGCAATTACCTGCAAACCCTGGGTCTATGCGTCAGGATTATCAAACTAAAATCACATATTTTGATGGAACTGGTACTTGCACAGCCCTTCAGCATACAAAGAAGATGCAAGACTACTTTGAGAACTACGAAATAGATGATGATAGTGTGATGTAAGAACTTGGTTCAGATCACTTGCTGCAAATTCCATAACCACTTCGGATGAGCTTTACCAATCCTTTACCAACAGATGGGAGAAAAAGAAAGACCCCTTGCACATACTTGCTAAATACGATACAATAAAAAGAGGCCCTCAAGATTCTGTCCTAGATTACTGTGCAAGATTCAATAATGTCTATAATGCAATACCACAGAACCTGAGACCTCCACCTGACCTTGCCTTGTATAAATTCCCTGATGGATTCGACCCAAATATGGCCTACCAGTTAAAAGAAAGAGCCCCTCAAACCCTGGCAGACATGCAAAATGTTGCTGTCAGCATAGAGGCCAACCTAATTTCCAAAAGAAATAGAGCTAGAATGGAGAGGAGAACCACTTTCAAAGAAGAACCCACAGCTTTAGATCAGAAACTTGATGCTATTATCAATGGCATGCAAAGGCTGGGAGACAGAGTAGAAAGTGTTGAGAGGAAATCATCATGGGAAGGACAACAGTCCAATACTATAAGGAACCCAAATTTTAGGAAAACGCAATTTCTAGTCCAGACCATGATATAAGACCACTTTTTCATGAAATTATGCAGAAGCATCTACATCTAGTGAACCCCCAGAGGACACTCATATGAACCTGGTGGATTCGAGGGCTGAGCATCAAATTTTCCTAACTCAACAAGACCAAGATGAGCATGAATTTAATCAATTTCAGACTAAGTCTGGTGAGTCTTTTGATTTTAAACAAGGTTATGATACTGCTGTATGAGGTCCACAAACAATATAAGCTGAGAACTAGGACCATTGACATTCATGAACCTAACAAACCAAAGGATGGCAAACAGCCCAACAAGATTAAAGGCAAGACTGTCATAACAGAACCAACTGATATACCTGTCCCAAACCCGCATCAAGTGAATGTAGAGGACATAACACAAATGCAGCCTTCTATTGACCAGCCTCTGCCACTTTCTTCCTCGAAAGAAAATTTGAACAGCATTCCAAAAAGCCCTCCTAAAATAGAAAAACCGCAATCAAACACTTCCCATAACACTGATAAACAAGACCAAGTTGCTGATACTCCAATGGAAAAAGGGAAACCTGCTTCTCACATTACTAAAACCCAATCTGAAAAATCATTTGACTTAGAGGCAGAAATAGGTAAATTGAAGATATCCATCCCCTTATCCGAACTGGCCAAACATGATGTGTATAGGCAACAAATTCAAAGGTCACTTCAAATGCCGGAGGTAAAGGATGATGTGAATGTTCTTAATGATCAACCTAAGCTGTTGTTTGGTCCAGAAGTTAATGGAAAATCAACATATGGATCTTTCTTGCCCTTTTATGTCAGTTTACATATACATGACAAAGTCCTGCACAATGCCATGTTTGACTCAGGTGCCTCACACAACCTTATGCCCAAAGCTGTAATGGAAAAGTTGAACCTTGATGTTACAAGACCCTACAAAGATCTATTCTCCTTTGACTCAAGTCAAGTCAAGTGTTTAGGCCTCATCAAAGACCTGTGTGTCTCCTTAGTCCAATTTCCTAACAAGACAATCCTCATGGATGTGGTGGTTGCTGACATTCCACCAAAGTATGGCATGTTATTGTCAAGATCTTGGGGAGCAAAAATCCAAGGATCCCTCCAATTAGACCTCTCTTATGCCACTATATCTGTCTTTGGGCAACCAAAGAGACTGTATAGAGAAACACTGATGAAATATGTGGTAACTAGTGAGAACAAACCTGAAAATTTTCCCATTTACTCAATCCATTCTGATATGGATTCTTTTATTTTATTTAATGATGAAATAAGTCCTCCCATTGATGACAAGCCGTTGGCTTTAGAAATGAACACACACATCAATGAAGAATCGGTTGCCCATACTGATAAAACTGTCAAAACAATCAAGGCAACCAGCTTACAAGAAGAACCTCCCCAAACAGAAAATTCAAATCTGCCCGCTGCAAGAATGACTGAAACTCTTGACACTAACCACAAGTAAGAAATCATATGGTATTTAGAGTTTGATGGCTCTGTCAACAAGTTAGGAGTAGGGGCAGGTGTTTGGATTCACAATACATATAACAATCATGCAGAAGGCCATGCCTACAGACTAAACTTCAAATGCACTAATAACATGGCAGAGTATAAGGCTCTCCTCTTAGGCCTTAAACTGCTCAAAGCTCTAGGAGCTGCAAAAGTATCCATTTTAGGTGACTCTGATTTGATCATACAATAGATGACAGGTAATTTTGTTACCAATGACAATAGAATGAGGGCCTATAGGACTGCTGCCACTAATATACTCAATACATTTACTGAATCCAAGCTTGCCAAAATTTCAAGAGAGCATAACATTCATGCACACAGCTTAGCCACTTTTGCTAGTACATGCAAGCTTCCCTTTGAGCCAAATCATAATTTTAATACTGAAATAAAACACAGGCCCACTGTCCCAAATAATGTTAAAGATTGGCAAGTGTTCGAGAATGATGCCCAGATTAACAATTTCCTCACCCTTGAGCATGAGTTTTCAAATATTAACATTGACATGGATGCTATGACGGATGAACAACAGAAAACGAATGAAAATCAGCAGGCTGTAACGCCTATAACGGCCAAACGAATGCTGAACCCAACTGTTTTTGATAATACAAATATAGAAGAGCTGAAACTGATGCATTTGGAGGAAATAGCCGAAACAGAGGCCGAAATCGTTGATCTGAAAGATAACTTACTCCCTGCTGGCCTCACTCCGTTGGAAGACATGTTTGATGCTAATGATGTTCCCAAGAAACCGAAAATGCAACCCCTATACGCTACTATAGAAGAACATAACATCGGGACAGTAGAGAAGCCCAAAATGATCAAATTATCTAAAAATTTGCCCCCTGATCAGAAGCCCAAATATGTTGATTTGTTCAAAGAATTCCAAGATGTATTTGCTTGGAGTTATGAGGATTTGAAATCCTATGACACCTCAGTAATCCAATACTTTATTCCCTTAAAACCAAACCAAATACCCTTCAAACAGAAACTGAGGAGAATCAATCCTATGCTTCTCCCTTTGATTGAAAAGGAAGTGAAAAGAATGTTTGAAGCAGGTATCATAGCACCCATCAGATTTTCTGAATGGGTATCCAATCTGTTCCTACAAGAAAAAAGACAGGTGAGATTAGGCTATGCGTGGACCTAAGAAATTTAAACCAAGTATCCCTAAAAGACCACTACCCATTGCCCAAAATGGACCATATTCTACAAAGAGTAGTGGGATCATCTAGAATTTCTTTGCTAGATGGCTTTTCAGGTTTCAATCAAATACTGGTTCACCCGGATGACCAAGACAAGACAGCCTTTACCACACCATGGGGAACATTTAAGTATGTGAAGATGCCATTCGGACTTAAAAATGCTGGTGCCACCTTTCAAAGGGCAATGGAACCTTTCAAAGGGCAATGGATATTGCATTTGGCAAAGAAATACATGATTTCCTAGTTGTATATCTTGATGATCTAACCCCTTTCTCTAAATCTGATCAAGAGCACCTGAAACATTTGAGGCAAATATTCATGACATGTAGGAAATATGGAATTTCCTTGAACCCCAAAAAATCCCTCTTTGGCCTTGAAGAAGGAAAACTCCTTGGCCATATCATATCAAAGGACGGGATTAGAATTGATCCTGAAAGAATCCAAGCCATCCTCCAAATCCCATATCCAAGAAACATAAAAGAGTTGCAAGCATTCCTGGGAAAGATCAACTTCCTAAGGAGATTTATTCCAAATCTAGCTGAGTTGATAAGACTGTTAAGCAACATGTTAAAAAAGGATGCCAAGGTAAGATGGTCTCTTGAAACCAAACAAGCCTTTGAGGGCATAAAATCGGCCTTAACCCAAGCCACTATCCTTACAAGTCCACAATTTGATCGGGACTTTATCATATTTTCTTTTGCGTCTGATCACACCATAGTTGTTGTTATTTTGCAAAAGGATGATCAGGGAGCTGAAAAGCCAATTGCATTTTTTAGCCGAGCCTTAAGAGACGCCCCTTTGAAATACCCAATCATGGAGAAGCAGGCCTATGCCCTGGTCAAAGCAATCAAAGATTTCCGAGTGTACATTTTATATTCACATGTAATTGCTTATGTCCCAAATGTTGTTATAAAAGACATATTAACCCAAGAGGGATTAGAGGGAAAAAGAGGCAAATGGATTGCAAACATCCTTGAGTATGACATAGAAATAAAACCAACCAAGCTCATAAAGGGACAAGGTTTAGCCAAACTGATGTCCAAAACAAACTTTCAAGCCTTAGACATTAACCAATTGGACAATGAACAGGAGCTGGCGACTCCACAGATCAGTGAAACCTTTTTGCAATCCCCATGGTACGCTGATATATGCTTTGTTTTGTTAAACTTGTTTGCTCCCCCAGGATTGTCCAGAACTAAGAAAAGATTTTTAAGAATGAAGGCTTCATAGTTTTGTGTCATAGATGGCGTATTATTTTGGAAAAATCATGAAGGTATATTGCTTAATTGTTTAATCATGAATGAAACTAACAATGTCATGAAAGAATTCCATGCAGGTGACTGTGGAGGACATCTATATTGGAAATCCACTGCTGATAAAATTCTAAGGGCTGGTTTCTATTGGCCCTCTCTTTTTTCAGATGTAAACAAGTTTGCCATTTCATGTCACAAATGCCAAATCTTTGAGGGCAAAAGAAAGCTGTTGCCCCTGCCCCTTAAACCCATCTCAACTGAAAAGCCTTTTCAACAATGGGGTCTTGACTTCATTGGAGAAATCCATCCCTCTTCCTCAGGCCAGCACAAATGGATTTTAACAGCCACCGACTATTTCACCAAGTGGGTTGAGGGCATCCCATGTAGACAAGCCAATGACACCATCATTATCCAATTCCTAGAGTGCAACATCCTTTCTAGATTTGGCTGCCCTGAGAAAATCATTACTGATAACGTCGTTGCTTTTAAATCCAAAAAAATGATCAATTTTTGTCACAAATTTCACATCACCTTGCGGCATTCCACAGCCTATTACCCCCAAGGTAATGGCTTGGCTGAGTCATCTAATAAGAGCCTGATTAATATCATAAAGAAAGTGCTAGAAGAAAACAAGAAGAACTGGCATAGAAAGCTCACAAATGCCCTATGGGCAGATAGACTTTCAACAAAGAAATCCATTGGGATGAGCCCTTATGAGATAGTATATGGCATGGAAGCCAGGTTTCCTTCATCTTTGGGCATCCCTACTATCAGACTGTTACAGGAGATTCAGGCTGAACCAAACAACATTCAACGAAGAATCAACCAAACCATTCATCTTCAGCAAACCAGAGCGCAAGTTTATGACAGAGCTCAGATTTTGCAAGAAAAGCTCAAAAGGATGTTTGATAAGAGAGCTAAGGCTGAGGATTTCTATATTGGTGACAAAGTTCTAAGGTGGGATTCACGGAGAGAAGACAAGGGAAAACATGCAAAATTTGATTTTTTATGGAAAGGGCCATTTGTTATTTCTGTTGTTCAGGGAAATAACACATATTTTCTCAAATCTGTAGAGGGAAACACGGCTGAAGAAGGCCCTGTAAATGGCCGAATGCTAAAACATTACCATGATCCCTTCTAAAGGGATACAATCCAGCTCTGTACATATTTCTTTGTACATTGATATTTGTATATATCAGCGCTTTGTTTTTAGTTTTTGTGTAAGCAATCTGAGTGTTAGAGGAGCAGCAGGAATGTTTGTGAAGACACAGCCAATTGCCAGTATTCCATTCTTTAAAGCTCTGTCTCTGCATTAATCTCGGTAAAAAAGCAATAGTAGCACGGTCATATCACAGAAATTCATGGTAAAAGCAAACAGTGGGCAGCTTGCAGTCTTCAGTCAAACAGTATCAATAAGGGAGGTGCATTTTTTAATTTCACATTAGCAATTGTTTCTAGACCAAAGCTAAAGGAAACACATCAGTTTTGATCTATGTTTTTCAAAGGCACAATGCTCAAGCAATATTGTATATAACATCAAGCACGCAGAAGAAAGCAGGCGATGTTATACAGTTCACAGTAATTCAGTTGAGGAAGGAGTCGTTCATATTTCAAAGTTTCACACTATAACAGCCAGCATAAAGAAGTTTTTTGATCTACAGCACAATAGAAGATCAAGGCAGTCTAACCTGCTGTTCTTGGTTTTTTCACAAGGAAAATTCATCCCCAAGTGGAGCCACTGTTAGCCTCCTGTTGCAACAGGTGTTCATCTTTCATGATTGACAGTTTTACATGCCAAATATGTCATACTTTGCATCCTGCAATGCTCCATATTTCCAGAAAAAGGCCAAAGAAGAGGCCATGAAAATGTGCCAGTCTAAAGGCCACTGTTGTATTCCAATTTTGATGACTTAACCATTTTTGAAGAATGTTCTACAAAAGGGAAGTCCAAACAGCTTAATCTTGGCTTCCTTAGGTTTCAATTTCTTGTTTTAGAATGTAGAGAATTAATATCTGTCCAAACAGTTTAATCTTGGCAGATTTATAGATAGTTAGAGAATCAAAGGAGCCCAACTGCTTAATCTGGGCCCTTGGCAGAAATAAGTGTAGATTTAGATAAGAGGGCAGTCAAAAGAAAAATTGTAAAGCAGGGTCTACAAGTCTAAGTGCACCCAAAACAAAAAGAAAAAAAATGCTAGGTAAGTAGGATGGGTAGGTAGTTTTTGAGGTTGCAGAATGTTGATATGTGATCAGTTTTTGTGTTTTAAAGTGATATTGTACTTCAGATCACAAGTACAAGGCAGTTTTCATTTGGAGGGGCTCAAACTGGACATCTCTAACCTCCCCTTCTTCCTCTTCCCCAAAATCACTCACTAATTTCCGTGAAGGGGTCAAGATCTGCTTCATTCCTCTTAGTTTCATCATTTTCCATATCATTTGCCTGGTGAAGATCTGCTTCACTCGAAGATTTCCTTTCTTCCTCTATGAGTCACTTTTCCCCCTTCGATAGCCTAAGATCCACATACTTAGCGCTTTCTTTTCATTTCCATATTAACTACTGACTCTATTATGTAAATCCCTATCTGTGTTCCCCTTCCCCTACTAAAATGATGTTAATATCTCCCCTATATACTTATCCCCTCCCTCTGGTTGAAACATAACCATAAGTTCATTGGGAATTGCTAAGTTTATCTGAAACTCAGCAAGAACCCTCATCTCCACCTCAACCTATCTCTTCATGCAGATTACTCCACCACACAGTATAAAATTCCTTTCATGTGTATAAAAACCATCTTATTTGACTTATTTTCACCCTCCCAAGGCATAAACCCCTTGTTTTGCCTTAAAACCCTTCTCAAACTGTACAAATCCACCGTTCTAGGCTTTCGAACCCTTTCTGATGCCTTAAAAACCTGTTAAAAACCCCCCAAACTCCGCAAACCCAAGGTTTTGGACCCCCGCGGCACTGTATTAAGATTCGAATATTCGCGGGCCTCGTCCTTAAACCTCCGCCACCTCATCTTTGTCGCCAACCGTTAGATCTGGCGCGCCGCAGATCAATAGTGGGTGGGTCCTTTCCCCAGCGAAGCCGCTGAGGGTTAACGCCCGGGAGATCGCGGTTTTACCATCGTACTCCCGCCACGCATCACCCTCTCGGCTGTGGCGGAGCCCCCTCTGCCAATACCACTTTTGCCCAAAGGCAGTGCGCCCAAAACCGAAAACTTCCTCCGCCCAGTGACGTCATCCTGCTACGTCATCAACCTGCGTCAAGCCTCCTGCCACCATACTACCAAGTCGTCACTGCCACATCACTGCCACCGTGTACCGTCACCTCCTCGGCCGTACTGCTGATGTCACCCTGCCACGTCACCTCCGTACTGGGACCCACTGCTGACGTCATGCTAACTTCATTAGTCAAAAAGGCGTGAAAGGCGAAAATCGTACTTAGGAAGCCCGGATTCAAAATCTGAGGCAGTTTTTCATCGCGCTAGGGCTACGGGAAATGGGCCAAAATGGAAAGCCCCTCATCGCGCGGCCCCAGCAAGCCCGAAAGGCGCAGAATGACCCGATTTTCTTCGTGAAGCATTCAGAAAGGGGTAAACATGGTTTTTAAAGCAACAGAGGGCCAAACAACTGCCATGAAGGATCGATGGGACAGTCTAAACCATTCAGAAGATACTAAAGACTCTAGGATCAGCGCCAAAGAGTATCAGGAAGTGGCAAAGAGTATCAGTTCAGCAACATCAAATCAAGTGAAAATTAAAAACCTTCATCAAGGTCAGGAAAGCAGTTAAGGCCATTTAAAAGCCTATCCGGTCGGGATTAGTGCACATTAATGCCAGCAAAACAGCAGCAAAACCAAGTTAGAGGTGGAGATAAAGGACAAATCACAGTTATTACAGGAGGACTGCACCGAGCCACCCAGGACAGACATTAACTCAGTTTTGATACAACTTCCCTCAGCGCAGCTCAAAGATATTTTCATGCATTTATTTCTGGATAAGATTAGGTTAAAGTAATCATTTTCTTTCGGACCTGTTTAGGTCGGCTGTAATAGATTAGTTTTTGGATAATTTTCCCTATATATACCGACCCTCTGTATTGTTTAAAGGGTTGGTTGGTTGATAATCCTCATTAGAGACTCGCACTGGATATCTGAGATGTTTTACTTAATCAAAGATTGTTGAAAAGCTTTGGAGGAATGACTGTCTGCTCTGTGTCTAATGGTTTGAAGAATTGAATGCGGAATTCTTGTGCTACTATATGAATCAATAAGTTTTTCTAACCTTTGTTATTTCGATTTCACATATGCTCAAGTCACAGAACAAAGGATTGGTTTAGAATTTGCTTGGTTGCACTCTATGCTCAGTTTATGTGGCTTCTTAATGTTTTCCTCTTGAATTAGGCATAAATATGAATTCTGTTATGGTTCATGTTTGACCTATTTTCATGTATGAATGACTGTTATCCAGGAATTCTTAACTGCTCCCAGATAGGGCTCATTTGTCTTCTTTCTGCTAATCTGAATGAGAGATTCTTAATTGCCCCTCATTCCTTAGCCTTTACTCCATCTCTTTTACCTTGAATGATTGTTTCATACACAGCTAGCTTGCTCCATATTCCTTCTTGTGACCAAGAAAACGCACCAGCATTCCTACTCCTTGACTCCACGCCCAATGGTTCTAAAACTTTCATGTTGTCCCTGCCTCTTTACTTGAAAGCATCATCCTTCCCACCAAAAAACAAAACAAAACCCCTTGAACTCAATAACTAGCCTAAAAACATTATCAACAAAGCTAAATCCGAAAGAGAGAACCCTCTCTGATTGCAGGTGGGCTAGAACCTGCAGTCCAAAGATTGGTCTGTGGTTACCTCAGCCGTATCCTTTCGATGCCGACCAGAAGGACAACCTGAATGCTAACAGGAGAAACTCGGCGTTTTTCAATTTTAGGGAGTCAGAAGAAAAACTTAAGAAAACTCCACGGGGGTCCTTTTTTGTAAATTTGTGTCCCTTGAGCCCGAAAAAAGTATAAAATAATACTCGAGAGAACCGCTTGACCATTACGATCAAGGAGTACTTTTCATAATTAGTGGCTCCGATCCGAAAAAGTAAAAAAGTGATCGAAGACACGTCGTTTCATAACTAGTATCGAACTTGAAATGACAAAAGTCTAGCAATCTTTTCATGTTTATACGGTCAGAAAAGAGTTGTAAGTGGACCGTCCTTTTAATTCTGTTTTAATGAGTTAAAAAGGGAAAAACTCGAAAATATTTTCATATTTTATGAGTCAAAAAAGAGCTTAATGAGGACTCCAACATTTTGCTTTTTCGTAAATTTTTGAAAGAGTTTGAAAAAGTGATCAAAGTATGCTCTTTGTTAAAAAATGATCAATTTTCCCGAAAAATCCAATATTCTGCATAAAAACTCAGAACATTACTCATACTTGTTTAAGATAAATAAAAATGTATTTAAAAATTTACCTTTTTAAAGTGAAAAATAAATTAATTAAAAATTCATTTATTCGAAAAAACTTATAAAAAGGGCTTTCCTAACTTCATTTTTACCATTTGAGTTCAGAGTGAGAAGTGAGAGCTTTTGGGTAAGAAAGATCTTACGAAGATTCTGGGTCAGAATCGAAAACCGTCAGCTTCAGGTAATCTGCATCTTTCTTAACTTGCATTTCATCCGTTTACATTTCGTTTTTAGGCTTTAAATTTGGTTTTTTAAGGAAAAATAGGTTTATAAAGTCGCTCACAGGGGTCCGCAAGTGCAACACGCCGCCCTGCGGACCCCGACTTTTTTCTATAAAGAAAAAAGTCATGGGTCTGCACCTATTGCTCACAACATGTGCGGACCTATGCACTGTTTGTAAGCTGCAGGTGCGGACCCCGCACAACGAATTTTAAAAATTCAAATTTTTCCATTTTCGCCCAAAATTTTTCGAACTAGCTTGTTCTAATATGTCTTTTTATGCATTGTAGGACACCCACAATGATTATTTGGCAAGAACGTGAGCATGAGGATGTATATCTTGCCGCAATAAATCATATGCCCTCATTGCAGGCATTGAGAGCATGCAAACTGTTTAAGTTCTGGGCCATACCGGGCATGAGGGCCCAAGTAGACTTCTTGCAATGGCTGGTAGACAGTGGAACATGCAAGACCAGTGTTTCGTGATTGGTGGCCATCGGCTCGAAATCGAGCTGGAGGGTATATAATTTTTGACTGGTTTGTCCAAGAGGGGCGAACAATTATCTCTTTTCGAGACTAGGCCAGGTGGTCAGTCTATCGCTAGTCTTCTATTGGAGTTTTGCGATGATCAAACAAAGGACAAACGGATTAATATTAAAACTATCAACCATCCTGAACTTAAGGTTATTGCATTCACTATTACCAGGCTATGCGGGAGTGCAGCATTGCATGTGGCTACTGGATCCCAAATGCAAATGGTTGTAGATTGTTTTCGAGGCACCATATTCAACTGGTGCGAGGCTGTGTTGGCAAATGTGAAAGGCCAACTAACTAGAGCAAAGAATGGACAGCTAAAAAATTTTGGATATGGATTTATCGTAGTCAGCTTTGCTCTAGAGAGGATCCCCATGTTAACCCTGCAGCATATTCCTGTTGATGCTGGTCTTCCTCGAGAGCCTAGGATAATTCGCTGGGTTGCTTTGATGGCCTGTCACCCTGAGGAGGGTTCAGAGGTTGTTCGATTTCCGCCTGAGTATTTTCATTGGTTGAACAACCAAATTTTTGTGATTCAGGATTTTCCATATGCTGGTATGGATTATCACAATGATCCAGACATGACTCTTCCACCAGGAGAGCAATGGGATGATTCAGGTAAAAACATTTTCAACACTTTCTAAGTTTTATTTTTTTTTATTTTAAATCGTCCAAAACTGACAATCAAAAGTTTAAATGCAGACGTGGGTCCACGACGACCAGCCGCTCTCCAGCCTTATGAGAGGAGACACCCAGCCGCTCTCCAACCTTATGAGAGGAGACACCCAGCCGCAGCAGTACCGGCCCCACAGGACCAATCAGCAGAGATCCTGACCGACTTGGAGCATCATCTAGAGCGCTTGACAGTAGATATTCCAAAGACTGGCATATATGATATTCCACTTAGGTTACAGAGATATGTGATTGGGGTCCCAGGACCTTTTAGGAGGTTCCTATGTAGGGTGGCCCGAGCAGTAGTTTCTTATCGTGATCATCACCAGGGATAGGATGATCGATTTTGTAGACTCACACGACATTTTTGTCTTTTTGTATTATCATTTTTGCCGATCATAAGTTGTTTTTCAACCTATGATCGAAGATGATGTATATTTTGAAACACACTTCTATGCTATGATATATCACTATTACCAACTATCTCGTGTAACATGTTATTGAATGTTCTTAAATTTATTGTTTTGATTATTGCAAATGTCTATTTATCATACGAGAAGCAACTGCATTTGCTAATGTATTTAAATGTCTTGGAATATGCTGATATTCAATGTAATCAAATTCATGTTCCAAGAGATGAACTCTCAAAAATAACCTTAATAACACTGGATTTCTAATGGCATAAACCCTATTAAGCTGTAATACAATGAGTTCAGAATCCAACCTAACAATCAAACTCCGAATTCCAAATGAGATGAATTCAGATAATAAATCAATCACTGCACTATACTATGCGATGTTATTCATTGTTCGACCGAGGCCTACCCCATGCATAGACACTAACTCATCAGAGGGCGAATAGATAACCCAAGCTACGGAAGAAATGTTCCATGTACTACGACAAGCACCATCAGCAAAACCAATGTATGTTTGAAGAGATGTCGACATCTGCAATATCAAGAGTAAAATCAAGATAAGCAGGAATAGTGATAAGAGCACTCTCTAAACTAGGCACACTTTTCTAATCTAAAACACACCAGCTGTAACGAAACTAATCTAACAAAAGATATCCACACAGAATTTAAGCATAATATCTCTTCAGATAAAGTCCATTTCTAGGTTTACCCAAAGAGACACCGTCAAAATCTATCAATTCATAAGCCCCTTTTGTCAACTTTTGCTTAACAATGTAAGGACCATGCCACATAGGTACAAATTTTCTAGCCCCTAGCTTATCGTTCGCTTGATCATATGGTAAAACTAGGTCTCCTTCTCAAAAATTATGAGGTGTAACACTTCTGTCGTACTGAGTTTTTATTCGTTTCGCATGAGTCTCGTTTGCTATTGCAGCAGTGTGTTGATTCTCATCTAGCTGAGCTAAGTACAAAAAACGTTTCTCCTCTTCAGAAGTAGTTGGGAGTAATTCTATGGCTAATTGCAATGATGGAATTTCACATTCAATAGGTAACACTGCTTCCAAACCGTAGACCAATTGAAAAGGAGTGAAACCAATCAATGTTTTCACTGAGGTCCGATATGCCCAAAGTGCTAAAAATAGCATGGTATGCCAATTCGACTTATGAATACCAATGATTCGTTAGATCATAGTGACTAAAACTTTATTGATAGCTTCAACCAGACCATTAGCTTGCAAGTAATATGAAGTAGAACTATCGTGGCATAGGCCAAGTTGATCCATCAATTCAGTCAGCATGATATTTCGGAAGTGACTTCCATGATCAGTAATAATAGCTTGAGGAACACTGAATCTAGCAATTATATGATTGAATACGAAAGTTGCAGCAGTCTTGTCGTCTATTGAAAATGTAGGCATCACCTCAGCCCACTTAGTAAAATAATCTACCGCTAGGATAATATACGCATGCCCCCCGGCCGAGTGAGGATTACATGTAATAAAGTCAATACCCCACTTTGTGAAAGGACCGACAACAATTATAGGGTGGAGAGGAGCAGGTGGAGCACGCATTTTACGATCAAAGATTTGACAATTGTGGCATTTCCAGATTGCATGGATACAATATTTGAATAAGGATGGCCAGAAATACCCAGTGCGCAATATCTTTTGGGCTGTGGCATACCCAGACATATGACTGACACATGCTCCAGAGTGACAATCATTCAGAACCTTTTCATCTTCTTCATAAGTTAGACAACGTTGGAAAACGTAATCCACTCCACGACGATACAGTGTATTGTTATAAAATTATATATTACGGAGCAATGGAACACATAAAATATTGCAGAAATATAAACACAGAAAACGCATAAAACAAGAGAGACACAGATATACGTGGTTCACCCAGTTTGGGCTACGTCCACCCAGAATAGCCAGTCCTTCCTTTCTATTATCCAGCAAAATGAAGAGACACAACCTACAGCAAATCCGTTGTAATATCCTCTGTTTTCTCTCACAGTCTCACCTCTCTGCTTCTCACTCGAAAAATACACATATATTACACAGACTCAATACAATGCCCTCATACAAAGAGAGGGGTTTCCTTCTAGGGAAAAAAAACCCTAAACTAAACATAAATTCTACCATCAGATCATCCACCTAATGAATGGCCCAGATTGACTAGAAATTACTATACTTTTACAAGGCAATTTTACATCTGTTTTTAGCTTTGGGGGTGCTGCCCCTGAGCCCTTGCTGGAGGACCGCTGGCCCCCGAACCCCCATGGGGGGGACAAGTCCCCCCCACACCCCCCCGCATGGAGGTGTGTACAAACTTCCTGGGGTATACATCCGGCTGAAACAAAGACCTTTGAACATTCATGCTCCACACACAACAATCTCCCACTTGGAGAATGATTGTAGCAACTCCACCGCTGCTTCATTTGTTGGAAAATGACTCCTCTTTGGACCTGGTTGTTTCTCATCTTCATCGTCATCCTTGAAGACCAATTGAAACTGGGCATATTCTCAGTTTCTCCCTGGTTACAACTTTTGTTAGCATATCTGCAGGATTCTGGCTAGTGTGTATCTTTTCCAGCTTCAACTCTCCATCTTCCAACACTGATCGTATGAAATGGTACTTGAGCTATATGTGTTTAGTCCTGGAATGAAATGTTGAGTTCATTGCAAGATGAATGGCACTTTGGCTATCACTGTATAGCGTGCCCATATCATGCTCCTTACCCAATTCACCCATAAACCTTTGTAACCAAATCATTTCTTTACTAGCCTCTATAGCAGCGACATACTCTGCTTCTGTTGTTGAAAGTGCAACAACACTTTGGATTTTTGAAACCCAACTGACAGTTGTTCCACCTACAGTAAATACATATCCTGTAGTGCTCCTCCTGTTATCTCTATCACCTGCCATATTTGCATCAACATATCCCTGTGAGAAATGTTTGAACCACCAAAGCATAATGCTTGATTTGTGGTACCTTTCAAATATCTTAGAATCCATTTCACTACCATCCAATGTTCCTTTCCTAGATTTTTCATGTACCTACTTACAACTCCCATTGCATGTGCAATATCAGGCCTTGTGCAGACCATTGCATACATTAAGCTTCCAACTGCTGATGCATATGGAACTTTAGACATATAATCCATGTCTTCTTGGGTCTTTGGGCACATTTCCTTACTAAGTTTGAAATGGCTAACAAAAGGTGTACTAACTGGTTTTGCATTGTGCATATTAAATCTTTTCAACACCTTTTGTATGTACTCATTCTGAGACAATGTTAATTTGCGATTTTTCCTCTCTCTAGTGATTCTCATACCAAGGATTTGTTTTGCAGCTCCCAAATCCTTCATTGCAAATGAATTTTCCAGTTTTCTTTTGAGCACATTTATTTCCTGCATGTTAGACCCTGCAATAAGCATGTCATCTACATACAATAACAATATAATATAGTTGCCATCTTTTTGCTTTTTCAGATAAACACAATGATCAGAGTGACATCTAGTATAACCTTGTTCAGACATAAACTTGTCAAATTTTAGATACCAGTGCCTTGGAGCCTGTTTTAAGCCATACAAACTCTTCTTCAACCTACACACTAGTTTCTCCTTCCCTTTCACTTCATATCCTTGTCGCTGCTGCATATATATCTCTTCCTCCAAATCCCCATGGAGAAAGGTTGTCTTTACATCTAACTGCTCAAGATGTAAATCTTCAACGGCTACTAGACATAAAATAGTTCTGATAGAAGTCATTTTAACAACAGGAGAAAATATTTCATCAAAATCAAAACCTTTCTTCTGTGCAAACCCCTTCACCACAAGTCTAGCTTTGTACCTCTGTTTTCCTCCATCTTCTTTCTTCAACCTATAAACCCATTTATTCTTCAATGTAGTTTTTCCTGCAAGCAACCTGACTAGGTCCCAAGTCTAGTTATGCATTAAGAAGTCCATCTCTTCTTCCATGGCTACCTCCCACTTCTTCCTACTTTCAACCTGCATTGCTTCTTCATAACATTCGGGTTCACCAGAATCAGTCAACAATAAATAATATAATGAAGGAGAGTATCGTTCATGGGGTCTACTTATCCTGGTAGATCTTCTAACACCACTTTCAGGTGTTTGGGGTGCCTGTTGCTGTTGTGGTGGTTGTTGTTGTTGTGGTTGTTGATTATTATTATTTTCAGCACCTTTACTTTTTCAGTGATTTCATCAAGAACTGCATATTCCTTGTTTTCTTTTTCCTGTTTCTTTTCCTGCAACTGATTCTTATACAAGACCTTTTCATTGAATACTACATCTCTACTCCTAATGATTTTGTGATTTTCATAATCATATAAGCGATAACCAAAATCATTAACACCATATCCAATGAAGGTACATTTCTTTGACTTTGCCTCAAGATTTGTTCTATTTTCTTTATCAATATGGACAAGGCCTCACAACCAAAAGGCTTTAAAAAAGAGTAGTTTAGCTTTTTACCTATCCATGCTTCCTCTGGAACACCACCATCCAAGGAACTTGAAGGCCCTCTATTTATTATATAAACAGCAGTATCTACAACATCTGCCCAAAATTGTAAAGGCAATCTTGCATGCAATCTCATGCACCTTGCACGCTCCATGATTATTCTATTCATCCTTTCTGACACACCATTTTCTTGTGGTGTTCTTGGAACTGTCTTCTCTCTACAAATTCCATGCTCTGAAAAATACCTATCAAACTCTTTGCTGCAATATTCACCTCCATTGTCTAATCTAAGACACTTCAATTTCTTTCCTGTCTCAATCTCAACCAAAGCTTTCCATTTCTTGAAAATATCAAATACATTATATTTATTCTTAATACAATAAATTCAAGTTTTTCTAGTTGCATCATCAATAAAAGTAACATAATAACGAGAGCCACCGAGAGATGATACCTAAGCAAGTCCCCATCATCCCCTTTTCACTCATGTGTCCGAGCCTATGATGCCATAATGCTGCATCTTCTCCTTTGGAAGTTAAAGCATTAACAGAGTTAGAAATATCATTGCATAAATACAATGTACCAACCTTTTCGCCTTTTGCTATTACCAGGGCTCCTTTGTGACCTTCCAAGCTTTATCTGTGAAAGTTGTCACACAACCTTCACCGCCTAACTGCCCTGTTGAGATCAGATTTTTCTTTAGATCTGGAATATACCTTACCTCCTTTAGTATCCATTGCTTTCCATTCTGCTGTTTTAAAATAACCTTACCCATTCCAACAATTTTACAGGGTTTATCATCACCCAAACGAACTTCTCCAAAATCTCCTTGAACATAGTCATGAAAGTATTTCTTATCAGGTGTGGAATGGAATGAGGCCCCTGAATCAACCACCCAAGAATTAGTAATATTTTCGAAAGAAAGAATCAAAGCATCTTGTAACACCTCACCTATCACATTTGCTTCATGATTTTTTTCTTGCTATGCATCTCCTTCTTTTCCCTTCCGAGATCTACAGTCTTTCTTTAGGTGTCCTTTCTTTCCACATTTCCAGCACACTATCCCCGATCTGGACTTGGATCTGCCTTTCCTTGATTTACTATGATATCATAAGCTCTTTCCTCTTTCCATTTTTCTTCCCCTAGACTCTGCACTCAAAGCATTTCCCGATTTCTCACCGGAGCTTTTCCGTCGCATTTCCTCGCTAAGGATAGCATCGACAACATCATAAAACTTTAAAGTACTCGATTCAGAAACAGAGTTACTAATGGCCATTACTAAACTATTCCAACTTTCTGGTAATGGGCACAAGAACAACAGAGCTCTAACTTCATCATCAAAGTTTACCCCTACAAAACATAACTGACTTGTAACAGTATTAAAATCATTTAAATGGTCTGCAACATATCCACCTTCCAACATCTTCATATTAAATAATCGTTTCATAAGAAATACCTTGTTTGAGGCTGAGGGTTTTTCATATAGTTTCTCCAATGCCTTAATCAAACCCTCTATCATTGTTCCTTCGAAATGTTGAAGGCGACCGATGCTACGAGGCACAACTGTATTGTTCCGAGTGCCTTTCTATCTAGAAGGTTCCATTCTTCATCTGTCAGACCCATCGGCATCTTTTCTTTTCGGCCCAATGGTAGGTATAGATCTTTCTGATACAAATAATCTTCCATCTGCATCTTCCACAGTGAGAAGTTTTGGCCGTTAAATTTCTCAACCCTAAACTTACCATCTTCCGCCATTGCTCCCACTCGAACGAGGAACTCTTCTTTCCTGCGAGTTTATCAGCCAAATAGACCTTAAGCTCTGATACCAGTTGTTATAAAATTATATATTACGGAGCAATGGAACACATAAAATATTGCAGAAATATAAACACAGAAAATTTATAAAACAAGAGAGACACAGATATACGTGGTTCACCCAGTTTGGGCTATGTCCACCTCGAACAGCCAGTCCTTCCTTTCTATTATCTAGCAAAATGAAGAGACACAACCTACAGCAGATCCATTTTAACATCCTATGTTTTCTCTCACAGTCTCACCTCTCTGCTTCTCACTCGGAGAATACACATATATTACATAGACTCAATACAATGCCCTCATACAAAGAGAGGGGTTGCCTTCTAGGGAAAAAAACCCTAAACTAAACATAAGTTCTACCGTCAGAT